>CM067514.1:12630404-13302904 GCA_034509495.1 Acestrorhynchus altus | reverse complement strand
GCAAGTGATTCGTGAAGGAAGGATGGAAGGCATGGCATTTGATTTTCCTGGTAGAACTTTTGCTAAAGCTTTCATTTCTTGGAGCTGGTCAGCTGTTCCAGGGTAATTCAAGACAATTACCATTATCACTAACCTGCCTCAATGACTATTGAGCCATTCCACTCACTTCAATCACTACAAAGTGCTTATAAGAGCTGGTCACAAATAAAACCACAAAAAAAAAAATAATAATAATAATAAATAAAGAAAACTCAAACTGGTCCACTTGAGGCAACAATGGGGTCTCCGAGGTTTTTTTTTGCTGTTCACACTGCTGACTCCTGGTTGTGCTGCAAAGCACAAATTTGCTGATAATACAACAGTGATGGGCCTCATCAGCAATAATGATGAGGCAGCATATAGGAAAGAGGTGGAGCAGCTTGCAGATTGGAGCCGAGAAAACAATCAATCAATGATGATAAATTAAAGAGATGATTGCTGACTTCAGGAAGACCTACAGGGATCACTCTCCACTCTACTCAACGATTCATGTGTAGCTAAAGTCAAAAGCTCCAGGTTTCTTGATGTACACATAACCAACAACCTCACCAGGACCCTTAACACCATTTGCGTAGCCATGAATCTCAGCAGCAACATCCACTTCCATCATTCTTCCATCCTCACTACCTTGTACAGGGAGATGTAGAGAGCACCCTGCCCAGCAGGACCCTGTATTGGACAGTGAAAACAGCCAAGATGATCTTCTGGTTTCTTATCCATCATCAACACCATCTTTCAAAAAGTCTGCATCCACAAGACAGTAAGCATTGTAGATGGTCCTTCTCAACCCTCACATGACTCTTTACCCTCCGGCTGTTTTGACAAAGGTACCAGAGCATCTGTTCCACCACCACTAGATTCTGCAACAGATTCTTCCCTGAGGCGGTCAGATTACTAAAAAAACACCCAACATTAATTTGGAACCCTTTCAACATCCATCAACCACCAGACTGTGTACACACCCTATGACCATCACTTCTTAAATGCTGGATCACTTCTGTACAGTTAGGGAGACACAGAGAGACAGAGAGAGAGAGAGAGAGAGAGAGAGAGAGAGAGAGAGAGAGAGAGAGAGAATCAGAGGGATTGAATTTTTGGAGAGTTTTTTTTTTTTCTTTGCACCAACAAAAAGCAATTACAACAGAGCGGCTGTGAATTGGGCAGCAGCCAGATATCTCTCAACAGAGAAAAAGGGAGGGGAAAGAGACAGAGGGAAAAGAAGACCCCTGGTAACAGAAAAAGTGAGAGAAAGGGAGGACAAAGAGAGCCAAGTGGAGGAAAGAACAATTGAGCAAGAGGAATAAAAAATGCTCAAATCAAAAATCTTCAGACTCACTAAAAGAAAAGAACAGCAGCAAGATTTTACACACATACTGAGGAAGACATGAAAACTGATATTCCAGACTAATAGAGTACTTAGAAAGAGAAATGGATTCCACAGTTTTACTGATCAGAGGTCAACTACCCTGTAAATAATGAGCTGAGCAGCTGCAGCATGTTTAACCCTAAATTAATAACTCATGTCATTACTGACCCACAAACTCATTCTCTCTAACCTCTGTCATATGACAAAAACATTAAAGTCTTACCATTGGTAATCTGAGCTTTTTGTTATTACTTATAGAAATAAAACATATTATTATTATTATTATTATTATTATTATTATTATTATTATTAATAATAATAATAATAATAATAATAATAATAATAATAATAATACCATTATTTGTTAATTAAAGATATACAAAGTTATACCATGTAATGCCCTTTGCTTTAAGAGTGGAATAGCTTTGAGTGTAAGAATAAAAAAAATAATAATACTTTTTTTTACTTTAATTTAAGAAATTAGGGGTAAAGACTTCTGATTTTAAGTAGGGCTGGACAATATATCAATGCTCATATTTACATCAGGACATAAATAGCAAGATATAGCCATTCACACGCTCACGTACACAATACAGATGGGGCATAAGATTTAGTATATTAAGAAGTGTATAAAGAAGAAAGGAAGATCAAATTTCAATATGTGTAAATATAGGATTTTGTGGGGTGTCCTGATTTTTTCACACTGTATTTTTCACATCATATATTGTATCCTATATTATACATCAGCATTCAACTAAAATATATTGGTATTGAGTTTCTTGTCCATATCGCCCAACCCTACAGTAAAGCTTGAACATTTGTAAATTAAAGTTTAACATATTTAAACATATAGATATTTGATCTTCAGTGTTAGAATATTGAGGCAGGAATGTGATATAACTAAGGAAATAAAACTGAACAAATGTCTTTTGAAAATGTTTGTGAAAAACAAACAAACAAACAATAAGGAAACTATTAATAGAAATGCAGTTTTCTTTTGAGGGAAAAGTTAAGGCACCACCACATTTATTACTACATAAAGCTGCAGATGATCAGACTATAGTTAGATTAGACTACAGTTACAGAGGACTTAGGAGGAGTATCAATTAAACCTCAGATATTAGTTTGGTTTGCTCTTGCTCTTGATAGTATTATCACCATGGAGAAATCAAAAGAACTCTCTTTGGCCTTCAGAAAGAAGGTTATAGATGTAGGAGAGTCTGGAAATAATTTTCAAACAACTGCCAACATGGCTAAGTCATGTCATTCTAGCAAGATATGTAAAGAACTCTCCAACAATTTTAAACTGGAATCACCTACAGGAGTTCTTGCCACAGCTAATGTGAACTGCATGCATCTATCATCAGAAAGGGACTGCACAAGTTTGATTTTTATAGGTGTGCAAGGAGGAAACCACTGCTGTAAAAAAAAACAAAAAAAAACATTTGTCCAAATAAACATTTGTCCAAAAACTCAAGCTGAAATTGAGGTGGACTCATGCAATGCCCATGACAATGATTTGATACATTCAGCAAATCCACCAAGGAATGGCTGAAAGAAAGACATTTATAAAGAGAGTTCTGGTCAAAGCCTGGATCTTTCTCATATTGAGATGATGTGGGGTGTTTTGAAATGGCTGTGCAAGCAAGAAACCCCTGAGTTCTGCATGGAGGAGTGGGAAAAACTTTCTCCCAGTGGATGTCAGAGACTAGTAGATGATTGTAGGAAATATCTAATTAAGATTATTTAAGCCAAAGATTAATTGAAGTAATTTTAACCAAGTACTTACTGGTTAGTAAATATTGCAATTACACTTTAATTGTTCAGGTAAATACATCAACTTTATGTATTTTTTTTTCACATTACTTTATTAATATATCAAAACTTATCTCAAAGTTAACTCAAAACTTCTCAAACTTATCATCCACAAACAAAGAATACATTTACATGATGCTCTTATTCAGAACGACTTACAAAGCTACTTATATTCCAGAGGTGGGCCAGAGTAGTGTCAGGAATCTTGCCCAAGGTTATTGGTGTAGCACAGCATAGTAGCCCAGACTGGAAACCGAACCCCAATCTTCAACGTGATGTGCCGGCTGATTGCTGGTGTTATCTGTTGTGCCACACCAACCAGTAGAACAGCTACTTACATTACAGTTACAGTGAATTACAATGTGTTACAAACGATTAACATAGAATGTCTTACAGTAGGTTACATTTGATTGCAGAATGTTAAAATGCAATGTGTTGCAGGGGATTGCAGTGCAACAGAATACCTTACAGTTGGCTGCAGTGTGTTTAAATGTCTAAGTGGGTTTAATGGGTGTTATAGTGGGTTAGAATGCAACACAGTGGGTTTAGTTACGGTGGGTATGAAAGCCTTACATTAGGTTACAATGGGTTTAGTGGGTGTTATAGTGGGCTAGAAAGTATTACAGTAGGTTTAATGGATGTTACAGTGGGTTAGAATGCCTTACAGTATGTTACAATGGGTTTAGTGGGTGTCACAGTGGGTTAGAATGCATTGCACTGTGTTAGTGTATAAGAGCGTATTAGAGTTTATTAGAGTGTGAACCTCATTTAAAAATAGCTCTATGGAGCTGGGTGAGATGGTGGTGGAGATTAAGTAGCCTTTCTACTATAGTAATGAGCTTCTGCCTTCACACCCAGCAGAGTCACCATTAGATGCAAGCAAGAGCACTTCTTTAGCTTCAGCTCTCACACAGCATGAGAGTCCACTTCATATACACTTGTATTGCATGTATTATACTCTTTGTAGGGACATGATATGCCCAAGCTGATGAGTGTGTGGTTTATTGAACTCATTGTCAAACAACTAGTTGCACACATAGTTGCACTTAGAAGGAAGTGTGGCATTTCAGTGCTATTCAGAAGGAAGATCAAAGTTACCAGGGATGATAATTAATGTGCATAAAAAATGTACACTGTGGGCAATATTAACTGAGTATGATATACAGAAGTAGTGACATCAGGTATGTTGGACATCCTGGAATGGTGTTCATCCGTTTTTGCAGATTTTGTATGTCCAGTAGCAGATCATCTGTAGTGTCTTTGTTCAATAAAGGTTGGATCTCTGGTTGCAGGACCTCATTAATGTAATGTAGGGCTGTCAAAGTGTAATGAAGGCCAAAGGTTTGTACCTCACACCATGATACCAAGCCCTCTAGATATGCAACACATGAAAACATAACGTTGATTTGCTGCTGACCATGGTGCTTCCACACACAGTTTCGTAGGTCTCCACCAAGACAAAAGTGAGACTGTAATTATGAACTGCTATAATTCTGAGTGAGTCCATGAATAAACTGTCCAATAACTGAAACCACAAGGTCAGGTTTCAAATAGAGTGACCATATTCATTGTAGCCATGTAACACAGAGCCAAGTTACAACAGACAGGGAATAAAAAGGAAAATAAAATAATATTTTTTCAACCAAAATCAAGGAAATAAAAAAAAAAAAACTTTTCAAAGATAACAATCAAGATAATGAATAAGACTATGAATAATAATGCGAATATGACATAATGACCAAGTTATGATTTAAACAGTAAGAAAAAGTTAAATAAAAGAAGAAAATGAACAGAATTTAAATGATACAACCAAAGCCAAATTTAGGAGATACAAATATAAACTGTGAAACATCTATCCATTTTCCTGAATAGGGTCATGGGGGAGCCGGTGCCCAGCCAGCAACTCTGAGCGCAAGGGCAGGAAACAACCCTAGACAGAGCACTACTCCATCATAGGGCTCACACACACACACACACATTTTAGAGTCACCAATTCCCCTACCGCACATGTCTTTGGACTGTGGGGGAAACTGGAGTACCCAGAGGAAACCCACGCAAACACAGGGAGAACACAGGTCGCCCCACCCAGGGATCGAACCCAGGTCCTTCTTGCTGTGACACAACAGCGCTATCCACTGCACCACTTAAATTAATGATTTTAAAAAAAAAATACAAACATAAAATAAAATACAATAAGATCCAATCACTGGAGTGAGTCTGATAATTACCATTGCATATTGTCATCACTGATATATTACCTGGCATATGGTCGGAGAGGATTTTGTAAAAATAAATACAATAATTAATTTATAACAACAATAATAATAACAATAATAATAATCATAATCATAATCATAATCATCATAATCATCATCATCATCATCATAATAATAACTATCAATGTGTTTCCTGTTGTGCTGCTAGAGCAGTGATGGTTATTATAATTGTTGTGAGTAATAAACCTCAGTGGTAGGTGTTTGAAGGAACTGGCAGATGTATATTTATAAATTATGTCACCATAGTCTATAATTGATAGTAAAGTTGCCTTATGCTTTTCCTAGCACACACAGTGAAACAGGATTAATTTCAGTACAGAAATCCTTCTACATTTACTAAACCGTTTTTGGTGTTTGTAATAAAGTGGCCAGTGACCGGAACCACAACATAAGTGTTTCTAATAAAGTGACCAGTGAGGGGGAAGCACAAGGTAGCTGTTTCTAATAAAGTGCCCAGTGACTGAAAGAACAAGGGCAGAGATTCTAATAAAGTGGACAGTAAGAGGAAGCACACAGGTGGTGTTTCTAATAAAGTGGCCAGTAGGTGGAAGCACAAAGGTGGTGTTTCTAATAAAGTGTCCAGTGAGGGGAAGCACAACATTTGGGTTTCTAATAAAGTGGCCAGTGAGTGGAAGCACGTGGGTGGTGTTTCAAATAAAGTCGTCAGTACATGGAAGCACAAGATTCAATTTTCTAATAAAGTGACCAACAAGTACATGCGCACGGGTAGTGTTTCTAATGAAGTGGCAAGTAAGTAGAAGCAAATAGGTGGTGTTTCTAATAAAGTGGCCAGTAAGTAGAAGCGCACGGGAGGAGTTTCTAATAAAGTGGCCAGTTAGTGGAACATTAGTTTTATAGCTGTAAACAAAATGTCCGAAAAGCCCTGCAGAAGGCCCTGGGATATTCCTGTAGGAGTTAAAGGGCAGAGGGCCACAGTTGCTGCTGAAATGCCATGATACTCACTATGTAGACCTCATGACTCTGCAGACCCTCAGGCAATAGAGGGTCAAGGGGCCAATTAGACCCCTGAACTGAAGTCTGTGAGACTGTAACCTAAGCAAGGGATACTTTGACAAAAAAATATGTTATACAGTTCCTTTTACCCCACAAGTAGTTGATCAGCTGAGACATGTTTGGTATCTGAAGTTAGTTTCTGATATTCTACACTGGAGCTACAAGCTTTTATCTGCTAAGATTTTAATGTAGCTATGGTGAAAGTAGGTTCAAAATTATGCTCCAAAGACTTCTGTTCTATTGGCAGTAATTCTTTACAGGCACTAGACAAGCTGTTTGTGCATTTGAACATCCGTGTCAGCAATGGTACTATTTAATGTCAGTCTCTGAATTCGTCAGAATGAGTGTCCACAAACATTTGGACATATAGTGTATCCATAGAATACTGTTCTTTTGCATGTGAAAAGAAACTGTATTATGAAAGGCAGCAACTATTTGTACAAATATTTGTATAATCAGATTGTTTATTAGTTCCCATAGTAGCAGTCATGTCCAGTGCTCTTCTGGGGAAAGGCCAGAAGATCATCATTGTACAACCTCAGTTAACATTGACACCAACTCCTTGTTTACATTTTATCATATGTTATCACATAGGAACACTTCATAATTCTGTCATTACAGATTATAGTCCATCTGTTTCTCTGCATCCTTTGTGTCCCGTCCACATTAACACATCACCACCATATCAGTGTCACTGCAGTGCTGAGAATGACCCACCACGCAAATAATAACTGCTCTTTGGTGGTCCCGTGGGGTCCTGAACATTGAAGAACAGGATAACAAAGTATGCAGATTCACAACAATCTGTAATTATAGATCAACAAAGTGCTCCTGTGTGGTCAGGGTAGCTAATAAAATGGTTACCGAGTACGGATTATTGGTATGGCTGATTGTTGTATATAGGATGAATTGAGAACAGGCAAGAGCAAATATAAATAAGTAAATAAAAATAATTCCACCAGAACTCTATTTCAGATTTCTGCAGGTATGAAAGATAATGAGAGTAGCGATATAGTGGAACGTCATGGTCAGATTTGTAGTGTTGAATGATTTGACTGATGTTTCAGCCTCTCAGATTTATTATCCTTTAGTCAGAGAACCCTGGCTCCATTTTATCATTTGGCTCGGAGCTGCCTCTTCAAATATGGCGTTTTATTTAGTTCTTCATGGCCAAGGGTTCACACAGAAGAATTTGCTTGGGAATATAAAGCCCCCCGAACACACACACGCTCACACACACACACACACACACACACACACACACACACACACTTAAAAAAATAATAAAATAAACATGTACAACCCAGAAGTAATGCAAAACTCCAAAGTTGTGTTACGGCGCCCCCTATGGACAATGAACTCAACCCAAGTTAGCCAAGAGAGAGCAGAGGCCAGAGATGAGACCAAACATACAAAAGTTGCTATAGAAATACAGTTATTGTGAGAGATGAGAGAAGGACACGATGTTCTAGAAAAGGACTATTCTGGTAAAATATCAAATGTACTTTCATCCAATCCCAAAAATGTTCTGAGTTTCTGATACTAGATGGCAAAGCTTTATTTGTAACACTGGATACAGTTACATCTCAGAGATAAAGAAAATAAATAAAAGCAGCAGCAATTCTACATTTTGTCTGTGTCAGAAACCACATAAAATAAGTATATTTATGCAATAATAATAATAATAATAATAATAATAATAATAATAATAATAATAATAAATGTGCAACAAAATGAGATATTTGCACCAGTGTGATGTTGACCATTACCTCATGGTATAGCATGAATAAATCTGTTTTGCATCCTAGTTTGTTCAACACTACATATTTTTTGAGCATTAAACACATCAGTAAATGAGCTGCAGCTGAAATACTGTGTACATTGTTTAGTCTGTGGCTTTTCCCTCACTCTGTCTGCTGTTAATTCCCATCTGCAGCTTTAGAACTCCCCTTATTAAATGATGTTTTACATGACTGCGAGGCTTTTGACTTTGGATTGCTGAGCCCTTGCTGGGGTTAATCTTATGATCTACTCACTTGTGATGAGTAGGCATTTAGACTGTTGTACTAACCAGAGCTATGAAATCACACAGCTCTAAATAAATTAGCGTTTCTGTTCTTTATTGGACACAGACATGAGCATCCTTTCACAGCTACAGTATATAGTGGTGCTGTCTCTGTGTGTAAAGAGAGGCAGTCTGAGAATAGGAAGGGCCTCCTCCATGTGGTAAAGGGAGTTCATGACATACAGATGGGAGTAAACAGTAAACACATTGAGGGCGAGGAAATAGATTGAAAAGGCAATGATTATTTCAAGAGTTAGAGCTAATTTACTAATGTGCCTGAAGCTCAACTAATCCATGAGGTGGAGAACTGGGAGATGTATGACCCTTCTTCTGTGTTTTAATGCAACAGTGGAGTTGTTTTCCGTCACATACGAGGCGTGTTCAAAAAGTATCTAACCCATATTCATCAAATATACTTTTGTATTCAGATACAAATCTTGCACTGGTGTCCTTCAAGGTAGTCCCTTCCCTTTCCATAGGGAGCCTGATGAAGCACATGTGTGTTGTCTTTGGTCAGGAAACGCTTTGTGATGCTGTGACATGCAAACAGCCAGATATGTAGGCAGCAGGCAGTGGGCATTTCCATCACAATAACACACCTGCCCATTATTCACGATAATGCAGCTTTCCTGTGCTTCGTCAGCCTCCCTACTCTCCTGACATGGCTCCGTGTGACTTCTGGCCTTTCTCTAACCTGCTGCTGAATGGGAGCAGATTTCAGACCAGAGAAGACATCATACAAAATGCAATAAACCAGCCACAGTCCATCTCAAAGGCATTCCGGCTCTGCTTCCGACACTGGCAGTCCTATCTCAATATGAGTATTTTTATGAATGAAGGTCAGATATTTGAACACACCTTGTATATAAATAAACCCTCTTATTACTGTGTATTTTGTAATTAAATTCTAATCACAGTAACACACTCAAGGTGAGAAACTGGTGCTGATATGCTAATCTACTTGGCCCATCGCATCCTGCCTATAACTGCAGCACTCAAGTAATATTTCATGGTATAGAACTCCCTGCTGTGTACTATTGTTTAATTACTTAACAGCTCCACACAGTGTGTAATGATTTAGGCATGAAGTTCAGCATCAAGCTAGAGGTGCTTTGAATCCCCCATATTGCTCCAATGTAAAACTTCAGAACCTGGATATGTCTAAGGTAATGGACTACATTTTGGGCAAAACTGTTTATCTTGGGCAGGATATTGGGAGCATCTAAAGCAGAAAACAGAAGAGGTTCAGTTTTCAAATAATTGATGGCATATCAAGCTGTAAGTTAAATGATTAACTTATCAGATGGCAGATTCCAGTGACTGAAATCAACTGTCTTTACGGGTAGTCTGATCATGTCACAAAGCTTTTCAAAGGATTTTGATTTGCTGAAATGCTCAATCCATAGCTGGTCTGACAAAAAAATAAATACAATAAAATAAAAGCTTACACACACACATAGACCCAATGTGCTTGCACACAGGGGAATTTATCAACTGCATTTTATCCAACCACAAAGTGAAACACACACACACACACACACACACACACACACACACACACACACACACACACACACACACACACACACACACACACACACAAAATGTAATCTAATCATGATAACCTACGTGATATTTTTAACATAATTGTAGTTGATGGAGACATTACCTATTTTTCTGCTGAAATTCTCTAATTGTGCATAACATTTGTGAAAGGTTTGAATGGAAACCTGGTAAGAGTGAGATCCCTCTAACTCCAACTGCATCAAATTAGAGCAGTGCACTCCATACTCATAAATACCATATCAAAGCCCACAGGCATTCAGAGGGGAGAAGGGTGCAAGATACAAGTACACTCCAGTCTCAGCAGAAGGAGTTCATACAGAGAAAAGTTATTCCTGTAGAACAGAATCAGCAAAGAATTGGGTCTGGAATACACAGCTAAGCCCACTGCTTGTAAAGACCCAAGAACTCAAACCACATGGTGAACACACAACCTTTAATGCCTTTATTAATCATGAGCAGAAATCCTGGCCAGGACTATTCATTCTCTCCTTCAGTCTAGGTCAAGGGCCATAGGTCAGGAGGGGGCCTTAAGGGGGCTTTGAGAGCTCAGCAAACACAAAGTACAGGTTAATGGACCTCAGGGAGTCTGATTGATGGATAGATTTGACAATTCTGAGCTAAATACATGGAAATATGTGTGTAAACAGTTCTGACATACGTTTAAAACTGTCAAGGCACACAGTAACACAGTAAGGATCTCAAGGACAAACACTCTGAAAATTCAGCATACATTAGCAGTTAGAGTTCTCGTGCAATTGTGTTCAGCTGTATAGTGTCGTTGCATTGGAGGCAGTTCAAAAAGAAGTGCTTGGCTGGTTTTACATGTCTTGGAGGGAGCGCATGCAAGCCTTTACCCTCCCAGTGCTAGGGGATATGAAGGATAAAGTCCATTGCAAGAGTGTGCATGGCCTGGAAATGAGTAAGAAGGGGAGAAAAGATGGAAAAAGCATCAAAAAATGATTTTAGATCCAAATTACAGCCTTTAGACTTTCTTAATTGCCACTTTATTGGAAACACCATACCTTGTGTTTCCACTCACTGGCCAGTTTATTAGAAACACATACTTTGTGCTTCAACTGATTGGCAACTTTATTAGAAACAACTACGTTGTGCTTATACTGACTGGAAGTACATTTACACAAAGACGCTAAAGTGTCTCTCAAAACAAGGATTCATCCCTACGCAATAAATGTCCAATAAGGAAGAGTTTGGTATACAGCCTCAATCCACCAGCACTCACTTAATTCACTCCCCCTCTCCCTGCCTCCTTCTCTCACTCGCTCACTAGCTTCATCTCTCTCTATCTTCATCTCTCTCTCCAGTCTTTCCAATATCTTGTCTCCAGATTCCGGGTTAGTCAGGCAGGTCTGAAGCCTCTGAGAGGATTTTTTGGGGGGAAAAAACACATTGGGGTTTTAGACTGCAGGCTTCAAGGCTTTGGGCAGTTGAGTGCAGAAAATATGTTCAGTATTCCAGTATTCCACCTGAACAGGTGTGTGTGTGTGTGTGTGTGTGTGTGTGTGTGTGTGTGTGTGTGTGTGTGTGTGTGTCTGTCTTTCTCTTCTGTGGCACTGATAGGACCTGCCTGGGTAATGCTGATGTGAACTGTTTTGAAATTCCTCCAGCCTGGCTGGATGTGACAGGAAAAAAAGATAAGAGGAGATCAGAGGAGTGTGACCCAGCTCAGATAGAGCTGGCCATGGACCACAGAATCAGGGAGGCTGCTCAGATGTGGATTTTTTTTTTATAGGCTACAGAACTTGCACTTGCTGTGTCAAAAATGTAACAAATCTTTTATTTATTTTTTATTAACTTTGTACTTTTCAACAGTGGTAATTTTTTGTAGAAATGCTAACTTGTGCTACTATTTACTGGCCACTTTATTAGAAACAACTACCTTGTGGTCACACCTACAACAAACCCACAAGCCAACTCAGACCACTTCCAGTGAGCTGAGTATGTGCAAGAGTGTGTGTTGATTATTTCTGCTTCAGCTGAGCAGAGCAGACACAGAGAGAGAGAGAGAGAGAGAGAGAGAGAGAGAGAGAGAGAGAGAGAGCAACTCCTCAGATTGATAGAGTTGCCGGCTGAGTCGGGCCAAAACCCTTATCTTGGCTGGAGACACAGCGGGTCAGGGACCAGCAGCTGGATTAATAATGCCTATTGATATCACTCAGCTTTGGACACCCTTCATATATACTCTTACACACACTTGCAGACTGGAGTGCAGATTTAAGGTGACAGTTTGGCAAAATCACAGTTTCATTTTCCCTCCCCTCACTAAACATGTGATCAATTAGCCTTCTTTAGACATTGGAGTTATGAGATGAAGGTAAACTAACAAGTAATTAACATGGTGTTGACAAACAACCTGAATCATCACACTCATCTCAACCCAAACATTGACTTCTTACTTTACATACAAAAATATAGAGTGAGTGAATATAATCAAGAGCATATGTTTGGATACCCCTTGTTAAACTACATGTTTTGTTTATTTTCAAATGCCCTGTTTGGATGTTAAACCCTAAATCAACCTGGGGCTGTTATACAGCACTGGACCATAGCTGTCAAATTAGAACCTCAAGGCTACCTCAGAGTGATGAGAATGCTAAAAGATAACAGATCTTAATTTTTAATATTACAACTCTGAGCCTTTATTATAAAGTGTCTTAAATAAATGATGTGTTGGGCTAACTGACAATCACACCTAGTTACATTTTCTGGTCTTCAGCTGTCCAGTGTTGGTGAGCCTGTGACCACTGCAGCCTCAGGTTTCCATTCTGGGCCAACAGAAATGAAACCTGATGTGGTTTTCTGATGATAATTTATAGATAAAAGTCAATCATTAAAGCAAGTGTATCAGTGCATTAGAGATCACCCCCCACACCCCATCCCACCCCCGCACACACAGAAACCACAGTCTTACATTTTGGGCCCACTTAAAGCCCCAAACACCACCACCACCCAACCACAACATCCTAACCATGACAGATGCCAATCCTCTTTATTGAAAGTTAAAATAGGGTCACCCTACTGCAATTAGGCCCATTCTAATTGATGGAACCACATAGTGTCCAATTAAAGAAGCAACAAACATGCATTTGCAATGGACTGCATTTAGAATATGAAGGAAAAACTGTGCCAATTTGATTTCTGGACTTTTCTTTTTAAAACTTTCCCAGCCCCCTGACAGAGGAAGAACTTCATGGTCTGGATCTTCTTTCTTTAATCACATTTGTGCTCCATGAAACACAGCAGGGATTAACTCTGTGAAAAAACAACAGCAGCAACAACAACGACAACATGCAAGTTCTCAGTTTGTCTTTATCTTTAAGCAGTGCAGACTGTGATATTCACAAAGTCTATGCGTTCACACATCGAGCAAACACTCTAATGAAGAGATTACAGTAATCTGTGTGTGACACTCGTTTGTGTGTGTGTGTGTGTGTGTGTGTGTGTGTGTGTGTGTGTGTGTGTGTGTGTGTGTGTGTGTGTGTGTTTTGTGTGTTTTGTGTGTTTTGTGTTTGAAGCCCTCAGTCTTGTGAATGCCCAGTTTGGGATTAGATTGTTTCTGTCTGTCAGTGTATGTGGTGGTGGAATATAAATGTGCTGCTTTCTCCTGCTATCAGTGTGTGTGTGTGTGTGTGTGTGTGTGTGTGTGTATGCACCTCTGGCTTGTGGAAACAGGAACAGCAGTAAAGGAGTATACCACTTATTAATAGCATCCTCCCTCTAGAGAAGCACTGGGCACTGATCATAGACACAAACATACACACAGACACACACATACGAGTGGGCTGCTCGTCTCTACAGCCCTGACCTTACACATGCTTACACAGCTGTCAGGTTAATATGTCCACCTACTTTGTGTTTACACTCATTTGGCCACTTGGAAACACCTACCATATAATGTATTTTTCACATACGTCAGTGTCACTGCTATGTTGCGAGTGGGTCCCACATCCAAGAATATCAGGTATAAGAGTTGTTCTGGGGTCAGACACTGGACACTGATGGACTGAAGGAGTACACAAACTGTGCATCAACAGATAGGCTACAGTCTCGACAATGACTGTAGAGAGTAAAATGGAGAGTAAGCTCTGGAAACCATGAACATTAGTGTACAGTTATTTGTCTAGTACAGTGGTTTTCAAATGTGCCTTGAGGATAAGTGGGTTGTAGGGAAGCCACATCATTAGATGATATCCCCACTACCAATTAAACAATTTGTTACAAGTGAAGCCATCCACCACCTCTTTTCAAACTGCCTTCATTGCATCATTGCTGGGTAGCCAACATGCATGGAGGAAAGTGCTTGGTTCCCAACTACAATATAACAGCTAACATATGTAGAATTTCCCAACCAGCACTGCATTGGTTGATATGTTGGGAGAGAGCTACCCACTCAGACAGAACACAGTCAAATTAGCTCTCTAGAACTTCGATGGTAAGTGGCATGATCTGGTATTCAAACATGTGATCCTCTGATCACAATGCTAGCACATTAGACCACAGATCAACTAAGACCTCCTTCACTGTATTGTTTAATGTAGCTTAATTTACGCACCACCAAAATGAATGCCAAAAGTAAGAGGGGTCAGATACCTACTGATCCTGTCTCAGTCTCTCCTTAATACTTAATACTTCAATTAACTGCATTTTAAAAAGGTACTGAAACAAATTACTCTCATTGCTGGCTGCTTTCTGTGGTCTCTGTCAGCAACTGTCATTGCTGTGGACAAGGTTGCTGCTTGTGTGCACCATCCATGGTCCTGAGGGATTCCGTGAACAGATCAACTCTTCCAACACTGCCAGCTTCACTGAATTGACTTGGAAGCACAGCCTTTTCACCTCCTCCAGACATGACTCTCCCTGCTTCTTCAACACTGAATTCCAGCTTGCCAGCATGATTATCTTTTCCCATTTCAGCCTCCACATCTCCTGCTGCAGCCAGTTGACTGATACTGAAGCACTGAAACGCCACTCAAAGACCATGGTCAATGCTGTGAACTTGCCATGTTTCTCTGATGGAGGATCCATGAGCACTTGTAGTACCTTCCCCTCCAAGCGCCAAGCAAAGCATCGCTTTTGGCTAACTGAACCTGTCCAGCAAGGGGCTGGCAAAGTGCTCGGCACCCCCTGCTTCAAGGCACATTTCTTTCTGCTCTGTAACCATATTCCACTTCTAACCCCACTGTAGCATTGGCAAGGAAATCGGGGCCAGTGAGTGTATAGAAACAGCAGTAACAAAATTGTTCCTTATACAGTGACCGATGTCACTGCTGTGCTCATCATATGGTGGTCTCTTTCCAGTCAGGGACAGGGTGGAGGAGGGCTTATGAAAAGGCAGGAACAGGGGGGCTGCAGTCTGTAACTGTAAACCAAACTGCACCTGTATGGTAAATGTTTCCAATAAATTGGCCAAATAATGTATCCAACATCCAGATATGTTGCTTAAGTGTAGTGATATTTTGAATTTATATAAAAATCACAAAAAATGTCCATACCCTTCATGTCATCTGTAACCCACAGCACGTTCCTGAAGTATTCTGTATTCTCACTCCACACTAACCATCAGCTCCTCAACATCTAAAACATCTTATTCTGCATTTTCCCTCGTCTTCATCAGCACAGAGAAATGCACTAATCTCACTGCTGCATCTTAATTAATTTTACAACAGGACTCAGGATCTTGCAGTGAAGGAAGGACTGGAAATTGGAATTCCCCTACAGTAACACTTTCCCTAACGGAGGATTAGAGGTGCATGCAGTTTCGAAGCCTTGTCACAAAGACATTTGAGAAGCATTGTGTTACAAGCTGTAACATGCAGAGTTAGTAGAGCCACTGTATACCTGCTGAGAGGAAGAACTGTATGGCGCCACATCAGTGTCAAAAGTCGGGGGAGCAAAAACACCAAATGAAAGTTATGAACCTGAACAAACGTAACGTTCCTTCTTGTGACTGTGAAACTTGCGAGCACATAAAGATGAATCGTATGCGTGCTGAACACAATATTGCTCTCAAGGTTAATTCTTTAATGTTTTTTTCTTCTTCTGTAATTTACAGGGGTTCTCGTGTGCCATGCACACTTCCTGCAGCTCCTCTCTATGCTTGAGTAAAGTTATTAAGGTTGATTATTGACAAGGGTGGGTTTGACGGTTTGGGGGTGGGGTCAGGGTCATCACTGTCAGCAAAAGTTACTGGCTGATATCTCAAGGTTTGAGACTGACTGCCTAGTACAAACAGCCTGCTTCAGAAAGCAAAGATGGAGGGCGAGGAGGAAAGCCAACAGGAGAGTTAACTAGGCTTAAAGCCTAACCTTGGATTTAAATGTCTTAAATTCTTCTTTAATAAAGACAATGGTCACATGCACACTTAAATAAGTTTATTTAGGAAAAGAAGTTAGATAGGTATACATCTTTAAAAAGTGTTCTTTTGTAAGGAAACAGGTCTATATACACTTATTGGGTTCTTTAGGTTATATGCCTACAGAGGGGGTTCTTTAGTAAAGTCAACAGTTAGACATGCTTAACTCTTACAAGATCTGCACTTTGCGGGCAGGTTTGTTCTGTTTTCTAGGCTTCATAATGCATGATCAGAGTGACTTACAAACACATGACATAACACACTATAACACTTACCCCATCTAACCATGGTGTAATCATTGTGTGATTAATTATCAGCAAGTAATCCAGCTAGCAAAATTCATTAGTTAAATCCCAATATAAATGCCAAAGGAGCCTTCCAGTGTATGTTTGTTGCTCTGTCCAAATATACATGCTCAACCTGCATGCACACTCCAACTGACCAGCGAGAGAGGGTGGGGCTGATTACATCGCTAATCCAGATATTTTTGCTCACAGTTTTCACATTTCAGAATAAAAGTGCTGAGAAGGGATAACACTGATACACACATAAATAACAGCAACAATAAAGGACATTTAGGTTGTTTCTTTTTCATTAATTTTTTGCTACTGTCAAATATTTTAAAGCACTTAATTACAGTTAAAATATTGCATTTCCTGCTCAAAAACACTCTGGAAGATTATCTCCCTTTCCTAGTTCTAAGTTCTTAGTCCTTAGTTCTTATAAGCATTAAATATGTCAAACTATGGTTCTAAAATTTAAAAAGGACTCTTCAGGCATTTTACAGAAATGTGGTTTAGAATAGAAAAGAAAAGAATAGAATAGAATAGAATAGAATAGAATAGAATAGAATAGAATAGAATAGAATTGAACTTTATTGATCTCTTGGGAGGGTTCCTTCAGGGAAATTAAGGTTCCAGTAGCAGCATCAGTACAGTACAGTAAGCAGAAAGAAGAAAGAGCATGAAAGTGGGTTATGCATGCTTAAAAAGGGTTCTTGAAGGGCTCTTCAGTAAAGCAACAGTTAAATACACAAGACTATAAAGGATTTATTAAAGATTTCATGGTCAATGACTAAATTACAGAACATGTACATTTGCATTTGCAGCATTTAGCAGATGCCCTTATCCAGAGCAAGAAACAAAATGCTTTGCTGTTCACGCAAAAATCCTTAGGTAGTAAGAAGATGCTAGAATCTGGAGATTCCTCAAGCTTAGAAGCTGTTGAAATATAAATGGCAGATCGAAGAATAACAAGATTCAGTAAAATTATTTGTTCCACCATTTTGGTGCCAGGACAGAGAAGAGATGCTTGGATTCCTTGTGACTTGAGGGATGGTGGGTCAAGCTGAGGTGTACTTGATGCTTGAAGGGCTCTTGGTACACATAGAGTTTTGACCATTGCCATCATCTGTGGAGGGGCTGCTCAATTTTTGACTTTGTAGGCCAGCATCAAGATTTTAAATCTGATGCAGGGAGCTACAGGAAGCCAATGAAGGGAACGCAACATAGGCGTTACATGAACCAGAACCTGTTGAATGCTTTTGATTTGGATTAAAGGGTATTCCTATACAAGAAAATTCTTTTGTAACTGGTTCTTTAATGCACCTACACATACATCTTTGCACTGCATCATCCTCTAATATCTGTCTTATAAAACCATTTGTGTTGTTCAATTCTTTTGCAAGGTCTTGCAAGGTCTATATTTTTGTGCAATTCTGAGCCAAGTGTTTCTCCTAAGTTATTTTTCTCCAGTTCTGCTCTCTGTGTCTGTCCATGTCTGTCCTTGTGGGGTTGTTTTTGCATTCTGGATGTGTTTTTTTTTTCTGTGTCTGCTGTGTTTTCACCTGGAATGATTCCACATATATAATATTAATATACCGTGCACTTACATTTCCTTTCTGCTCCTTCACATTGCAAACCAAATGTTAATCTAATTCCTTACATATAGCTTTCCAATCACTTATGCAAATATGTAATTAAACTGCATTTAATGGTCTCGGCACCATAAGCACAGTTTACAGTAACTGCATGGCTCCATGCGGTTCTAAAGCAGCTTTGCTTTTTTTAGCAGCAGTATCCTCATGGTCCCAGTGGAGCTTGTTAGAGTTTCCTGTGTTTCTGTTTCTGCTCATCAGGTGCGGATGCTGAAACTACAGCCTGTCACTCAGAAACACAGTGGCTAAAGGAGGATCTGGACGGTGCTGACGGAGGACCTGCGGTCAGCTCTGCTGTGTTTGTGATGGTGGAGAGCAGAGCTGCAAGTCAACTAACTCAAAAAATGACAGTTTTGTTGGGAAGGTTGGGAAGCTTAATTGCAAAGTCACTTTATAATTATTGATAGTGCTTTTATGATATAAATGGTAATTCTGACAGATTTCTGGATGATCAGTATAATCAACTTAGCCAAGGTCTTGACCAGCATGATGCATGCTGCATTTGATTTTGGTCATCCTGGTTGACCAACTCTGTCAAGCTAGTTGACAAGCTTGGTCTTGCTGGTCAACCAGGATGACCTCAATCAAACGGAACATGCATTATGCTGGTCAAGAACTGGTTATCCAGATCGTTTACAAACATAGGGTATGTTTTTCACTGATGAACTTGACCACCCTGACCAACAGAGATCAGATTAGACCAGTGATTGGCAACCCTGGTACTGGAGTGCCAGCTTTCTGCACAGCTTGTTGATTTCCCTATTCTAACAGACATACTAAACCTGGCAATTAACAGGTGAGCTGAATCAGATGTGCTTGAGCAGGAGGAGCACAAATTGTGTGTGTCTGGCAGGAGTTGCCTAGCCTTGGCTTAAACTCTAAACTTGATTAATTAGCTGGATTTTCCAGCAAGGAAACAGAAATTATGCTGTAAAATTCAAAAGAGTTGAAATGACAAGAAAACTTTGCAAACAGATTCTGCTTCTCTGTAGTTTCTTGACAGATATAGCCAAACAAAACCCTACCATTGGGTAGTTCTTCAGTAGCTGGACTGAAGGCCTTAAACCTCAGGTTAACCACCAAGACAAGTACCAGTGTGGGCAGGAGCAGTTTCATCTGAGAAACATCATTCTAGACCAGGAGTCACCAACCCTGCTCCTGGAGAGCTACCTTCCTTCAGGTTTCAACTCCAACTCAAAGTGTACACACCCCATTCAGCCAATCGAGAACTTCTGAAGGCAGTACTTATTTGGATCAGGTGGGGTGAATAAAAGTTTAATTTAAAATCTGTAGGAAGGTAACTTTCCAAAAGCAGGGTTGCTGACCTCTGTTCTAGACCTCTAGTAAGATGTTAGAAATGGAAGGCAGCAGCTCTGGGCCAGAAGATGGAGGAAAAGCTGCTGAGTTGCTGTATAAAATACTACAGACAATCTCACATATTTGCTAATGTCTGTTACATTAGATTCAGATTACGACATCTGGAATTAGTTTAAATCTTTGTTAAACCTAGAGCAGTCAGCACTGTTAGCTTAGCACTAATGAACAACTTTTTTGGACCATTTTTTGACCTGTTTGACCTCAACTGCAAGACGTGCGATGAACCAGAGAAATCCATATTTATATCGATAACATTTTAACAGTCAATAGATTAATCAATCAAAGTATAATTGTTAGCTGCAGGTTTACTGGAGAGTGACCCTAACTGGTCCCAGATGCTGGACAGACAGAGGGGAGTGGGGGAAGGGGGGCGATGAGCTCATTTTTCATTCATGTTGCTGATAAATAAAGAACACATGCTGGCCATCCTTTTGATTTTCCCCCTTAATCCTTATGGCCATAAATCAACAGGATCTGGGGGTCTGAAAGCATATGGGTTGGGCAGAGAGGGTCTTTAGCAGAGGCAGGATGAAGGGGATTGAGTGGAGGGTGTACTTCAGCATTGTTGCATGTGGAGAGTTGAGAGAGGGGAGAGAGGGAGTGGTGGAGAAGCTGCAGCCCACTCTAAACTCACTCTTGGGGTTTCTTAAGGCCAGTGCTTTCAAATCTGGGTGTGGAAAACTGCAAAGGTTGATTTTAAAGTGTGCCGTTGTTGTCTACACACACACACACACACACACACACACACACACACACACACACACACACACACACAGTTTATTTGTTGTTTACTTTTTGTTTTTGTTTACTTATTCTCCTTTTTTATACAGACTCTTGTGTTTTGTGGTGTTTAATAATTTGTTTAAAAACAGATGTCATTTAGTTATTGTCCTGGTTATTTATTGTACTGTTAGTTTACTGTTTTGTTTATTGATGTGTCCATTAATGTAATGTCTTTTTTGCTTTTGTTTTGTTTGTTGTGGCCATGTTCACTTCCTGTCATGTTTACTTGCTGTCCTGTTTTTGTTGTCCTGTTTCTGTTGTCCTTTTTACATACTGAATTGTTTATTTACTGCCTTGTGTGTATATTGACTTGTTTATTTACTTCCCTGTATGTTTATTGCCTGTTTTTTTTCCCTCACTATATTGTGTATATACTGTCCTATTTATTTTATGTCCTGCTGGTTACTGTTCTTTTATAAACAGTTTGTTTTATATGTACTGACATACTAAAAGTAATGGGATAGCAGTAATTCAAATTGATTTTCAAGTGGTGTCACCTCAAGGGATGGCTTGGGAATGCCTACACCTGTATAATTTGTGAGGTGTTATCTTCTGTGTGAGATTGAATACCGGACAGTGTGCCCATGGCAAGGTGACAATGAATGCCAGATAGCTGGCACATACCGTTTCCAAAGTATCACAGGCTTTTAACATTCCGCGACCCACAGTGTTAAAGGCATACAGGGAATCTGACATAGAACCATTTCTGGACAAATTTGGACCAATGGCATGGAGCATTATTCTGCTGGAATGTCCCATTATTATTGAGTTAGATAAAGTTCATTAAGGGCTTGTTTATCTATTGACCTGTTGTCCTGTGTTTATGAGACAAATAGTCTTTTTTCAGTACTTTATTTAACTTTTTTTTTTTTTTTACTTTGAACTGAAAATGGTTCTTTTTTTTATTAAACAAGTGAAAGAAGTTCAGCCATATTTGCCATATAAAAAGGTTTTAAAAGGTTGCAAAGGTTCTCAGGCTCCCAGAGGTCACTCGAGTTACTGGTTATTCATGATTTAGCCAACTATTATGGAGGTTAAATGCTAAGATTGTTGTCAGAGGGGCTGATTAATGGCCTACAGGTGTAGACGTTCCTCCTTTAAAGTGCTGGAGAGGACATCCTATATTTTCACTGAACATCCAGCTTAAGCTATCAGTCATCTTCTTTTTACTTAGATAATTATGTCATATACTATAAAAACAAAAACAAACAAAAAAACAGACAACAGACAATAATTCTATATTTCAAAGTGTTTGTTTGAGTGATTGAGGGTGAGTTAGTTCAGGCTAGATGAGGCAGGTTGACTCCATTCCATTCATAATCATAATCATAATCATAATAAAAACTCCTAAAATTGTTATTTTTAGATTCCCTTGTTATGGTAAGGGTGGTGGGCTGTTGGTATGCTGTATTTGTGTTTGGTGTGTATAGTGTGTGATCAGGAAACTACATACCAGACAGGTTAAGAGGATATTAAAAATTGTCAGTCAAACTGTGCTGCTAGACATTTGCTTTGTTAGTAAATGTGACATCTGCGTTATTACAGGGTATTATAAAGGAGCACACAGCATGCTGCAGATATTTATCATTCCAGCTCGTCTGAGAGATGGCACGAACATTCAACAAGTCCAAACAGGTTTAAACACAACTAATCATGAGCTCAAACAAAGACCTTCCCACTTAAGCCATTTAGAGCAACAGTTCAGTAAAACATCAAAGTTATGCCAGTTTCCTTCCTTACAGCAAATGCCATCAAACAGCCACTGAGTGTTTGGTGTTTGAATGTTCTTACCTTATTTTATTACTGGAGCTACACTCCTACTAATGAACATATTTAGCTATTTTAAGTTATACCTATTGCTGAAACAGATGTGCAAATGCACACACACACACAGTTGCCTAGTCCCTGTAGAGAATAGAATTAGATTCTCTGAGCAGACAAACCTGAACTTATCGGCCCCCTGCCTAATGCATTGGAACTGTGTTCTCCAGAATAATGGTGGCCAATTCAGTATGTTTGGCATGAGTTAAAGAGTTGGAGATGAGTGATGCTCTTATTACTGAATATAGTAAGACTTAGAAATCTTTTCCCTGACACCAGAGACATTTACTGAAACAAAAGCTTATCTGAGGTGTCCCAGTGTTTTTCTCCATGTCGTGTATGATGCTAGTAACAAAACATTTAACACAAAAATATAACATGTACATAAGAATTCACAGCCTTTGCTCAATACTTTGTTGAATCCCCTTTGGCAGCAATTACAGCCTCAAGCCTTTTTGATTTTGATGCTACAAGCTGGGAACACCTGTTTTTGGGAAGTTTCTACCACTCTTCTTTGCAGAACTGAACATATCTCTCGAGATGTTCAAGTCTGGGTTCTGGCAGGGTTACTCAAGTGAGTGCTTAGGGTTGTTGTCCCATTGGAATATCCCAGTCTGAGGGCTGCAGTCATCTTTCCCTTGACTCTGACTAGTCTCCCAGTTCCTGCTGCAGACAAACAACCCCACAACATAATGCTGCCACCACCATGCTTCACTTTAGGAATGGTATTGACTAGGTGATGAACAGTGTCTGGTTTCTTCCAAACATTAAGCTTGGCATTCAGTCCAATTTTTATTTTTATTTTATTTTTCTTTGCTTCTCATGGGTTTTGGTTCTGCTGTGCAATCACTGCATCTTCTTCAATGGTGCTTTTCTGTTATTGTTGAGATAGTTAACCTTGTTAAGATAGATAACCTTAAGGGTGTATAGAGACTTACTGCAACATGTACAAGAACATCAGAGAGAGCGTGAGAGAGTGAGAGAGTGAGAGAGTGAGAGAGAGAGTGTGTGTGTGTGTGTGTGTGTGTGTGTGTGTGTGTGTGTGTGTGTGTGTGTGTGTGTGTGTGTGTAAGGAAAGATTGTGTCAGTTTTTAATGCTCCAGGCTTAAATGAACATGGCTAAAGTTCAAAACACAGAAGAGCTGTCAGCTGGCCTGATTGAGCCGTGTTTGGGTTTCATTAAATTAATCTCACTCAGTCGCCTAGAAGTCCTGCCGCTGTCACTCGCAGCAACACCTCATGCACGAACACTTGTGGGCAGGGGTGCGCGCACACACACACACATTCTGCATTTCCTGCACCTGATGGATGACTGAATGCTTTGCAAAGACAAGCCTGAAAAGCAGAAAGAGATTAAAATCTCAGATGTAAACACATGACCAAAGCACTTCAGGAGTGTGCCTGAAAACACACAGAAACAGAAAAATATTACAATATGTTTGTTTTCATGAGCACACACACAGGTCAGATGGTAGGGCAGAACACGTCAGCTCTTGATGCTGTTTTACAATTCTGATTTACAGTACTGTGCACTCCCTGGAGTGGAAAAAAAGTAAGAAGTCATTATTTAACTGAGCTAAACTTTAACTAAACTAATCTCCTGTCCCATTTTAGTTAAACCCAGTTAGGAACAACGAAATTGATCACAGTGTTGATTTGGCTTATGTATGTTTTACTAGAGTTGTCTTTAACCTAATGGTTAAGATTAAGGACCCAAGATCTGCAGTTTCCTGCTGTTTTCTAAGCTTCATTATTCAGGATAAGGGTAATCTACACACATGATACATATATAACTACAAGGCTTACCTTACCTACCATAGCAATCCCAGTTTAAAGGCAAACAGAGCTTTCCAGTGTACGTTTACTGCTCTGTCCACATGTACATGCTCAACCTGCATGCTGACTAGGACTGATCAGCGAGGGGGAGGGGCTAATAACATCACTGACCTATTCGTTTTATGGTTTAGAGTTATATTTGAAATGAGAAGGAAGGGGTTGTTTACTCTTTCTTGGCTGAAATACGGTTCAAATTTTACAATCAAAGTCCTGAGACAGGATAATACTAATACATACATAGATTAAAAATAATAATAATAAAGGCTATTAGGTTGCTTTTCAATTTTATCTGAACTACTGTCAAGTATTTTAAAGAACTTGATTGCCAGTCTCATCATTACAAATAACTCATCACATTTCTTGCATTTTTGGCTTACATTCTGGATGATCAATTTGCAGTAGGATTTGTAAGTAATGTGTGCATCAATATTTCTATATCTCAAATGAAGACCAATTTGGCTAACCTACGATATCCCATAATAATAACATTCGTCTCATAAATCATTTTCACATTTTTTGGTGAATAAAAGTGTTTGGAAACATCCAACAAAATTGGCCTAGGGTTCTAAAGGTTAAGGTAATCTACCCTAAAAAGTGACTAATTTACATATTCTAAATAATTTTGATGCTCCACTGACTTTACTACTCATTTCTATTTAATGAGTTCATAATTCACAGGATCCAGATATATTAGTGGGAATGTGCACAAAGGGCAAAACGTGAGGTTTGGAACATTTACAACAGGGTGCGATTTCCTGCCGTTCATGAAGAGCCATTTGTTTTTCCCCCTGGAATACTACTTTTTTTTCCCTGGAGCTTCTGCAGCATCTGTATGAGGGAGTCAGTTGGATCTGACATTTGACACATCCTTTCCCTTCTTTCTCACTTCTTGCCATGCCTGGCTGACATCTCATCATGGATGGCAGCCCCCCACCTGAAGCTGGATGCCAAGCAAGACAGAGCATCTATACATCCCTGCAACTACAGGCTCTCAGTGTGATCTTGTCATCTCCTTCATGAACTATAGCATCCATACTTTTACTACAGTAAAATGTAGTGAAATATACTGAAATATGCCATGTGATGGACTGGCCCTTAACCAGAGTGCATTCCTTCCTTGCACTCAGTGTTTCTGGGTAGGGTCTGGATTCACCCACACACCTAAGTAGGGTAATTGGATAAGAAGATGAATGAATAAAAGAATTTGATACAGTAGCTGAAATTTCACTATAGTACAGTTTCTGCCCTTTTAATAGCATCAGATTGCGATGCAGTAACCATATTTTCACTACATTAAATGTTCTGCTCTGTTGAGTTAGATTGTGATACAGTACCCATTCTTCTACTGTAGTACAGTTTCTGCTCTTTTAATAGAGTTAGATTGTGATACAGTAACCATACCTTCATTATATTACATTTTCTACAAAATCTTGGTTTGAATAATGAAATGTACAATCCATTACTGAACATAGTACCATGAAAACATCTCATCCCCAAGCTCATGTCCACCTGTGGGGTTTGCTTTCCTTTGTTGATTCTGATATTTGCTGTATTATGTTGTCCATATGGCACCTTTTTCACTCCACTGCTCTGATCCTCTGGTGGTTAATCTGATTCCGTGACAACTTCAGAACAACATCAGACCTGTTCTGTGCTCAGGAGGGTGTAAAAGTTGTGGAAGACATGCACTGCTTACCAAAAATTGTTCTGTTCTATTAACACTCCTAGGTCTCTTGTGATGTTTATGCTCTGAAAAAGCTCTTTCCTAATAGTTTTTGCCTAATTCTGACTGTAGTGTGACTGAAACAACTGCAGAAACTGCATGGGGAGTGCAGAATTTTCAGTCTGTCCCACATCAGTATCTGTGAGCAGAAGTGGAAATGTTTTATTATGATCTGAATTTGAGTTGTCAAGCAGCTGAGCACTTTCAGCAACATACTCATTCAGCTCTACTGCAGCAAGGAGCTATACAGGAGGTAATTCATACCAATTGCCATCACACTGTACAACTCCACCTCACTGTGTCTTCACATATTACACACCGAGCCACTAACAGAACAGGCTCACTAATTTTGGCTGGACATTATTACTCCTTTCCAATCACTGGCCAGACATATAGATGTACATGCACATCTACATAACAGACAGACTCACTGAATGGCTTGAAACTACTGCTCATTTATCCATATTATCCACAGGCAATATTCAGATCTTACTTTAAATACAACAGTAAACTGTGGAAAGATGAAAAAAGCTCAAATGTCCTCCACAATTGTATCTTTCTCAGGCTTGTTATCTTTCCTTGACTGTGTTTTCTTCAATTTACATGATCTCTCTTATTGCTACATTCTTCACCAAATAATAATATGGTGAAATAACAATCTGCATAACCATTTTAAAAAAAGAATATGAGCAAATAAACAGTCAGTCTGTAAATAAATAACCAATCCATCTTCTGCCAGAATCTCTTCTGCTTCCTTCTCCTTCTCCTGTCTCAGCATTTCTGCAGAATCTGCTCACTGCCTGCTTTCAAACATCAGGCCATTTGATTCAGAGCCATCCGCGGTGCTACAAAGCGCACACACGTCACTTTTTTTTTCATAAGACGCTTGTTTAATCCATCTGCGCCAGAGAGACTGAACTAAAGAGAACTAAAAGAAACACTCAGCTTCATTTTTCCTCCACATGGTCAGGTCACACACACACACACACACACATTATGTACATGTGAGAATAAATATGTTATATTAACAATGTTATAATAACATGGCCGATACACTAATCAAAGATAACATTGGCTCCTCTTATAAAGCAGCAGTTTGTAGTTCTATAATTAGAGACTGTAGTCCATCTGTGTCTCTGCATACTCTGTTATGCTTCTTTTACCCTGTTTTTCAATGGTCAAGAACCCCACAGGACCACCACAGAACAGGTATTATTTGTGTGGTGTGTCATTCTCAGCACTGCTGTGACACTGACATGGTGGCAGTGTGTTAATGTGTGCTGCACTGGTATGATTGGATAAGACACAGCAGTGTTGCTGGAGTGTTTAAACACTGTATCCTTTCAGTGACCACTCAATTAGACACTCCCATCTGGGAGATTTAAGTAAGATTGTGTTGGTCATTCTCTAGTCTTTCATCAGTGCTCAAAAGACTCTGCCCACGGGATGCTGTTGTCTGGATATTTCTGGTTGTTGGACTGTTCTCAATCCAGCAGTGACACTGAGGGGTTTAAACACTCTAGCAGCAAAGCCGTGTCTGATGTAGTCATACCACATCACACACTAACACCACACACTGACCCTCCACCCAAATAATACCTAGTCTGGAGTGGTCCTATAGGGTCCTGACCATTGACCATTGAATAGGGTGAAAGGAGGCTAACAGATTATGCAGAGGAAAGGTTGGATTGCAGTCTGTAATTATAGAACTACAAAGGTAAGCTGGATGAAATGGACAGTGAGTGTAGAAACAAGAAGTTGGTGATAATGTTATGGCTGATCGGCATATATGTAGGTAGTAAATGTTTATATGTAATAGTTAAATGTATTCCTGGCATACACATGATACTTTGGATTAAGGAATGTTAATGCCTGCACAGTTTCAGAGATGGAAATCCAATCCATCGGTCAGCCACTATCATGCGTCACTTGAACAGCCTTGGCATGAACACACTCACTAGATTACTTATACAGGTGTGGGCATTCCTAAGACATACCCTGAGGTAACATACTCCTATACCCTGACCATTGGACTATTTGGATTGTTATCCTGTTTTAGAAGCCTCCCTCTTTTGACCTTTATTTTTTTTTAAATGTTATGGTGAAGTGTTCATTTCATGACATTCTTTTCCTTTACTCTGCAAAAATACCTTTTAAAAATGTTTGTTTTGACTTCAACAGTACACAGCATTGGTTAAAAAGATCAGTTCACTAGATGTTCTGCATTGTACTTCAAACACTCAAAGTCACAGGTAAAGTTTCCTTATGATTCTTTCATGCAGGTTATTTTTGAGCATGCAAAGCTGCATAGTAGATTAGTGCACCATTCTCCTGAAATGGAGAGCATACAAGCATTTCTCTCAAAGAGAAGTTGGTTTTCCAGGTGTCCATCTTGACCTCCACAGTTCCCCTTAACTGCTTAAACTAGAGTTTCTTAACCCCAATTATACACTAATAACTATAATCTGAAAACACTTGATTATACTTTTTAAACTTCTTGGACTTTTGTTTTTAGATTTTTAGAGCCCATGTTTGTACAAGGTATAGCACAAGGTTTGAATAGTCAGAGAATGGGCAATGCTTGTAAATCTGATTTGACTGACAGCTCCTACTTACAATCAATCAATGACATGCCTAAGGCATGGTTTGCTAATCAAGGTCTGATATAAAAAAAATCTGGTTCTAGTTTTACAAAATCCTGAAAGTCTCTCTCTCTCTCTCTCTCTCTCTCTCTCTCTCTCTCTCTCTCTCTCTCTCTCTCTCTCTCTCTCTCTCTCTCTCTCTCTCTCTCAAAATGGAAAAAATAGTTTAGCCATGACCAACACTTGTAAACACTGATGTTACAGTAATTGCTGGCTTGTACAGTAGGCTAAGTGGTGTGTGTGTGTATGCTTGTGGTAAGTGAAGGCCACAGTGTTTCATTGTTCGTTTACACACACTGAAAAGAGCAATTAGCCATAATTGACCTCATAAAGAGACATTCATTTTGATTCTTGGACTTTTATTTCTTTGGTGGCTTGGAGCATAGCACCCCCTATATTCTCCTCCTGCTAGCATTTTTATTCAAGACTCAGTTTAAGAAAGCTACAATTTTTAATTGCAATTAAATTTACAGTACATTGACAATATCTAAGCATCAGTGCATCAAAGCTTTTCTCAATGTTTTGACAATTTTAGATATAAACAATCTTTTGATTATATTTGCACAGGGTGACATTTGCAATTGACTCATAACTTAGCATTGATGTTTGTAGACCCTTTGGAATTTTAATGTTTCTGCATAAAAACTGACCTAAACATTCTAAAGAAAGTTTATAAGAACAGTTCATACAAAACCCTTGACAAAAATACTACATCTGAGGAAAACTAGATTAAGGTCAGAACATTGACTCTGACATTCCAAAAATGTAACTTTATTTTTCTTTAACCACTTTTCTTGAGTGAAACAATGGTACTTAGGGTCTTTGTGTAATGATGTGACTGCATACCTGTACTCACATCTGTTGTCCACAGTTAACCAGGCCCAAAAGAGTAAAAAGTTTGAGCTCTGAGCTTTTACTCACCTGGGTCAGTCCACCTCTGTAATAGAGGGGGTGGACTTGAGGTCTAACAATGAATGTCTGAATACTCAGTGTTTGTTTGTTTAAAATGACTTGATGAATCACTGTAGTAAAGTGTACTCATCTGATGATATATATTGTATTTAACTGTGTCAACAATTATCTTATATTGTTTTAGTATCTATTTTGATATTGGTAGAACCAGGAACTACTAGTATATATACCTGCTCTGAGTGAGAGTAGGGGGGAGGGTAAGTTTTCTGAGATTGATTATTACTGGAAGAAGAAGAAGAAGAAGAAGAAGAAGAAGAAGAAGAAGAAAGAAGAAGAAGAATTGAGAGTGAGGTGAGAGTGTGTGTGTGGTCGTACACCACTGAGTAGACAGAATGTTTGGTATTATTATTTTCTTTATATTTATTTCAGCTTAGTGTAAATGTTGTTTGTTTTAACTAAACGTTGGTCTCTTCTACTGGAATTTTCCTCTGTCTTTTTCCATTTGTGGGGTGCCTCTGACTACTGCGCCCTACACACTGCCCAGGAAGTACTCATTACTCAGTCTAAGTGCCCCTACTACCTCCTACGTTGTCTTGCTGCATGACACATTCTCTTGCAATTCTGTCATGCACAAGCTATTGTTCATTTGTTTTTACCCCTAATGGTGGACTCATAAGACAAATAATGACCAGCCAGTGTGAAAAAGATCTTTAGTATGGTGCACTGTGGGATCCATTGTGAACTATTGAGTAACTATTACATCCCTTGATTTTGGCATGATTTTTGTGGTTCCACCACTCCTGGGGAGGATAATAATGATCTTCAATTTCCTCCTTTGTACATACATCTCACTGTTATTACTGGTGGAGTCTAAACTCTTTACCTGAGATCTTGTCAACAACCACATATCTCCTTTATTTATTGCCATGATACACTTCCACAAACATGTGTTGTGAAGACCATACTTTGATGGGTTCCTAATCTTTAAATGAAACAGGGTGTCTACTCACACTTCATTCCATTGATTGTAAACCTTGACTCTGATTTCTACACCTTCAAATGATCAGCTAACCCTAAAGGTTTTGTTTTGCCACTCACAGATATGAAATGTTGGATCCATTTCCTTTAATAAATGTATGACCAAGTGTTCTGTTTTTCTCTTGTTTGTTTGGTTTGGTTCTCCCTCTCTATTTTTAGGACTTGTGTGAAAATCCAATGAAGTTTTAAGTATAATTAATGCAAATCTAAAAAAGTAAAAATTCTAAGGTGCTTATCAACTTTCAACTTTCTTCTTTTACACAAACATACATGTATTCATGGACGTCAGTATCTTTTTTACATTGTTTCTCTCTTTTGCTCCCAGGCCCCCTAATGTGTCTCCAACATAGGTGTCTGGTTGGCCTGTGCACTGCCATTTCAGCTTGAAGGAGCAGTTAGGAGTACTGTGTGTCAGTGTCTAAAGTCCTAGCTCTTTAAAGAGCTAAGATGTAGATAATGTGCTATATATACAGTTCATGCAGAAAGTATTCACCCCCGTGGCATTTTTGTGGTTTTTATATTGAATAGCTTTAATAGTTTAAAAGTACATAATTGAGGCTATACATCAAACTCATTTACAAACCTACAACTTTAGACATATGACTTTTATTTTGAAATAAACAACAAATATGACAAAATAACAAAAATCTCCAGTGTGTATAACTATTCACCCCTCTGAAGTTAGTACTTTGTAGACCCCTCTTTTGAGGCAATTACAGCTGAAAATTCCAGCCACAGCCCATTCCTTAAGGCAAACTTCTCCTTCAAGTTGATTTCCTCTGGTGAACCTCAAGTCTGACCACAGATTCTCAATTGGATTAGGTCTGGGCTTTGACTAAACCATTACAATACATTCATATTTCCCTTTAAACCACTCAAGTGTTGCTTTAGCAGTAAGCTTTTGTCATTGTCTGTTGGAAGGTGAACCTCCATCCCAGGTTCAAATCGCTAACAGGTTTTGCTCAAGAATATCCTTGTATTTAGCATGATCCACCTTCTCCTCAGCTTGGACAAGTCTCCCAGTCCCAACTGCTGAAAAACATCTCCACAGCATGATGCTGCCACCACCCTATTTCACTGTGGAAATGGTGTTCTTGGGGTGATGAGATGTGCTGGTTTTGTGCATTTTTTCTTGGTGGCCAAAAAGTTCCATTTTAATCTCATCGGAGTAAGAGAAACTTTCCTATGTACATTTGAGGAGTCTCCACATGCATTTTGGCAAACTCAAAATGAGTCTTTCTATTTTTGTCTGTAAATAAAGAAAAGTTTAATTTAATTTTATTTTATTTGACTCTATAAGATCCAACTCTATGGGTGTATATCTAATTAGTAGTCATTGGACACATTGTGGACACATATTGTGTCACTTATGGACATAAATTGCAGTCGTGCTTGGGAACTCCTTCAGTGATACCTTTGGTCTCTGTGCTGCCTCTCTGATTAATGCCCTCCTTGCCCAATCTAGGGGTTTTGTTGGTGGCCCTCTCTTGGCAGGTTTGTTGTGGTACCATGTTCTTTCGGGGACCATCAAGTTACCAATATTTTTGTAATCCCAACCTGACTTGTACTTCTCAATACCTTTGTCCTTGACTTGTTTGGAGATCTCCTTGGTCTTCATGGTGTTGCTTGGTTAGTGGTACCTCTTGTATAATGGTGTTGCAGCCTCTGGGGCCTTTCAGAAAAGATGTTTACATAATGACAGATCATGCAACACTTTTATTGCAAACAGTTGGACTATTTAGAGACTACAGCAAAAAGATGATGTATATATATACTGTATGCACCTGCCAATTTCATCTTATTCTTTCCAAATATTTTTTTTAAAAATATATAAACTTAAATTAGATACATATGTATTTAGCTATATATTTACTATAAACTAACATATAATTAAATCAAACCAACAATTTTTGGCACTATTTAGAATACAAAAATGGATTCATTTTAACTGGACACTTGAGGTTCATAGTCTTGGTTGGCCTGGGGCACAGCACCCCCTAAAGGGGGCTAAATCAGAAAACCCGCTAGTCTTTTTACGTTTGTTCAAGGCTGGGAAGATATAAAAGCGTCCAGTCTGATCAAAAGACAGGGACTTGTTCTTTGATACATCACTTCAAGTTTCTTCTTCAAAGGCTAAATCTGAGGAATGGCTTGTGTAGATAAATGTGAGAAGGTCAGTGACCTTGATGTTATTGCGCTTCAGAAAAAAAAACAATACAATACATCAATGACAAAAAGCATATTGAATTCAATTTGATGTTAGAGCAGGCAGCCGCTTGGAGAGCAAGAAGAGATGTATTTCTAAGACTAATGGGAAGATATTGAAATCTATTAATTGAAGATGACTTAATGCTATTCAATGACACAAAGTAGTGACCTGCTTTCAACTGTGATTCTATAAGAAGGCTCCATTCATTTCTGTAATGTGTCATGTGGAACTGGTTCATTCTTATGTGAGGAAGAGCAGAAACTTTAGTAGTTGCTTTAGAACATGGTGAGGTCATTTTAGCCAAGGTCTTATGACTAAAGCCACCTTGGAGGCACCTGATAACATTTTCTAAGACCTCAAAGTCATGACAATAACCCAGTATAATAGTAGAACCACATGAGCATATACAGTACAAAGCAATACTTTGTACATGACAGCTTTGTTGTTCAATTGTTAACCATTAGTTAATTTAGAGATAATTCAAAATAATCACAGATAAATGAGTAGACCCTATATGTACATTCTGGTTCAGTGTCACAATTTACATAATTTGCATAAGCCCTAAAATAGAACTTTTGGGACTCCCCAATACATGCTAAAATAAAACCACCAAAAATGTACACATTTATGCATTAGGATTAGTAACATTCATCAAGAACTTGAAAAACCTTTACAGTATTAACATATATATATTTATTAACATGTAATACTTTGTACAGATCCCACAAAATTCTACCTTTTTCATAACACTTAGAAATGTGTGATCGAGTCATGCACATCAACTCTGGATCAGAGGCAAAGGTTAAGGCTCTCTGCAGTGGAAGTTAATGAACTGAGTATTGACCCCACAACCCTGTAGTCAGTAATCTAGTACTCTAAACACTGAGCCAACATTGCCGTCAGCTTACCCTAGCTTTCATTTTCCCTGATGGTGATATAAGGACCATGTAATCACCAACTGGACTCATTTCTATAATTACTGAATCATTTGTAATGATAACTACATATATTCAGCACATACCGCATCAGCACTGTTAACATACAGCATTTCTTCATTTAGCTGACGCTCTTATCGGCATTTACAAGGAATTTAGCATATTAAAGAGGTGGGTCAGAAGTAGTGTTAGGAAGGAGTCTTACCTAGTGACTCTTATTGGCCTAGCACAGCATAGTTGTCAGACTGGGGTGAACCACAGTCTTTTCCACATGATAATGGTGGTGGTGGTGTTATCTATTACCACAACAACCCATTTAGTTTAGCGTTGAAACCAAAACACTCCAAAAGAAACTGGAGCGATAGAGTCTGGCCGATGGGACAAGTTTCTTTATTTCAGGTTGTACTAGTGTGAAGAGTTCATGTTCCACTGTTTCTCTGCTTCATTTACATACCAGCTTATTTCAGTTTCAGAGCAGTTTTCAGTGCTGAGTGTGTGTCTGGGGTTATTTGTTTAAAATGCAGGTTATTTGTCATCTACATCATGGGTTTCAGTTTCTCTGACAAGTTTAACTGTATTTATGTACACATTTTTGATAAGGAACATTTAATCTATACTGAAAAAAAACTGGTGGCTTAAATTTCCATGATATGTTACTCTGACACCCCATCCTTCATTAAAGGTCTATTTATGCATCTGCATCAGAACAAAGCAGTGCCTGTATCATAGCCTGCACAAGTAGCCTACACTGTTATGAGCATTTATACTTGGAGATTGGCTGGTTTCTGTCACTCTGAAGTTATACCAACAAAACATTTGCTGGTGATGAGATTTCTATGCCAGTGTGTTCACCTGCTGATGCCTACAAGCTCAACATTTATTTTGCCCATTTCTGCAACACACATAAAGAGAGATGTGTCTGTGGAATGGCCATTGAACTAATTTGCTTTGTGCAAATGAATAAAAAATCTACTCAAAGGCAGAAATATGATTTCAGTTGCAGTCTGTATCACTGAAATATGTTACATTTCTGAGGCGTAGAGTAAATGGCTATACAGTTCCTACACTGTGTTAACATCGTACAGTCAACATAAAAGCATAAATGGGCCTTAACATTAGTTGTGGTTGAGAACTGCAATTGTACTGTAATATTAAAAGGCTGTTTTGTTCGTTGGTTACAGGCAAGTAAGGCAATCCTTGAGAGATACTCATATTTGAAAAAGGCCACTCAGGCAATCACAATGCACAGTTAAAAGTGTGGTTCATGGCCCCCGAGGGCTAAGGCACTACCACTATGGTCCTGGGGTCTCTGGTTCGTATCCAGGTTCATGCCGCTCACCATCGGCAGACGGGGTCCAGAGGGAAAGGTGAAACGTGCTCTGCCTGGGGGTGAGTGAATAATTGATCTTCACATCTCACAAGTGCTTGCTGGTCGACGCAGGTGTCTGCTGTCCATTGTGTCAGATCCAGGGATCCGCGTTCTCCTCCCAGCGCGATGGCACCTTGACAACAATAGGCGGCAGTTCGAGAAAAAGCGGTGAGCTGTCGTCATGACTCGAGAGAAACATGTAGGCGATCTCTCCCCTAGAGTCGAGAAACAGGAGCATGTAATGTGGGAGAGCTACTTAGGGATGGGTAGTGTACGTCTAAATTAGTAGGAAATGAAAAATTGGAAAAAATGGTAAAAAAAAAAAAAAGGTGTGGTTCATATTAAATAACGTTTTATTTTGTAGCAGGAATGGATCAATAGAAATGCTCAAAAATGCAAAAGTGCAATAGAATTGTTATTACATTGGCTTTTCTTTTCTGTTTAATTTGGAAATACAATGTTTTTTATCTGACAACAACAACAGTATAAATAATTTTAATGATAACTGATTCTAAGCCTGGAAAGTGAGATTCTCCTTTTCAGATTCGCTTTTAACTCTGAACTTTGGTACTGTTTTTCTAATCTGGGATCAGCCCAGCACACTGCCCAGCCAGATAAGGCAGATTATGTATGTGTAGTGGCCATGGCCAACAAGGCAGCAGCTGTGTCAGCCACTGCCCACCACTGGAGGAGAGGATTAGCTGGGTTTAGGTGACGGATTTTCTGGGGTCTGTGAAGAATCGCTGCTCATCGTTTTGCCCTTTGTTCGCAGGGCCCAAAGCTGAAAGCTGAGTTTAACAGGGCCTCTGGCTAAGAGCCAGGAGTGAGATATCCTGTCATCACTGACCTCCAAACACTGCCCAGTGACCTTCCTTCACTTACTTACTCACTTGCTCTATCACTTACTCACTTGCTCACTTGTTTCCTTGCTCACATGTTTACTTGATTACTCAATTATTTACTAAGTTATTTACTTGTTCACTGACTCCTTCACAAACTAGCTTACTTGCTTGCTCACTTTTCACAAACTCATTTGCCCAGTTGTTAATTCACTTTCCCTGAAGTCAAACCATTCCTTTCTCCCTAGTTCACTCCCTCACCTTCTCACACAATTATTTGCTTACCCACTCGCTTTCCTACTCATGTTCTCACTTTTTCACTGTGTGTGTGTGTGTGTGTGTGTGTGTGTGTGAGAGAGAGAGAGAGAGAGAGAGAAAGAGAGAGTGAGAGAGTGAGAGAGGAAGTGTATAGAAGCAGTGAACCCACAGCTTTATTAGAAACTGTTTCAGATTGATTTCCTGTCAGAGATCTGATTAGATCGATAGTGTGTGTGTGTGTGTGTGTGTGTGTGTGTGTGTGTGTGTGTGTGTGTGTGTGTGTGTGTGTGTGTGTGTAGAGAGAGAGAGAGAGGCACTCCAGGCTGTACAGCCTGTCTTGTCTTCTTGGCAGACCACATTGCTCTGTGTCTCTATCCTTGACTGATGAAGATCCCCAAAGACAAGTGCAAGCAGTTTACGTCTCTCTGCATTCAGCTTCGCTCCTCCATTCCAACTCAGAGCCACAGGTTATTATAAACCGGGCTTAATGATGTACCCCAAAATTAAATTTAGTTTGGTTCAGTTATTTTGGTGCAATTCAGATAATTGCTGGATCACTTCAATGAGTTGTTACACTTGTGCTGTTACAAGATAGAGTATGCTGTTACTGAAAAAGTTGTCTGAACTTACTGTTACAGATATGTATTTACAGACAAACTGTCTCAGACATACTTTTCCCAGACTTGCTGTTATATAATTTCTTTTGCAAGATAGCTGTTATATGCAGTGGATTTGAACTATGAAACTGAAACACCTGGTTTTAGACCACAATCATTTATTAGTATGGTGAACTAGAGCCTCCTTTTGCTGCCAACACAGCATCAGTTCATCTCGGGAAGGACATTTTGTGGATACAATCCGGGTTAGCACCCGAACATCCCTTTCAGACAGCTTCTCTTACGTCCTGATTAATCCTGTTGGATATTGGTTGGTCCTTCTTTTGGTGCTGACATTACCCTGGATACACATGACTCTTGTTATCCTGGAGCTTTTGCTGTCTTGGTCTGGAATCGCCAGCAAAGGCGTGCACCAACAATTTGTCCTCTTTTGAACTCTGTTATGTCTCCTGGCCCGGTGTTCGTTTTGCAATATTTTCAGCAGAACTGTGCTCTTACCTATAACTAATTGAACCTTCTCTGCTCTTACTGGTGCAATTAATGAAGATTGGCCCTTGACTGTAATTAGCCATGAACCTCCCGCACTACAATGACAGGTGTTTCAGTTTCATTGTTCAACCCCTGTACATGCTGTACCATACATGCTGTTAAATACACACTGTTACAAACATGCATGCTGTCAGATATGCTGTCAGACATGTATTTACAAACATTGTTACAGAAAACTGACTAAGGACATGCAGTTACAGAAGCTGTTGCATGCGGTTGAATGCTATTTTGAACATGTGCTTTAACAGAGAAGCTGTTACAAAGAAGTTGATATAGACATGCTGTTACAGAAAAGTTGCAGACATGCTGTTACAGAAATGCTGTTACAGAGAAGTTGCTACAAAGACATTGTTACAGGCATGCCGTTACAGCCTCAACTGTTTGGCTACCATCTCACAATGCTCTGCTATTACAAGATTATACAAATGATTTACTTCATTTGTGAGTACTAATGTTTTGGCTTGTCAGTATATATCCAAACTTTTATAGCTTCTCTAAATGTGACAGGTAATATATTAGAGAGTAATTCACTCCTGTTCACATTTGGGTTGTATCGATTGGCTGTGTTTAATTCCCCTCTGCTGACCCCTCGCTAAGGGACTGCTGTTAGCTTGGAAGAAAAGCCCATTAAAAGCACTCTAAGTGTGTGTTGAGCGATTGGTAAATCCAGCTGAGCAGATTTGGAGGCACACTCTTTGCTTTTACTGGTCTGTTTCAGCCATTGTACAGCCCGGAAGGTTTCCGCAGCTTTTTGCCCAACATTCAAAATGAATTACAGCCTGCAAGGAGGCGTTATATTGGCCCATTCAGGCGTGTTTCGTAAGCCTGCTGCGGTGTGGCAGCAGTGTGGCTAACATCCTGAGAAATGGAGAGGGTGCAAAGAGTGTGTGTGTTTTGTCTCTCACACACTGCTTATAAAAGTCCCTGATGTGGAAAGGCCGTGTGTTGGAGCGTCTTTTATGGGCAGTCTGGAATGTGGGTGGAGCTTCAGTAGAGTTTAACAGGGGGTCTGGGGGGGGGGGGTGCAGTAGGAGAATGGTGTGATGGACTGCGTAGTGGGGAAGGGAAGACTGGGAGGTGAAGAGTTGGAGCAGACTCTGTAAGTCTTTACAGGTCACGGCTGAGTGATAGCAGAAAACCGGACTACTGCAACACTCAGGAAGACTGCATCTCTCTCTCGCCTCTCTATTTTCTCAATATCCTCTACATTTCTGTGTCTCCCTGGCTTGTTCTTTCTCTCTCCGACACTCTCTTCTATCTCTTATCTTTCTTCTCTGTCTCTTGCATACTTCTCCTCTCCAGCTTTCACACCTCACTTATTTTTTTCTCTCTTTCTCTCTTTTTTTCTAGTTCTCTCTCTCTCTCTCTCTCTCTCATCATAATCATCCCTTGCTTTATCTTTATCTTCTCTCTCTTGCTGGTGCATGCTTACTTTTTTCTCTCTCTAGCTTTTGTGTTTCTTTCCATTTTCTCTTGTTTATCCTTTTAACTTCCCTCTCTCTTCCCTCTGACTTGTTTCTTTCCTTATCTCTCCACTTTGTCTTTCTTTCTCTCTTTCTATCACTTTCTCATTGATATTGGTTTCTCGAATCCATCTTTTTTTGTGTATCTTTTCTTTGCACCTCTCTCTCTCTCTCTCTCTCTCTCTCTCACTTCTCTCTCTCTCTCTCTCTCTCTCTCTCTCTCTCTCTCACACACACACACACACACACACACACACACACACACACACACACACACACACACACACACACACACACACACAAACTTCTACCTATTTCTCTTTTTTCTCCTGAATGCTGGGCAGGGGTGATGTGTATCTACTGTCAAGAGATAGACAGCTTTCTAAAAGCAACCAAAAAGACAAAGGAGACATTATCATCCATCCATCCAAATCCATCCATCGTCCATCCATCCATCATCCATGTTCTATACCGCTTATTCTGAATAGTGTCATGGGGGGTAGCAGTGCCCAGACAACTCTGACCTGAGGGCAGGGGAAGCAACCCTAGACAGTAGCTGCTCCATCATAGGGCTCACACACATTTCACACACTGGGGCCACTTTAGTGTCCTTGGCTCCTCCGGACACGGGAACATGCAAACTCAACTTTTAGAGGAAATTTGGAGTGGCCACCGGGGTCAGACAGGTCCTTCTTGCTATGAGGCAACAGCACTAACCACTATTATTATTATTATTATTATCCTCTTCTCTCTATCTCTCTCGTGCACAATTTCTTTTTCTTAGTTTTATCTGTATCACTCTTTCTCTAGCTTTCTCTCATAACTATTTTTCTTTTCTTAATCTCTCTCTCTGTCACATGCACACTTTCTTTTTATCTCTCTCATTTTCATGACTCACTAGATAACTCACTTTATCTTTCTCTCATCTTTCTCACTCTCTCCTCGATCTCCCTTCTGCTTTCTCTCATATCTCTCTTACTTTATCTGTCTCTTCTCTCTCTTTCTGTAATTTATCTCTCTCTCTCTCTCTCTCTCTCTCTCTCTCTCTCTCTCTCTCTCTCTCTCTCCTCTCTCTCTCTCTCTCTCTCTCCTGTCTGTCTCTCCCGAGGTGTAACCAAAACTCAATCTTCTACGGGGATTAACTTTTAAGAAACAATCCAGCCGCAGCGTTTTAGACCAAGAGTTTCAAATTACATCTCAGACACTTCTGAATTCATCTTTAATGGAAATGAAAATATAAGCTGTGAAGCGAATAATTGGATAAACCTTTAGGAACTTGCATTCACGATGAGCATGGGCCTCCCACTTCCACTTCATGATGAAAGGAAGAGCCTGGGCTACCGCTCTTGGGATTGTGCCAGCTGCTAACTGTCAGAACAGTGCATCCTGGGACCTGGCTGTTACACTTTGTTACACTTGTGAAAAACTGCATTGTGTAGGTAGTAGTGTGATCTGCAGCAATAACAGCCTCCTTCTGGGAAGACGTTACATGAGAAGTTGGAACAATGCTGTGAGGAGGACTAATTGCATTAGTGAGGGTGACCTTTAGAAGGGCTGTCTTAATACTTATGGACATATGGTGTATGTGTGAAATCACCCAGGAAAGAGAAAAAGGCTCTATGGCCTGGATTCTGGTTCTGGTCCATTCTGGCCAGACATGATGAAATTCAAAATCCAGAAAGCAATTAACAGAACACTGTAATCACATGGCTTCCATTACAGAAAGCACTCCAAAAATATGTGCTAAGAGTGTGCCACACACACACACACACACACACACACACACACACACACACACACACACACACACACACACACAAACACCATCAGTTGAGGAGTGAAGTAAGTATTGAATCTGTTAAGCTGCTTTTAGAGAAATAGGAAACGCAGCATTACAATCAGCATTACTCGCTCTCTCTCTTTCCAACAGTCTCTCCAGCAGTTTTCTCTCCCCTTCTCTGTTTCCTTTGGTCTCTCTTCCTTGTCACGTCTCTATATCTTATCTCTCTTTTTCTCTTTCCTCTTCTCTCTCTCTCTGCTTTCCTTTCATCTGTCTCAATCTTGTTTCTTCCTATGTTCTCATTCACCTTCAGTTTTCTCTCTCAGTCCCTCTTCTCTTTCCCTTTGTCTCCTTTTGTTGTTAATCATCCTCTCTGTTTCTTATCTACTCCTCCTATTCCCATCTTCGTTTTCTCTCCCTCCCTTATCCTCATACCCTCCATGTTCTTTCTTTCTCTCTTTTTCTCTCCTCCCACCATGTACATATCTGTCACTCCCTTGTGTGTATCTCTCTCTCTCTCTCTCTCTCTCTCTCTCTCTCTCTCTCTCTCTCTCTGCTCTGTGATCTTCAGGCTGCTCTGCTTAACTTCTCATGTGAAACCCCACACATCCTCACTCACTTGCTCTCCCCAGAGCATCTCACACACACACACATGCACACACACAGAGAGAGAGAGAGAGAGAGAGAGAGAGAGAGAGAGAGAGAGAGAGAGATAGATGGTGTGTGCAGGAGGGCTGTTTTATTTGTATCTGTGGTTCAGTTCCTCTGGAGTGATGCTGGCCTGTTAAGTCAAATTCCAGTTTTCTCCTTTACCCTAAATGTTGGTAACAGTTGATCAGCACTGCCCGAGGTCTCTGCATAGTCAGACTATGCCTCTGCCAGGTTGAATGTTAATATCACTGTGAATGTACGCATTGTGATATACACTAGCGCTACCCCTGCCAGAAACACAAGGCCCAGCTGATGTTTTGGAAATCACCCAGTCATACAGGCATAACAATTTGGCTTTTTTTTTTTCTGTCAGTGTTTTAATGTTATGGCTGTTATGGTGTACATGATGTATTTTTTTATGTGTGATGTCTGTAAGAATGGAGGAGTTTCTCTTCACCTTCATTGTTTCTTTGGAAGATGGAAGTGAGTCCATCAGCAGCAGACAGACTGGTTGAGGAGAGACTTAGGAGATGGATCTGACCTTTAATCTAACCATCCATCATATAACCTGCCAGAGGTGTGTGTGTGCGTGTGTGCGTGTGTGTGCGTGTGTGCGTGTGTGTGTGTGAGTGTGTGAGTGTGTGTGTGTGTGAGTGTGTGAGAGAGTGAGAGAGAGAGAGAGAGAGAGAGAGAGAGAGAGAGAGATAGAGATTTAGGTCAGAGGCAACTCTACTACAGTTGTCTAGTTGTCTACAGTTGACTGTCTAGTACATGCACACTTTCACTATGAGGTCACATTGTTGAAACATGTGCAGAATGTGGCTTGGCATTGTCTTGGTGAAATAAGCAGCGACATCCCTGAAAAAGATGTTGGCAGCACATGTTGTACCTTTCAGTAATGATGCCTTCACAGATGTGTAAGTCACCCGTGCCATGTGAAGTAACACACCTCCATACCTTTTCGATCAATCGGTGTTTATTTATTTAGCACTTTTTACAACAATATACATTTATTTATATAGCGCTTAACAGAAATCCAGGTCCAAGCCTCAAATGAACAGCCGACAGGCAAGAGTGACAAGGAGAAACTCCCTCAGGCTAGGAGGAAGAAACCTTGAGAGGAACCAAGGCTCAAGAGAGGAACCCATCCTCCTCTGGTTGACACACCAGAGAGCACAGACATAGGCACATATACGGGCATAAAAATGTAGAACAGAAGAGAAATGTTGCTTGCACTCAATGTAATGTAAATGTAAATGGATAATAATAAGTCATGTGGGAGTGGAAATGTGAGTCGGATGCAAGCTAGTGTTAGTATTGAAGTCCATGCAGGTTAAGTATTCTAATCTAGCAGTAAAGTCTCAGAAGTGGATGAGTAGACATCTGGGTAGAATCATGGGGGCAGGGGTAGCTCGGGACATGGGGGACGGGGGTGGGGGGGTTAGTGACCCCTTACAGATGTTAATAAAAAGCCTGCATAAAGAGGAATGTTTTTAGTCGTGATTTGAAGATAAAGAGTGTGTCTGAATCCTGAACAGTAGCAGGAAGGCTATTCCAGATTTGGGGGGCGTTATAAAAGAAAGCTTGTACCCCTACAGTGTTCTTTCTAATTCTAGGGACTGTCAGTAGGCCCGCACTTTGAGAACACAGTGTCTGTGACGGGTTGTAAGGTTTAAGAAGGTCTTTTAGATATTGTGGGGCTAAGCCAACTTGTAGGATAGTAGCAGTATTTTATAGTCAATTCGGAATTTAAGAGGAAGCTTTTGATGCTGACTTTTGCACTTTGCACTGATAATAATCCAGAGAGTCCCTTTACTCTGTGGCCTGGAGGACACGATGTCCATGATTTCTAAGAATAAATTGAAATGTCAACTCATCAGACCACAGGACACTTTTCCACTTGTGTCAGTCCATCTCAGATGAGCTCGGGCCCACAGAAGTCAGCAGCATTTCTGGTTGTTGATATATGACTTCTGCTTTGCATGGTAAACTATGTTCACTCACAATAGTTTTCTCAAAGTGTTCGTGAGCTCATGTGGTAATATCTGTTACAGAATGATGTCGCTTTTTAATGCAGTGCCATCCGAGGGATCAGCATTAAATCTTGGTTTTTGGCCTCGCTGCTTACTTGCAGAGCAATCTGCATTTCTCTAGATTCTCTGAATCTTTTGATGATATTATGGACTGTAAATGTCCCTAAATTCCTTGCAGTTGCATGTTGAGAGATGTTCTTAAACTGTTGGACAATTTGCTCATGCAGTTGTTCACAAAGTGGTGAACCTCACCCCGTCCTTGCTTGTGAAAGATTGAGCCTTTGGGGGATGCTCCCTTTATACCCAATAATGACCTGTCAATCACCTGTTTCCAATGAACCTGTTCACCTGTGGAATGTTCCAAACAGGTGTTCATTTGAGCATTCCTCAACTTTTGTTGCCCCTATCCCAACTTTTTTGGAATGTGTTGGAGAAATCAAATTCAAAATGAGTGAATAATTGCAAAAAACAATAAAGTTGATCCAAGTGAACATGAAATATCTTGTCTTTGTAGTGTAGTTAATTGAATATAGGTCAAAAAGAATTTGCAAATCATTGCATTCTGATTTTATTTATGCTTTACATAACATCCCCACTTGAATTGAATAATAATAATAATAATAATAATAATAATAATAATAATAATAATAATAATAATAATAATAGTAGTAGTAGTAGTAGATTACAAAAGTAATCACAATCAATTCCCTAGGAGTTGCTAAGAATCCACCAATTGTTAGCTATTTGATGTTATTTGAACAAGAATACCCAAACCCTAATCTAAACCCTGCTCTAACATTCATCTATAACACCCCCTAATCTTAGCCCTAATGCTATACCATACTATTCTTATTAACCCTGATCGAACTATAACCTTAATGTAACCTAAACTTAACCTACATTTAATTCCAATAGTTAACCTCAGATTTAAAAAGAAAGCAAATCTTTCTGCACTTTTAAATTCAACCCTACACTCTTAAATTTTCACAAGGTATTTAATTCATAATAACATAAGTCAAACACACTCTGACAGCAACCATCAACTAACTCTTGAAAAAAATTATCAAAGGAAATATTGATTTGTTTGATGGACAGAAGCAGTTGGTGATCATCACTGACCAAAGCAAATTCCAACCATCCATTTCTCCAACCTAGTGTGAGAGAGAAAGCGATTGGGTGGGCATGAGATCCCTTGCAGTGCCCCTTTATTGAGAATACCCTAAGACTGTTTAACACTGACGTGTTAAAATAAATGTATTATTTTATTATTATATTACACTGTGCTAATAAAGCCTTACCTTTTTTAGTAATACAGGGGCTCTTTTAATCCCAGGAGTGAGCAATAGTCTCTCATTAGGGTGAATATTAATAACACTTTAAATGTAGATACTGTGACATACCCTGAGGAGGAGCTACAGTCTCAAAATACGGTGAATGTTAATAACACATTGTAGGTATTGTGATATACACGAGGTGGAGATACAGTCTCTCATTAAGGTTGCATTGGATTCTTACCAGTGTTGGGTTAAACTTATCCAACCTCACAACAGTAGCTTTGAAATGGAAGAGGCTAGATGGGTCTGTTAATCATGATGCTGGACTTGGTTTTGGAAGCTGTTGGGCAGTGTTTAGTGTTTCCTCCCACTGCCCTCTGAGCTCTGAGTCAGGGTGGGGTTTATGAGGTTTAGGACGAACTGCTTCTGATTTGCTGTCTGGCTAAGAGCCAGCTCTTCCCAAGCAGCATGGAACACAACAAAACCTTTCACAGTGCTGACGGTTCAGTATTACCATGTGAAGAGTGTTTCTCATCCTCTATCACCTCAAAACAATATTAAAAATAGATATGACATTGGTTCTATTTTGTACACTCCATAAATATCTGGACAGCTCTACCGTTTATAGCATGTCCCAAGCGTAGGGAAACACCTGTATAAAATGAAAATGGTTTGGCAGATGGTGAACCAACTGAACACAAGCTGTGGGGAAGAGGGAGACTTTTTAGGCCACATCATCAACATGGTGGCCATCTTGAAATTCACTATCTTGGATTCAGCTTAAATTTTTCAGTTTGGAAGGTAGGAGTTTGACACATCAGACTGGTAGAGGATTTCAGAAAAAACAATGTGCTTTATATTAACATTGAGTTGAGTTATTAACGTAACTCCTCTGCTGCGTTCCCTTCATTGGCTCCCTGTAGCTGCCCGCATCAGATTCAAAACCTTGATGCTGACCTACAAAGCCAAAAATGGACCAGCCCCTCCATACATGATGGCAATGGTCAAACCTCAAGCTGTACCAAGAGCCCTTCGAGCTTCAAGTACAGCTCGGCTTGACCCACCATCCCTCAGAATGCAAGGAAAACATGCATCCAGACTCTTCCTGCACACTTTCGATTCAATCCTAATCCACCCCATCTGATCCAACTAATTATCACCTTCAGAGGTTCTTGACTGGCTAAATGGGGTGTGTTTGATTTGGGTTGAAACCTGCAGGAAGCTCTCCAGGAGCAGGGTTGGTGAGCCATGGACTGAGTAAAGAATCCCCCAAAGTTGTTTTCCTATTGATCCTCCTTCTCTGCCCTGTGACTCAATAACTTTATGATGCCATCTTGCCGCCTGTCCAAATACTGAAAGAGATGAAAGAAGCCACTTAAAATTCCCCTTGAAGCAGCTTCCAATAGAAGATACATGAGAGTATGTACCCATGAAGTCCTTTATGGATTTTGGAGTGACATCACTGTGTGTGCCTGTTTATGCAGATCACTGTAACTGCATTTGTACAAGGCTATGCACAACACCATTATACCATTATAATACACCATTATAATAAACTGATTTTTAAACAATTCTAAATGGTTAAAATAAAAGTAAAGGAAGAACATTGTGGCTTTGACTGTCATCACATCTACAGGAAGTACAGTGAGATTAAATTGTTCACTGTATCTCTGCAATGAGCAGGAGTTCAATTCACAATTAATGCAGTCAAATGGATCAATTTGCCATATATGTGCACCTCTATGCTTTAATTGGCTGGATAGTATTAGGCGATGGTTAAAGTGATCGTGTGATTGGCTCAGTACATTAGTAGTCAGCATCATGTATGAATCAGGTATCAGATGTCCCATTTCCCCAATTATGGCTCTTTCTCGTCATTCTTTATTCCCTCGTCCTGTCCTCAACTCCGCCACCTTCTTCTGAGGTAGGAGAGGAGCAGTAGAAAAGGAGGAAGAGGAGCGGCGGAGTATCAAACGTTTTCAAATGCAGCCCTGGTCTACATAATGTGCTTCACATGCTGTCCACCATGTTTGGACTATCCTTTTCTCCCATTCCTGATTAACTTTCACTAAAACATATGTCTGAATGCTAGCACAAACATCAGAAATTCTGTTCTTAAAATGAGCAACATTCTGTATCTTAACAGGGTAATTCATCAAATTTGTCAAGAAAGTCTTATTTAGGTACTTCATACGTCATACCTCACCATAACCTAATGGATCTGTCCTGTAAAATTCCATGTCCAACAAATATAAGAGATTCTGATTATTGACCTCACCATTTACAAATATGAACCTGCTGGGAAAATTAGGGTTATCTGAAATTTCTCTTTCACCAAGTCTTCAAATTTTAGCTGATGATCATTATTGTCCTTTGTCAGGTCTTGCAGCAGAAATGAGGATGACCTCAATATAGTCTGATGATAAGAGTGAGCCTTTACTGTTTTAGTGTCAAAAATGATTGACCTGACCTGTGATCTTAAGACACCTATGATGTCCATTTGAACAATGATTTAAGATTTCCCTCTAATTAAACCACAACAATGTGTACTTTAACCTCAAAGTCACTGATTGGTTAAAGAGTGAGAACAACAGAAACTATCACTGTCTAATTATCTACTGATTGTGCTGCAGCACCTGTTTACAGCAACATAGAGTGAGAGAGAGAGAGAGAGAGAGAGAGAGAGAGAGAGAGAGAGAGAGAGGGATAGCCTCTTCAAATGCTTCAATATATGAGGGTTCTCCACAGTTTCAAACTGAACACCATTATATCATCATAATACACCATTATAATAAGAGGGCAGAACAATAGATACAGACAATGGAAGATGGAGAGAAAAAGAAAGAAAGTGAAAAGGAAAGAGAAAGCATTATTACTGCATAGCCCTGATAAAGAAAATGACTCCAGATCAGTGTTAGTGGACGTTTAGAACAGTTTGGACAATGTGGGCAGCTGTAAGGATGGTGCATCCTGTATTACTATATTCTGTCCAGACTATATAGTGTATAGTTTTGGAGAGAGACCGGGAGACTGGGAGGCTGGCAGTGGTGTTTGTTTTGTAATAACTCAATATCAATGACACAATTAATAATAAAATAAATTAATTAATTAAAAAAATAGCTTTCTTTGTGCTTCTGCTGTCTGCTTAGTGTGGCCATATATCAGCTCTTCTCTGAGGACAGTGTTTTACTGTAGCCCAACCCTGATGAAGCTCAACACTGCCATCATTGTGGAAGGTTTCTGGAGGCGTCTTGAGACATTCCTGTGAAAGCAGAATTAATGACACCCATATACACACAGACTTCTGTAGGGCTCCATTGGGATCTTGTGTTCCACACAGATGAAATGCTGTTTTGTGCTTCATATGGGTTGCAGGGTCTAACACAGAGCAGCTGATGATGGACTGAAGCAGAGCCACTCACTGTAGATTCTACACTCTCTGCTAATTAATTAGAACTACATTATATGTCCAGCTGTTTGTGGACACCCCATCTAATGAGCTAATTTAAGTTGCACCCATTGCTGACATAGATGTACACACACACACACACACACACACACACACACACACACACACACACACACACACACACTGCTTGTCTATTCCCTGTAGAAAGTTGTTGTTTCAAACAACCGGTTCAAATTTCAGATCTAATTCGATATTTGGGGTACAGTGGTAAATGTGTAAATGTGCACTGTACTTAATACATATTTCTTAACCTTTAGAAACCAATTTTGATGGACTTATTTGTAGTTTGAAATACTGCTATTTGCCAAAAAGAAAGGAATTTAGACAGTCAAGACAGTCACACATGCTAGATGTTGTTATTGTATTGTCAGATCCCAGTGATTATACTGAGAAAGATATTCATAATCATAATGCATAATTCATAATTCTTGTAAAAAAGCCAGAATGTCCTTTATTATGTTTGTTGTTTGTTATTTACCTTGGTTTCAGTATTGAGCCTTCTCAGGACTGTTATTGAAAATTTGAACACTGTGAGCAAATTAAATAAATAAATAAATAAATAAATAAATATATATATATATATATATATATCGAGAGAGAGAGAGAGAGAGAGAGAGAGAAAACAAGTCCCACTTACCTCCTTCCCTCTCATTTTCATTTATAACCCAATATCTGGGTCAGTGATATGATTTGGCCCCGCCCCTCTCACTGATCAGTTGGAGTAGTTGAGCATGGACATAGCACAGGCAGAGCAGTAAACATGCTGGGATTAATTCTCATAGAAATTTGAAAACCTGTTTTCTGGGTTGATTACTATCTGCCTCTGGTCCCATGATATAAAGCATAGAAAACAGCATTTAACTGCAATGCTGAACTCTCAGTTAAACACATTTCAGCTCTTAGGTCTTAACTAAGATGTCATCCTGCAAAAATTCACTTCAGGCAGGTAGAATCTGGAAACATTAGACTGAAAAAGAGAGGTTGACTGTAAATCCCACCCACAGAGAAAAGTGACAGCACTGCTTTGCTCAAAGAGAGACGAATCAGATTGCTTTCTGTGTTGCATTCTCTTTTTCTTCGGCTTGATTCCTGGGATTTTGTATGTAATTTCTAGGCATCAGGGAGCAGCTCCAAATATGTAGAAGACTCCTCAAGCTTCCAGAAATGGCGGGATGTCTACTAAGATGATCTTAGCTGCTAAGACTGTTTATCAGAGAGGATTTCACACCTCACACCACACAAAGTTATGCTTAGGCAACTAAGGCTGCATTCACTGAGAATGTGACTGGGTTTGCTGTTAAATGGTCACATTTTTAGCCACATGCTCTTCTTTGGTTTGCGTAACTGGTTTTCCTTAAACTTTGCCTTAACATTTGTCTTTGTCATTGCAACCATGCCCTCAAGCAGCCACATTCAGCCATTTCTTTAGAACCAAGAAGTGCTTGTGGTATAAGTCTTCTAATTTTGTTGAACTCAGAACTGAGGTATGCTATCCCACCAGTGAAGACCTCTGTCACTGCTATCCTCCGTTCTCCATTTTCCACATTTAGGAGTAATGTTAGTGGCCCAAATCGGAATTGAAAATATCTTTTTTTTTCTGTTTACATTGACACACAGTTACCACATATGATGAAAAATATTAATTTTGGGCCAATTTTACCTAAGACAAGCATCCTAAGACTGGTACTAGTGGTGGCTGTTCATGAAAAAACAGCCATAATATTAGTAGCACCTGCTAAATATTGAGCCACCACAACAGATCTGAAGTATCTTGCACAAAGACATTAGCATCAGATATTTTAAGTCCTGTAAGTTGTCAGATGGAGTAACCTTGAGCATCAGTGACCCTTAGGTGCTCATGACCCTGTTTCTGGTTACCCAAGCAACACCACTGTGCATGAAATGCTTAAACCAGTGCCACACACACTATCACAAACATTGCCATGTACACTATTATTGTCACTGCTGTGCTATGAAGTGCACAGGAGTGCACAGGAGTGCATATTGTCTAGTGGTCTTATGGTGGGCCCTTGAGATAAGGAAAGGATGATAAACTTCAGATGGGCTACAGTCTGTAAGCATATATCTAAAAAGTTAACCTGCGTGCGACATGTTTCTGATTAAAATGTCCAGTGTCTATTGATGGACTTAATATACTGGACACTCACTGAAGCACACAGCTTTTCCCATTACGATAATCATTATAATCACAACTGCGCATTTTACCCAAACACATACTCTATACTTAGGAGCATCTCAGAATGAGGGAGTTGTCATAACAACACCAATATTTTAGTTTTCTTTCAGGCTCTGAAGGACACAGTGACAAAGCAGGTGGGGCATTAATAGAAAAGGAAGTAGATTTAGAGCAGGAAAACTAATGTTTACTTGGTAATAATAATTTTCAGCAGTTGCTCTGCTCCTCACCGCTACATTTTCAATTCACACTCCACTAGGAAATGTTCTCTGCATCAAAACAGAGCTGTAAAGCCTCGGTGAGGGTAATTTGGAAACCACATTTACAAAATATTCACAATATTCCTGTATCTCACAGTTGTGGCAAACTCAATTAGAGAAAATCCCAGTAGGCTGGCATTACACAGGGAAATACAGGGGTTGAACAATGAAACTGAAACACCTGTCATTGTAGTGTGGGAGGTTTCATGGCTAAATTGGAGCAGCCTGGTGGCCAATCTTCATTAATTGCTCATTGCACCAGTAAGAGCAGAGTGTGAAGGTTCAATTAGCAGGTAAGAGCACAGTTTTGCTCAAAACATTGCAATGAACACAACATTATGGGTGACATACCAGAGTTCAAAAGAGGACAAATTGTTGGTGCACGCCTTGCTGGCGCATCTGTGACCAAGACAGCAAGTCTTTGTGATGTATCAAGAGCCAAGGTATCCAGGGTAATGTCAGCACCATCAAGAAGGACCAACCACATCCAAAAGGATTAACTGTGGATGCAAAAGGAAGCTGTCTGAAAGGGTGAAACTTCAGGTGCTAAAAAATGTCATTCCCAAGATGAATTGATGCTGTATTGGCTGCAAAAGGAGGCCCTAGTACAACATACTAATAAATTATTGTGGCCTAAAACCAGGTGTTTCAGTTTCATTGTCCAACCCCTGAAGTTTCAGGCTGCACCTTCAGCGTAACAGCATAATATTCAGCTATCATCTGTATATATAAATTGAATACTCAGTAAACAGTCAATCAAACATTACTAAGCCAACCAGCCATACATTTATTTCATTTATTTTTGATGATATATGTAATCATTCATGAAGCTTCTTTAAAGAAACATCAGCAACAAGTTTTCTTTCTATGGAAAACCCTTTAATCTGGCAAGCATTTAAATAACTGAAATAACTGTTCTTGAGGTTAATATGTTGTTATGTTGTCAGAGAATTTCCAAAATATTAGGCAGGTCCTGAGGGGTGTTTCTGGTATGCAGTGGTCAGTACTACTTAAGCCTAAGCAACAACATCCTAACTACAATGGATGACCAATGTCCCCAGTGTCTTGTTTTTTGAAAATTAAAATATGGTCACCTTATGTAAGCACTTTATAAGTTCTTGAAATGTTGTTCTGCTGCTTTCTGCTGTATTTAATGTCATGCCCATGATGCACCATTTAAAATGGTATTTATTTTATATGATATAAAATATATTTAATATTTAATATAGTACATGCCTTTTGATAGGCTGTTTAAAAAAGTGCAACCTTTAAGCTGTTCAAATTCAGGTGAACTATGCAATACAACCACAGACGATTCTGTGCATCTCAATAGATAAAGCTAACACTTTCACAGGTATATGTTAGTCCCCAGTGTTCCTCCCATGCACACCTGTCCACATAATCTTAGAAATTAACCTCAGACCTGAGAGTGTATTCAGTTTCACCGGTTTAGCAACTGCGGCTGCACTGTCACACTGACCAATCTGACCACAAGAAACCTGAGAGCAGCTCTAATCCATAGGCTAAAGGAAAAGAAAGACCATGAACAAAACACACTTCACCTGATAACATGATACAGTACAAGGCAAAGCCACGTAAAACACTGCAAACGGAAACTAGTTAACTGATTAGTTTGAAAATTAACTTTATATTTGAGTTAGTCACTGTATACTTTTAAGGGGTTCTAATTGTCATATCAAGTAAGGTTAACAAACAGGGTAAATTGGATAATTGGAAAATTACATTAAATACTCAATAGGTATTAATTGTGTCAGTACTGTGTAATTGTATTTTGGGTGAAAAAATATTTTTTTTGGCTAATGGCTAATACATTAAATAATAATAAAAATATATTTTTTTCAACATAAAAAATATTAAGAAATTATAGTGTTGAGTGTCATGTTAATATGACAGAAATGTTCCATTATAAACACTGCAAAAGCACTTAATATTAGAATAATATATTTTTCTCAAAAAAGGAATTCTACTGTGAATTTTACTGTTGTGAAACTGCATTCAACCTTTTTAGAGTTTTCAGTCATTCACTGTCATAATTTGACAGTTTTTCACTGAAAACTCTACAGAGATTTTTACAAAGTTAGCTACTAAGATGACAGAATAGCTCACATTTAGATCATTACTTGGAGTAATAATATGGTCATTCAGTTACAGGTGAACTTGTGAGCTAAAAACAGCAAAAGGCCAAAATCAGGTAACATAACATTGGACTCCACAGAGCAACAAGAAAACATCCATGGAAACTCTGAAGTAATAGAAGTATAATCCATCATGCCAGAGCAATTCCTGGGGAAAATCTAATTTAAATCTGAATCAGCCTGTCTGCGCGGCCTGCAGTGACGTTTTGTGAAGCAAAAAAACTCAACTCCTGGATTTGTCTCAATCTTTATTGATCCACAAATGTCATCTTAGATGAGCTCAATAGTTCCTACATGAAATGATGCGACTCCCTGGAGTCTCCGGACTACAGTGTTGAACAACACCCAGCCCCCCCTCCCCTTGAGCTTCATTAGTCATATGGATTTATATCAAGCCAAGTAACATTACAACCCAGAAGGATGCAGAAGGAATAAGGTTTATATCAAAAATAGAATCCAAATGCAATATACTCTCAAACTCTTTCAATGGCTAGTTCTTAAGAGAACAATTTGTGTGATTAAGATTAAAGTGTGTAAAAAACAACTTTTTTAAAGTTGAAAGATCCTCCAGAGAATAATACAATTTTTAAAATGTTGTAGAACCTTTAGAGCACATGAAGTTTAGTGAACTAAAAGTGAGGTATTTTTTACTCTCAGCAACATTCTATAGTAGGTTCTATAGTACTGAAATGGTGGTTTGACCATAGTAGAAGGCACCTTTGCACAGTCCATAAAAAAAGAGAAAAAGGCTTTCAATGGATAGGTTTCCTAGTGGAAAACATCAGACTGCAGCAATGGACAATATACAGGAAATAAAGCACCAGCCAGGAAAAGAGCCTGCAGGGATTAACTATTGTTGGATGTTATGAGGTGTCCTTGCTAAGGGGGTCCATATGATGGTCATATTTTCTTTCATCATTATTATCCCCCTTTTCCCCTGGCCAGACTACTTTGCTCTTCCCGTCAGCCAAATATGTCATTCGGCCTACTGCAGGAAGGGAACAGTCCATCTTGTTGTGGCTTGACGTCATTTTACATTATTGAAATGCAGAGACAAGCCCACAGGATGTAAACCTCTTTCTGTAGGCCTTATAGTGGTGATTCCAAGGGTGGAATGCAAATGGACTGGTTAAATGGTTCACTGGTATATATAACGGTGTGTACACATTAATGCTACACACAATGACACACACCAGTATGTAGACAAAATCTATATATGAATTATCAGAGTTCAAGCAGGATATGATGGTGGGTCCCAATGAATAGGACATTCAATTTTTTTTATGTCAAATGATTGTGCCAAAATCAATTTTCTGTACACATGGACAGTTCTAGCCTGATGTCACCAGTTGTGATCATTAAGCAATCATAGGCAGCCACTGCTCTGTCGACTGAGGGTGGTAATGCCTTCTACAATGTATGCCTGGTACATACGTGGCACTATGGATACTCACTATGTCACCTTGCTTTCAGCATGCTGGCTAGAGGTGTCACATTATTAATAGAGGAAAGGTCATTGAATTGCATATCTCAAGGTCATGTGGGTTACTCCAAATTTCTTAACAAACAGGCCAACTGTCAAAAGTAGCTCTTGTACACCCTGGCATATATACATACACCACAGTGGTCAGAGTTCAGTATGTAGCAAAGCCAAGAACAAGAGTGTGCAGACACAAACGGAGAACCGTACAGACCCAACTGGCCCCAGAAGCATAGTGAAGGGCTGCAGGCAGATGGGTCTCATGTCTGGGGCTGAAACCCAGGGAAAGAGAAGAGGCAGCAGTTCCAAGCTTTCGCCCTGAGATCATCCGATATATAGGGAGTCGGTATCCTATAAAAATGTTAATCACCGTCTGGACCACAGCTATAAATGTTCATGCGAGTGGAGAGCATGTTTTATAAGTCATTCCTGAAGCTTGTCTGCCAATTCAGCTGATATTAAATTGTCAAAAAGCGAAAGTGTGACCAAAACTTCAAGCATATTTGAAAAAGAAATCATTTCAAAACCCCATTGTGCTTAAAAACATCTCCCATTTCCCATTTCTTACTCACTTTCTAATTCATTTTACCCCCCACTCCAAAGCCTTCCAGGGAGCTAACTGTGACAGGAGTTAAATTGTACAATGGAAACTTCGTAATAACAAGTCTCGTGGAACTTTCAGTGCGACTAAAATGCTTTTTTTATTCCCTCTGAATTATAGCAGTGTAGTCACAGCACCTCAAACCAATTTAAGCACACTTCAGCCTTCGACTTATCAGCGCAGATTGATGTCTGCTGTGTATGTGTGTGTGCATGTTTGTGTGTGCGTGTGTACCCAGCGAAGGCTTACAGGAAACGTTATACGATAAAGGATATCAGGGACATTTAGAAAGGTTATCCTTTCTTATTTACACTGGCTAAGATTGCGTGGCTGCATTTGACTCTAGAGTACAATCATCTGTGTTACAAAGGCAGTCGTTTTGAGTCTGTTTGATTGAAGAGATAATCTCGACGCCATATGCTTTAAAGCTATCTGATATGTGAGGGCTAGAGCTAAGTCATGCCTGCTCTAGGACACCAAGTCCTTGACACGCTGGTCTCCAGCAGACATTGTATTCCAAATGATTGGACTCTTGCTCTTTATACCTGAATCATGCTTCATTTGAGGTTAAATGACATTGCAGTGTGCATGTTCTCTCCAGGGTGCTGTGAGCATTTCTCTGGATTGATCTCAGAAATGTAGCCATTGCAGTGGAAATCAGAGTTCTGAGACAATGTTCTAACAAAGGCCCACCCAAAAAGCTAAGGGAGCTCCAGAGAATATTATACTTTGGATACACCCTATGCAAAGGTCTGTGTAGTACTGGAAAAACATTTTTTATCTGTAAAAATAGCGGTGCTATATAATACTTTTTTAAAGGTTCTGTATAGAATGATAAACACGAGATTTTCATTGTGTTTGAACACTTTAACTAGTTAATAGAAAACTACATGGAAAAATTATGGGAAACTATGGTGGCAAAAATCAAGACCAAATGTTGTCCTTAATTAAATTATTTCCAAGCGCCTCCATTGCTTAGACTCCCTAGGGTGACCAAACATCCCGCAGTCCTACAGACCTACTAAAATAAATAAATTAATAAATAAACACACACACACACACACACACACACACACACACACACACACGTGTGTGTGTGTTTGGGTGTGTGTGTGTGTGTGTGTGTCACTGTTAATATCTAGTGTCACACTGAGTGATGGGAGAAAAATAGGCCATCCTTCCATCCCAGAAATAGTAAGGCCATTTATGTTCCCTGGACTTCATTGGGTATCAAACATATGACCTCCTGATGACAGAACATTTTAATATTTTTTCTATACACAAATAATACTGTTACTTCTACTGTGAATAATTCTGTGTGTAACTAAACACCAGAAGGATTTTGTTGTTGTTGTTGTTCATTTCTGTGTATTTTTGCTGATACTATGTTGAACAGATAAGACCAACGGAAAAGTCAGATAGTTTGCTTGCTGTTCTGTGGTCAGCACAGTGGATGGTTGGTCAGGTCCAATGCTGCTCAGGAGGAACTGGCTCAGTACCAAACAACAAACCAAGAGCCACTCATCCAAGATCTTGTAAACACTGCGATGACTCAAAACTGAGAGGGAACTTAGCAGCAGGAGATAAGTGCTAAATTCCATGACCAACACCCAGCAGCAGGATTAATGAGATAAGAGCCCCAAATAAGTTAACGAGGGGGCACAAACAAACTAAATATGCCCATATATCTAATGACTGTGTTCAGATACATTTAGTGCATACATTGCTGAGGCAGGTGTTAACACACAGCTTGTATGTTCTCCTTAGAAAAAATGATTATTGTGGTGTAATGTAGTGAAGACTATCAGAAATGTGTTTTTTTTTGCCAGTAGCAATCCATTTGATACTGTTGTGGAGACTAAATGCAATCAAATCCTTCTCGCAACAGTGTTCTAACATTGAGTGTAAAACCTTTCTAGAACAGTAAAAACTTACTTGGAATGACGTTACTCTGGAATGATGGTGCTCTGTCCAATACTTGTGGGAATTAGGGAGTTTGGGATAAGGTGGTAATCATCTAACAATCTGACCTCACTGTCACTCTTCTCATTGAAAGCAATCAGATCCTCACAGGAATGCCCTACAATCAAAATTCAGTGTTTTGCCCATTTTCTTCTCTGGACAATACTATATTTTTTCCAGAAAAACCAAGGCAACAAACTTTTGAAACCAAAATTTGTGTCATTCTCCAAAACATCTGTTACATCTACTACGAAAAGCCTTCCTAATTCGGGAAAGATTTACTCAGGTGTGTGAATAGTCAGGTGTGTGTGTGTATATATATATATATATATATATATATATATATATATATATATATATATATATATATATATATTATATATATATATATATATGATGTCAGTGGGTAGAAAGATGGTGCAAGAAATGAAAAAGCTACATGTGAATCCTCTCTGTGATGCAGGAAGCCCCAAGAGGTCCTGGGAAGCAGAACAGTTTGTTTATTCATATCAGTCATGGCTCCTCTATGTATCTAGCGTATCATAGAAGCAGAGGGAGAATACAGAGGCATCTATATCCCCCCACTGGCTGATCAATTTAGCATGGAGACAGACAGACAAACAGAGAATGGTGGTTTATTTGACTTGTGGTCCGTATAAGCTTTACTAAAGGAGTCCCAGGCAAAGATTTGGTTTCAGTAGTGGGGGAAATAAAACTAGGCTGGCAACAGCTAATGTTAATGTTAAAGCTCGGTCAGTATTTATCTGCAGATGTAAGCTCAACTAGAAGACTAACATGGACATGTACTGAAGTTGACTGAATGGATTCAGATCTCCATTCACCTCTATCAATCTGTGTGATTCTTTCTGTATGTTTAGAACCCAGTTTAAGTGTAGTGTTAGAAATGAATTTGTTGCAACCATGAAAATGGATGTAGCTGAGCAGTAACCATGGAACCCAGCGCAATGTAATCATACAAAAGAAATATAGCATAACTGTGGAATTGACTGTAGAATTAAACACAGTAAACCATGGAAATTGGTGTAACATAAGCATAGATACTTGTGTAGCATAATCAAGTGTATGTAGTGTGACCTGGAACAGTACTTTGAAATTATTAATCATTCAAAACAAACAAACAAACAAAGAAACCAGTATTTCAGAATTTTTGAGAGCTTGCAGTAGCTTCAAAAGTCTAGAACAGGTCTGGTACAAGTTGGCTGAAAGGCTGTTTTGTCATGCGTTTTGTGTGTGACAGAAGAAGAGGAACAAGCTGTTTTCTTCATCTTAAAATTGTAAATAAATAAATAAATAAATAAATAAATAAATTGCTAGTGATGTGTATCTGGACATGGTATAAGACGGCATCTCTTGGGAAAATGCATTATTTCTCATGTAGGCAGAAAGCTCAGCTTTACAGACGGAGATTAATTCAGTGTGTTATCATATGTTTCATTAGTTTTGATGTATTGCCACACTTGTCAGTTAGTGCTTTAAGGCATCTGTCAGTGTTATCACTTAGTTTTCAAAAGTACAGCCAGACATTGTGATGTTTGTGTCCTATGCGATTGCTTTGCCAGATAATACATTAAAATGACAAGCAGTTTGTTGAAGTAACATTTTTGCACTAAATCATTAATAGGACTTATATAAATAAAGTAATAACTAAACAACAGAAACATATATTTTTGCATAAATAGTTACATACATTTGTTCACATAGTCCCTTCCCTTACAGCACCACAATAGTGGCCAAAGAGTAGAGGTAGATTAATGTAAATATGGGTCACACTGGTGTAAGTGGAGTTTTACATATGTAAGTATTACTGCTAGTTTGAGAGTGGGGCCACAATGCCAAATGTATCAAGACAAGGGCAGCAGTGTGGTCAGAAAATCATGTGTTCATGTATTTTTTTCTAACAAAGCCCTCCTACTCTGGAATAACCTTACAGATAATGTTCAGGACTCAGGCACAGTCACAATCTTCAGGTCTAGGTCAAAAACTCATGTAGCCTTTGGTAATTAATGTCTGATCTTAGAGGTTGCAGATCTAGGGGTTCATGGAAATAGGGAATTTTGGTAAACTGGGATGTTAGTCCAGCAGATTCACGCAATCACTCAGGTTTGTGATCCTGCAACAGTTGGATGCCAATGCTTCAGGGTGCACAGGTTACCTTCTGGTTCTCTCCTTTTAGATAGGCTGTCATAGTCAGATCTGCCGGAGTCACTCGCTACACTCTGGCAATGTTTACATTCTCTTTTTCTTCATAAAGCAAGGCACCAAACTAACTCTCTGTGCTTCTGGAGTTGATGATGACCCAGCCCGGGCAGACAGAAGACAAACCTTGAGCTCCCCTGCTACCCCTTCAGAGACTGACCACAGGCTCCTCTGCCACCCCATCTAAGATGGACCTCGAGCTCCCCTGCCATTCTCCATCACACTGGCTGCCACCTTTTGGCTACTGGACTTGGACTAAGTTCCCACCCTGCCTTGGATTAATTGCTCACCTGCCAGCACTTACTATGTAGAAATGTACATGGACCCTAAAAAAATGCCACTGTTACTATTGTGACCAGCATCAAACTCCTGTGCCAAATTGTTATTGTGAGAAATAATGTCTTCTCACAATGTCAAAGATGGGGATTACTGTAAAGATTACTGTGAAGTTGTACAACTTAACGAAGAGTGAAGAATGTTATGCTTTAGCTTTAGTTTACAGGGCTGTGAATGCTTAGCATTAACTTCAGTTCTTCGCAGCACATTCAGGCCATGGAATTCACATTAGGCAGAGTTCATATTTCTAAAGGGGTCGATGAAAAGTTCCACCTTAAAAGATAGCAATTACCAAATCCATTTACATTTAGAGCAGCGCGTCTCAGCAATTTGCACGCACGTCCGCAGGCTGCCGGAGCTCGATGGAGCTGCCGAGTTTACAGATAACAACCACAAGCAGGTTCAGAAATAAAACTGCAAGGAAGAGGGGCACAGGCCAAGCGGGTGTTTAATCAAAATGAGTGAAATAGTGAATGTGCCTGGGAGTCGGCAGACTGTGTGTGTGTGTGTGTGTGTGTTTGTGTGTGTGTGCGTGTGTGCGTGCGTGTGTGTGCGTGCGTGTGTGTGTGTGTTTATTGTATCAGCTGAGATCCTCTTTGAGGGACATAATGAAGAGACCTTTCAGAGTTTGTGCTTTTACAGCACATTTGATTGGCTCAGAATCTCTGTGTGTTATTTTTGATGCAGGTTCAACTGTATATATGACATTTAAAGATGGTCTTACATTTTCATTGTTTTATGCCACCTCATCTTTTTTTTATTTTTTAAACCAAAAAACAATCAAACACAAAGTTCTGCTTCATCAATTAAGTGAACACACTGCACAGTTTTCACATCAGTAAACGTTAACCCATTAACCTGACAGCAGTCAGAAATGTTAAACTGCCATGAATTAGATGAGACACTGTCTGACTGAAGCCTAACATGAACATTCGGAGGAAAAGGAATGTGATTTGTCCTGGTCTGGGCAACTGGTTTTAGAAAGTGCTATTTTCTGTGGTGGAAATCATACACATTTAGAGGATAAAGCCTCATATGTGAAAGTGTAAAGTTCGAAGGAATAGTCATAGTAAGGAGTAAGTTAACATATCAAAATTGTTCTGGTCAATGCTGATCTGAGCCACATAACATATTGGATCGACTGGAACAATGTGTCCACGAGAGCCATGTAGGCAAACATTTGTGAACAACTGCTCGTATTTCTTCTGAAATCAAGGTTATTAATAGGAAGTTAAATTTTCAGTTTCATCACACAAACCAATTCCAAAGGCACTGGATTGAGCTTCATCACTCCAGGGAATGCTTTTCCACTGCTCCACACCCCGATGCTAAGGAGTGTTATACTCCATTATCTCACACTTGCTATTAGTTTTAGTGAAATTAGACTCATGAGCTCACAGCTGCTCTAAAGCATCCCAATGTTTTGGTCAGTACATTTCTATGCAGATTATTCGAGTGCTGTGAAACATCTAAGTGAGTCAACTTAAATTTGGCATCCCTAGTAATAAATGTGAGGCTATTTTAAGGTGACTCACAGCGCTTATATAATCTGCATAAAAAAGTACTGACCAAAACAATGGGCCTGAATGTGCCATTTTTTGCACACATACTATAATGGTCATGAGTTAAAACATCACAAACACACACACACACACACACACACACACACATATATTTAGAACATGAATGAAGCAGAATGCTCTCAACCGGATCTGAACCGAACCCAAACTGCTGCATCCCCTTCACTTCTCTTTCTTCCTGCTCTCTCTTGTGCAGCACTCTGGGACCCTTCTTCCACTCCAGCATGTCTTATCCTCTTACAGAAGCTTTTACTTTCACCCCCTCCTCCCCAAATCCTTTCCTCTTTCTCTACATTCTCGGCTGGCCCTCTCTGCCAGCATTGTTTTGCCTCAGTGATTGCAACAACACGGAGGAAAACGGCTAACAAAGGACAGGCAGCCTTTTTCACATGCCTGGTTTTGGACTTAAAGGAATAGTTTGGGTGAAACAAATTTACACTCCTTATCATACTGTAAGTATGTGCTGTTAAGAGCATGTCACATACAGTCTCGTGAAGTTATCATGATAAGACTAAAGAGAACACCATGACAAATGCAGGACTTCTGAAACAATGTGGACAGATGAATCTCGAGTTGTGTCCTGATGTTTTTCGAAAGCAATGCTTTCCTCTGTGCACATCATCCATGAAAATCAGACGTGTACTGTGGTACTTCTACGTTTACTTCTATTGTGTTACTGTGGTAACAGCTACTTGTTAGGAAATTATATAATTTTTGGGAAGTTCTTCAAATTTTACCCATTTTCTCCCAATGAACTCAGTACAAATACCCCATTGCTTGCAATGATCCTGACACTACAAGGTGTCGGGTAATGTGCTGGAGTGAGAGTTAGGCCAATTATGCCCTCTCTGGCTCCAGCTGCTAATGGCAAAGCAGCATGACATAATGAACCTCTGGCTGTTGTCTGAGGACACTTGAAATCTATTGGAGACTTCATCTTGTGTTCTGCTCCTGGGCTGACCTTGTCATATTGACAGTTGTTTTAATTGTTCACTAATTGTAAATTATTTTGTTGTTGATAGAAAGGCTATATTTCATGTGTTGAGAATGTTTAACCCCTTCGCAGACTCACATGCATCTACATATTTCTCTCTGCATCAGGACATGTTGATTATGCTCACATCAACAATCAAGCACAAACCAAACTAAATGTGTGAGGTTTAAAAAAGCCAGGCTCCTCCAAAATCCTCTATAATGATGGTTTAATCACCTGCAGCTGATGTGCTGCACTTGAATCTAAATTGAGGTATTTTGAGCAAGTAATTATTGATCAAATGTGCATGTGTTTAAATATTTTAAAAAGTGTTCCTTTTTCTCATATGAATATAGTTAAAAAATCACAACAGCAGCCATCTTGGTTGGGGTTAGATAGATATGCGATTAGCCACTATAGGCCCCTGTGCCATTCCCAGACATCTCTTCACTTTCTTCAAAATGATATGATTTTTAATTCAGTTAAAAGTGACAGAGATTGTCAGAGATTGAATAGTAACACTTAGTACTAACACAATAGTAAACATTTTTTTTGCAATTCCACCTCTCTTACACCACTTCACAGGATTTGAAATGAAATAATCAAGATATAGCTGAAGTGCAGAATTTTCTGCATTAATTCAATTGTTTGTAATTAGAAATTGTGGCCATTTATTTACCCAAAACTTGTAATCACAAGTACATTTTTAATAAAACATGGTCAAATTCACAAATGAAGAAATATTTGAGAAGCCTAGTATTTCCTGAAAATGAAAATATCTGGCATGTGTGACTGCCATTTTGGTAAATATAAGCACATCAAACTACCTCCCAAATAATTGGCCTGGAGTTCTAAAGATTGCTTTGCCAGGCATTTAATACAGAGCCTTCAGTTTCTGCATGTTTATGGCTTTTTCTGATTCAGTTTTCTCTGCAGTTAAATGAAACGCTGCTGAATTGGGTTGAGATAATGTGACTGACTCAGTCATTTAAGAACATTCCTTTCCTTTGTCTCATGGTCTTGGGTTGCTTTGACAGTTCAATCTGAAACTATATCTAGGTATCAATACTACCTTCAGAATTACCTTCCTATCAGGTTTGCAGCATTTGTCTGAATTGGACTGGAGATATAACTCTATACACTATACACAGAACTGACCCTATCAGCAGTCACATCATCTATAAATGCCAGTGACCCAGTTCCTTTGAAGGGCAAAAATTATTATTTTTTTGTCATTTTAGTGTGTTAATTTGAAATTATTAATGATTTTCATTATCTCTGAGCTGCTCCTTTAAAGATTTAAAGAGACCTTGTAGAAAAACGCTCCCCCACCTCCTTCATTTTTGTCTTCATCCCGCACCACTGCGCCTCAGTGCATGGAGCGTTCAGTGTGTTTCTGTGCCACAGACACGGCGCCTGCAAAGCAACGATTATGCTAAGCAAGGCACGCATTGTTATCTCTGAATTACAAATGGGACTTCTCAGTTGCTGTTAAAACAAGTCAGCACCCCAATATCAGAATGGAGGATTCATGTCACTGCCCAAATCTGATTTTTCAGAGGAGGGGGTGGCGAGGGGATCTAATTCAATTCTGCTCAAAGCTTCCTGCCCATCCACAAAGAGTCTAATGGTGTCTTCTGTCTCCTTTTATTTTCTCACCAATTCGTACAGACAATCAGCCAACAGTGGAAGTTCTACCTGAGTGTGACAGATGTGCAACCTGTCATCATTTGCCCTGCCTCTGAGCAGAGCTGGTCAGGCAGCGCAATAATGCAAATCATCAGCGAACACTGGAGTAAGATCAATATGGAGTTGTGCAGTCAATCTTCTTTATTACTCCTGTGCAGTTTCAGCATTCAGAGCAATGAGGCACAAGCTACAGATTAGCCATGACAACAGTCAGAATCTCTAGTTTATACAATTCCTTCTTTGGCTCTACATGACACACTGTTACCTATAAACAGAATAATACAGAGGTATCACAATCTGACTCATTAGGAAAAGCATGGATTGTATTATAGTAAAGTAAGGGTACAAGCCAACTCAAAAGGGCAGGAACTGACATATGGTGAGAGTATGAGTATTGTTTCACAGTATAACAGTTCAAAGAGCAGAAACTGCACTATAGTGAAAATATGAGTACTGTATTACAGTCTACCTCAGTTTAAAGAGCAATCACCACTGTATCTAACTCAAAGGTGCAGAAACTCTACTATAGTGAACTATAGTGAATTATGATATCATAATGGGTACTACGTTACAATCTATTTATATAGATTAAAGGACCTATAATATGACCTGTTAAAGGACTAAATTATTTTTACTGTTTTAAACCATTTTTTTCTCAGAAAGCAAGCAAAAACATCTACTAATAGAATGTCATTTTCTCCTGGTACACTTACTTGCAGACACTCCAAGAGCAGGATTTGAATATGCTAAGGTAGAGGATAGTTGCAAATGACTTTCCAACCTCCTTCTAGAACCAAAAGGCTGATTTTTCCTTTTTATATGACATTTGGGATGAGCCAGAATGTGCATTAAAAGAATAGACAGCATTAGAGTTTCAGACAGAAATTCTCCACCTCAGCACAAGGCTCCATGTTCATGAATATTTGGTCCTCTCTTTTTTTTTATCAGAATGTCTGTTTCGACTTGCCGGCGCAAGAGCTTCTGCATTTTAATCATGCGAAGAGCGCTCAGGCAGAACTGGGCCTGAAATAAAGGAGGAAAAAAAAACAGTGCAGTCACTGCTGCCCCATTAAAATTCCCCACCCGGTTGGATGTACAAATAATAATAATAAATGAAAATGATAAAAAAGTGTGTGCTTGGGCTAAGCCTTTAATATGAAGCATGACCTCTAGCACTCAGAGGAATTGGGAGTTTATCTGTAGTTCTGGAGCTTCTGGAACCCTGTAGAATCAGGGGGTTAATAGGAATGGGTGCTCTGGTGGGGGTGGGTGGGTGGCAGCAGTGGTGGTGGTGGTGGTGGTGGTGGTTGGGGGGGTGGGGGTCAGGAGGAGAAGAATCGTTTTGAGGCAATTTAGCAAGCTGGTGAAAAAAAAATCAATTCGGTGCCCACATTGTTCGTACTCTTATTTGGCTCTATTAGCTCAGTGTATCTCTGCAGGTTTAGGTTGAATGGAGAGGAAACATGGTGCTGTTTGTTCTGTATTATGGATCCGACTTTCATCCAAGTGTGTTCCCGCATGCTAATGTATCTGTATGTCCCTGATAAAGCCAGTTTGGATGAGGAATGCAGCTGTGCATGCTGCAGTGATGTAGATTACAGAAACCTACAGTTTCTGACTAAGAACACTGACTATTTACAAATGCGTGTGTCCTGGCTCTTCCTAAATTTGGTAAGCAATTGTAACTTCCAAACTCTCTAGATGCCTGAAAATAAAGACGTTTAATTGGGTTCTTAGACTCACTTTTCACCCCTAAAAACCTAGCAGTGAATGTTTCTTTTAAAGAACCATGATTGTGAAGGTTGTGGAGAGGCTTTTAAAAGTTTAACCCTTAGATGCAAGAATGATTGAACCGTACATTTTTCCATAAGTGAGTCAAAATGGTCTGTAGTTGAATCCATGCATTTTTATTTTATTAAAAAAAAAATCACAAAGCATAATCATTTGTACTTTGTCACACAAAAAGTAATGTGACAGGAACTGGTTGTCATGTCCCATTATTGCCATGGTCCATGGAGGCTAAACATTACACTGAGCTACAGGGTATATTTCAGAGTTGCATGTTTCCGGACAGACAGTTCTAGCCAGATGCTGCCAGTCATGATAGTTTCAACACACTCCATTGTCCACATATATGTTTGCATTTTGCCTTCTTGACTCTATATAGTTTATAGAGTTCAGACAAACCACCCTGCACACAGGTATTATTGCATTATCTGCACTTGTCGCTGACTCTGCAGTCTTTGGAACTTCTGTTGTGAAAAAGATGGAGGCATACATATGTCAAATGAGGTTGTACCACAGCAACTCTGTTTGGCACATGCAGATTTAGATGACTACCATCTGGACCATGGTATCTACCTTTGATATTATTGTAGAATGTGAACTAACACTAGTTTGGCAGCTAGGCTCACTTTAACCCTCATGTTGTTGGTCAAAAATTACCTAGACCGCATTTAATTACAGAGAAAACCTCCTTAGTGATCTTTTTTCAATATGAAATTTGATTACTTTTCCCAAAGTTTGGAAAAAGTGAAAAATATTTCTGCACATTTTGCATTTTTGCTACTTTCAAAAGCTCTAGATTTGCCATCTGTTACTAAAATATTGCAGAACCCAAATCAAAAATGATAATAACACTTCTCTACTTTAGTTCGCAAGAGAGAATATAACAGGTGTGCTGTAATAAAAACGAGTGGCATTGCAGTCTTTCTGCAATGTGAAGAGAGAAATATTCAAACAGTCAGACTTATAGGAAGTTTGTTTCCTCAAGCAAAGTAGATTGGGGGTTTAAAAGTGATTTAAGCTATTTTATTTTAGGTTAGGGAAGGTGGGTCAATGTGACCCTTAGATTAGAAATGTCATTTTTGACCCACTTATAAAAGAGTGGTGTTCTAATACAATAACATTTTTTATCAGTAAATGTTAAATGAAAACTATTATTACAAAACACCAAAAACATGTTTTTGAGGAGTATCTAAAATGAAAAAAAAAAAAAACTTAAAATGTATTTTTATTTTTTTTAATTCAAAAGACCTATTCACCTGTGCATCTATGGGTTAAAGAACCTCCAAACATTCTAAACATTGTGTGATGGGTAAAATGTTTAATAGTCCTTTAATCTATTTTGCTGATTTTGCTTATAAAAAATTCTAAATGAACAAAGCGGATCAATTGGCACAATGTTAACATTCATATATGTCCAAATCCAATGTCTTTCTGACATCAAATTGACAAGTGGTCAACCACCACCCCATCTCAGGGTTGACCTTGTTTCACTCATTCGTGGCTGCACTCATAAGAGGTGAGACTGGATTCCTACCACAAAGAAGATGCCACCTGAACCCAGGCCAAAAAAGTCCTTTAAGCTTTCTAATAAACTTCCTTCCTTCCTGTTATTTCTGACACTGGAATACTTATCTTCAAACATGGACTGAAAAAACACATTTACATTTGTCAAAAAGTGGAAGCTTTTGCTTACTGGTTGCTTTCAAATCCCCTCAAATCGCATGGCAAAAATACACACATTCCAAAACAAACTCCATTCCCACAGAGAAAGAGAAATAACTTAACACCAACTTTTTCCTGCTTTGTTTTTGAAAACTCTTAATCTATGAACTGACACACAAAACCGTGATTAAACCTTTCCACCCTTTTGTGTCTGATGTTCAGTATACCGTCTGTTCTACTCTCCACTTAATCACCTGCACAGCTATTCAGCAGAAAGGAAACATTTCACCTATTTGTCTGTGCTCCAGAGAGTGATGATAAGATAAGGTTTCAGCCAGTGTGTGCTGATCTGAAAGCAGTTCACTCTGAAATGGGAAAATTACAAGGATAAGCATAGGTACATGCTATTGTTCCCTCCTTTTTAAATTAAATGCACACTGTGATAATATTTCCCCAAATAATACCATGTTTGCACACCATACGTCTCCAATAATTATCATTGTTTTTCACCTAATGCCATCATTCTCCACCAAACGCCATCTTTCTCCATCACTTACTATTCTTCACCAAATGCCCAATGCGCTCTATGAAAGACCATGATTTTCCATCAACCATCATGTGTTCCACCAAACATTCTTTACCAAGCCCCTCCAGTTTCCATCAAATACTATTCTTCACAAATTCTCCATGATTCTCCATCAACTACAACCACCAAGACACATTGTAATTAATTTAGTCACATGGTAAACAGTGGTTATATTATAGTATTCTCCAACAACATTCTCCAGAAAATCACACCAAAATCACACCTGGTCTTCTCAGCTTTAAAAGTACCTATTGTCATCATGGTGCAGTAAAGCAGCAGCGAGTAATTCGTTGTGCAAAATCATGATTTTTAATATAAGTTTAATATAGTTTTAATAAGCTGCTGTTTGTAAAAATACAGTATACTTCAACAATTTTATTATCTGAGATATTGGCCGTATTGGCCCTGAACAAAATACTTCAAGGCTTTGCCTGCTTTAGATATATTTTCAGAGATATGCATGGATCACAGAGGTGGGATCTTCAAGACAAAGAAGTCCATGTGATGATACTCATATATTTTGTTACAGTAATAAGCCAAATAATAAGGTCTCACCAATATTTTTAGATTCACAACTTACAGACACTCACCTCTACATTCAAAAATAAGTAAAAAGAAATCATGAAAATATTACACTTCTGTAAGTATTTATTTGAGCAAAAACAATAACAACAATGGCACAAAACACCCACTTCTACACTTTTTTTCTCATTTTTATTTTTTCCCAAAACGCACTCACAAACACATTTACATTTACATTTACATTTATGACATTTAGCAGACGCCCTTTTCCAGAGTGACTTACAAAAGTGCTTTGCTGTTCACTCAGAATATCCTTAGCTAGTAGACAAGGCAAGAATCTAGAGATTCCTCACGCTTAGATCCTGCTGAACACAGATGTCTTTACAGAGTTAAACACTCCTGAAACAGATGGGTCTTCAGTCTGCGTTTGAAGACAGTGAGGGACTCAGTCTGTTCGGACTCCCAGGGGAAGTTCATTCCACCATTTTGGTGCCAGAACAGAAAAGAGTCTGGATGCATGTTTTCTTTACACACACTCACACACACACACACACACACACACACACACACATAGGGCATCTTGCCATGATGGTAAAGGTCAAAAGTTCCACACTTTGAGTGGGACAGTAGAAGAACCTGTGACTCCAACTGCAAGGGGATATCAATAACCATCACACTGATCGATAACTGCAGGTTTGATTGATGGACTCTGAGTAGAACCTTAAATTGAATTAGCTGAAGTCTTGCACAAGGCAACCAGACTGCGCCATACATACGGCCCTATCCCACCACTGATATGAAATGGAAATACTCAATTCACCTACCCAGACGCTTTTAATTCTACCCACATGCAAAAACATGGAAAATGTGACCAACCCAGGGGAACTTCAGTTTAAGGTGGTCATCATTCATAAGGTGTGTCTCCTGGAAAATCACCACATCTGCATTCAAATGCTTCAGATGCTTAAATCTTTCTGATTGGATTACTCAACCCCATGACATTCCAACTCCAAAATTATATATGAAATCTGCCAGACACGTTCTATATGTTGGGATCAGCCATTTAAATAATAATGTAACATTTGTAAAATATATCCAGCTACTGAAGGCCTGAGAAAGAAAGAGAGAGAGAGAGAGAAAAAAAAATGAATGCCCAGAAACACAAACCGCAAAACAGGTGTTCACATGAACAGTAAACTGCCTAGACTGTGTGAACAGATATTGTTTTAAATACAGTAATAACCACAATTTCTTCTTAAAGAAGTTAGACTAATGTGTGCTAAAATTCAGCGGTAATCCTGCTTTATACAGCACTAAAATGAGAATAAACTGATAATTATAAATAACAATGAAATAAGAATGAGTTCAGTCAAGAAACTGCTAGTGACAAAAGTATGGGCTGCTGACGGTTAATCACTTTTCAAATGGTCCTTCCAAAAAAAATAAATAAATAAAAAAAATTTATTAAATAAATAAATAAATAGTCAAGAAAAGTGTCACATGTCAAACAAGTGAGGGGACAAAAATTGAATTATAGAGACATGGATTATCCAAACTCGCAATTCAGCAGGAGAATAATTTTTCTATATATATTTTTTTATACACTACACAGAAGGTGGTAGTCGGATCTGATCACCCTGGTATCTTGGCAGTGAATTGAGGGAGAGATGGAGAGGTAAACTCCTGTGTCTCCTCCTTATACATAATTCGGAGTCGAGCTGGATATAAAAGTCTGTATTTAACCTTGTCCATTGAAAAAAAGATTCCTCTGAATCGCCATGAAAGCTGCTCTTGCCTTGGCCACTTTAGGAGTGAGAAGCGGATAAACAGAGAGTCTCATACCTGAGAAAGTGATTCCCTGACAGTTCCTGGCCTCCTAGAGAATCCAAACACAATGCTCATAATAGTGTAATTGTGCTATTTATCTGGCAAGGAGACTCTCAGAGTTTGAGACAGGGTGTCAAAGATCTGTGAGCTCTTTTCACAATTGGGTTCTTTCCCAGAGAAAAAGACTGTTGTGAATTGTCAATCATCTTTGGGGAATTCAATAATTCTGATATTCTCTCTGCGTGAGCAAGCTCACACCTGGCTTCAACCTTAGAAAGCTCACTGGAAAGAGGCTCAACTTTCACCCTTCTCAGCCCCAGAACCTCATCAGAGAAACCAGACAATGACACTTAAACTTCTGAAATGGTGCTTATAACTGAGCCGAGCTTGACTCTGAGTGACGCGTTGTCCTGAAGCAGCTCAGATCTCATCTCCTGCAGCTCTGTTTGAAGCTTGCTGTAATATTCCATTGAAATTGCGTGAAACTCTTGGAGGTTCCATGTCAGTAGCTGCAGGCTTCTCATCTGGGGGCGGGGCACCACCCAAGACCAAGGATGACACCACCAGCACAGGCCCAATTAGCAGCTGAAGTTTTTCTTACTTTAGGCAGCATGATGATGAAATTATGTAGCAAATATGCTGTATAATGCAGCAAAAAATGTAAGTGAGCTATAGTGGAGAGTCAGGTGCAATAAAAAGACAAGATAACAGCGCACTGTATGAATGAAACAATATTGCTCTTAGGGATCCCACGTTTTCTGCGACCTCCTCCATTCCGCTGGACGTCTCTGTTAGTATTTACTACTAAGTAATTAGATATTTGAGAACCTAAGATATCAATATATGGCATATGACTGTCTCATATAATTACTGTGTTATTACAAATAAAATAGGGACTTAAAAAATGGGGGGAAAACACATCAAATAGGGTTAGATAATAAGGGTTAAACACCATTTTTCAAATTGTGAACCAATGATTTGAAAGGGAACCAGAAGCTCCCTTGCTATGGCTCATGAGCTAGGTTTTGCATTGCTCACTTCTTCCTATGGCCTGTGAAACCGAGGGTTTTCAGCTGCTCCAGTGAAACTGCTGCACCTGACTTCCACCAGGAATGTGAGAGATGTCCAACAGAATGGAGGAGGTCGCAAAAAATGTGCTTGATAGCATGCAGCAACCAGGTCTGCATACCTCTCTTTCTACCTCTCATAGGCAAACTCTGTCTCCTCCTCCCATGGGACAGTCAACTCCACCAGAATGATTACTTTGGCAAGTGTTGACCAGAGTACTACGTCAGGGCGAAGGGTTGAACTGGTGATCTCAGCTGGTGACCTAGATCAGCTGCCACTCTCCCCCTGAGGACAAGAGGGTGAACCTTGTGTTTGTGCTGAAATGTACTATACCCCACTGCCTGACAAAAGGCATCCATCCCTGGGATAATGGGACACTGGCACAGTTTACTTCCTGCCTCCACATGTCCAGCAGCTCAGCTACCTTGCACAGGACTTTGTTGTGCCGCCATCTGTACCAGTCATGTGCAAGTGCTGCCTTGCCGCCGGAAAGGATGTGCTTGAGGCCTGGGTTTGGGGAGCTGCAGAGGTAGCAGGGCTCTTCAAAATCACACAAGGTGAAAAGATTACAGAGGCTGGGTGTGTCATAAGTGGTCCTGATGAGCTCAATCTTGCCTGGGGTCTATTCCACATATCCACCCAGGTAATGGCCCTGTTGGTCATGGCTTCCCAGGTGGACAACTTGCTTTGCCATTGTTGGTTCACTGCTGTAACTTTGAAGTGCTCCTCATCCATGTTGGTCACCTTGGAAAGGAGATCATTTCTCTCCTTCCTGGTGACTTTGCACCATCTGTGGTGCTCCCCATCCTAATCCAGCTCTGCCAGGTTGTGTGAAGTTCATGATCTCCTTGTGTTTCAGCCTCTCTGTGGCCAGGTCTACCACTTGAGCTACTTTCCACTTTTGTCCAGTCCAGAATTGTATGTTCGCATCTCAGATGGTTCGGTCTGGGAGTCTCTTCTCCTTCTTATAGCCCAGGCAGATTGACTAAAGTAGTAACTGTAGCATATTAATGCTACACTGGAGACTTTATAAGGTACTCCATTTGGACCAGGGGCTGATGCTGCTCTAGCATATTGAATGATTTTTCTAACCTCCATTGTATTATACTTCAGCCAAAGCATTAGGCATTGCACACCCCCATTTGAGAATGGATGCTTTAATCCAAGAGAAAATATAATAATAGGGATTATGCTTATTTTTTTAAATGGTGTGAAACCAATTGATTACTACAGAAGGCCAAATGCCATTTTTGCCATTTCTTATTTTATGTAATTAATTTCAGTCATGTGGTAAACATGGTTTTATCATGCTATCATTGATACCTTTTTTTAATGGGCAGATTTTATGAATAGGCTTCTATTTGGAAGTGAATTATCCAATTTACCCAGGATTAAACTGGGACACAATCCAATCCAAATCCCTCATGTCAATACCTGTGGCTGCCTTTTAGCGAGGAAAATAAATCCACCCCAATCCATTATTATGCACCACGTCTGTACAACCTCTTCCAACAAATGGATTGTGCAAATGGATTCTTACCATCAAAAGTTCCTGAGGAAAAGTACAGCCAACTTGCCTTTAGTGAAGTGGAAAGAAATTGCTTTGTACAGTATAATGATTAAGCCAAAGCACTGTTCAATTTTAACAATACTCTGTCAAAGGTGAGGAGAAACCTCATGTGTGAATGTTTGATTTTCACTGTTTCACTGAACATCTGTGATAATCCAACAGCTGATATGCAACTATTCAGCTTCCTGTTTATCAAAGGGTCTTCCTTGGTATGATAGTACTAGTGCACATTCTGATATTTTTTAGAATAAATATTTTATTTATTTGTTTATTTATTTAGTTAGTTTTTTTTGTTAGTTAGTTAGCTAGTTAATTAGTTGTAAAATATAGTAAACATTTATTGTAAAAAGCACTATATAAATAAACTTTTATTGTTGTGATGAGAAGTAATGCCCTTGTCGATTTATAACACTGTGTCAGAACTGCACAAGCCAGAGGTACAAGGTAACATTTCAGCCAAACTTACTTCCACTTCTATTTCTACTGCTTCAGTTCATTTCTGTTTCAGTTCAACTTATTAAAGGTGAATTCTACTAATTATCTGCATCTTTGGTTCAGATGGGAAAGAAATTAATGCAGGATGGTATGACAGTTCATATCGAATACATCCTACAGTTTGCATTTCTTACATACATAATGGTATGCAACAAAAAGTGCAGAAGATTCAGTGCTGTTTAATGTACATGCTTCACAAACAGCATTTAGCACTTCTGTTTTGCTAACAGCAGTACTCCACCGCATGCAGGTTCACTCCTGGGCTTGCCTCTGCCTGATTTAAAATAAACCCCTGATTTTGGTCTGTAGAGGTGAGGTCTCAAATAGCAGGTACTTCAGCCAAGGCTACGGTTATTCAATACACAAATCCTTTTAGCAGCTGAGAAAAGAACATGAAGTGTATGAGCATGCAGTGTTTGGACAGCAAGAAATGCATCTGAATGGCGGTTACAAATCCATCTGCACATTCAGATTCAAGAGCAAGTGTTGCTTTCAGCTGAAAAATGACCTTGATGCTGCTGATATAATCCCTCAAAGGTTCTTTTTATTCACTCAGTGTAAGCGCCTACAAAGCAGGGTGAGAATGCATGCCTCTTCATCTTACAAGATAAAATAATTCTGTCACAGAGTCGTCAGGATGTGAGGTACAACTTTAACACCTATGAGCTCTCAGGTACCTGTACGTTGCACTTCTGTAAAACGATTATTACACACCTTGTGATCATCTTTGAATTTTTTAACATATTTAAAAAATAGGGGTATTTGACCTTAATTGTAACATAATAATGGAAGATGAAACACAATTAAAGAAAAATATCTTTTAAAAAATAATTTGCAAAAAGTAATTAATAATAAAGCAAATTTCTTGTTGGGAAAAAATTAGGACACCATATGCCCTAATAGCTACTGTTGTTGTTCTTGTTGTTGTTGTTGTTTTGTTTGGTTTTGTTTTTTTACAGCAAAAAGTTCCTCCTTGCACAGTTCCCATGAAAATCAAACTTGTGCACTCTCTTTCAGAACTAAGTATAATTCTAAGCAGACGTTTTTGGACCAGCTGATGACAGGTGTTCCTACACTAAGTATTAGGTAAGTAATGCTAAAGCCAATGTAGAATAGAGTAAAATAGTTAGACATAAGTTTATGTCAGCTTAATTATCCTAATATTCAGCTCTGAAATGCCCTGAACCCAACAACAATACAAAACTTTGTAGCAAACTAAGAAAATTACACTGTTTCTTTCAAACGCATCATGTTTGCACATCATGTCAGCAGTGTCTGGAAATTACAAAAGCAAAATGACAATGTAATTACACACACACACACACACACACACACACACATATATATACTGTATACTGTATATATGAGTTATTTGTAATGTATATCCATTTTTGAGGATTAGAATTAGCTACAGTCTACTCATATCAACATTTGGCTGTTCAGTTTTGTTTTGTTTGTTTGTTTTTCAGGAGACACTTTTAGTGTTTCAGCAGAAATATGAAGATGTCACCACACCTGTAGTGTGGAAGCCCATTCCTGCCACCTAAAATAAAATAAAAACAAATCCACCATTTTTTTCTTTAATAAATAAATTCCTGTCTTGTTAGTTTGAGATACTAGGCATTATATTCATATACTGACATTCATATCTCATTAGTTTTAGATACTGTGTATATTATTTTGATGTACAATCTACTAGTACTAGATATTTTGAAAACAAAGACTTGATACTCTGAAAATGTCCTATTTTACCCCTACTCCACTCTGTAGGAGTCTGAAAAAGATTATGCTAAACAGAATCAAGTGCCTTGCTGTTGTACAGGTGTTGCACCTGTACTTTTTTTCCTCTGAACATACTTGAGCGGGAAGTGCTTCTAATTGAGCCGTGGTTCCGTACTCCACACTCTCGTCATCAATTTACTCTGTTTCCACCAATTTTCTCCGTGGCGTCCTGCACTAAACAAGCATAAGACACGTCGCAGGAGAATCCAGTGTTAACTCGTTAAATAAACAAGGCGGCAGCTCTGCTCTCAATGAGCTGGAACACAGGGGTAATTGCAGAATGACATCAAAGTAATGGTGTGGCGATAGAGGCACTTTGGAGCTGCCTCTGTGCTCCTAATGGCCAGTTAAAACACTGTTAATCAAAAGCCCAGTGCATCACACGCTTATTTATTCCAATTTGCCACTTGCCGGCTGTTAACACACTCTCTGTCTCCATCTGCCTAACCAGAACAAAAGCTTCTCCCAAACTCAAAGGCAATTGGCCATTGTTTGTACAGAGGTGGTGTCTGGAACCTTCCAGATAAAATTGTTTTTTGCTGTAATATTTACTGAGCTTCTACTTTCAGAAGTGGAAAAGGTACAAAGAATTATAATATGCTCTAGTGAAAGGAGAATGGTAAGGATGTAAGTAATACATCTATTATTGTAAATGAATAGATGATACATTTTCAGTGGATAAAAATCAGTTGAGAATGAGAGGATGCACTCTTTTGTGTGGTGTTATTTTTTGCTTATTTATTATTTAAATCCAATCCACTCCATGACCTCCAGATTTACTCGGCTTTCTCTGTATCCTCTCACTGCTCTGAGTCTGAATACATTACAGACTGTTCCTTCTGCTGGTCTGTATCTTATGGCCTTAGTACATACACATTTCCAAATGTTTGTGGTAGTTTCATCTATTGCTGACACAGGTGTGCAAATGCAATAGAATAGGACAGAATAGAATTCCCTGGAACAGATAAATTATTAACTTATTGGCACCATTAATAATGCCAGGCATGGGCTAGAGGGGTATAAAGCCCACCAGTATTGAGTTGTGCAGCAATGGAACTGTGTTCTCTGGAGTAATGATAATCCATCAAAATCTTTTGGATAAGAGTTGGGCATAAATTGAGGATGAGATTGGGTGATCATCCAGTGTCTTGATATCACCTATTCTCTTGAATACAATCAAGCTCTCACAGCAATTGTCCAAACTATAGAATAAACTATAGAATTAAACTATTCATTTCAGAAGAAAGAAGGAATAAACAGGTGTCCCAATACTTTTGTCCATCAAACAGCTGATGACTCCACAGAGCTACCAGACCAGGCAGAATCTAGTTGTTCCATTATTCTACATATGTAACTTTGGAATACTTGTCAAATGGAAAAACACAGAACTGGGAGTGGGTTTTATTATTATTTCTTAACTGCTGAATAGGAAAGTGTGAGAATTAAGAGCTGAGAACTTAAAAATATAGTATCTTCATAAAAACATGTGTCCCAAATTTTACTGATACTGATATGTCATCAGCATATGACATGTTGTCTGGAATTTTTGCTTTTTCTGAGGAACAGTGTCACCATTCTTTCTTCATTTAAGAAACTTCTACATCTCTACATGATTTGGTAACTGTCTGCATTAGATCTCCACAGCTGTGTTGATAATGTACAGTATAACTTGCTTGGTGTTACTGTGATATGTTATTAATTGTTCATCTCTATTAATACTTATATAATATTTATTATTTCAATATGATTGATCTCTCAATTTTTACTTACACCATTTATTTTCACATAGAGTTTTATGGTTTAAAATGGCAGTGCCAACTCACTATGGATAACTCCCTTCCTCTGAGGATGGGCCTGGGGACCACTGGAGAGTGTTTTATGGCCCATTGGTGGCCAGTGGCTCATAGGTTGAAAAATCTTGCATCAAAAAGTTGGGTTAACATTTAGTCTAATACCATTTTGTCCCTCTGTTTTGTGTGGTGCTGGTATAAAAGTATCAGGCACAGTGGTGTTGCTGGGGATTTCACATCTGCTAGGTTGAGAGTTCACCATCTAAAAACGTCTGGACTAGAATGGCTATATGGTCCGAAACTGATCACTGATTAAAGTCTAAAAAACAGGCCACTGCCTCTAAATGTGCAACAGTGAGGAGACGGTTTACTGCTAAAGTCACAAAGGAGTTTATCACAAAAATGTATTAAATCTATAATGAAAAACAACATTTTACGGTACTGCTACCCAGAGCCTATTTGAACTGAGAGCTCCTGAAACCCATTGATGATCAGAATTTCTTGTTACAGTTGCAGCTCAACTAATAGATCCCTGTCATTAAAAGGTTCATTAATTTTGCCTCAGTGAGGTGTAATATAAGCCTCGTGATTTACAGGCTATACAATATTCACTTCTTATTTTATGGTCCCCCAGTGGCAGTTTACTGTGCATGGCCAGCTGCATCATACAGCAGCGTGTTTATGCTCAGAAACCTGTGCACAGCATGAATATTCAGGCCTTAAGCAGCAAATGTTTTCCACTGACACCACAGCAGTTCTGCATACTCTCGAAAATTTAATTTCATTGGCATTAATTTATATAAAACTTTTACATTATAAGCTTAAAGCCAAAAATGTATTTTCCCCAGATAGCAAATTGCTGTAATTATTTTGTATAGATTTACATATTTCAAAATGGATGAGTTTGTATCACTGTTGACCTCACTTTTATTGTTTTTTTTTTATATATATATTTTTTGAATTCTTACACTCATACATACTGATGTAATTTGCACTCTGTCTTTTAGAGCATTCTGCAGGAATGCACTCCATCGTCTGCATCCGGCAGCAGAAGACTCAGCGCTGATTTACTGCACAGAGACAAATGGATAAACAGCACTGATCTCAGAGGAACACTGAATTTCCCTGAAGCTCAGAATGGATGCTCCAGCAATTTTACAATTCTTGAACAGGAAACAAATTGTAGAAGACAAATCCTGATTGATTTTAGATTCCTGACATATACAATATACATGTGTGTGTGTGTGTGTGTGTGTGTGTGTGTGTGTGTGTGTGTGTGTGTGTGTGTGTGTGTGTGTGTGTGTGTGTGTGTGTGCGCTCCTTCATTTAAAAAAAAAAAAAAAGCCCAGCTTGCTTTACTGGAGTTACTGTCTCTACTGTGTGGGGAAGACTTTTAGATTTTAGAACATTGCTCTGAGCATTTGATTGCACACAGTGACAAGAGCATTAGTTAAGTCAGGATGTTGAATGACCATCAGCCCACCTCATCTCCATCCACCCAACTCATGTCTAAAGTATATGATGGAGTGCCATCATACATATACATCAAGAGAAAAGTGAACAGTTCCTTCATACCCCTCCAGCTCACACTTGACATGGCCTGGTGCCAATAGTTTTATTTTTATAATCAACAATTCTGTCTGCAGTACTTCTCTCTAGGGACTAGACACGCTGTGTGTGCATGCATTTGCACATCTAGGTCAGCAATGGTGCAACTTAAAGTAGCTGAATGCATTCATTAGAAGGGGTGTCCTGAGGGCAGTGTCCACTGATGAAGAACTAGCGGATGACCAACACAAAGTGTGCAGACACAGAGGAGCTTCTGTCTCTGACTTCTGACACTTACAAGGTGTACAAACTAGGTAGGAGTGTCTAATAGAGTGGACAGTGTGTGGACACTGTGTTTAAACACTCCAGCAGCACTGCTGTGTCTGATCCACTTGTACCTGTGCAACACACATTAACACTCCGCCACCATGTCAGTGTCACTACAGTGCTGAGAATGAGCCATCACCCACATAATATCTGATCTGTGGTGGTCCTGCAGGGTCCCAACCATTAAAGAACAGGGTGAAATTAGGTTAACAATGCATGCAATGAAACAGATGTGCTACACTCTGCATTACATGTAGATACTTACAGGAATACAACATGGGATATGTGTATGACTCCATGTACTGACAAGGTATAATAACAAACTCATGTGTGTGTTTGTGGTAAATGAATAGCAGTAGAAGTCTTGATGTGCCACTGCTTAGAAGACAAATTGGTGCTTGGTTATAAGAATTGCCCCCCAGGCACCTTTTCCAACGGCCATTCTTTAGGCCCTGATTGAATCAATAGTCGGTGGTGAATCTGAGTGTGTGACAGTGCTGACAGAGAGCAGCTATAACTCATTCCACACTCACACTCACTCTCTCTCTCTCTCTCTCTCTCTCTCTCTCTCTCTCTCTCTCTCTCTCTCTCACACACACACACACACAGGCTAATGGAGTTACTCTGATGTCAAATGAAAAGGATATGAAGACAGTGGTGCAGATAAACCAGCAGAAAGCAGAACCCTGCAAGTTAAAGGACCAACACATACTGCAAATAACTATGACACACTGCTCTACAAACTCATTTCCATGTGCTCAATATGAGCTTGGTACTCCTTCAGAGAAAACAAAAACATCTCAGCATTTCAGTGGAGGTCATAAGAACAAAAAATACAACCTCTGTGTTTGCATTCACATTTACTTAAGCAGATTCTCTTGTCTAACAACCATCTATGCTCTCGAACTTTAAATCTGAAAGGATGTATCCTTTTTAACCTTCTAAATGAAATGTTCATCTGCTCCGATGTGTGATTCACTAAGTCTCTACAAATGTATAAATGGACACATCCAAGCTCCTACCACAATGTGCTCTTCTGTAGTGACTGTAAACACCCCCCGCCTGAGTATATCACACTACCTACATATAGAGCATTATTAATATTCACCCCAATGAGAGACTGTAACTCAATCTCAATTGATCATGTGTAACTAGATACATTTCAGTCAGCAAAAACAACACAAGTACTCTTGGTTATGTAGCATTTCTTGGGGAAAAACAAAAAACCTTTAGCAACTCTAAACTCAATGCAAAGCCATTAAGTTGGATATTGTAGACATGCAGTTTGCACATTGCTAATTACATCAGTCTGTTGAATCATGTTATGATCCAGATACTGTACATATAATAGATATAGTAGCAGAAATAGCTATATTTTTATGTTGGGCCTGATAGATTAACAGTAGCCCTCCAGCAGGGTTCATTTCATCTAAAAACTACTATTACTACTTATGTACTGTTGCTGCTGCTGCACTAAACCCAGCCTAAAACCAACATTTCAGCATGTGCAGTTGACCAGCGGTCAACCAGGCTAAACAGCCAACTCTCAGCCCACTGCTGCTTTCCTCCTGCAGAGGATATGGAGGAGGTTTCAGGGGTATTACAGTGAGGGAGGGGCAATTACCTGAGCACAATTACTGTATCTAACAACCACCATCCATCACAGCCTCCACCCTTTCCCAGCCTCATTGTGATCAGCTTTCCTCAGGAATTGGAGAGACACTCAGTCATCTCAGGCAGACAGCACCGGCCAGCAACATGCCAATTGAAAACATGAGTAGCATTCCCAAGCACCTCCGGATCCTCTCGGAGAGCTCAGAGCATCCCCCCACCCACCACAAAACCTGCAAAGGTGTCTGGGAGTGGCAGGTCTTCTGGGAAAAGTGAGCAGGCAGGGACGTCTAGTGGAGGTCTCTCTAAATAGCTTCAGTTAACTCTAAAGCACATGGAAGAGGCATTGAGTTTTGCACTGGAAATGCAATGTCTTATAATGAGTGAATGTGAAATCCCTCCTAATACTGCAACAGGAGTTAGTAACTAAATCAGGTGTCTTGGAGCCTGTGTTAATGTCTTGTTGGATTTATAGTTTTATATGATCTCATGGTTTGCCAGTTGTTATTTGTGGACCAGTATTAAGCACATTTTAGCACCTTTTGAATGTACAGTTAAGTTATATTCCTTGTTTGTATGTTTATCTGTTTTGGTTATTGGTAATTACAAACATCTACAAAGCATACCAGTGAATGTTTTCAAATGAGGTAAATATAGATGATTAACAGCCACAGCAGTTTCAGTGGTTTGGTGTTGGGGCTTGTTTGTAGTCTTGTTTAAAAAACAGGTGGTAATGGAAATGTTGCTGGTCGGATCATAAATGGCCACAGCTTGTTTAGTGTTTTTTTGTAGAGGATCGTTTGTATTATTGTTTAAAATCAGGCTGATTGGATCATATATGGCCACAGCAAATTAGTGGTTTGGTAAAGGGGGTTGTTTGTAGTATTGGTTCAAGACAAGTGGCAATAGAAATGTGGCTGATTGGATCATAAAAAGCCACAGCAACATTAGATGAAGGGAGGTGCTTACTCGTGTGTAGGGAGGCCCTATTTGTAACGCCAGATATTAGGTGCAGGATTTTGCCATCTTCCTCCCTTTATTTCAGAACTCATCTCAGTCTCCTAAAGACCAAAAAGTATTTCCCCTCATTTCAGTTACATCTTGATATTCACTGACCGACTCACATTGAAAGTACATCACCTTTACAGCCTGGTAAAAAGTAAGCTACACTATAATTTACTTTGTAAGCATCTGCTAAAAAAATGTCATTTTGTGATTTCCAGTCCATGCCTGGAAATAAAGTTTAACTTCAGCAGGTTTGGAAAGCTCCTTTGTGTGATGATGTGAGCTGGAATATGTTCTTTGTCATTGTGGAGAACAGCATTACTGCTGGACACTTGATATATAATTTATTAGTTGTTTCTATCTGGTCCGCTGCTAAACTCATATCAAGAAAAGCTTTGTTATTGCCATCTATAAACCCTTAAACAAAAAAGAATCCATTCTCCATCCAAAATGACATCAACCAGGGCAAGGTGGACAATGAGAAATTTGACATGGGGGAATGGGGGTGGCCGATCATCCAAGCAGGTGTGAAATCTATACTGTTTTTCGCTGCACTGGGACATGGATGTGTTCCCTGAAGGCTGTACAGGAGCTCAGCCTTATTTAGAAACGGCCACCCGCATGTTATTAGATAGATGGAGATTAGATTGGAAGCAAATTCCCCTTTTAATAGCACCCAGAGGAGTGCTGTAAACAAGGCAGACCCAATCACATTTTTTATTTCTCTCTCTCTCTCTCTCACTCTCTCCCTCTTCCTTTACAACAGCACATCTAAGCCCAGGGAGGGAGGGTGGGAGAGGGAGAGAGAGAGACAGATGAATACTGATATTGCTCTGGCAGTCGAAACAGGTGCTGTCAGGCCCAGGTGAGAGTAGGAGTGGCACTGAATGCAAATGGAGCTTTGAGTTGGCCAAGTTAGCAGAGGCTTGTCTGTGATTAATAATTACGCCTTGCTTGCCGAGAGATGAGAGTGTGAGTAGGCATGGATGTGTATGCATGGGTGTGTGTTAGCTCATCTGCATTCATCTAATACACAGAGCAAGCAGATACATATGTGAGCTGTCTCTTTCAAACATACTGAAGGCTCCAAAGGGAAGCCAACTCACACTGTATACAGGAGCTTAATTACTAACACCCTCACACACGCCTACACACCTCTCTGCACCACAGCAATGCACCAGCCATCAGGCACACTCTTCTGCATGCTTCCCTGGCTGTGAGCTGCTCCATGTGTGTGATGCATGGCCTCTCAGGACTATGGTAGGCCTCCCTCATGTTCTGCGCTGCCTCAACTGTTTGACAGAAAACGGTGGTGTGATCACAAGAGCAGACCATGCTCTGCTGTGAAGCTTTCGCTTCAGTAAGGCACACATTCTCCCCATATACCTGCCAGTCATGTACAACCTCACTTTCAAATGATTTCCAAGACTATAATCAATGTGTTAAGCAAAGCAGAGATACTTGAAAAACACCAAAATGGATTCAATTCATTTTCCATCTCAGAATTCTACACACAATACCCCATGATGACAAAGTAAGGAAAAAGTTTGGTTGAAACCTTTGCAAATTTATTATAAACATAAGTACATAAGTTTTCACAGCCTTCGCCTGACACTCAAAATTGAGCTCAGAAGCATCTTGTTCCCACTAGTCATCCTTCAGATGTTTCTACAGCTTGATTGGACACCTGTGGTTAATTCAGTTGATCAGACATGATTTGGAAAGGTTTACATAATGTCCCACATTAGACAATGCATGTCAGAGCACAAACCAAGCCATGACATCTAAGGAATTGTCTGTAGACCCCTGAGACAGGATTGTAGTGAGACACAGATCTGAGGAAGGGCACATCTCTGCATCTGCATCACAATAAGCACAGTAACCACCATCATCCGTAAATGGAAGAAGTTTGGCACCACCAGGACTCTTCATAGAGCACAAACTGAGTGATTGTGATAGGAGGGCCTTAGTCAGGGAGGTGACCGAGAACCCATTGGTCACACTGCCGGAGCTCCAATGTTGCTCTGTGGAAATAGGAGACCCTTGTGGCAGAAGGAAAACCATTTATGCAATCTGTATGGTAGAGGGGCCAGATAGAAGCCACTCATCAGTTAAAGGCACATTACTGTCTGTCTGTAGTTTGCAGTTTGCCAAAAGGCATCTAAAGGACTCTCAGATCATGAGGAATAAAAATATTTTTGGATTGAAGGCCAAACATCAAGTCTGTAGGAAATCACGGACTGCTCATCACCAAGCCAATACCATTCCTACAGCAAAGCATGGTGGTGGCAGCATGTTTTTCTTCAGCAGCAACAGGGAGACTAGTCAGGTTCAAGGGAAAGATGACTGCAGTGATGTACAGAGACATTGTTGATGATAACCTGCTCCAGAGTGCTCTGGACCTCAGACTAGGACAAAGGTTTATCTTCTAATAGAAGATACTTCCCAAAACCAGGTGTACCAAGCTTGCGGCATCATACTCAAAAAGACTTGAGGCTGTAATTGCTGCCAAATGTAGTTCAACAAAGTATTGAGCAACAGCTGTGAACACTTATGTACATTATATTTTTGTTTTGTTTTTGCAAAAAATCATCATTGGGTATATTATGTGTAGAATTTTGAGAGAGAAAAAAAATGTACGGACATGTAAATGTGGACAGAGTAGTAAACATGCACTTGAAGCCTGCTTTGGAATTTAAACTGGGATTTTAATCAGTTTGCCAAGATGGATTACTCACTGATAATTCATCACACAATGGTGCAAGCACCATGCTTAGATGGGTTGTTTGTAATGCATTTTGACATTTGCAAAAATATAAAAACAAATGTCTCACGTTGCCATTGTGGAGTATTGTGTGTAGAATTTTGAATGAAAAATTCATTCAATCCATTTTGGAAATAGACATAACAAACATAACAAAATGCAAAAAGTGAAGTGCTGTGAAAACTTTCTAGATGCACAGTGTATGAACATGAACTCCTAACTTTTTGTAAAGATTTTTACTTAAGGTTCTTATTGCTAACATATTCAAATGTTTCAGGACACTCTTCTTGTCAATGCATTCAGCTTTAGGTTGATGATACAGATGTGCAAATGCACTAATGGCTAGTGCCCATAAAGAACTATTGACGATAAAATAGGACTGGACTGTGGAGAAGATAAACTGGCACAGTGCCGAAAACCAAATGTGGACAATAAAGGTACAAAGACTCATAGCATTGAGCTGTGGAGCAGTGGATCTGTGCTCTCTGGAATGATGGTGCTAAATCCAATGATTTTGAGATGAGCTGGGGAGTTGGGGATGAGGTGTGGTGGTTATCATCCAACATCCTGACCTTACTAATGCAATTAAATCCTCACAGCAATGTTCCAGAATTTAACAGAAAGTCTTTCCTGGACAATAGAGACTCCAACAAAAGCAGGATAACCTCTTTTTAATAACCTTGATTTCAGAAGAAACTATGAATGAGCAGGTGTTCCATTACTTTTGTCCAACTAGTACATCTCAGATACGTAAGGAGTCTTGACCTTAGACATTTTTATCCTGTATAACTCCAATTAATACAACTCTAAATCTGATTGTTACTCTATGTAACCTAACTGAGATATGATTAGGATTCTATTCAGGCTGTGCTATGGTGTTCTGTGGACAACTCCGAAAGGTCAGTGGTTTCTTAACACCAAAACCTAACAGGCCTGTGGGTCACTGGCAGGGGGAGTAACTATCTCTCTCCAACACACACACTCACACACTTGGAGGCCAAAACAGCTTGCAAGTAAGGCCAAGTTGAAATGTGGACCATGCCCTAAAGGTTTGTGCCCATGGCTATGGCTCACTCTGCTTCCCTCCTGTTGCTGCTTACAGCAGGTCAGCAGAGATAGGGCATGAACATGCAGTGACACCTCAGACTGCAGAACAGTGTCTGCACGTCATACTCACTTTACATGAATGCAAGCTTAAACCTCTCTTATATTCTGGTGTTGTTGTTGGTGACTGTTCCTGCGTGGTGTTCTTCTTAACCAATGACATCAGGCCCTGTCAATGTTTGTGATCAGACCTGCCATATCGTCTCCAGTTTCACACTCGCCTGTCAGAAGTGATTAAGACCTTGCAACCTATAGTATTTACTATGACAAAAACATAGAAAGGTCATTTGCCTCAAATGGACACCTACAGAGTGTGATGTAAACTGCTGTGAAACAGCTAGCGACTCAGTTTGGTGCATTTCGGATGGAAGAGAAAATGACACTGACTTGGATTTGTGCATTCTGTAACACTTCTGGATGACATGACAAGGAAGAGGTTAACCTTGAGTTACACTGAGGTTCACAAGGAGTCATTTAGGAGTGATGATGAAGAAATGCTGAGAGTGATGGCTCAGTGGCTGCTAGCTTGGCTGAAGATGTCCGTGCATGGAATCAATATTGTCCTCGACTTGTAAGTTGTCTGAACACATGGAAATTAATGTTTATGCATGAAAAAAAAATGCACAATACTGTACATTGCAGTGTATTTTCCCCAGCTAATCATCTACTGGTTGTAGGATTGCTAATGCTAGACTGAAATGGTCTTATCACTACGCATACTGTATATTACATCAATCAAATTGTAAAAGACGTTCTAAAAGTGAAACTGTATTTTTATGTACTTTTATGCCTAATTCAGTCAAAGGAACCTAACATTTATAGAATGTTATTCTGTTAGTCAGAACATAGCGCATCCAACAACAAGAGCTTTAATTTAGCATTTCAAATATTGCAGTGCTGATTCAGTATGCTGATCATTTTCCCATTCTGCCCAACACCACAGCTCCTCCCATCACAGATTTAAACCAGTGAAAAAACATTCAACCCCTCATTTTCCATTCCATCAGTGGAATGACCAGTAGAGAGCCTGTTGGCCTTTCCAGCTTTCCTCAAATCAAAGGTATTAATTGGTGTTTACTTCACCTTTGCTGCAGTAACAGCTTTCTCTCCTCTGGGATTGCTTTACGCAAGATTATTAGAACACTGCTGTGAGAATTTGATTGCATTTGTCCCCAATGAGTACATCAATGAGGTCCGATATTTAAAGTGCATGATTAGTTCTACCTCTTCAACTTACCCAAAGGTTTTGGATAGAGCTCCATCACATCATCATTCCAGCTCTGCTACTCCACAGCTCAGTGCTCAAGTTCAACATTGGGCATGGTGAAAATAGGCTCAGGAACTCGTGGCATTTCCAGAGTACCACAGTCAATGCTTTAACATGGAGGTTATATGAGCTGTGTGGAAACCTGTGTCAGCAACATGTACACCTAAAAGAAGCAAAGTAGACGGGCTGTCTGGATACATTTGGACAACCAGTGTAAATAAATCCAGTGCATTTTTAAAGCTTGTTTCAATGGGCAATAAAATGACAGCACAATTTTTTTATTGTCAGTGATCACACTTTTTGAGTGTTACTACGGTGACATGAGGTGGAGAGAGGAGAAAATGTCAAGCGTATTTGAATGGATTTGCAGTTCATGTCCCGAAGGCAGCCATTCCTTAAACAGAAGTGTCGCCCCACACCAGCTGCCACCCCACTCTGTATTCACAGCCGCAGGTAGATAGAGGTTCACATGGCTTGTTGTGAATGCAGAGCTTTCTGACGAGCAGATGAGGGTTTAGCCCAAATGGTCTCTGTGTTGTTTTCTCATTTTTTTCCTGTTTAGAGCCTTTCAACCTTCAACACAAGAAATCTATCTATCAGTTAAAGGTGAACAGAATTCCTGTTTACAACCAGTATGCTACCAACACACACTCTCTCTCTCTCTCTCTCTCTCTCTCTCTCTCTCATATCTCTAGTCAAGCTCTTCTCTTTCTCTTTTTCTGTCGTTCTGTATCCCTCGTATCTCTAGTCATGCTTCTCTCTCTCTCTCTCTCTCTCTCTCTCTCATGTGTGTTATGCTTGTTCTGTCTTGGCAAAGACAGCACAGCATCTGTGTATGGACAGATTTTGCCAGATATCCACTCATTCATGAAAACTGTCTCTCTCTCCATCTCTGTCATCTCTCTTTACCTGTCGGTCCTTCTCAGTCTGCTGCCTGGTATCACTGCATCTCTAAAATGAAGAAAGGAAGAGAGAGAGAGAGAGAGAGAGAGAGAGAGAGAGAGAGAGAGAGATAGAGAGAGAGAGAGAGAGAGAGAGACCGAGTGTGTTTTAGTAGCATGCTGGTTGTAAACAGGAATTCTGAGAGAGAGAGGTGTATATATTGCAGTCAGGCTACAATACTAAGTTTCAAAAAAGCATGACTGCAGTATAAACAGTGGTGACCCTCTGTGCTCTTCAGATTAATGTATAATGATAAAAAAAAAATACATGTAGCAGAATAAACAGAATCTCATCTCAGGTATTCAGAGGCTAGAGCTGGAATATGAGCCACAAAGTTGAGTTGCAAACCCGTGCCACAGGGTGTGGGTGTGTGGGTAAGTGTTATCAGATGTAAGCCGTTCAGAAGCTGCCCACCCTCCACAGCTGAGATAAGGGACAGATGACATTTTATATGTGGGCAGAGGGTTCACAGGAAAGGAAACCAAAGGACAACACACGTGAGATTCCTTCTAATGCATTCAGAGCCAAATGTGTTCTTTCAGATCTGATCATAAACTGAGCATCTGGCGACGTTCCTACAGATATAAACATGTACCTTATGCTTCCACTCAGTGGCCACTTTATTAGAAACCCAAACCTTATGCTTTCACTCACTGGCCAAGTTATAAAAAACACCTACACTCTTGTGAAAAAGTTAGGACACCCCATGAACAGCGTTGACTTTTTAAACATATTGAAACATACAGATATTTGATCTTCATTTTAATGATATTGAGAGATTGCAGTGATATAACTATAATACAAGATGAATGACTGATGAAATGTCTTTTAAAAATCATGTGCAAAATGTAATTAATAGAAATGCAATATTCTTGTAAGGAAAACGTTAGGACACCCTCTACCCAAATAGCTGGTATTTCCATCTTTGGCTGAAATAATGTCAAATACACAAGGTCCCCATGCCTATCAGTCTCTGACATCAACATGAAAAAAAGATTGTCCCACTCCTCCATGCAGAATTCTACTTCCTCTCAATGACTACCTTATTAGCAAGTGATTTCTAATAAAGTGGCCAGGGAGGGTGTCAGATATGGATGCAGGTTTATTGTCAGCAGGTTCAGTTGGCAGCACTGCTGGCATAGCAGACAGCACGTGTTCTTCAGAAGTTCTTCAGTGTCTGTGCGTTTCCAAACAGGCCGCGTGTTGGTAATGAACCTGTCGCCACGGTAATAATGATGAATATCTCCCAAGCAGGAAGGAGAGGTTGGAGATGTGTGAGTCTGTGTGTGTGTGTGTGTGTGTGTGTGTGTGTGTGTGTGTGTGTGTGTGTGTGTGTGTGTGTGTGTGATACAGAGAGAGAGAGAGAGAGAGAGAGAGAGAGAGAGAGAGAGAGAGAGAGACAAGGGCAGACACACAGGAAGTGAGATCAGAGCGAGTGAAAAAGTGCAGAGATTATGAGTGTGGCATGCCTTCATAAATCAAAGCAGAACAGCTCAACGGTCACTGTTATATTACACACACACACACAAACACACTCATAGGGGAGAAAATGAGAGACTGCTGTGGATGATTCTTTCACCACTAAATGTTTATGAATGTTGTTATTACTATTATTTAGTATTTAGTATTTCTTTTATTTTTATTAAAAATAATATTTGTGTATTTCATTTTTGTAAAAAGGAGTCTCTGGTATTATATCCTACTCAATACCTTATATTTTATAGTGTTTCTTTTCCACCATGCATTTGTGTGGAGAGTCTGTTTTCTAATCTCTCTTTATCCCTCAGAATTAAACAGGCTGTTTGTGTGACTGTTCTGTTCTCTGATTGGCTGTTCTCTATAGGACCTAATTGAAAAAGCACTCAAACCTACGGACTTTTCCACAGTGACTTACAAAATGCTGTTTACTCTAAAGTATCCTTAACTATTTTGAATAGGCCGGAATGTAAATGATACAGTGCCTTGTGGCTATGCAAATAGGACAAAATAACAGAAAACATCAGTGTGCAAAAGAATTCACCCCCCCTAATATCAGTACTTTGTTCAGCCCCATTTTTTTCTATGAGCTGTCTTGCCGCTGGGATTTTTGTCTATTCTTCAAGGCAAACCTACTCCAGCACCTTCAAGTTAGATGGTTTCCACTGGTGAACAGCAAGTCTGACCACAGATTCTCAATTGGATTAAGGTCTGGGCTTTGACTAGGCTTTTCCAACACATTTACATGTTTCACCATTAAACATTCAAGTGTTGCTTTAGCAGTCTGCTTTGGGTCATTGTCCTGTTGGAAGGTAATTCTGCATCCCAGGCTCAAATCACTGACAGACTGAAACAGGCTTTGCTCCAGAATATCCCTATATTTAGCATTGTCCATCTTCACATCGACTTATGCAAGCTTCCCAGTCCCTGCTACTGAAAAACAGCATGATGCTACCAGCACACTGGGAATACTACCAGTGTGCTGAAGTTTAATTTTGGTGTCATCTGGTCAGAGCACTTTGTTTCATACATTTGGGGAGTGTCACATGTGCCTCTCTTCCAGCTCTATGGCTTTTTTGTTCTGCAGGGCTGCCTCCAGAACTGTTTTAAGTAGTTATTTTGCACACAAGTGAAATGCTAGGATTTACCCTTCCAGCACTGGTAACATTGAGTAATGGGGGTGTCCGACCTATACATTATAAATTGGAAATGATGAATTTGAAGAACAATTGGGAATATTATGAAATTCAGTTCAGCACCATCTTTCTTTTTGTATTTGATTTTAAGATCGACTTTCAAATGCATGCATTTGTTGACAGGTAATGTTCACACTCTGTGGAAATATGCAGAAATAATTTATTCCTCCATTAAAAAAAAAAAATCATAAATAATGTAAGTGAAAAGTGTCTCTGATATGTGATATGGATGTCTTGTTGTTAATGCCACTATATCAGCTAATATTTTATTTGCCCACAAAGACGTATAGTCTCATTCTTCTGGAGAGAAGTCTAGAGGCCTGGGATTCCTCTCATCTCTACCCGAACCCCTCCATCCTCCATAACTCCCACTCCTTTTAATGCACTCTGGGTAATGTGTTTGATAGGGTAATTATTCCTTCATGACGTCGCTGCAATTCATTCCCATTCTTTTATTGGCCCAAAGCTGTACTTCATCCTCACAGAGTGCGATGCAGAAAGAGTCTCGGAGAGCAGATCCAGAGAAGGATTCCAATTAATCACGCTGCTGTGTTTCTTCATCTTGAGGAGCTGGTGCACACTCACCCTGTAAATTTACTCTTCCTGCATTATTTATTTATTTATTTATTTATTTATTTATTTATTTATTTATTATGGCTATGTGAGGTAGCTTTGGAAAATGTATCACTCACTTGCTGGGGTGTGTGTTTATAAACATGCATTATATATATATATATAAGAGACAATTTCATTCATATTAGAGTAACATTCTGTGTGAACAAAGTTGGATCTGGATGTTTAAATTTTTTTGTTTTGCTTTGATGTAAATAAAAATAGATCATACAATCCATGTTCCACATTCCATACAGAAAAATACATATTGTAATTCAGATATACTTATATGTTTGTTACATAAATGTACACCTGTATTTACCTCCTATTAACATATATGTATGATTCACACAGGTTAAGCATATGTGACAAGTATATATGCCCAATCCTTATTTCTAAGCCCACGGTTTAAATTTAGGTGGGGACAATTCCATAATCATGCTAAAACTATGATACAAAGGTACAAAAGGTAAAATGGCTTAAAAATATAAAAAATGTTTGGATGAATGTAAGAATTTGTTTTAAAGTGTCTCAACGTGAGGAATAAGAAATATTTAGAGTAGAGTTTAGATTATTTCACTATAAAAGAATTCCTTTTATGCAGTATGCAGTTTACTTGATTATGTTTAGGGCTTTGGAGCTCAAGCTGATGGAAATGATTGATTTTTTTTAATTCCACAGCTGTCTGTTGGTCACAATGTGGAAGCCGGTACTGAAAGAGACAAATGCGGGTTCACTAAGGCCGCTGTATTGAAATAAAGTTTAGTACGCTTTAGAGCATCAGGTCCAAGCTGTTGATCTGAAGGCCATCTGTGCTGACTCAGCGCTCACAGCGCAGTTGTGTATTTCATTCACTTGGTGTCCTGCATTGGATTTATTTATGTTAGGCCTAGTAGCTGTGCAAACAGCCATGGTCATCTGATTTCACTTACCTCAAGAGCTCTAGCAGCCAGAGTGAGGAGAGAGAGAAAGAGAGAGATACTCAGCATTACTGCTGATGTTTAAGTGGCCATCATGTTGTATTTCAAGGTTGTTAATGAATCCCATAAAGGGCAGAAACTCACTTGCACAGGTTCCGTCTTTTCCCTCATCTTTGAGTATTTACAGTGTACAGAAAGATCAAATGGAGACTGTTTCAGCCGATACTGTGTAAGCAGCAACTCACTAACAGAGATATATGAAGGTAATTCAGATGAAAAGGTATTTGATGAACATTCTCCACAAAGTTCCTCATCAGTTCAGCCATTTCAACATTTGGATGATCTCTCCCTGAGGTTACAGCACTTTCAAGACAAGATGCAGTTTCAATTAGACAAATGATGCAATAGCAATTGATGGCCTAACATTTTTGGAATTGGAGGGCTCATGTGCAAAATCACTACTCAAAATGCTTCTGGAAGCAGCTCTGCCTCTGAGGCAGAACAAACATAATTGGGTCAGAGAATAACCAGTTGATTGAGTTTTAGAATGTTGGTGAAAATCTTTTTATATGCTTGGTTTCTTAATTACAGTTCTCAATTGCTTTGTTGGACCCACAACCTACATAATACCTGCTATCAAACCTGAACATTGAATAAGACAGTGAATCAAGGTGAAACAAGTTATGCAGAGAAACAAATGGACAGCAGTCTAATTATAGATCTACAAATTGCTCCTGTGTGGTGAACAGTGAGTGTAGAAATAAGGAGATGGTCATAATATTGTGGTTGATTGTAAAGCAGTAAAATAAATTAATCGTCATCATGTTGTGATGTGATCTTTTGATTAACAACATGCTGCTGCAAAATATATGTACACTACCGGTCAAAAGTGTCAGAACTTGTAATAAGTGTTCTAAAACCTTTGGCTGGTTGTGGAGCTCCAACACAACTTATTTCTATCATAAAGGCAGTTGGCTCTCTTCGCCTAAGACACAAAATGACACCTCAAATTCAGTGTTGAGTAGTGTACTCAACACTGATTTTGAGGTGTCATTTTGTGTTTTTTAGGCTAAAACAGTTTCTAAAATCAGATACAGCACTTATTATGTCTGAAGCAACATACATTTTAAAGAGTACAGACATAAGATCCTTAAATATTAAATATACTATTAGATATTTAAATATACAACTGTACAACAGACATACAAGACCAAGACTATATATGTTAATAAATTCAGATTATTTCATGTTAATTATGACAATTCATGATCAAAACCTGACCTACATTAACCTGTAAAGCATCTGTTTTACCTAATCCAATGATAAAATCCCCATTCACATTCAAATGTGTATTTTTCCATATGAACACAATTTCTGCCAAAAAGGTTAAACTGTGCTGGTTTTTTTTTTCTTTTTTTTTTTTTTAAATCAAATCAATTTGATTCATGTGGATTTTTTTTTTCAAAGTGAAAAGTACTATTACACTGTTACTTGTCCGGCCACTTCTCAGCAAGGGTCTGATAAATTCACATGCGGAAATATTTTGTTACTTTATATGACAAGCCAAAAGGCAGGAAGTTTACTTACTCTACTGTATGATAAATGAGATCTTTGCTGTACCTGTCCATGGGGATGTTTTAGGCACTACAGTAAATTAAAAGAAGCAAATAATGATAAGAACACCACTAGTGATAACGATTTTCCAAAGCAAACAGACACTGTGGAGCAATAAAAGACTGTATATTTAAGCTCTAGCCAAGGTGAGTTTATAGAGCTTTGAGCTGAGTCATCAAACATCTCCACTTTAAATTAACACCTACACCAGTACACTGGTGATTGTTGCAACAACACTGTGGATTCTGGAGAGTAGAACAGCACTGTAGGTGTTAGCACAGACAGTTCTGCTGAGAAGGCTGGATTTTTTAAATATATTTCATTATAGATGAATTCTCTTTCTCTCATTCTCTTGTAAATGTCCTTGTTTTTTTTGTTGACACAAGATTTAATTACTGTCCTTTACGTACTGTCCTACACATTCTGTTCATTAAAAAGTAATTCAAAATTGAGTCAATTTGGACTGAAAATGGACTGAGTTGACACTTGCCTATTTTTCCTATATACACTTAGTCCTGTTCATTCATACTGAAGAGCTACTGATACTACTTTTTCAATTAAGAAAAATACAAAGCACCCAATGAAATCAAAGCTCATTTACATATACTAGTTATAAAGGCACAGTAATATAAATAAAGAAAAGTGCCATAGACTGTCCGGTCCAATTCTGAACATCAAGCAACCCTAGCGTTTATTGTGGTACAAACTATTCCCATTAAAAATAAATAAATAAATAACAGGAATCAGGATTCAGACTACCTCCCCACAGCAACCTCAGCACTACTCACCCAAACCATTACTCATCCATTTTTGCTGTTTGTTTCATCCAGCACTGCTGTTATCTCAGCCAACTTTCATCTATCCAAGCTTCTCTCTCGCTCTCTCTTCCTATCTTCCTAGATAACAGTCCTATTGGCTTCTAGGAGGAGAGCGATGAGGAGACCACTCTTGGAGTCATAGACTTTGAATCTAATTTCCGGCCCTGTATTTTGTAATCAATCATAGTTCATGTGTGTCATAGGCATTTGAATCACAGGCTTTTAGGTCCAAGTGCTACAGATTCTTCACCTTCCCTTTACCTGGGAGTCAGATATTAGAGAAAGTGGGCCAGATTCATTAAGTGCACTGACCACCAGATTTCTCAGAACCAGAGAGTTGCAGTTTTTTATTTTCTTTTTATCAGGATCAGATTAAACTACAGACGCGATGAAAATTGCAATTATTAAAGTTGCAACCATTTACCAAAAAATCATTATATTCTTCTAAAAAGGCAATTGCTTTGATAATAAAAAATATTAAACATCTTGTGTAAAGTAGTTTATAATATGTTTAAAATGTTGCACCTCTGAATTGTTGCACAAAAACATAGATAAATCAAAATTGCAGACGTGGTTCATAGTGGTAACGCATTAATGAAGGAGCCATTGTCCATAATTGCCTGCAGACAACTGCCATCAGAGGCTCCAGATTAGCATCCACAACATCACCAGCCTTACAGATCAGTTTGTTGGGTTTGTAGGCCTCTGCCACCCTCACCCTGCTGCCCCAGAATGCAACAGTATAGAGAATAGCACTCACTACTACAGACTTAAAGAAGATCCTGAGCATTGTCCAGGAGATGATGAAAGACCTCAGTCGCCTCAGAAAATAGAGACAACATTGGCCCTTCCTGTAATGCTCAACTGGTGCTTACCCCAATCCAGTTTATTTTCAATATGTACTCCCAGACACAGTCCTCCACAGTGTCCACACAGATCCCCCTGGTGGACACAGGGGTCACCAATGCCTTGTCCTTCCTAAGGCCCACCACCAGTTCTTTTGTCTTTGTTATGTTGAGCTGCTGGAGGGACTATGTCTCTCGGCTGGCCTGGGAATGCCTCGGGGTCCCCCCCGGGGAGCTGGCTAAGGTGTCGAGGGAGAGGGAGGTCTGGGCATCCCTGCTTAGACTGCTGTGACCTGGCCATGGATAAGCAGAAAGAAGACGGACGGACGGACGGACGGATGTTGAGCTGCAGTGCCTCATAAGTCTCCTCAGACCATCTCCTCACTGAGACTCACCATGTGACAAAGTTCCCCTGCTGTCTCCTGTACTCATCCTCATCACCCCTGCTGATATATCCAACTATTGTAGAGTCATCAGAAAACTTCCAAAGATGGCAAGTCTCTATGGTTTACAGGGTGAAGAGGAAGGGAGAGAGGACAGTTCCTTGTGGGGCTCCAGTGTTGGTAACCACTCTGTCTGACACACAGTGCAACAGGCATACATACTGTGGTCTGCCAGTCAGGTAGTCAACAAAACAGGACACGAGGGAGGCACCTACTTTCATCTCCATCAGCTTGTCATGCAGGAGAGCAGGCCGAATGGCGTTGAATGCACTGGAGAAATCAAGAACATAACCCTCACAGTGTTGACTGGTTTGTCTAGGTGAGCATGATATCGAGGCTGACTGTTTACCAGCAGCACATACCAGGGACTGTGGTGCAATAAGTGGTCAGATCTACCCAAGAGGGCAGGAGAAGCTATATGCATCCTTAAAATTAGCATACGGTAAGTCCAGTGTTCTTTCCTCTCTTGTGGGACAGTCAACATAGTTTGATGATGAAGTTTGATAATGTCTTGGCCACAGTGTACCTCATACAGGACCACAAAAATAACATGCAAGAACTTGCACAGTAAATAATATGGCCTGAGTTCAACAGCCAACAGCTGGACAACAGACACAGTCCTTGATGGTAATGTCACCAGGGTGACACCCGCATTTATTAAGTAGCACAGTGACCTTACTGCTCTCTGTGTAGCTCTGATCAGGATGAAAAGTCTGAAATGGAAATGTTGTCATCCAGAATAGCCTGGTGTAACCATGGCTAAACTACACAATTTAACTACACTCACATTACTCCCTCTAACTTCAGGCTAATGCTGTTAGAATGTCCATCTTATTATCCAGCAATCTTGATGAGATGATGAGAAAGGGGAGATGTGGCTTTTATTTATTCTTCTCCATAAGCCTCTGTCTGCATCCCCTGTGCATCCATCTCCAAAGCTCCTCAGGAATGTTAGCTGTACGGGCACTATGTCGGCCAGCTAAAGCACAATCAGCTGATCCTGGGTGTAAACAAAGTGGCTGTGTTGCTGCACAGCAGCGGACCAGAAGAATGAAGAAGCACTTTTATTTAAAAAAAAAACTAAACTCTTTCTACTAAGATGTCTTTGTCAAAATAAATGAACTATTAAGCTAAAGAAAAGTTAAGGGGAAAAGGGAAACTCACAAGTGGGAGCACTGTAGGCTGCATGCATTCATTTTTCCTCATTCACAATTTATTCATGAAAGGGTTAAAGTGTCAGAGAGAGCATGCAAGTGACATTCTTTTTGACTGGCCTATATAGGAGTGCATTCAGGTCAACTGGCAGACCTTTTGCTAAAGCTTTTATTTCTGTCTTAATAAGAATCTAGACTATTTGAGTTAACTGTATGCATTGATGCAGCTTATCGGTGACCCAACACTTCAGTTTGAAAACTTCTGTCTGAACTCAGTATAATGACTCCAGTAACACTACAAGAGTCAGGCTACCTCTCCTCACAATCACCAACAATTCCAACTGGACCTTGACCTTGGTCCTGAGAAGCTGTGAAAAACCTGACCTACATTTATTCCTCTGTTTATGGCACCATTACAACAGGAGCCATTTCATTTACTGCTACATGTGAATGGTGACACAGTGATGCTGCATTCAAGAGTCAAGAGTAACAGAGACTTCTGTGGCCTTCATTTCTGTATAATTGTCCAGCATCAACCTAACAAGAGCAAGGACAGTGGATGAGAAAGATAAATTGGTGCAGTCCCATGTGTTGCTTTCCTCTTTCTCCCACACTGCCGTGAGTCATGAGAGGTACAAATGATCCTGTCTCACAAATGAGCCCTGTTTGTTCATCAGGACCTAAAGTGTCTGCCTAAGTCTGCATTGCATTGTTCCACTCCATCTCTGTCTCCTCTTGGTTTCAGCCAATTGGCGCTAGCTGTGTCCCCTGTGTCTTCCAACAGAACCCATTGCCCAGTTCTGAGTTCTGGGGCACAAGGGCTGGAGCCTGCAATCAATTACACAACAGCTGCCATGCATAACAAATCTTCAGCTTATCTATTAATGTTTTTAGAACAACTGTTGGTGAGGACTTTATATTAGTTAGATTGGAACTTCTGGATTTTTGAATTCTGCATATGAATGTTATTAGAACTTCATTCTGGATATTAAGACAACCTATTACATGGTATCAGTTTGCTGGCATGACCACCCTTGCAATATCTAATACATTCATTCCTTTTTTTTCCTCCCCCAAGTCATATCTTTAAAGGTACTTAGGTCACGTCACCATGTGCCATCGTCCTATATACTGGAACTTGATTATGGATTTTACTGCAACTGTAACTTATTTGTTACTAAAACCCCATTATGCATATTAATTTATTAGAACTACATTCTGGTAATAGCAGAATCATTTGCGTTAGTTGGGTCCCCAGTGTCTTTCAGATGCAACCAACAGACCAAATCTTAGATCTGTGGCATTAGGGACAGAACTTGTGATCAATTACGTGTTGCATGTGAGTGAATCCTTCATTTTATTTGGTACAAAACTCTTAATTAATGGCAAGAGCTCATTCTTTGTGCAGTTGCACTAACGAAACAAATAATCATTCTGAAAGCAGAGCAAGTGGGCACCTAAGGGCCCAGGAATGTTATTCATCCATTTTTGTGGTTTGTTTCATTCTGAACTGCTGTTATCTAAACCAGTCTTCATATATCTGAGCCTGCTTTAGTCAGCACATAATGTTCTCTCCTACATCTCTCTCTCTCTCTCTCTCTCTCTCTCTCTCTCTCTCTCTCTCTTCCCCTCTATCCCTCTTTCTATAGATAACAGTCCCTCTGGCTGCTTTTGCTACACACAGAGAGAGAGAGAGAGAGAGAGAGAGAGAGAGAGAGAGAGGAGATGATGAAGATGGAGAGTGGAAGGAAAGCAATGTTGGGAGAGCTCTGAGGTGCAGGAAATAAATGAGTGGTAACAGGAAGCAAGGGAGGGAAGAGTGCATGACATAAACTGGGAAAGAGAGAGCGTGAGAGGGCAAGCAAGAGAGAGGGAGAGCGTGTATAAGGGGGCAGGGGATGGAGGACTCAGCGCTGGCAGACGACAGGAAATGAAAAGGAGAGGATATATGAGCGTGGAGATGAGAAAGAGAGGGAGAGGAGGAGAAATGAAAGAGAGTGTGGTGTTTATCCTGTCTGTGTGTGTCTGTTAGATGATGATAAATGGCTGGCCAGCGAGGCTGGTTCTTGTCAGAGGATGCGGCTGAGAAGCCTTTTCTTTCTAATTAACTCTCACTTAATTTTAACTCTGTCAGCGCCACTCAGATGCTCCATCACTTCACACTATGCCTGAAATCGGGGGCACACGTACTCATGTGGTTAGCTGTTGTTTATCATCATTGAGTGTCATCCATTTCTGCCTTTAATTTACTGTTCCAAGAAATTCCCTGCATTCACTGGTTGAGATGAATGTGAATGTTCAGAGCAGGGCTAGCTGTGAAATGGTAGAGAACCTAAGAACTCTTAGAACCTGAGGTCTGTACTTTATGGGCAGTGACATGCCATATTCTAGGCTTCATAACTTAGGATCAGAGAAACCTCTAGACATTATACACATATCATAACAAAGTACAAGACACATACATTCACATTCATCCCAGGGCAAAAGCCAGTTCACCAGATCTCCATAATTTTGGAATGTGGGAAAAAATTAGATTCCCTGAAGGAAACCCACGCAGACAAGAACATGTGAACTCCAAACAGATAGAGTCTTGAACCCAACAGTCCAGTTCTACCTTGCCACTGTGCAATATACTTAAACTACAATATTTACAATGTCTAACCAATGCATTCTCATTGTGTGATGATTATCGGCGAGTAATCCATCTTGGAAAACTATAAAATTCACTATTTCCAAATGAATTAAATCTAGGTTTAAATTCTGAATAAGCCCTCCAGTGCATGTTTACTGCTCTGTGGACATGCTCTACCTGCATGCAGACTCTGACTGATCAGAGAGAGGAGTGGGGCTGATGACATCATTCACCAAGATACTTTGCTCTCTTTCTTTGCTTAATCATAACATCAGAAACATAACAGCTATTTTTTTTATCATTTGGACATGGGTCAAGTATTTCAAATGTTCTATCTTTATCGGCCCAAAATCTACTACTAAAACCATTGATTCCAGATGTTTAGTAGTGGATAAATGAAAAGTAGTGGACGTGCATGAAATTGCTTTTAATATGCTTTTAACGTAAGCCATCTATAGATGTGCTAAATAAGTGGTGTTGACCAAGGATAATTACTTTATTCATTATATAATCCCATATAATACTTAATAAAATAAAGGGGCAGCTTTATTTTACCCACAGTGGCCGTCTTTTCCAATGATGTGTTAGCATTGCCCCCCCCCACACACACACACACACAGACACCACATACAGTACATACACATAAAAAACTCTCAGCCAGTCTGAGTCAGGTCACTGTCAATCATCTCTACCTTATGCAGTGTTTAATATTTACCAATTACCAAGCTGAATGGAAGAGCCTGTATGTGTGATTACTGGGCTGGAGCTGCAATAATGCTGAAATTAAGATAGGAAGTCCCTCCTGCTTATTATTATTACCCTCATTCATTGCTGCATAAATACCAATAGAAACACAAATGAAGTATTACAGGTAGGCTAATAAGACAGCTCATAGTAACGTGCTCAATTTCATACAAGGACATTATTGATAGAGTCTGAGGGCTGAAGACAGTAAGTAATTAAATGGAACAATTGGTGGGTGTAAAATTAGCCTTCATGTCGTTAGAGCTGGATGAGGACCATGTGAAAAAAAAAGTCCTGTCTGTGATGACTGATGAGGAGGACCAATTAAAAAGGCGAGTGAGACAGAGGGGAGCGGGGGACAATGTGCGGGTGCAGCGGAGTTATAGATTTATCTGAGATAATGAACTCCTCAACCTCCATTGATCTGCTGGGACCCGTAGAAAGATCCTAAAGGAAGAGGCCTTGGGAGGAACGAGCTGTGCTGAATGTGTGAACAACACAAACCTCCAGACAGACTTTCTGTTTGTTGATAAACAAGGCTATGATGGCTCTAGTGAGAGAACTCGCGTACTGTTTAATGATGGAAGATCACAACAAAATCATTTTGCCAAGGTCAGGTCTGATTTGTCGATGGATGTCTTAAAGGAGTTACTGCAATAACATTAGCCTTGTGGTTCTGATACTAAAGAAGCAAACTTCAGACTCCAACCATTTCTTCACACTGAACAGTACAGTTGGGGCAAGTAAGTAAAACTGTAAATATATCTTTGCTGCCATTGTTGATAAGTCCAAACCCTAGTCCTAGTAAGGGTTTACTTTAACATCAAGCTGAAAAATCAAACTAGCATGATCATTGGTTCCACATCAGTTGAACAACTAAGACATATTTGGTATCAGACATGAACTCCATCAGTCATCAGTCATAACTGTTGCAAGGCCCTGGCATTCAGTCCTGTTATTCCTCTGTTGCGTTCCCTTCCTGTAGCTGCCCCTTCTTAGATTCAGGATTTTAATGCAGGCCTACAAAGCCAAAAATGGTCCAGCTCCTCCATTCTTGATGGCAATTGTCAAAAGCCAATCTGTACCAAGAGCTGACACCAAAGTGGTGGAACAAACTTACCCTTGGGGTCTGAGCATGGTGTCACTCACTGTCATCTAATGCCAACTGAAGTCCAGTTTTTTTTTCAAGAGCATTTAATTCATTATTGGTTTATAATTATTCTATGTCTTGTGTGATGAATTGTAATATGTTGAGCATTGGGTATCAAGGTCTCCATTCTGACATTTGTATTTGGTAGCATCTAAGCTTGAGACATCTCTGGATTCTAGCCTCTACCACCTGCTATGGAGATCTCAGGGTGAACAGCAAAGCACTTCTGTAAGCTGCTCTAGATAAGAGCATTTGCCAAATGTTGAAAATGAAATATAATTTAAAAGAACCCCCTGGGACTCAAAAGGAGCAACACCTTAAGAACATATAAAAAAGAACCAAGAACCAAGACTTAGCACCATTCTAATTAGTGTGCAGGCTCATATATGCTTATTGTTAAGTATGGATATGGATGGAGCCTTCTGTCAGTGCTCTGCATTCATTTTGTCCATATTTGTTCATGTTCTCTGAAAGCTTATGGATAAGGATGGAATAGAGCACTGGAAATCATGGGGGCAGTTTAGCCAATAGTTCAAGCAAAACACAATCACTGTCATATGATGAAGAAACACTGGCATAATAGAAAGTTATGTTGGAACTTTTTGAAGAGGGGTTGTGCACATATTCCGAAGTATTTATCCACTTCACAGACCACCATTATATATAGTATTGGATCATCTGTCTGTCTGTATGTACATTATCATCACCTCCAACACCATTAGAGATTGGTGAGACTATACACCCAATGTTAATAACATTAACCAAGCAATCCTTTTCTAAATGAGTGAAGCACATATCAGATACCAAACATGTCTTGGATGATTGCCTCTGGCAATCATGATTAACCATGTACGCAATAAGTTTAGGCACCTTGTCGAGGAGTTATTCCTGTCTTGCACCCAGTTAATCCAGTTGGGCTCTGTGCCAACTGTGACCATATTTGGGAAGAAGCAGATAAGATAATGACACATTGACTGGCAATAAATGTAGAAAATGGGCTGTTTAGAAAAACATTACATAATGCCCGATGCAATACCTCATAGACAAGAACTGATAGCAAATTGTAAAGGCCACACAAATAGCATTTATCCTTTAGCCCAAAACATACAAATGAACCACAAATCCAACAAATCTCTCAAAGATCCCCACAAGCCAAAGCTATCCCATCTCCCTTCTGTCACTTGTTCCAGATAAATGTCTCTCATATCCTGACAATCTCTTCAATACAAACGTTTAAAAAGGTGTAGAAAATCAAAGTTCCAAAGTCAATACACCTTTTTATTGCAGGTGATAAGGATCCTTTAGAATCAACCACCATTTGGTGACGGATTAGCACTAATGCTCCTTTTACTCACTATAGGATTCTCTTCATATTCATAAGTGCACAGGAATGAGTCTTGTAAATGAAGAAAAAAGCTATTTGCAAAGGTGCAATTTGAATTAAAAGCAACATGTGGCCTAATTCAATTTGATTTTATTTGTTTAGCATTTTCTACCGAGAACAGATTGTTTGATTCATTTTGTTGCACATCAGCCTATTCAAACATGTTACAACAATATACTTCATCTTAGGATCCTTGTAAAAAAAACTGTCACTGGAGTGATACCTTGAAATATAAGTCTTTAGAACCATCATATTTCTTTGCAGTTATTTCTTTTTACATTTTACATCGCCCCCATACACCCAGTCAGACTCCAGTGAGACTATTATTTTTTTCCAAGAAGAGGATGAACCATTTAATGTAACCAAAACTCATAAAGTGAAACTTCTTAAGAGACTGAGGAAGAACCACTGAGAGGAACTGTGACTCAAAAGAAGAAACTCCTTAAAAATATGAGGAAGAAACTTCTGACAGAAACCTATTCAGAAGGAGAACCTCCTGAGACTCAAAAGGACAACCTCCCTAAAATGATGAACTACTGACAGAAACATATTCAGAAGAAGAACCTCACAAGACTCCAAAAGAAAAGTTCCATAAAAGTGTGAGAAAGAACCACTGACAGAAACCTGTTCAGAAGGAAACTCTTGCATGACACAAAAGGAGAACATTGCTATAAGTGGGAGGAAGAACCACTGACAGAAACTGAAACATAAAAGGAGAAGACCAAAAAGGAGAACCTCCCTAAAAGTGTGAGGAAGAGCCACTGGCAGTGGACCATTGCAGTGGTATCACTGGACTATTGGTTTAATCATGTAGGTCAAAATAAGGTATTTTTCCATAAATTCAGATTTTGTGCCATGTTATGATGTTATATTGATGTTGTTTTTTCCTTTGTTATTAACTACATTTATTTTCAGTGTCACTTCGCTGGCTGTGTTTTGATTGGGTGTTGTAGGAACGCCAGTGAAACAGATGAGCTCAAAGTCCACCCTGCCAAAAAACAAGTTAGGAGTGCTCTGAGAAAGCTGCCTAGACTGTGGTTGCTGCTCTGCTATCTTGTCTGATGCTTTGAAACGTGTGTCTGGAAATCATCAGGAAAATGCTGTGATTGCATTTTTGGACCAGCTTCAGCCTATGTGGAGCAGGACTTTCCATCATAAAAATGATTTGTTTGTCCATCAAAAAAGAAAAAAATACAAATGCAACACAAATGGGAAGAAAAATGTAACATGATTCAGATCATTAGGACCATTCTCATTTTGTTGCAAGAGATATAACTGAAGCCTTTACTCACTAAGCAGTTATCACTCATACACATCATTATTTAGCATTTTCAGTGCTCTTAAACTGGCAGTACAGTCATCTTTAGCCATATTGAGCTTGTTTGATATTAACTGCCAGTTTTGATAAGACTCTTGTATAGTTCCAGGCTTGTTTTCTGGCATGATATCTTTACAAAACAAACGGATCAACCACAGCCCCAACATTTTCTCAGAAACACTCAGTATATAAAAACATGAGATAGCAGGCCACTTAATCAGGTTTCCAGATATTCAAACTATTCAGATAGAACTATCTCACCTATTCACTTTCAGTCATCATCCCCTTTACAATTTCAGTCAAGCATCTTTATAACCAGCTGGTCAAAATGTTGCTCGGATGATGAATTATGGGAGCATTTTCATGGCGGAACTCCCATGCGTGGTAGATTTACTCAGAGGAACGCTTTACTTCTGCCAAAACACAAGACCTTTCTCACGTAAACAAGAGAAAACTGCATAACATCATTCAGCTGCACTTCAACGATCTTTTTTTTTTACATTTAGCTGATTTAGCTTAATTTATTGCTGATATAGAATTAATTCTCAACATATCTTGAACAGGCACTCTTAAATGGGCTGTCAATCTGAATGCAAATATATCTCAATGATTCTAAAGATTTGTAACTCGATCATTAACCAAAATCAGGTCAATGAAGGTTCTAAACAATGTTTAAAATGGAGTGAAAAGTTACAAAAACTGAAGATCATCGCAGGTGTCATAAAACTGTGTAGACCACTGCAATGTAAACAAGTAAACTTTTTATGTTCTGAGTTTGGAGCTGTGTGAGATATTGAATCTTGGTAAAACTGTGTTCAACTATGAGTCATTAGCATGGTAACAATCATGGTGTTTGTTGGCAGTCAACACATTTTAAAATTAGGTCAGACATAGAAACTGTTAGGTTTCTTACTAACATAACAGTTACTGAAGGATTTCTAATAAATATTTAGAAATGTCTCACCAAATATTGTGATCACACAAAATCTGCTTTTTTTGTAACAGTATGTTTTGTTTTGTGCAGACAAGCATTAAGACATGCATTATAGCCATCTATTATTGTATCTCGGTGAATGGGGTGTTTAAATTCTGATTGTTTTATGGAAACTTCAGTCCCTCTCAACACAAATCCAACAGATTTCTCTAGTTAATAGAAAATTTATAAATTAACCTACAGCTAAAGGTACAAATTCACAAAGTAAATTATGCTTGAAAAATACAGGAGCTTAAGGGTCTTGGTTCCACAATGTGACAATTTGATCTTTACTGAATGTTAAATTCAGCAAGCACATCTCACTTCCTCCTAGTGGACTCACCTGATCTTGCAAAATACATTCCTCATGTCAATCACAGCATCAGATTCAGTACCAACCAATTCTGCAGCTGCTGCTTTTGTGGTATCATAATGAACTTAGACAATGTGTATATGTCTATCACACACACACACACACACACACGCACAGCTCGCTACAAACCCACAACAACTGACCTCAGTGCCTCTCACCGTGCTAATAGGCAGGAAAAAATAAGCTCCAGGTGCCCCGAGCTGAAAGGAGCATGAATATTGCAGGCCCGTCAGCATTAACTATGAATAAGAACAAGTGTGAAGCCCCTGAGACCACTGTATAAACAGAAAAAGGCCAGGAGTGTCACACATGCCAAATGGCAAAACAGCGGAATGAAAATGACCAATTTTGGCCAGAGACTTCCGGCAATCACCCGAAACTTTTTGACCTGCATCATGCTTCTCAACTTGCAGGTCCAAAATAAGAAATCAAATGCTGAAGGTGTTTTACTGTAAATGTCACAACTGGCCACCCCCCTTGGCTTTTAGTGCTTGGTCTCCTGGTATCATCCATTACTCTGTCACACACAAACATTGTTTCTTCACCGTTTTGTTTTTTTAATGCCCCCCGTGAACACATAGGGGACTTTTCAAATTGAAATGTGGCGTCTCTTATAAATGATTCACCGCTCTGCATTAAACTGTCCTCTGACATCTGTGACGCCTCAGCTGGAAGCAAAAGGCCAAGAGAGACAAATGCTACAGCTCTCCCTATCTCTATCACTCTCTTACTCTCTCTATCTTTCATTTCTGTGGTTGTTTCTCCTCTCTACCTCAATCTATGTTTATCATTTCTGTCATTTTTTCTCACTTTCTCATATTTCTCCCATTCGCTCTCTTGTTTATCTCTCACTCTCCATTATCTTTCTCATTTTTCTCCCACAGACTCCCCCTTTCCTCTGTGACCCTTTCTTAACTATGTCTTTTTGAAATGTACTGTACGTTTATGTCTTTATTTTTTCTTTGCATTTTTTTTTTATTCTCTACTCTCTGTATATTCTCTTATCCTGAATGCTCTCTTTCCTTCCCTCTCTCTACCCTCTTCTGCTCTTTCTCACTCACTTTCTCTATCTGTTCTCACTCTTCACATTCTTGTTTTTTCATCTCAGTATGAATGGCTCTCACTTTCTCTTTTTTGATTTTTTTCCCCTTTGTTTTGATACACTATATGCCTTGATATTTGGGAACATCCATTCTAATCAGTGCATTTAACTAATTTAACCTTTAGAACCCTAGACCAATTTTGGGGGATGTTTTCATAATTTTACATACATTATTTAACAAAAAATATATATATATATATTTATAGGAGACAGTCACACATGCCAGATATTGTTATTTTCAGGAGATCCTAAGCTACTCAGATTTGTCTTCATTTGAGACATAAAAATTTAAATATTTGTCTGAATTTTACAAAGTTTTGATAAAAAAAAAAAGAAGAATTTACCAAGAATTAAAATGCACCCATTGCTGATACAGATGTGCAAATGCACGCAAAGCACAACTAGTCCCTGTAGAGAAACATACTATAAGTACTCGGTTAGATGATAGGCTATCCTTTAAAGTACATTGAATTGAATGAAGAATTGAATTAAGAAATTGTAGATTAGACTGTGTTTTTATTATCACGATAGAACCTGTTTGAATTTTGTGTCTCAGAAAACATTTGTTCAAGCAATGCCTTTAAGTGGTTATGATTATGGGGACATTATTTAAATGCATGCCTTTGCTGGTTAGAACCAGTGTATCACAATTCACACAAGATGTTGTGTTTGTATATTTTATATGTTCATGCTAATTGTCTGTTTGATATGCTTGATTTTATTATTCCTGTACATTCCTGTAACTCGAAAAGGTGTGCTGTCTTAATGAGACAGTGCTTGTCCTCATAATCCTAGGGTCAGGATTATCCTATGTAATAGGGGAAAGTCCTAATGGAGTTTGGGAGCTGGTACTTTCAAATTGGGGGGAAATTGTCAGCTGACTGAATGAGCTGCACTATAGTAGTATCTCTCAGTGTGTCAGTGAAGTGTATGCTGTGTTGTAATGTCTCAGCTGTGCTGGTTTGAGCTGCCTGAGCCTCATTATGATAAAGTCAGAAATGTCAGCTTTGTGGGGGAATGGAGGGACAGAGAGATGGTGGAACATGAGGATGAATGGAAAAGACTCCATGGTGAAACAAGTGACTATGGCCCTCATCCTTTCTGCAGCCAAATGCAACTTCTGTCAGCGCCTTCTTCACTAAACTTACCCCGCCTGCCTGTCTGAGTCCAGTCAGTTAACATTCTCTGATCCACTCACACACACGCACACACGCACACACACACACACACACTCTGTGGATAAGGCCTGGTTGTATCTCCGGAGCCAGGTGTGCTGCCAGCACTGACTATGTCCTCAGACAGATTAGAGAAAAACAAATGATGAAACTCTGAGCTTTATTTCCCTTCATTCTGACTGCAGTCTCTTGCCTGATACCAACAATCCTACTTTTACCAATACCTACATTTATAGTGTGGTAATAATATTTCACCTTAAATTGAGGGAATGTACTTTTCCAACTATTCCAAAATATTGAATTTCCCCTACTTTAACTCTTAGAACATGAGATTTGTAACCTGCCATTTTCTAGGCTTCGTAGCTGAGGATCAAAGTAACTTTTCTGTTTTTGCTCACACAGCATTCAGATTTCAAATTTTTTGTAGTTCTTATGAGTAAATAATTGTTCGTACAATGCAGAATTCAGCCCCAACAATGACACTAGCATGGCCTTGTTTAACAGTTGGGATGAATATTTATGTTTGAATGAAAACATATTGTCAGAAAATTTTATGAAACTATGGTCAGAACATTCTTCGAATAGTCCTATGAGTACTACTTTTTGGACAGTGTGGTTTATTCTTAGCTATCTAGCCATGCCCACAGTGTTTTTCTGAAGATGGACTCAGTGGAAAAGAGGACTATAGGTCCTTAGATGTTACCCTGGGCTTCTTTTTGACCTCTCATAATATTATTCTCTGTGCCCTTGAAGTGGATTGATTTTTGCTGGATATCCACTCCTTGGGAAAGTAACAGCATTGCTCAGTTTCCTTTATCTGTATATTATCTGCCTCAGTGGATTCAGTGGAGGCCAAATTGTTTTGTAAGAAATATTTTTTAACCTTTTCCAGCCTGGTGAGTTTCCAGAATTTTTTTTAGAAGTCCTCTTCTTTGTTTAAGGCATAGTACACTTCCAAAAACCTTTATGGTGGGTAACAGGCTTTGAGAAGACACAAATGTATGTTTTGGAATCATTGGAGGGCCTGTTCACCATGCATATGATCACATTTTAGTGGGTTTCCTGCTTTAATGCATCATGTTTAACTAAGGGTAGGCAAACTAAAATGCACAACACATGCAATATTTTGGTTGTTTAATTTGGTCTTCTATACATAATCAGGTTCGGTCAATTAATCTTGACATCTTTGATGGATTTAGTATGTATGCCATCTCAGGACTTCTGGTCTGGGCAGTTAGAGGCACAATGGCACTGGCATGGTCAATAATTCATCCCAGTATAATTTGTCTAGTAATCCTTTACTACTTATAGATGCTTGTTTGACCTACCAGAAACATCAAATGTGACAGTGGTCACAATTATCAGCAATGAGGACATGCTTAAGCAACAACAAAAAAAATTATAATTAATATATGGATATCCTTTAACCCTCTACCAGAAACTGAGACATCATCTTTCAGCAGGACGATGATAAAAAGCATTCCAGAGTAGCAAGTGGATGACCTTGAGCAGTCTCAGAGTCCAAATTTTAATCCCATCAAAAAAATCTGTAGCGAAACTTGTCCATCATCATTCAACTAATGAGAAATATTGCAAAAAGGAACAGGCAAATATCGATCAACAAGGACATTGGTCAACAGTATATTGTCCCAAGTAGATGAATTCCAAAAAACAGATCTTATTTTATTGCAGTTTTATGACTTTAGAAAATAGGAGGAAATATCTGACTCATATTTAAAACCTTCAACTCTGACATATCCAATTTTTAAATGTGCAAAAAGGAATTTCATACTCCTCCAGGGCTTGTAAGAGACACCACTACCAGGGTGTTGAGGTCCATTGAGAGTTCAGCATGTGAAATCCATCGCCAACCTTAAGAGTAGTGGGTCGACCAGCGAGAGGCAGTAACAGGTGTCTTTACTACAATTTTCATTCTAAATTATTCAACTGGTGCTTTCACCTAAAATGGAACTCCTCTCACTTTAATAATGGAGCAGGATTTTACCAGGTAGTGTGTGTGTGTGTGTGTGTGTGTGTGTGTGTGTGTGTGTGTGTGTGTGTGTGTGTGTGTGTGTGTGTGTGTGTGTGTGTGTGTTGGAGGGGGGTTAAATATTTAAAGGCAATATAGAGATTGGTGAGGGGTTAATAGAACTTTAGCTGGCAGCAAAGTGCAGGGCAGTAGGATTGATGACTTTGTATGGCTTGTAGGGAAACCATGAAGGTTCTTCTCTGAACTGATGACAGCAGAATGTCCCTGACAAAATAATGCATGGAACTAACATGATTGAAATGAATATACAGTAGGTACAGGACATTCTTTAGAAATGGGGTTCTTTTGTGAAGGTTAAAGGCCTAAGGGTTCCTTAATGAAGGTAATGTGTTGCCTTGTTAACCCTTAGAACCCGAGAGCCACACTCTGTGGACAGTTACATGCCATTTTCTAAGCTTCAGAACTCAGGATGTCATGACTGATCAGTCACTGACCCGGATATTGCTTATAGACGAAAACAAGAAGGAAAGGACTGTTTCCTTTCTTTGCTCACACAGTGCTCAAATTTTTCAAAGTTCTGAGAAGGGATAACACTTATACATGAATGAATGAATGAATGAATGAATGAATGAATGAATGAATGAATGAATGAATGAATGAATGAATGTTTTTATTTATTTATTTATTTATTTATTTATTTATTTATTTATTTATTTAGGGGTGGTGGACTACTGTTTAAATTTTTGAACTTATAAATATTTATTATAAACATTGTTATAGTCTTATAAATAATTATAAATATCCTTGTCAGTCTAACCATTATAAATAACACATCATCCAGCTCAAAAATACTCCTATTGACCTTACAAGCCAAAAAATATATGAAAGGGAAGTAGATTTTAAAAAAAAAATCAAAACAGGGTCAAATTCATGCAAATATCTAAATTCTGTTAATATTTACATCTCAAAGGAAGACAATAGTAGCTTAAGATCTCTTGAAAACAACATCTATAAAAATACTCTTTTTTTTTTTTTTTTCATTTTTCTGTCAATAAAAGTTTGTCAAACTACAAAAATATTCAGCAAATTTGGCCTTGGGGCCATGAGGTTTAATAACTACATGTAAATAAAAATGTATATACACATGATTATTGCCAAAAGCAAGATAAACTAAACAGCAGCATGTTAGTGTGATATTCTATTCATGTAAGGAACTGACACATTTGAATCAGGGAAACTGTTTGCAGTGATCAGTGCAAACATCACTGCAGACTCCCCAACCCGATGGTCATTACCTGATTCAGAGCTTACCCTCCGGCAAGTGCTTCAGGGGAAACTGTGGTGAAAACTAATCATCACATTGCATTAGAAGCTTCTTCCTGCTGTCTAACACTCACTCGAGGTGAGACGTAACAGAGTATAAGTACTTTGTAACTGTGCTAAAATGGATTTTTGAGGTGCCTGTAATTTACTTGAATATATCTGTACTTTGAATTCACTACATTTTCAAAACAGACTTTTCAAGTCAGGTGTGGTGCTGTTGGTGAATGTGAATGTGCTAAAGCTTGCGTTCATCTGAAAAAAAACGCAAGCTCATCTGCGCATCGTTCCTGTTATCTGATTTTAATTGTTTCCAAATTTGATGTGATAAATAGCACTGACAGTTGTATAGCCTCACCAATACCAGTGAAGGGGCATTAGATTTCATACTGATACTGATATAATTATGATGCCAAAAAGATAAGGATTACTGTTAATGACATGTTCTTCATATCAGAGCTGAGATAGATATGGAGTCATTGGCAAAAAGTGTTGCACAAATAGTTGCACCAAGCAAGAAATTTCAAATTGCAGTGATATTTGTGGGCAAGAAAAAGGTTACCAGGAACAATCATTGATAAATAATAATAAATGATGGCATCATCAAGGTTCCTAATGGTGTCCTGCCATAATCCATCCCATGCATCTTGAATATTTTCCCCTTTTTGCAGTAGGGGATGGGTTTTGGTAATATGTCCAACACCATCCCACACATTTGTAATAAGGGATAGGTCTAGCAGTGTGACTGGTTATGGCATAGTATCTGTATCTTCAAGGTGTGCTCTTGTGACAGCAGCAGTATGTTGACAAGCATTGTCCTGGTGAAATTGCACACTGTTAAGAAAAGGAACGACTGACTGCAGGACCTTGTTAACATTGTGCTCTCAATGTGCCCTGATGTCATGCCTTCTGGAAATGTGATGAAAGAAAACAAACCATTCATCAACCAAGACAAAAGCTGGACTCATCACTAAAGATGACCCACTGCTATTATGAGGGACTATATAAAGTGTCCTCGTATGTCTTGAAATGCACTATTTAAGTGTATCTTCATTCATTCATGACAGTCTGCCGTGACACCATTGCAGTGCATTGCAATCGGTTAATTTCTTCTGGGTGCTAGCATTTCTTTTTACAATGAGTGTATTACCATATTTATCATCTGAATAAATGAATATGTGAAACTCATAAAGTCATTATTTTAACCACGTTAGTTTTAAAGGCAGAAATTAAATATTTCCTGTATGATTTTACTGATGGTTCTAAACCATTATTAACATGCAGTGTCATGGTTGTGTTAATCTGTACCTCAAAAAAAACCATAAAAAAGTATATATATATATATATATATATATATATATATATATATATATATATATATATATATATAATTGGGAAGTCAAAAGCCCTTTTTTTTTTTTTTTACTTTATGTACATTTTGGAGCTGTAACGCTCACAGACACAGAGGTAGGGGCGGACGTACACGCTGGGTCGTATTTATTGACAGGGTACTATAAACACTAAGACGAGTAACCATGAAACCAAGGCACACAAGCAGCCACGCAGCCACGCAGCCACATAACCACACAGACCAACCAGGACTAACAAAGACAAGGGACTTATATACACACACAATGACATTGGACATGGCTGGGACATGATAACGATGGGGCAGGGTTACAAACGGAATTCAGCTGGAATGGGAAGAGACATGACATGTGCTCAAAAGCACATGAGAATGTAAACAAAACAAAGACAGACCACAGGGAGGAGACAGAGACGTGACAGGAGCATGCAAATATAATACTTTTGTTTGGCTAAAAATGTAAGTCATACTTCAGCTTTCATTCTTTTATTTACTGGAATATTTGTACTTTTACTTAAGTCAAAGGTAAAAGGTAAAGGTGCTCATAGACTGACTGTGCTTGCACACAGGGGAAATTGTCCTCTGAATTTAATCTGTCCACACACAGTGATACATACAGTAGTGAATTCACAGACTAGGGGCAGTGAGCACATGTGCCCGAAGCCCCTATCAGTTGCCCCTATCCATGGCACTTGGGGAGCAGCTGGGTAGTTAAATGCCTTGTTCAAGGGCACTTCAATTATGCCCTGCAAGTTCAGGGACTTGAACTGACAACCTCCCATTCAAAAGGTTGGTTCCCTTACCAGATTGATTGATTGATTGATTGATTGGTTGGTTGGTTGGTTGGTTGGTTGGTTGGTTGGTTGAATCTGGCAGATTTACATTGTGTCAAAATGTTTCATGAACGGACCAGTTTAAGTGATCCAAAATGACTTGGAATTAAATAATTTTACATTGACTTCCACATATTTTTTTTCCTTCTCCTATAAAGTTGGCATTTTAGAGATATGAGGTTTTTATGTGACTCCATAGCCTCATTTTCATTGCGACACTTTTTTTCTAGGTTGGAATCTGAGGAATGGTTGAACCAACACTTAATTAAATGCAATTAGGTAATTAAAGGTTGATAAACTGTGTGAATAATGATGCGTTCATTAACACGTGCTGCGGTTTTTGTACTCATCTTGTATTTGATGCTATTCTGTGGCCCCTGAATCTGAGCAATGGTTGAACCAACATTTATCCACTTATCAGTCCACACCCACAATCTGTCACCCTCTGCTAGCCTGCGGACACAGTCGGCAGGAATTATTTTGTCCAGCTATCTTTCATTCCTAAATGACCTACTGATCTCCTCCATTCATTATGCAATATATGGAGGACAGAATTTAACCATCCATGTCTATTAATGTGAACATTACACATTAAACGACCTCATTAACGTTAATTAAATTAAAGGCAGTCTATATAAGGCGGCGATTCATTCACACAGTCGATTCTGAGTGGGAAAAGTTTCAAAGGCTTCCTTATGCAATGGTCCCATCCATAATGAATGATGTTTGATCAGTTATAGTGGGGAAACTGTTGACAGTAAGTGTTTTATCCACAGTAACTTTCCCACATGCAGAAACGACTGAGCACAGAAAGCTGGCAAAAGCCTTGAGAGCAACTCAGACCTGCTTTCAAAAGTTCTTGTTGGTTGAAATGGTTCAGAATATGAAGAGGACATTTGGCCAGGTATTTGACTGTTTGTACACAGTTCATTAGAAATGCTACAGCTCCCCCTAGGGACTGGTTTCTGTACTAAAGTAGGGGAGTACACTACTGCCTATTGAAAATGACTACTGAACATTTGAAGAACCCTTAACTGTGTTGAAGTTAACAATAGCATCAGCATCAGCCAAAGCCTCAGCATAGCATATATATTTATATTTTATATACACTCCTCAACACTGAAATTACACTCCTCAACACTGAAATTACACTCCTCAACATTGAAATTACACTCCTCAACACTGAAATTACACTCCTCAACACTGAAATTACACTCCTCAACACTGAAATTACACTCCTCAATATTGCAAGAACTTCAAAAAAGAAATGCATTATATAAAATGCATATAAATAAAACATTATGAACACTTCTTTGTTTCACTGTCTATTTTACCAGCTCCTTACAAACATGAGCGCTTTGTAGTTCTATAAATACAGACTGCATTCCATCTGTTTTTCTGCATACTTTGTTGGCCCGTTTCACCCTGTTTCAATGGTCAGGACTCCACAGGACCACCACATTGCAGGCATTATGTGTGTCATTCCCAGAACTGCAGTGACACTGACATGTTGGGGATGTATGAGAGTATGTTGCGCTGGTACAAGTAGATCAGATGCAGCAGTACTGCTGTAGTGTTTGAACACAGCATCCACTTACTGTCCACTCCATTTAACAACCTAGTTGCTCCACCTTGTACATGTAACGTTTTCTGCTCTGTTCATGTTTTCTCTACTTTTCTCAAAAGTAACAGTAAGAAATTCAGGGAAGTTAAGGTGTCCGCAAACTCACAACATGCAGTGCTGTTGGATCTTTCTGCAGAGACAATAAGCTCATTCAGGACTATGAATAGTTGTATCTGTGTCAGAAATCTCTGACCGGAGCTAAAACTCAGTCTGTGAGAGCTGTGAGACGAGCCTTTAAAGCATTGTAAAGCATTGTGTAATTGGCCATGCTTAATCTCAAATTCTATCGATAGCCATCACAGCCAATGCTATTGTGCATATTTTAGAGCTGCAAATTGCTCCAAACTGTGGAGATGTTGAAAAGATGTGGAAATCCCAGACATTATAATAGTGATTGTACATCAGTTACAGCCTGAGAGAAACGAGTGGTTGCTCAGAAAGAATGAATCAAAGTCTTCCCGTCTGCCTGCCTGCAGCTCAAATTTTAACTTTTTTTCCAGACTTTTTTCCCCAAAGTGAGTGAGTCTGTCTTCACACTGGAGAGTGAACAGCTAAAATGAGCCTGTTACTTTTGGCACTGGACATCATTTAGACACCCTTAAGATTTTGAAAATAGGAAATTCTATAGTAAAAACTGAATTGTTTATGGCACTGAACACTTCATAGAAGATAATTCATAATTCATAGTAGCATTCAACAATTCATAGCATTTATTAAATAATTTCCTGTAAAACATGATTTACAGTAGTTACTGAATACTTACTATTTCATAGTAGTTGAATAATGAATAGTAGTCTGTATAATTCAGAATAACTACTGAATAATTCATAATGGCTACACAATATTTCAATGTAGTTGCTGAATAATTAATTAATGAATAATTAATTATTCATTTATATATATATATATATATATATATATAATTATTATTATTATTATTATTATTATTATTATTATTATTATTATTATTATTATTATTATTATTACTGAATAATTAATAATGGTTTCTGAAAAATTCAGAGCAAAGGCTGATAATGCATAATAGTAGATACTGAGATACTGAATATAATAGTAGATACTGAATAATTCATACTTGGCACAGAATAATGTGGATGAATGTAGTGGATACTGAAATTTTCACAGGAGATGCTGAATATTTCATAGTAGATACTGAATATTTTATAATTCATTGTAACAATCCACAGCAGATACAAAATACTAAATAGTATATTTCTGGATAATTCATATTATATACATAGTGGATACTAAATATTTCATGGTAAATACTGAATAATTAATAGTGAATATTGTGTAATTCATAGCAAATACAGAGTAATGAATGGTATATTTTAAATAGGCAATAGAAATGACTAAATAATTAAAAATGGAAAATGAATAATTCATAGGGGTAACTGAATAATCTCTAGTGGATGCTGAACAATGTGTAGTAATCAATAATAATTCATTTTATTTGGTATTGAATAACTCAGTGATACTGAATCTTTCAGAGTATACACTAAATACTAAGTTTCAAAACCAGTAAATGAATAATAGGCCCATGGTTTAAGGTCTATTATTGTTTTTAAACTTCTTCTGTAATATGAAGAATATTTCTGGAGGTTGTGAATGAGCTGCAAAAGAGTTTAAATGACTCAAAAGGAAAATAGAGGAAAATGTTTCCAGTAAATTGTCCACTCCACAAAGTTCATGAAGTCATGTAGACCATTTGCTTGAGCTTTAGAAAATGCTGCAATTAATGTAACTGCTCTAGAATGAGTTCAAACCTAGTGCTTGGATCACATGCTCAACATCAAAATTCTCCACTTCCCTTTTTTCCCTGTAAATTCAGACGAAGGGAGTTGAATAGTCTGGCACGGGTTCATTTCTAATGAATGTCTCCAATTATTACACATGTGGCTTTTATCCATTTCCATTTCTACCAGTACCTTTTACATACACGCACACACACAAAGACACACACACTTGGGATCGTGCATTCACTCACCACTTTTAACCTCTTATCACTGATAGCTAATTCAAATAAATATGGCTAAATTGAATCTAATCGGATCATTTTGAAAAGCAGAGATGGATTCTCAAGGTAAACAGTGCCATATGGAGAGATGTAAAGAATGTCAAGCTATTTCTGTTATGCAGGCGAGGGAGGATAAAGGCTAGGAGAGGAGGTTACACACCAGAGAGAGAAAATATGGAGGGAAGAATGCAGAAGGGAGTGAGAAACAGAAAGAAAATCAGAGCAGAGAGAAAAGAGAAAGAGAAGATAAAGAGGGGGAGAAATGGAGAAATGGGGCACGGCTGGATCCCATCTCCATCGACACGTTCATTCACCAACAGCTTGTTCACAACCGAGGGTGCAGAGTGTGTGATATGACAGGAGTGTGTGTAGCTCTGCTATCTCTCACACAGACCCCCGACCCTGACCCCCTGATTACGGGGAGCCAGTGAGTCTCTGAAAAACTGGACACACATCAGAGAGAGAGAGAGAGAGAGAGAGAGAGCATGAGAAAACAATAGAAAGACAATGGAAAAGAGAGGAAGATCAAGTCATACATATGGGGAGTGAAGGGGGGCATTTCTCATTTCACAAATGAGAAAGAGAGGGACAAAGCCAGAGATGAAGGGAAGAGAGAAATATGAAGAGAGAGATAAAATGATCAAATGGTAGAGAGAGGGGCATTGAAAAAAAGTAAGAGAGAGAGAAAGTGGTCAATGTGTACAGTGGTCAGTAGTGCAGGTAGAGCTTCTTTGCTGGTTAGGAGGTGTAGGTCATTGTCTTGGTCAGCTGCTCACTGGAGGACTCTAAATTGGAACTGTTCTCCAAATGAAAAGAACATTTACGATGGTTCTGGCCTGCACTTCATCACTCTTTAAAAACATCATTTCCTCTCATGTTTCTCTTTTTTAGGGGGTCTAACAATGGCTGTTGTTGTGAGCTGGCCTGGCATGGGTCCGGCACAGATGAGGGAAGCAGATGAAACAGTCTTTCTAATAGCTCTGTTTGCCTGTACCATCAAACTACCACAGTGTTCCACTTACCAGAACCAGCCGAGACAAGTCTGAAGTAAACAGCCATAAAAAGCCAGCAATACCCAAAGATTACAATTCAGTCAGTAAAAACTTTAATGCAGAGTATAATTACTTAAAGTAATCAGGACTGGAAGGAGTCATTACTTATATACAAGTGTAGAACAAAAACATTAGATTGTTATGTTTACACATGCATACGGTTTACTATATCAGTTTTTTATCAACAAAGGAATAATTAGAACAATTTATAAAAGTTAAAAAAAACATACACACTATGCAAAAGGAGTTTAATTCATAGTGGCAGTGGAAATAAAATATGGGTTTATACTTAAAAGAGTACAAAGTTTGTCACTGGAGCTGCATCATATTAAGGTACATTATAGTACTTTTCAGTGAAAATCTTTTCTTCAGCCATTTTTTGTTAGTTAAGGAAGTTAAAGTATGATTATGTACTAAAAGTACTATTTTTTTTTTACATTTGAGGGTACATTTATGGAAGATTTCTGTACCTCTGAGTACAAAACAGTACCTACATCATACCTCTGGTTTAGTGCGTCTCAAGGACCATTCTGATAAGGATCTATAAAAACATCTGCACTAAAAGTAAAAAATGATACTGTATGCTTGTAACTGTTCGGGGTAGCATCGCATCAACCTACTGGGTCATTTCAAAAACAGTAACTGTTTAAAGAAAGCTTTCTGATTGGATCATAAACCGCCACAGAAACCTTAGTTGTTAGATGTATGATAGTCTTATCTTCTGTTAGCATTGGTCAATTGAATTGTTGCTGATCGAATCACAAATGGCCACAGTAAGTTTAGTGGTTTGGTGTAGGGGCTTGTTTGTAGTTTTGGGTAAAGACAGGTGGTAAGGAAAATGTTGCTGATCAGATCATAAACAGCCACAGCAAACCCAGTTTATATATATTTTACATATATAAAGTTTTTTTTGAGTCGTAATTATAAATAACTACTTTGGTGCTATAAAGAACCATTTAAAAGTTAAATAAAATAAATTAAAAAAAAATTATTTTGATTGATAGTGTAATAGTGTCATTGTTTTTAGCTTAGAGTGCAGATGCCTTATATAGAACATTTTAAAGGTTCAATAAAAATTAAAACATACTATTTACTTACAGGTTCATTCATTATACCAGTATAAAACTCTATCAACTTTATCAACTTCTATAAAACATCTATACTTTAAGTAAAATTGGTTCTCTGTAGTACTTAAATGGGATTAGTTAACTTATGAAGATAGCAGAACCATTTTGGTGTCATGTAGGACCATTTACATAGGATTTTCCACCACTGTGACGAACACTTTATCCCTGATGTCGTGTTTCTATTTCTTGGTAATTTGTGTTCCTGATCAAAATGACCACTGTAGATGATTATAAATCACTAATTCTACATTATCACATAATGGTGTGATAGATCTTTGATCAATTTAAATTCTTCTGAATCTTTTGAACTTCTGTTTGCTACTTATGAACTGTGTGGCCTAATTTTGTGTAAAAGAAATTACTGATTGTAAGAAATACTAAATAAAAAAATAAAAAAATGTAAAGTTTATTTTTATAGACTACACTGCGTCAAAGTTTAATAAGAATGTTGATTTTGAACAATTTTTGATTTGAAACATTTTTAATTTTTATTGAATTGTTGATACTGAATACTTTACACTGTATACTGAACAATTCATTGTAGATATGACTGATTTAGAGTCAATACTGAAAGAAAATAATTTTATTGAAAAATTAATAGTCAATACTAAACAATTTTAGGCAATATTGAAACATTTCAGACAATTTTGAATAATTCATTGTAGATACTGAATGATTATAGGTAGAAGCTGAATTATTCATAGCGGATATAAATTGATCTATGAAAGATACTTAATAATTTTAATTCAATCATTCTTATTCAATACTGAATGATTAATAATAGTCACTAAATAAACTGCAGTAAATATGTTCCAGTTTTATTTTTCCTTAATACCTACTATACTTATTAGGTTCTTTAGTATCCCAGGTGCTTATGTGTTGCTAAGCAGTTGCTATGGTAACCCATTTGGTTGGTTAGGTGCTACTAGTGGTTTTGTATCATTAGAACAAGAAAGGGGCACAAACTTTTGCATTCCATTTATTCTCATGGTGACAAATCTCATGTAAAAAAATGAATGTAATAATTCTGAGTCTCCCAATCACACTGTAGAATCTGGAGTTGGAGCAGCATCAGTGAACATTTTATACATTTCTCCCTTTTCTTTACACTTCAGTTGCATTTATTCAAAACTTAAATACAATGTTTTAATAAAATGAATGTGTTTAGATTAGATTAGATTAGATTAGATTAGATTAGATTAGATTAGATTAGATTAGATTAGATTAGATTAACTACATTTTTTCAGAGGGAAAATTTCTAAATCCATCCACATTTGATCAGAACACAATAGGATTGTTAACCAGTTAGAAACAAGCTTCAAACAAGTTGTTCTTTGAGTTTCCATACCTTTAGTACAGAACCACTGAAGAAGTTTTTATTTAGTATAGACAAAAGATTGTCAATAACTGATTTTACATAGTTATTGTCACCATGTGGAAAATTGTGGTTTATTTTAAAACACCATAAATTCATGCAAGGTCTGTACACCACCTCAGAGAGCAACAATTCCCAGAGTATCAATCTCATCTGTTGGATGGCTTTTACAGAACTTATACAACCTTCTGACCGCACTGGGGCCAGATATATCACAGATATCACCTTCAGAGGACTTGCAGACTTTTAGAGCTGTTGTAGCAGGAAGCAGGGAAGTTTTGTCAGATTAAATTTGAAAAAATCAGTCCACAAAAGACAATCAGGTATACAGAGTCTTGGACAATGGAAAGCAGTCAGAAGAGCAGATCCTGGATCTGACACTGTGTTTTATAAACTGTAAATTTGCTGTTTGGCTCCTTTAATTGCAGCAGTTTGCACCGATATAGTCTGCATGTAAAACAGCACAAGTCATACAGATGCAGAATTGCTTTGCTTTGGGCGTAGTGCACCATCTGCTGCTCGCTATGATGTGAATGTATCGCTGATGAACAGGGCCAGACTGGACCCTCCAGGCTCTAACCGTTTGGAGTAATGATCGGTTGTCAGCACTAGCCGGACCGCTGCCCTTCAGCTCCACACACATCACACCTTCAGTTAAGACAAGCAACACCTGCCTTTTCCAATCTCGGATCACTTACAGACAACGCTCTGTGTGTGTGTGTGTGTGTGTGTGTGTGTGTGTGTGTGTGTGTGTGTGTGTGTGTGTGTGTGTGTGTGTACTTTAAATAAATATGAGTATTAATTTTAAATGTATAGTAAATGTAATAGTAGAAATATGCTAAATAATTAATTTTAGGTATTGAATTGTTAATAATAGAGACCAAACATTTCATAACCAAAACTGAGATGTAGATACTGAATTATGTACACTATTTTAGTCAATATTGCAAGTCAATATTATTCATAAAAGTTACTGAAATCTTCATAGTAGATATTGTAGTGTAGGTACCGTTGGTCGATATTGAGGTTTTTAGTCAATATGTCTAAATGAATAATAGTTACTGTTTAATTCAACATGTATATTGAATAATGCAGAGTAGATTCTCAATAATTCATAGTAGATACTGAAAAATGTACAGTAGAAATGCAATAATTCATATTAGACATTTAATAATGCAGATTAGATACTTAATTTACATTGGATACTGAATAATGCAGAGTAAATACTCAATAAGTTACTACGGATACTGAATAATGCAGATTAGATACTCAATAATTCACAAGGATTTTAAGTCTTTACTGAATTATCTCAGTTAATACAGAATAATCCATATTACTAAATAATTCATAATAAATATTTTCCGTTTGTTTGTTTGTTTATATGTATATGCAGTGCTTTTTTTTTTAAATGATTTCTTCTGTTGTTGTTGAGGATGTTGGATGAGGTCACTTCATTTTAAACATATTTGAAAACACTTGATTGTGTTATTTATTTCACAGCAAATGCTCTGGCCTTTAGTGTATGTGTTTGGATTTAGCCACATGAATGAGGCATAAATTAAAGTGGAGCTACCTCCAGGCCTCTGACTCAAGCTAAAGCAATGAGACTCCCCTAAGGTCATTAAATGTTCGTAGATGACATTATCTCGACCATTATCAGCATTAATGCACTTCTTAACGGCCGCACTGTCGAGGAAATGCCCTTTGAGATGGAGCCAGGTTCCCTGAGATCTGAGCATGCTGTCAGCAGGAGCTGGAGGAGCCGTTTGGTGTGTGTGTGTGTGTGTGTACAGTCCACTGTCTGAATGCTGAGTTATGCGGACACTGCTGTGGCCAGCTGCTCCGGAAAAGCCTGGCACTGAAACAAACATCCCCAGAACATTCTCTACTGCCGACTATCCCTCTATATATCTTGGAATGCTGCAAATATATGGTATTCCTGCTATAATATTTCACATTATACTGTATGCACGCTTACTAACTGTAATAGTTGATTAAATTCTCTGTGTACATACTTTCTCTACTGTACTATATTATTCAGTACTGTACATGTAGTACATATTAGAGTACAGTACAGCCATACAGACTATACATTTTTTGTCACAGTACATTTTGATTCTATGGTCAATATACTGTTTCTGAATGAACAAAGCCTTATATATGTTGCTGTTTACACATTTACCTAGATTGAATTTTTTTTTTACCCTCTGTCTTTACTATCAATTAATATATATATATATATATATATATATATATATATATATATATATATATATATCTGACCAATAGAAAAACTTGAATTTCCATTTCCAAAAGGGTGACTTTACAGGAGAAAGTAAACTATTTTTTAACTTCAAAGTTATAAAAAGGAATTATAGGACATTTTATTGGAATTATTTACACAGTTGTTACAGGGTTAACTCGTGGAGAAAAAAAAATAACGGACAAAAAGTCCAAAAGTATTTATTTTCAAATTTTACATCATCAACTGATAAAATACTGCTGTACATTCAAAGGAATATGTATTGTTTATACACTTAATTTAACATAACTGGAAGAAATATTAAATATTAAAGTGACATGAAAAGGTAACACAAAAAGAGTTGTTTTATTTTGATATGAAATTCAATTAATATACAATTAAAAATAATAAGACAATATGTAACATGGCACAGAGAACAATAAAAAAAATCACACAAAAAAAAGAAAAAGAAAGAAAAGTTTGGATTAAAAAACAACTTTTGTTACTGAATAATTTATAGCATTTGCTGAATAATTAATGCTATTGCTCAACAACAAGTTTAGAGTTTTATTCAGTGCTGATTGGTGCTTTCAAAACATTTCATATTCACTGTAATTTGGCTAAAACATCAGTACACGAGTGTTTGTAATGCCATTGTGAAGTCAATTTTGGAGTGTTTCGAATGATCTATTTATTTTCATATTTTTAACTCCAGGATTCATATTCATCATTGAATCAGTGCAGCAATGCTTCAGACATTCAACAGGAGGCGAGAAGTAAGGATGTTTCAGTGGTTCAAACTGTCATTTGGTACAAAGCATAATTACAGCAGTGCTGTGTTATACTGATTATGTCCAACGTGTCCAAGGGCGCCGGTCAGAATCACATAAGAACAGGATGCAACATGAGTTTTGTGAGAGTGGGAGGTGTTGAGTGAGAGCCTTAATCACCATTCAAGAAAGGCCGCCATGGGGGACAGTTCAGAAAGGGAGAAAGTGACGAGTGAGAAGGGCTGAATAAATAAATAAATAAATGAATAAATAGCGAAGAGGGCATTGAAAGAGAACGAAAACTGTGACAGAGGGGTGAAGGTTCCCCTTTTCATCAGCAACTTCAAACAGAGGGATGCTGAGGAGACCTATTGTATGCCAGAAACAAAGGAAGAATGAGGGAGAGAGGAAAGAGAGAGAGAGAGAGAGAGAGAGAGAGAGAGAGAGAGAGAGAGAGAGAGAGAGATTTGCATTTTTGGAGCAAGATGAAACAAAGGACAGATGTAGAGTGGTTTTGCTACTTAATTTTGTAACTATAGTCACACAATGCACAATGTCACTTCAATAAATACAAGTGTTCATTGTTGTTTTCAGTTTGTTAATTGAAATAAACAAATCAAACAATATGGCAACATGTACAAGTGCAGGATTACAGCTTAAATTGAATTAAAGCTATTATAAATGGAAAGTCTTAACAAACAACACTAATCCCCTCACAGTTTTGTTAAATGGGATTACGATTAAGAAGAATGTTCATCTTGAGCCAAAACTTTCAGCATCTTTTGTTACCTACAAGTGTGCCCTGCCCTGTGCAGTGGTTGTGTCTTAATTCACACTGTAATGTCCCACTGTAAGATATACACACTTATGAATGTTTCATAAAGTTATGCATTATGAAGGATTATGTATAAATTATTTATCTCCTGCTGCATAAACACATTCCTCCTGACTGGTCTCTGAAACAAGGATCTGGTTCTTAAGCTTTGACGCTAAGAGGGTGACCTGAGCTGCAGGAATTCATAAATAAATATATAAATAAGTCATCAGAAACTATACTGAGGAACTGTGGCAGGTTCGCATGTGATCAAAGTCTCAAATCTACAAAGACCCCACCTCATTCGCTGGTAATCCATGGCCCCAACCTCTACCAAAAAAAGAGAGCGAAAGGAAGAAACCTGAACTTGGGGTCATCCAAAGTGCACTATAGAATTGAATGCAATAATAATTTGATTTTTATTCCAAAATGTATTAGGTTTTGGATAGGACACTTAAAAGGATTACAAGACACTCTTTTTCACTTAAACGTCTACTTATTGTCCTCTAAACCTCTCCCTTCATTATCTTAAAATGTAAACCTTAAACCCAATCCTGGTCCTGGTCCTGGTCCTAATGCTAACTCTAAACCTAACATTGCTCAGAAACATTTGAATTTCATCCAAAAGTTTGTTAACTCTTAAAACCCAAGATCTGCATTTTTACAGCAGTTATATGCTGTTTGTTGTTGATATATTAGAATCAGAGGAACCTACAGACATGATACCCACATCATAAGAAACTACAAGACTTACGTGATGAATTATCTGTGAGTAATCCAGCTCATAAATAGCTAAAATTCACTTGTTTCCAACTGAATTAAATGCCAGAAGAGCCGGCATTTACTGATTTTGTCCATGTGTACATGCTCAACCTGCATGCAGCCTCTGACTAATCAGCAAAAGGAAGCAGGGCTGATGACATCATGGATCCAGATACTGGGTTATAGAGGAAAATGAGAAGAAAGAGTGTTTGCTTTTATTGTGCACATGGAGCTTACATTTCAAAATAAAAGTCATGAGAATGGATAATACTTAAACATATGTAAATAATTAAATAATGAAGGGCACATTAAAGAATATTTTTATTCTTTTTTTATTAGTATTTTGCAGAATGTGTTATTATAAATATCCTTGTCAATCTAATTGTTACAAATTACTCATCAAGATTCTTGCATTGTCAGATCAAAATCTGCATCATCAATTTCCAACAGTTCCAACACTCTTTTGCCAAAAATCACAGAAGGTTATGGCTTCAAACCTGAAAAGAAAATTGTTGAGGTAATTGGTGCAGACCAAGTTACCAAGGCCTCTGAGGTAATCTATGCCATCCATTTCCTCAGTGTCCCAGACCTACCTAACAAGCTGTCTAGTGTCTCATGTCATTTACAGTATGTTTACAGCAGCTGTCGACTTCAGTTGAGATACATACCCTTACTAAAACACTAACTTACTAAAAAATTATTTACATGGATCTACACATAAAACACATCAAATTTTGGTCAGTAAAGATTCCTCCTCCTTTCTCCCACCTTTCAGTTCTCTGAGCTCTCCTTCACCAAAATGCCTTACCAATCTTCACCCGTCTCTGATCTTCATCTTTTTGTACAGTTTGTGATGGTATGATGCTGGTTCCTCTTCAGCTCTTCGTACACATTTTCTTTCACACCCCCTATCCTTCTTTTTCCGCATTCCGTTGCTTTACACTCACTACCTATTGTATCAATTCCACTTACCATACAGGAACACCTTACAGTTCTATAATTACAGACTGTAGTTCAACTGTTTCTCTGCATACTTTGCTAGTCTTCTTTCACCCTGACCTTCAATGGCCAGGACCCCACAGGACCACCAGAGAGCAGGTATTTTTTGGGTAATGGGTCATTCTCAGCACTGCAGTGACACTGACACAGTGGTGGGGGGTTAGTGTGTTGTGAAGTGGATCAGACACAGCAATGCTGCTGGAGTGTTTAAACATATTAGTGTCACTGTTGGACTGAGAACAGTCCACCAACCAGAAATATCCAGCTATGGATAAGGACTAAAGGATGAGCAACACAAACTGTACAGAAACATTTGAGCTTCTGTCTCTGATTTTACATCTACAAGGGGGAACAATTAGGCAGGAGTGTCTAATAAAGTGGACAGTTAGGAGAGACAGTGTTTAAACATTCCAGCAGCACTGCTGCATCTGATCCACTTGTACCAGTGCATCACACACTGAAACACCACCACTATGTCAGTGTCACTGCAATGCTGAGAATGACCCACCACCCACATAATACCTGCTCTGTGGTGGTCCTGTGGGGTCCTGACCATTAAAGATCAGGGTGAAATGAGGGTAACAAAGTATGCAGAGAAAAAGATGGCTCACAGTCTGTAATTACAGAACAACAAAGTCATCTTGGTCAGTGGAGCTGATAACATGGACATAATATTATATTAATATTATAATATTAACATAAGTAAAGGGTTAAAAGGATTGTACATCTTACCAAAAATGCTTCCAGAATTACAAATTAAAGTGTATTTATTTCCCTGTAAAAGCCTAATTTGCATTTGATGGATAAACAAAGGAAATACTACAAACAAACTTAAGTGCTGTGTTCAGTTTATTCTGGTTTCTCCAGGGGAGAGGGTTTTAGTGTTGTCAGAGGCCACCACATGTATCTCTCCAGATAAAGTTTGAGTGTGTGTGTGTGTGTGTGTGTGTGTGTGTGTGTGTGTGTGTGAGTGTGTGATTGTGAGAGTGTGAGAGAGAAACAGAGAGAGAGAGAGAGAGAGAGAGAGAGAGAGAGAGAACATGGGGTTAATGGCACAAAGAGAAGAGAAAAGGCCAAGTCCCTGGTGAAATCACTAAAGTAGAGGGAGCAGTTAATTTTACAATGCAGTTAAAAGGCCTTTTGTGTTTTATCTTTGCTGGCCAACAGTTCAGCCGCAATCACTCTCCTTATTTACTGTGGCATCTACAATGAACCACACACCCTTAATGAAACTGCAAATTGCAAAGCTGATTGTGGCTCTGAAGCTGCATTAAATTATTAGTGTTGTTCAGAAGTGCTCTAATGCACCACAGCCTGTTCTGATGTATTACAGTTTAATAACAATTAATGAAAAAATTGATGTTTGTGATTAATGTTGAAAATTAATTGAATTGTTTATTTAATTAAAGTAGCCTTCTAATTTCATCATCTGGTCTTTGTGGAATAACTTAGTTTTGTATTTGATTATATGAAACAAATCACATCTACAGCTACACTGTACTGTATAAAATACTATAGCTTCATGTATCTTTGATGGGTCTTTCAGTCAATGAGGGTCAATGAAGCCAAAATAAAAACTGTTTATTTTTGCTTAGCAACTTCATAGCAACAGCCTGGGATACCATAGGAACTGCTTTGCAACCACATGCAATACTATAGCATCTGCTGAGCAGCACATACCACACATTCTTCAGGAACTACTTTGTGTTTTCTACAATACTAGCCATTTTCAGATATGAAACTGTTGAATGCTTACTCTGCTGATTTTTTGTGCGCTCATAGTCTGTGAGCCAAACAAACTGGACAGCTATAAATGTGCATGTGCATTTATGGACAAGCTGGCAGATACAGAAGGAGTATCTGAAGTGAAAGAAAGCGTGTATACAGGGGATGTAGAGTAATATAATATGAGTTAACACAAATATGGCTCTCTATATGCATTAGACTTTTCATACACTGTTAAAGTACAAGATCTTTGGGAACTTTTGGAGGTTCAATTTGAGACTGTGGAGGAGGAACCTTCTAAGGTGCTTCAAGAAACCTTCAAGAAACCCTAGTCCTTTTATGGAAAGTTCCTTGAAGTACCTTAAGAGGTTCCTCCACAATTTTAAATAATGTCAAAGAACTTCTGACATTTGTCAAAGATGCTGTACTTTTAGCAGTGCAGTGCAGTAGCAGCATTCCAGAGTGGAAGGGTAGTCACCATGATTCAACCCAATAAATGCTATTTCCTGTAAATCAGCAGAGTAGAACATTAGCAGAGGCCCACCTTATTGTCATGGAACCTTTTTTTATTTTTCCTCCTTTAATAGAATAGCAACTGCAACCGAAATACCATTGAAGGTTTGATTTGCAGCTATGACTCGTAGCTAGGTCTCTTCTCCACACCTGCAGAACAGACAGCCAAGCAGACAGCAAAAGACCAGAAACTGTGAGAAAATTGCTCTTTTTTGATGTATTTCCAGCCTCTCACTGGCTCTGTCTGGGAGGTGGAGGGTTTTAGGGGAGGTTAAAGAGAGTGTCTGAGCTGGACGATAAACAGTCCATCTCGAGGGTCATCACTCCTCTCCCTCTTCCTCATGTCCGGCCTCACCACAAACACTCCATGCAATTTAAGGGATGTCTGACTGGCTGCCAGCTCAGCAAACACTAGCACCAGAAAGAAATGTGTGTGAAACCCCGTGCCGGAGGAATATTTATGGGAATATTGAGCAAAATTCAAATGTTTTTGCTGCTTGAAGTTTGGTTCATTTATTTTAGCAACGGAGATACAAGACTAATGTCATTAACAATGTCAATGTCAGTTTCATGGATACATACAGACGTCCAGATGCTACTGCTGCTATTTTTAGTTATACTAACCTATATTCTCTAAAATGTACTTCAAAGGGTTTTACTAAAGGCAATGGTTGTATAAAGATCAGTTACATCTCTTAATTAAAAGCCATTTTAATGCTTAAGTCATTATTTACCTGGTTTTGCATGCTTACAGATATCAGTGCCTCATTTTCAGAAACCCCGTTATCAATATATAAAAAGTTAAAATGTATATATAAAATTAGCTGGACTGTGCAAATATATAATAAAGGTTTGAGAATATATTTGAAAATATGTACACATATGTATGCATCATATGGAACATACATACATTTTTGAATAATAGGTAGATATATGCACTCGTTTATATCCAAATGCTTCTATGAATGGATTAAGATATTTTGGCTGCATTCACTGCTGATAAAGAGTTGAAAAACCACACACAGCATGGAATACTTGTAGATAAGTTTTTACAGCATAATACAACTCTCTCTTGCAGATAAACATTAACCGATTGGCACCCTCCCTACAGAAGTATGACGCCCCCAGCATTGAGCTGTGGAGCGCTGTATTTTCTGGATTGTTGGTGCTCCATCCAGTACTTTTGGGATGAGATGGGGAGGTGATCATCCAACATCCTGACCTCAATAACACCGATATAATGTCACTGAATGCAATCAGATCCTCAAAGCAATGTTCCAATATCTAGTAGAAAATTTAAAGGAACCTTCTTTTCATTTGCTTCCTTCTATCAGTGAAACGATACAATTGTCTTCTGTGCTGGTTTTCTGTCTTCTAATGTAGACAGCAATGGGTGCCTCAGTGAGAGCTAAGAACCCCTCAACTATGACAACCTTAAGCTGACAGCCAGCAAGAGATATTCAAAGAAAGGAGCTCATTCCCGAGTAAATGGACCAAGACAGCAGAAAATGGTTAATCTGTTAAGACTTTAAAATGTCATGCAGTTTACTTTCTGCTCAACTCCAGGATTGTTAGCATGCTATTCTTTACTCAGCTAGCTAGCTACATGTATTAGTTAATGGTTCTGGATCAGTTTATGACTATATATAGGAAAGTATATAGAATAATCACACATGGCTGACAAAGATTGATTGACGTATATCAGATTTCTGTATGGGATATGTTGTTTTACATGATTAAATGATTAAGGAAGTAAAGAGCTGTTAAAGAGCAGTCCATCCCCATTTCCAGCACATTTCAAAACAAACTTAAGCTTCCATTAACATGGCCGGCGTTAAACTAAAGTAGTAAACGTCCCACATAGAACATGTCCCAGGCGATCTACTACATTTTGAGGTAAACAGGGGAATATCTGATTATTCTGTGAACTTTCCCTTTAACACAGAGAGCAGCTCCAGCCCGTGGGATCTGCGCTCAGGGAAAGCAGGAGAGTGTCTGGGCTATCTGCCACTGCAGGAAAACAAAACACTCCAGGACACTGGAGATGTAAAATTGGACGTTTTTGCACACATTCCTGATGGCCGTGCGAACGTGTTCTCTGACCACCCATCCACTTTACCCTAATACAGGAGAAAAATCTGCAGACCGGGCAAATCAGTGTTTCCTGAAAATTTTGATTTAATGCTAATTCACTGTGCCAATGTAGTCAAACTACTGTGGCAAATACTTCCACACATACAGGTCAAAAGTCAAAATAATCAGGTTCATGTCCCTGATTTTCATGCTGAATTCTGAGAAAAAATTGACACACTATTTTATGCAGCTAATTTACAAATTCTCAAATCAGTACCAAAGTTTTTGATTAAACTCATCTTATTCTTAATGCCATCAAATAAAATCCTAAACATTTATATCCATCTATTCCATTTATAGTCATTTAGAACCACCCATTTATGCTGAAGTAATAAGATGTGTTTCATCCTGGACTGCTTTCTAAATAAGGCCCAGTACAGGGCAGCCAATCAGAACAGAGTGCATTTACATATGTCAATGTTAAATACACAGCCTGTTTAATTCTAAGTGAGGTGGGATAATGGTTATAGGAAAAGAATGTCTGTTTTGGATCATAAACCCACACAAGTCAAGCTTGGGGGGATATTACAGGATTGTGTAAAATATGTCCCCTTTAATTAAATCTAACACTCTACACTGATCTTATTCAAAGTTCTAACTCCTAAATTGTGTTTAGGTCCTAATTAGGATTAGTTTTTAAAGCAGCTTAGCTTCTATATACACACTATATGAACAAATGTATTAGGACCTACAGTGAACTATCAGAATAATGCAATATAATACAAAAAAGAAATGCTGGATGACGTTCACTAATTCCATAACTGTCTGTGTCTCTGCTCTTTTGTTTTATGGATGATGGGATGTGCAGAGAAGAGGAGAGGAGCTTTCCTGGAAGTGTTGGGTCTGAAGATGGATGGTGGGAGTCTGCAGTGCAAAGTCTTTCTCTTTTGTAAATACACACTGTCCTGCTCCACAGATGACATGGAGATGAGCCCAGGACCCCAAAGTGTTTATGGAAGTGCAAGGCGTTTGAAGATCTACTTTCATCCCTCATTCCTCCTCCCTGCTCTTAGCCTCTCCTCCTTTCCTCAGCGCTCAACAGCAACCTCTCTTTCAGCTTAACTCAGCCAAAGTGACTTTTCAATCTTCATGATGACTCGGGAATACAACTCAGTACAGCTCAGCTCAACTCGGTTCAAAACAGCTCAACTCAGATCAGCATAATCCAAGCTCAGGTCAACAGAGTTGAACCCAAACAAGTAAGGTTGGATTAGGTTTAACTTAATTAAAACAAATTCAATTAGGTAAAACTTAATTGAGCTCAGCTAAACTCAAGTAGGTTCAAGCCAGTTCAGCTTGACTTAACTTGGTTGAACTCAGCTCTGCTCAACTCAATCCAGTTCAACTCAGCTCAAGTCAACTGAACTCATTCATTAATTTACTTCTGCACAGTTCAGCGTATATTCAGCATAGTTCCACACAACTCACAGCTCGGTTCCAGACAACTCCAGTTCAACTCAATTCAAAGAAATTCAGCTCAATAAAACTCAAACCAGCTCAGCACATCTCACTTCAGGTCAATTATACACAACAAAGTTCAGTAAAAAACTAAATTCAGCTCAATTCAATTCATTTAATCTTAACTCAGTTTGTGATAACTCAATGCAGCAAAGTTCCATTCAACAATTTATATAAGTTAGCTCAACTAACCTAATCTTAGACTTTTTAAATACTAGGCATTCTGGATATGCTTTTTTTATAAAATGGAATGTTGCTATGTAACAGATTTCTCAGTGGTTTACAAATAATCTACAGTCATGCTTTTCTGGACACATCTTACAGCTTCCTAAATTGTGGAGCACTGATTTCAGATTACAATCATTTTATAAATGTGTCAACAACAAAACTGCCATTGCATTACTGAAATTTGACTTCAACAGACATAGATGTGTTGAAATGTATTAACATGACATGTAATCTCAGGTTTTGAATACAACTGTGTTATAAAGCCTTGGCAGCAGCCGAGATCGAAGTGTCCTATGAAAACTCTAGAATTTGTTGGTCACACAGTCTTACAAGCCTGCATCATGTCAGCAGAAGGGTCCCTCTTGTGATTGTGGCATGAAACTTCACATGTTCATTCACTGAGAACTGTGGGTAGCTGTGTATCAGAAGGGATATATCAACTGATTCCTCCAAATCGTCCTTAACATAGGCTGCATTTGTAGGCTGCATACAAAGGGCCCTTCATTTTATTACTGCCTTCTGTGACATACAGGCCAAGAAATGCAGCCTACCTTGGCTACAGGCTAGGCTTTGGGATGCAGCTTACAAGTGTGCTTCCATAGGAATGGGATGACAAAGTTCTTCCTGACCCTTGACTCTTCTTGAGAAAGTGCTAATTCCTGTTTGCTCAGTAGGAAGACGTGGATAGTTTTGTGAAGTGTCCCTCTGATGTCGAGAGGTTTGTTTTGCTCAGCTCGTTGTCTGGTTACAATGGCGGCTGTGTGCACACTCTTGGATTTTTTGGCTCCTAAAGCACACCTCTATAAGAAAGTGCATGATTTAATGCGATTCATTAGGGGCCGGCCACTGCCAAAAAGCTTTCGGCGCACTCAGGCTGGGCTTTGTGCAGATATGCTGCGCTGAAAAACAAAATGAATTGCAAACGAGTCACATCTGGCCTGTAAAGAAAAGCAATAAGGGCATGTTGAACAGCAGGGGTAACAGAACACAGAGCAGGGCAGAAAGGCACGTCACACACTCTGACCTGAACTAAATTAAACTGTTTGCTACACAGACAATGATTTCTTTAAGCAAACACACAGAACCCAACCAATCAGCTTACAATGTAGACAAGTATTACACACAAAACATCAGTGCAAGCAAAACGTAGTGAAAATGTTTGACATTTCAATCAGGGATTGTGTGTTAATAAAATTGTATGTACCAAACACTGCACGCAGAAAAAGGGTTCAGTACATTTGTCCTGTGGTAATCGGGTGAATTTTAAATGCCCCAAATGAGAAACAACCATAAAGAATCATGTGGTAAAGGCCTACTGCTGTGGAAATGATACATGGCTTTAATATGAGTTTCTTCAGTATATTACAGGCAGCTCAAGTTCCATATAAGTTACAAAGCATTACATATGTTATGATTTTATACATTTAGTGTTATTAGTGCTCTGTTACTTTCTATTTGTGTGAAGTTTTACCTTTTGAAGCTGAAATTAATTTAAATAGAATGTTGTTCTATCAGTCTGGATATTAATGTTATTAGAACTTCATTCTGGATATTAATATTATTAAAACAGAAATCTGAATATTACTTTTATTAGAACTTAATTCTACTGTTATTAAAATTCCTTTTTGAGAATGAATTGGTTGATAATGATATTGTTAATGTTTTGAAATATATTAAGTTTCTGAATCAGAATGATTTTATATATTTACCTGCAATGTATAGTTTGTGTTAGCTGCCATTATAAGTGGTCAGTTTCTGCCCAGAGTGTCGCTCCTATTAGTGATGCAAATGGAAAATTACAAATTATGTTAACTTCAGTGTACATTACTGTAATATTTCATTGCTGGTCATTCTGAATCAGTTATATTTATGATGAAATGTTCACACAGTGTCAAAAGAAGCATGAATTTTCTAAATCTGTCACGAATAGAAAACAAAAGCGATTACAAAGTTTGGTTCTGACAGCATTGGTCTATATGGCCCTGCCATACCTGTGTAAATGATCAGCTCGCTCAGCAGGAGCAGAAATAGAGAAGCTGATTGACAGATTCATACAGTGAGCTGATAAATCTCCTCAGAATGTTCTGCAGTGTGTGAGTGAGTTTCTGCTCTAACGGAGCGTGACACACACTGATGATGTTGAAGATGCTTGGATCATGCACCTCCCTGTGAGCTAACCTGCTTCTCTAGACACTCCGTCCACTCTAACAGCTCTCTTTTGCAGTGCCTGTATCAGTGGGGTTTTTTTTGTATTATCAGTTGATTCATTTGATTCATGTTAGATACTTTTATTATTTTTTCACTATTATTTTTTTGTTCATCCTATACAAGGGTTTAGAGTGTGAAGGACCATGGGAAGTCCCCAGGCAGAGGGTCTGTCTATGAGATTACCTCTATGCTGAAGAATTCTGTTTTCACCCCTGTTTTGGTTTTCTGTCAGTATAACAAGACTGGAGTCATTCAACATAACATACGCCCAGTGTGTATAAATAAAGATTATTTTTACAGTGTTCTATTGCTTTTTCATTGATTGTGTTCTTCTTGTTTTGATTGTTAGCTCCTCAGTGGGCAGAAGAGCTCATAGTCAGATCTTGTCCCTAGGGCTGTAACATTGTCTCAGTCGATTTATCTTTGTATTTGTATTCCTAGGTGGAATTGGGCTTGACCTCGATGCAGTTTACATTCTTAAAGGTTCCTTTAATCCTATAAACCTTAACAGCCTGTATAAAGTAGCCTATATATTATACTATGTATTATACAGCAGGTGAAATAAGTATTGAACATGTCACCTATTTTCTAATTAAACATATTTCTAAAGGCACTATTGACTTAAACTTAAACTAAAATTTCTCACCAGATGTCAATAACAATCCTTCCAATCCACACAAAGAAATTAAGTAATAGATGTCCATAAATTACATGTGATAATGAGAAATGACACAGGAAAAATTAGTGAACGCACAAAGAAAGAAATGTGCAAAAAGCAATGGAAAGTCATGACACCAGCTGAAATCTGTTAGTAATTAGAAACCAATCCTGCCACTTAGTACCAGTTAATATCAGATTCAATTCATGGCCTATAAAAAGGTGTCTCATTACCAATGTGCACAAAAATGTCTATTGATGGGTCAGGACCCTCCCAGCTGGGACCCTCCCAATGAGCTCTATCAAGACCTTTGCAACTTTACTGTTGAGAAACACAATGATGCCACTGGTATTACAAAAGAATTTATAAACTACTGAACGTTCCAGTGAGTACTGTTTGGGCCATAATTTGGAAGTGGAAAGAACATAATTTCACTATAAACTGGCCATGACCAGGTGCTTCCTGCAAAATTTCAGACAGAGTAAAAATGAATTACCAGAAGAATTGTACAAGGGTCAAGGACCACCTGTGGAGAGCTACAGAAAGACCTGGAATCAGCAGGTACAATGATTTCAAAGAAAACAATAAGTAATGTCCTCAACTGCCATGGCCTATATATACCACGGAAGACTCCACTGCTGAAGAAAAATCATATTGAAGTGCATTTAAAATTTGCTCAACATTTAGACAAGCTTGTGAAATACTGGGAGAATACAATATTACTGGTCAGAAAATACCAAACATTAACTCTTTGGATACCATAATACACACCATGTTTGAAGGTCAAAAGGCACTGCATATCACCCTAAAAACACCATACCAACAGTGGAGTTTGGAAGTGGGAACATCATGATGTAGGGCTCTTTTTCCAGCATACAGCAGTGGCCCTGCCACTGGCATTTATTGAAGGAAGGATGAAAAGACAAATGTACCGAGACATTCTTGGTAAAAAATTCTGCTGCCATCTTCCAGAATGATGAAAATGAAATGAGGGTGGACATTTCAGCAAGACAATGATTCCAAACACACAGCCAACAAAACTCGCAATTGGTTTTAGAGAAAGAAAATAAAGCTGCTAGAATGGCCCAACCAATCACCTAAAACTAAACTAAAGCTCAGAGTTCATAGAAGCAGCCCACAGAACCTTCACGATTTGGAGAGCATGGTTTGCGTGGAAGAATGGGCCAAAATCTCACCTGAGCAATGCATGTGATTAGTTTCTCTAAACAAGAGACAACTTGAAGCTGTCATCACCAACAAAGGCTTTTGTACAAATTATAAAATAAATTAAGCATGTTCAATACTTTTTCATTGTTTCATTTAGCATTATTACACATAACTTCATTTTTGGACAGCTATGGTCTGATTTTTTCATGTATAGAATGGATGGTTTGTTAACAACAAGTTGAGAATTTCATGTCAATAGCACCTTTAGAAGTATTGTTTACTTAGAAAATTGGTGATATGTTCAATACTTATTTCACGTATAATATAAAAACTTATTTCATGTATAATAGTAGCTAGTGCTGCTGTCTAATGAAAATAAAATATCTCCATTTTTCCCCCAGTTTTTACTTTTCTTCATGGTTTGAATCCTATAGCTGCACTGAATGAACAGTCCAATAGAAATATGATATAGAATTAATTGAATCACTTGCCATTTGTAATAATAGCAATTACTCATTATATACATAAGAAACAAGATACACATAAGATATATGATTATTAACACTGACAAAAGCATGCAGAATGAGCAGAAAGTTTATCTATTGCCTATTATATTGTCTATTTTATTATATTATCTATCTATTTACTGAGGCCATAAGATCAGCAGAATCAAGTAATGCAAACCAGAAAGTAAGGTTTACTATTGTATTTACATACATGTACACAAGCAAATGTAGTTTATTGTGAATCTGAAGGTCTTTTTTAGAGTTGAGTTTAAAACACTATAGATTAAAAACACTGAATAGAGCACCTCCTATTGGTGTCTTTATTTCATCTATTTATGTAGAATATCTATCTTTCTTTATATTCAGTGTCAGCCACACTTGCCACAGAGTTTGGTGTTAGTACAAGCTTCATAATGAAAGTTTGTGTGGTTTCTCAATTAATTAGTTGTAAATTTTTATTTAAGTAGAAAAATTTTCATTTGGCCATCAAAAGGTGGGTTTGGAGAGCCCCCTTAAGAAGTAAAAATTAAGTCATGCCACTAAAGGGGATGAAACAGTATCATGGGAGCACATCTTTGACAGGAGAATAACTTAATGTTTCCTATCAGCCAGTCGCTCCCTAAAGTAAAATCCAATTAGTCAGATAACTTGTTCTACACTTTTTTGCTTGTATGCACTACTCTTATGGGACCCCCTCAGTCCTCCTTAAATTTGAACTTCAGTTCTCTGGTTGTATAATTAATTTTAAGGCAGTCAGGACCTATTTACTGAGTTCCATGTACTTAGAAAACCTTTAGATGTAGTGTAGTGCATGTTTTAAATTTGTGATTTATTGTAGTTTTAACCCAGTTCCATTCCAGCCACTGATATACTTCAAGAGACTTTTTCTGTTCATATACTTCGTCATGTCTGGGGTCACCAACCCAAGTTCTGGAGAGCAAACCTTCTGCATACTTTAGATTCAATCTTAATCCAGCCCACCTGATCCAACTAATTACTGCCTTCAGAAGTTCTTGATTGGCAGAATGGGGTGTGTTAGATTTAGATTTGAAACCTGCAGTAAGGTAGCTTTCCAGGGGGGTTCATGACCCTTGGAGTATTCCATGTGATTTTTGCCCAGAAAGCTACAGTATGTGGTCACACATAAGCTAAATTATGAATAATGTTACACCCATGCTATTAGTTAAGATAACATTTCTTATGGGTATCTGTAATGACATCACTCAAAAAATAAATAAAATAACTTTAGCATCATTTTATAACAACATCAAATTACTACCCTGACAGCATGCCCATTGGGGGGCCTGTTTGGATAGCCCAACTGGGAACCAGAAAGTTTTGTCCATGGGTTCCAGGTTGACCCCACCTATGGGACCAGAAAGGGTTAAACATAGACCCCATCTTGGTTGTACACTGCACATGGGGCCATGATGGGACCCATGTGAGATTAAGATGGGCTTGTAATGATGGGGCCCAACTGGGTCCCTGTAACAACACATACACAAATCCACTCAGAGCCAATGCCCACCTGAAACCCACCCACCTCGTGTTCATATGAGCATGTTGGCTGGGAACAGATTTTTTTTTAGGTCAGTCTTAGGATTGCTCTTCATTATACAGCAATGTAAGTTTAGCTTGTAGCCAAACTTGTATTTTGACTAAATGACCATGACATTCAGAGTATCCAGAAAATAATGCTAAAGCTTCCACTAGAGCTAACACTAAAGCTAACACTAGTGCTAATTATAAAGATACCAGTTGACCCATCACTATAACACAAAAATGTGACAAACACTAGCACTAAAGCTAATGTGACACAAATATGACTAAAATTATCACTAGCTCTACACTAAAGATGTGACTAAAACTTGCATTAGCTCTAATGTGTAAAATAACACATCAGTCGCATCAGTCACACAAAAGGGCTTCAAAACATCCAGACAGGGCCAGCAGTCCAGTGTTGCTGGTGTGCAACAGGATGAGCACTTTTTGTCCATCCTGCAGCACTTTACTCGCTGACCTTTCATACCACCATTTCTGTTGTTCCTGAGCCTTTTCCATGTTTTCATGGACAGTCTCCACAAGCTGGCTCAGTTTTTTTTCTCATTTTCATGATGTATGACAAGATGTTAAGTCTTCACTCCCTGTCTACTTCTAGGTCTTCCTTCAGAATGTCCAGAGGGCCTCTCACCTGGCGTCCATAAAGAAGCTCAAATGGGGAGAAACCAGAGGACGACTGAGGTACCTCATGGTATGTAAACATAACATATGGCAGCCATGTGTCCAGGTCTGTACCGTTGCTGTTGATCAGCTTAGAGCCTACTTCAGAGCATTGTTGAAGCATTTTAACAGTCAGTATGAGGGTGAAAAGATATCGAATTAATTCCTTTAAATCCTAATGAGGTGTATACTACTGTAATCTGCTTAGAAGTGAAGTACCTCAATCTGTAATAATTTCTCAGGGGATCCATACTCAGCAAATGAGTTGTATTAGGGCATTGATAATCTGGCATGTTTTTATGTTTCTAAGCGGAAAGCATTCTGGATATTTTGTAGTATAGTCACATATTACCAGGATGTAGCATTTTTAGTTTGGGGTAAAAGACCTACAACATCCATGGTATGGTACATATTACTAAATGCAATAAATGTAAATGTACGTCAGGCATGTTCACCATTGGCTCTCTGCTTTGTTTCTGTGGCAATGTTAACTGACCTTCTTAGCCATTTTTACAGTACATCACCATGTCTTCAAACTGTCCTGGCCAGTAAAATCTTTCAGCAAAAAGACTGAAAATTTTAGTTTGGCCAGAATGACTCGCCCAGGGATCTGAGTAACCCTCCATGGTGTCACCTTGCTGCACAGTAAGATAGACCTGCTTGTGGCTGTGAATGCATTTGACCCTTAGTTTGGTGAGGTTGTACTGCAGATTGTCAAGGCATTTTTCAGTAACTAGCATTTGGCCTACCCCCATGTCTACCAAAGCCTTTTACTGCTTACCTAAAACTGTGGTCTCATTGCTCTATTCTCTAGCAGTAAGTTTTCTTTTCTGGGGATATAGCACAGCTGGTTAGAACTACGGGGTGGATACTGACACACTGAACCTGGATTCATCAAAACACCATGTTCACGTTTCTCAAACTCACCCCTCTGCATGTTGAAGTCCAATTTCCCCAGTCTGAATCCTCCCTCAGCTTGCCATGCTGCCACTAATGACTCGGCCATATACAGTGGGGAAAATAAGTATTTAGTCAGTCACCAATTGTGCAAGTTCTCCCACTTAAAAAGATGAGAGAGGCCTGTAATTGACATCATAGGTAGACCTCAACTATGAGAGACAAAATGTGAAAAAAAAATTGAGAAAATAATTTTGTCTGACTTTTAAAGAATTTATTTGCAAATAATGGTGGAAAATAAGTATTTGGTCACCTACAAACAAGCAAGATTTCTGGCTGTCACAGACCTGTAACTTCTTTTTTAAGAGGCTCCTCTTTCCCCCACTCATTACCTGTATTAATGGCACCTGTTTGAAGTTGTTAACAGTATAAAAGACACCTGCCCACAACCTCAAACAGTCACACTCCAAACTCCACTATGGTGAAGATGAAAGAGCTGTCGGAGGACACCAGAAACCGAATTGTAGACCTGCACCAGGCTGGGAAGACTGACTCTGCAATAGGCAAGCAGCTTGGTGTGAAGAAATCTACTGTGGGAGCAATAATTAGAAAATGGAAGACCTACAAGACCACTACTAATCTCCCTCGATCTGGGGCTCCACGCAAGATCTCAGCCCGTGGGGTCAAAATGATCACAAGAACGGTGAGGAAAAATCCCAGAACCACAAGGGGGGATCTAGTGAATGACCTGCAGAAAGCTGGGACCAACGTTACAAAGGCTACCATCAGCAACACACTACGACGCCAGGGACTCAGATCTTGCAGTGCCAGACGTGTCCCCCTGCTTAAGCCAGTCCATATCCAGGCACGTCTGAAGTTTGCTAGAGAGCATTTGGATGTTCCAGAAGAGTATTGGGAGAATGTCATATGGTCAGATGAAACCAAAGTAGAACTATTTGGTAAAAACACAACTCGTCGTGTTTGGAGGACAGTGAATGCGGAGTTGCATCCAAAGAACACCATACCAACTGTGAAGCATGGGGGTGGCAACATCATGCTTTGGGGCTGTTTCTCTGCACCAGGACCAGGGACCAGGGACCAGGACGACTGTACGTGTACAAGAAAGAATGAATGGGGCCATGTATTGTGAGATTTTGGGTGCAAACCTCCTTCCATCAGCAAGGGCAATGAAGATGAAACGTGGCTGGGTCTTTCAGCATGACAATGATCCCAAGCACACTGCCAGGGCAACAAAGGAGTGGCTTCGTAAGAAACATTTCAAAGTCCTGGAGTGGCCTAGCCAGTCTCCCGATCTCAACCCCATCGAAAACCTTTGGAGGGCGTTAAAAGTCCATGTTGCCCGCCGACAGCCCCAAAACATCACTGCTCTAGAGGAGATCTGCATGGAGGAATGGGCCAACATACCAGCAACAGTGTGTGCCAACCTTGTGAAGACTTACAGAAAACGTTTGACCTCTGTCATTGCCAACAGAGTATATACAACAAAGTATTGAGATGAACTTTTGTTATTGACCAAGTACTTATTTTCCACCATTATTTGCAAATAAATTCTTTAAAAGTCAGACAAAATGATTTTCTCAATTTTTTTTTCACATTTTGTCTCTCATAGTTGAGGTCTACCTATGATGTCAATTAACGGCCTCTCTCATCTTTTTAAGTGGGAGAACTTGCACAATTGGTGACTGACTAAATACTTATTTTCCCCACTGTAGATAGCCTTCCATGCTGACATTGGCCTGCGTTCCAGTATCCAGCTCCTCAAACCCAGGTTAAACTAAGAGACTGTGAAACTGCTGGAATGCATTGGTTTGTCCAATTTTGTCTTTTGACTTTTGTTTTGTCCGTTTATACAATCCAGTTAGCTGAGTGAAAAGTCCCCTTGGTGTATTTCCAGCCAAAATGTTGTTCATGCAAAAGTGCAGACTGTATTTCTCTCGACTAATCTCAAACTTCATCTCAAACAGCCTCTGTCACAGCATCAAAGTCATTAATTTGGAAAGCTTAGTCAGATCTTGGCCACCTAGCCAACTGGTATGTGAGGTAGGGCATAAAGCAGAATTCCAATACCATTTATTTACACACCAACTAGGAGTTATTTACATGCTTACAAACAACTGACAGACAAACAAAACTCCAAAGACTGCAAACTCATATAGACCTCTACCAATAGTTTCGCTTAACTGGTAGATCCTCCTACCATTATATACTATTGTCCCCTCCCCCTTGGAACAAACTAATCTCTATGTGGGTAAAACAAGGTCAATAGTATTTGATAACACTTTATATAGTTAAACCATATCATAGGCCTAGATACATATCTGGATTTGCATGCATGCTTACACAAACAAATACATGTAAAAACAAATATATATATGTATGCTGACTATCCCTGTTTCTTTTACAGGTTCGTCTCCCCCTATCACTTCTACCAGGATGGATTACCCCAGGTAAATAAAAGCTCAGAGACAGGTTTGTTGCTCTTTTGCCATTTCAGGGAGAACATGGTCAGATACAGGTGACTACATAAAGCCTTAAGATGGTTATGAATAGGGTTGTACCCTACTTCTTTACAAGGTGTGTGCTTGTCTCTGTTTGTGTCTGTGTGTGTGTGTCACTTGTAGTAAGTATGGACCCTCCCCATAACTTCCCAACATTAGCTTTCATTCACAAGGCCGAGGGTCACTTGTCTGTCAACAGCTGAAATATGACCACTTACACAAGTCATTTTCTCATCTTACTGTACACCCTTACCCCCCCTCCCCACACACACACACACCATTTCATCTGTGATGAAAGATGGATCTGAAGTCCCTTCTGAAAATATTGAGTTGTGAGGCGGTAAACGATGCAGTGTCCTTACATTGCCTACACGATAAGCACAGGGTGCAGATTAAAGCAAGCTGTTAGCTGACCGCACACTTAATTTTTTATTTTTTTTAATAAAAGGTTTAATTTTAATCAGGCTAAGAATTGCATAAAATGGTGCACTCAATGAACAAAACTATTGGGACACCTGCTCTTTCATTGCTTCTTAAAAAAGAATGTTGATAAAGAGCTTATTCTGCTATTCTGCAGATCCCAACTGCTATCATCACAAATGTACTGGATTGAGCACCTTCATCCCAGAGAACACATTTCTTCTGCACCACAGCTGAATCCTGGGGGACTTCTTTTGCCCATGCTTGGCATTAAGCATGGTACCAATACAATTTTGTTTCTCTGCTCTGAAAAGTCATAGTCTGTTAGCAGTACTTCTCTACACAACCTAGAGAAGCTGTGTATGTATTTGTCAGCAATTCATGCAACTTAAAATATCTGAATGCACCCATTAGAAGGGGTGTTCACAAACATACTAATTCTATAATGCAATCATACAATAATGTCAAAATCTCCTTATAGTGTCATGTCTGTGTTCTAACACACTAAATCAATTCTGCGGCAAATTAAGAGTTCTGAAAGCAGGTCAGGTGAGCTGGAAGTAGAAACAGTCCAACCTCCTGCACTGAATATGAAGTACATGGCCACGTAAGGTCGAAGGTCAGGGGTAAAGGTCAATTCCATGTGTGTGTTAAAAGCGCAGCTGGCCCACGAGGGAGGAGAAATGGTGTTCTGGAGTGTGTACACTGCTGGGAGCCAGTAAATATGTCTGAGTGTCATGTCGGCTGTCACCCACAGCCGTGTCTGTGTTTACGGAGGCGTGATTGTGCCAGAAGTTTGACATCAGATGAGAAAGGCCAGATAGAGAACTTCTGGCTGGTGAGGTTCAGACTCCACGGGAGAAAATCCTCATCATATATCTACACTTTACCTCCTTTATTTTCCATTAAAAAATAATAAATTTAACTAAAAATAATTTTCAGAATAAAAGACAATAATGCAGAAGTAATCTGTTTATGTGGTATTCATTCGTACAATGGAAATGGAAAAAAAAACTAAATAAATTATATTAAAAGGTCATTAAATTAAAAGAAATACATAAAATTAATAAATATAAAAAAAATCAGTAAGGAAAAAATGACAAAAGACACACGACAGTAGGGAAAACTATGCAAAACAAAACATATAATCTAAAATATTATTAAAAAAAGATACAATGAAATAAAAAGAAATCATTAATGATAAAATTTAAAAAATTACCAACAATGAAAAGTTAATTGTAATTATTGTCAACAGATTTTTCGTTTCCTATTTCTTTCTTCCTTTTTGTTTTTACTCTCACACCCATACACACACACTCATACACACACAAAGCACTCATGCTCAAGCAAACAGCAGAACCTCTTTTTGTAGATCATTATCAGCATCTGTTTAGAGGACAGTTGAGGACACTGCTTCTCTCCAGGTTGCTCCGTGATTTCCTGAGCAAACGAAATGGAGACACAGACCAAATTGAAAAGAAAATAATAAAAAGCAGAGTCTGTAACTAATTACACAGTGTATGTGTTGTCAATTTGCCAGTGACTGTTATAGTGCAGGGAATTTTAAAGGAAAGTCGTTCAGATGATTTCAACATAAACAACATCAATTAATGTACAAGTTTACAGTAACTGAAAAAATAAACACAGGAAAAGAACACAAGTTTAAGCTGTATTAGGATTCAGATTCATATTCAGATCCCCAATGCAGGACAGAGGAATGGAGAGCTGATGGTTATTTGAAGCTATTGTGTGAGTTTACAGAATGCAAGCTAAGCTAAACTGAGTCTGTGCTGCTTTGAGGCTGACACCAACACAAAATATTTATTGTAACCATTTAATTTCCTGTTTAATTAATTAAGCAGTTCAGTAAAATACTGGGTTCTTGTTTAACCATTACAGATTTGGGGTGTGGTCTTGAACCAAAAGCATGCAGAAACCAAAAAGTAATCTTTTTTCAAACAAAGTTTTTAATTTAGAGATATCTCACACATTTTTGGGTGTATGTAGCAGATGACCTGTCATTCTGGTACTAAGTGTATGTGTGTGTGTGTGTGTGTGTGTGTGTGTGTGTGTGTGTGTGTGTGTGTGTAGCCAGCGTCCTTGTGTCTGCAGTAGGATTTGCAGTGTTCCCCAGGGCCTCGTCCTCTGAGGCTGTGAGTGGCAGCTGCAAAAGCTTTGCCAGCTGAGACGTGGTGTGTGTGTGTGCGTGTGTGTGTGTGTGTGTGTGTGTGTGTGTGTGTGTGCGCATGTGTGTGTGCATGTGTGCGTGTGTGCACGCTTATAAGAAACTGCTACAGTTGCCTGCTTCCCCACATCGTCTGTTCTCCAGCACAAGGCTGTATGGAATGCCTACCACATGACTACCAATCGCCACACACACATACACACACACACACACAAATCACATGTTATACAAGTAAGACCTTTGATCTGCTTCCATAATGGCCAATGCCTTAAACTGATTCTTTGCCAAGCACCAACATTATCCAGCACCATGATTCTCCATCCCCAATCCATCTCCACTAAATGCCATCATTCACCACCAAACACCACAATCCTTAGTTTAACATGATTCTTTATCAAAGACCATAATTTACCACCAAACACCATCTTTCACCACTAAACCTTAACATGATTCTTTACCAAACATCAACATTCTCCACCACCATGATTCTCCTTCACATATCAAACCCCATCTCTGTAATATTATAGATTATTTTTGAATATTCCATATAATGCCACTTTTAAATATTTGTATGTCTCTTCAGTTTGTACAATGTGGGCTTGCTGTGGTCTGGGCTTCAATCTGACTACACAACGTAACTAATATATCAATAATAGAGGGATTGGCTACTGGGACGCAAGTTTGTATTGTGTTGAAACGTCAACATTACTCCATGTAGTTTGTAAAAGACATTGTGGTGTTTTTTCCCCATAAGAAAGATTTCTGAATAAAGTTCTGCCAGCGCTGCAGTTGTTCACTGGTCGCTTCGCCCTGAGTGACATCCAGTCTCAGAGGATGCTATTACAGAGTGTGTATGTTGGCAACAGATCCAGGCAAAGCTTGGAAAACATCAGTAGCGATGAGGACACTGTGAGGACAACACACATCATACACACACACACACCACAGAGTGCCAAATCACACAGTCCTTCTAATCAGCCCTAATCCAGGTGACAGCAGTGTTAAAGCCCACTGTCTGTTCCAAACTAACAGTGACCTCTCAGATACTGGTGTGTGATCTTACAACACTGTCAAATTTTCACATGGACGGCTTTACAAACCTCAGAACACCATTTATTTATTTTATTTCCAGTGAAAACAGTCATTACATAGATTTTGTTAATCCACTTTTAGAATTTCCATACAATTAATGGTTATGAATGGTTCCATACTATTTTGGAAATGTTAATGGTCCCTTACCATTCTAGATATACATTGAACAGCCAAACCTCCTTGATTATACTCTCACTGTCCATTTTATCAGCTCAACTGACCATATAAGAGCACTGTGTAGTTCTATAATTACAGCCTTTTGTTCATCTGCTTCTCTGCATTCTTTGTTAGCCTCATTTCACCCTGTTCTTCAAATGGTCAGGACACCACAGGACCACCACAGAGCAGGTATTATGAAGGGTGGTGGGTCATACTCAGCACTGCAGTGACAATGACATAGTGGTGGTGTCTTAGTGTGTGTCGTGCTTGTATGAGTGGATCAGACACAGCAGTGTTATTAAACAGAGTTTTAAAACACTGCGCACTCTATTAGACACTCATCCCTACTTGGACCACTTTGTAGATGTAAAGTCAGGGACAGAAGCTTGTCTATTTCCATACGGTTCTGCACAGTTTCATCAGTGCTTACAGGATGCTGTTGGCTGGATATTTCTGGCTGGTGGACAATTCTCAGTCCAGCAGTGACCTTGAGGGGTTTAAACACCAACCACATAATACCTGCTCTGTGGTGATCCTGTGGGGTCCTGACCATCATTCTAGATATATGATATGAATTGCTCATTATCATTGACATTGATGGGGACTATGTACTTTTGTTGACTCATGAACACACACACACACACACACACACACACACACACACACACACACACACACACAAATGTACCCATAATCTGCCCTATGCTGTATGTTACTTTGGTTAAAAGTATCTAATAAATGAAGTCATCCATTGTGTGTTAAAAGTACTGGTCCACGATCAGTGCAACAGTGTTCATATTGCCATATTTATTAAGACATCAAAGGCCAAGTCTGAAGACAGTGTGTATTATTAACACACGCCTGTATAATGTATGTATAATTGATGCTGAGTTTTGATCTCAGTGAGGTTTGACATAAATGGGTCTTGCACTTGCAAGAATTGGAGTCTTAGTTATTTTACTTCTTTACATAGTTAATGCATGCAGTGCACAATTTCATTTCATACCACCTGCATTTCTATCACCAAGACAAAAAATCAAAGAGATCAAAGTGAACAACAAAGTTGGGAACATGGGACCAAAAAGTGTTCCCCAAAATCAGCTGCTTACTTAAAAAATAGAAAATGATAAGATCCAGAGAAATCAGTGTTGACATACTGCATTGCCTCATATCTGTATTTTCATCTTTAACCCAAACCGTCCATGACTTCAGTGTTTTATAATATATTTAGCAATGTACAAACACTGATGGCCAAAACAAACTGCTCAAGTGTTGTTTTGTAATAATCACTAATAAACACCATGAAATGAAAACATAAGCTCAGAGTGTGTAACAGGGTTTTGTAGGTGTAGTGCAGGAATTCCCAAAGCTCAGATTTTTCTTCCAAGAGAACCTTGGCTTGGGCCCTGCCTAAACCACATATTCTCTCTACATCTTCTACCATAATTTTCAACTTTCATACACCCTAAACTCCCATAAGGCAGAAATCATGAGAAAGTTCATGGTTACTGCACATTTGCACATTTTTATTGGACATGAGCTAAGAGTAAGAACAAGGTGAGGGTTACATTTAAATTTTGGGTTTTGGGGATTAAAGTAAGAGTTAGGGTTTTGAGTTGATTCAATGCTTAGAGCTGGGTTTAGGGTTAGGGTTAAGGTTAGGTTTTGGGTTGAGGTTAAAGTTAGGGTGAGGTGTAAGGTTAGGGATAGGTTTAGGTTTTAGTTGAGGTTAAGATTAGGCTGTAGGTATTAAATGTATCTGCAAAGTATCGACAAAGCATCTAAAGTACTATACAAATAAAATATTGCCATATTAGATAAAAATGTAAGTAAAGAAATAAATGTCAGCCTAATCCTTACATTAGGATACAGTACACATACTGTCAGTAGAGTAAGTTTCAAACTATGAAATGTAAATTTTAAACATTATTTTGTGTCTTACAACCAAAAATAAACAACACTACTAATGAAATATCTCCTCAGCTCCTCAGCTTGTTTTAAAGAAGTCAGAAATTATTCATATTAAATTACAACATGATTAAGTAAGTGCTGACCATAATGGCTACGTTCAAGGGTTAATGTTTTTCATTACATTTAAATAGGCACCTTGGTCCAAATGAAATGTATCTGGTGTATTTAACAACAGATTGGACATGAAATCACCACTGCAGAATAAAGTGTGACAGGTCCTGATTGAGTCCAGGATACAGTGTGCAGATTTTAAACTGGTTAAAAAGAACATTTCTAGAGTACCTCTGAGGCCTTATGTTTGACTCTGCAGTTCTTCTGAAGCACTGGGAACAAGAACAGCAGGATACTGACAGAAATGTCTATAATCTGAAGAAATCAGCCTTCAGATAAGGAGGAGATGCTGATAAAGGCTGCATAATTATCAGGAAACCGCACAAAACAGGCCCTGAGAGCACTTCCGACTGCAGAAATTACAATTACGCTTCCATGATGACAGATTTCTCAACAAATATACAGTGCAGAGGGTATATTTCAACTGTTTTACAGCAGGATAATCTGCAAGATAAACATAATCACTGAATAAATAAATTAAAAAAAGAACAAATCAAGTAATGATTAATCAAGTAATCAAGTAAATAATGCTTGTCTTGGTGACATTCTTAAAACAGGTGCCTTTGTTGTTTGGGCAACCTCTTGTTTTCTGTGTGTATACATTTCTGCATGTTTCACATTACTTACAAATGTACTATATATATATATATATATATATATATATATATATATATATATATATATATATATTCTGTGCTTGCGATTCACAGTGTCCTCCCATCCACTGGGTACACTCTTTTGCCAAATTCTGCTGACCCGTCATTTCAAAGGCCTATGAAACATGCTGAAATCCATGTGGCTTGTTACCATTGTGGCGCATATAACAATGAATTAATAAGTGAAGCTATGCACACGTGTTAAGAATATAACTTTTAACTTGGGTTAAGTTTAGGGTTATGGTAAAAGTTCAGTTTAGGTTAGGTTTAAGTGAAAGTGTAGGTTTAGAACACATAACTACACCACTTACTTTGTAAAATTCTCTGTTCGAACCCTTTCAGTTCTGTGATTTGTGCATTTGTGAAGGGTTGAAATACATTTACTACACATTGTATGACTCCAGAAACATTCTTTCAGCCTAATCTGCACACAACACTCTAACCACACTAGCCCAGAACTGTCTGTCCCACATGCTGCTGTACATATATACACACACATACACATGAATTGGCCTGCTTGCAGAATTGTGCACATTTACACATCTCCTATTGGGAGAAAAGGGGAAATCCATTTTATATGCTGTAAAGATGCAAATACAATGTATGTGTAGGTTCCATGAGTTACACGTATCTCATTTATAAAAATCAGAGTCATCCTCTAACAGTGTGGTAGACTTTATTTGACTATTGTAAATACCAGATCACTTCACTGGCTAAATCACACTGTATTAAATCGATTCAGGGTCAGTTACCGCAGTTGGCAGCTGGCAGCACCCTAATCTGTGCCAGTGCTGTCCAGTGAACTCCTGACCCTACCCTGGAGGCACCGGGCACTGGTCCAGCCTGGTCCGCTTTACCATCCACCCTTTGTCACTCAGCACAGCCTCCAGCACACCAGGCATTCCTGCTGTTTCCCTGAGTGACAGGATTTAATAACATGTAAAAATAATTCTCTGTTATTAAAGGCCTGCTAACAAATTTTTTGGGTCCTTGTCAAGAGCCCGAGCTCAAGCCAAGCCAGCGGCTCCTTTGTCTGAGACCCCTTTTTTTCTTCCGACCCTTGTCAAGTAGAAGAGTAATGACCTGGTGAATATTCACAAAAGTTCAGATGCCTTCACGGTCGTGTCTCAGCAGCGGCCGCCAACTCGGGCGGCCTCCCGCCAGCAAGCAGCAGGTAAACAGAAGCAGTGGGCAGGTACTCTTACGAAGCAGCTCTGCTGAAATCAAACAGCCAGAATAACAAGTGCTCCATATTTGTAAATTTGGTGTGTAATTTTGCATTAAGTTAGCATCAGCTAACGACACGGACATTACCGAGATGTCTAAGAATGTGCGCCGAGTGGCGATCCCAACTGAAGATAAGGTCCCATCTGCTCGGTTACCTCCAGCAGGCCTTCGTAACTGGATCCAGACCAGGCCTGTCAATTGGTCCTGCAGGGTGCAAGGCCTGTAGTGGATAAGCCTAGCATTAGTCCGCAGCACTTATTATTGTAGCTTTTCAGGGGCTATAGGACGGTCCCTTTCTTCTTCTCTCCAGTTTCCTGGCAGGATTAGAGCCAGTGCGTGTTTCTCTCTCTGCCTGCTATCAGCACATCTCTAGAGTTCTAGAGTTCATCAGCAACTCTCTCTCTCACTCTCTCTCTCTCTCTCTCGCTCATTCTCCTTATGCCCATATGGAAAAATTCTAAACAGAATTTTGAATTTGGTCATAAATATATATTTCCATAATGCAAGAGTATTCATATTATTAAAATACAAATATTATATTATATATTATATCTGTCCATGGAAGGCTTTCTACTGGATTTTGGAACATTGTTGTGAGGATTGGAACTGAAGTGTGGGGCTGAACAGAGATCTTTAGGCTTGGAAAGCTCAATATGGTGTACATATCCAGTAGTATTCAAGTACATTGTTCTTGCGGGATATTCTCAGTATGCAGTACCTACCAAAAATGCTCCATGGAAAGATGACTAAAGAACCGGCAACAGGGTCATGAGCAAAATATGTCCCATCATGGCAACAATATTCCATTGGGTGCAGTAGCAGGATAATGGTTTGAGAACCAAGACAAAGAGTTCATGGTGTTCACCAGTCCCCGTATGAAGATGTGGGCAGTAGTTTCATAGGAAACTTTATGTCCTGGCACTGATGTGGATGTTACTTTGGTATGAACCTTCTACCTCAACATGGTTACAGACCAGTGCACTCCTTCATGGCACTGGCCTCTTCCAGCAGAATAATGCTTTGAGAAACATGGCAGAGTTCAAGGTGTTGAAATGCAAATTTGAAAATGCCACAGATCTCAATCCAATCTAGCTTCTGTAGGATGTGCTGAACAAACAACTCTGATCCAAGGCTCCTTGCAACTTGTAACTTGCAAAAGTCAAAAGACAGATAGATATCACAGGACACTTTCAGAAGTTTTGTGGAGTCCATGCCTCAACAGGTTAGAACGGTTTTGTTTGCATGAAGGAGATCTTCACAATATTAGGTGGGTGGTTTTAATGTTATGGCAGATTTACACAGTATACTCTAGAAATGAATGTTTTTTTTTTTATTCTTGGCTGAACGAAAGTCTTTCCTTTCTCTCTGCTAATTTGATTAGATGTGCCAGCAAGAAATAAGGGGTGAAATAACAATACTTTTTGGGCCTTTCTCTTTCAGGGACGGGGTGGATGTTGTGCTTGGACAGCACCCGTGGACTGGTGGGTAAAAGGCTGTAGAATTTCAGTGGGGGGTGGTTGGAGTGGTATCAAACTGTCATTGGACTGCACTGCTACAGAACATTTTAAAAGTACTAAAGTCTCAGGCCTTTAATTAGCAAGCCAAAAACTTGCTTCTTATCCTCCATCCGGATCAAGAGTGAATGTTTATCCGTTTCGAAGGGCATTCTTTTTCCCCTCCTCACGCACGAGTGTCGGGAAGGCGCCAGACAATTTCACCCCCTAAATCAGCCACTCTGATTCATACACACTCACTCGGGTTTTGTTATCTGATGGTGGTTGAGAATGAAACCGTACTCAGAGATGTCCGGGGGGCTGCATTACGCAAGAGCGCAGGTGTCCGGAGTAGGGTTCCCCCCCCCCCCTTGTCCTTTCTTAGTCTGCTTTCACCACAGCGTTAGCACAGCATCACAAGCAAGAAGCGTGATGGATCCCATCTCCACAAAGTTGGAATCTGGTGCCAAAACAAGCCACCGCCTTGAGGCCAATTGAAAAGTCTCAGGAACACAAAAAACAGGAGGCTAGATGTCAAGATGTATTAGTGTTGACATGCTTACGGTGGCAGTGGGCCATCAGGCGGTTTCACTTGAGTCCTCACCACCCTGGTCCGGGATCACAACATCACACGCTTTGCACTGCACAGGCCTGGTCATCTTTCAAGACCCATCAATGTCCCGGCTGACTGAAAAGTCAGTGTCAGTCACTTAAGCAACGTTAATTGTTCCAGACGCTGGGCCGGAGAGGTTTTTTTTTTTTTTTTTTTTTCATTTTTTCCTCAGTGAGTCTATGAAAAGTCATTTTTTGGAACAGTAGAACTCACAAGCCCCATGTCAAGACGTGTATGCAGATGTGAGCACGTTTTGGCTCCGGCACTTTTTGTGCGGGCCGCAGTTCCAAAAAACAGATCTGCACCCAATTAGCCGTCGCCTAATCATGTGCCTTCCAGCACTGGCGAGCGAGACAAAGGGAGGAGAGAGGAAAAAGAAAAAGAGAGGAGGGAAAGTTAAACAGACACTCGGGCCAAAGGATTGTTTCTGTGAGGCAATCTGGCATGTGAACTTCAAATGAGCCCTAATTGAATCTGCAATGAAAATGATGGAGGTTCCTTTTCAGGATGGACCACCGTCATCTTCTGCACTGTGGATGGAGGCACCAGCCTGAGGGCTAGCATGAGGGCATGACAGACAAGACCTACTGTCAAAACATGCTGACAGAGATCCACAGGCATTGTATCTCTCTTTACACACACACACACACACACACACACACACACACACACACACACACACACACACACACACACACACACACACACACACACAGCAATATGCAATTTCTTTTTCCAATTATCAGCTTTATGATGGCATTCAGGCACTCTGAGTTGCTCTGCTGGGATCGTTCCAGATTTGCAGTTCATCATGAGGTCATCACTCACTATAGCTCCTTTCCCCCTCCCTCCATCCCTCTCTTTTTTCTCTCACTCTCTCACTCATTTTTTTCTCTCCATCCTTCAACAGCAATTGAACCTGAATGAACGCCTACTCTAATAAGGTCACACACTGCCCCCTACTGGCCAGTGCAGTAACTATAGCAGTTCTGTAGCAGTGTCAGTGGAGTGTAATGTTGCTGAGTTAATGTAGATTAAAGTTCTGGTCATGACTTGTTTGTACTACTTGAAGTTCATTATGAGATTTTTTTCTCTCTTTGACTGAAATAGCAGCAGAGCTCGTTCTTGGCAGCCAAATCGTTTTTTTGGCACTCAACTTTTGGCAAACCCCGGGGAAAGTCTGGGGCCTGGTAATCCAGTAAAGGTTTGCATACAAAACCATTCAATTCCTTTCCAGGGCCATTCTGGACGTAAGAGGCCTTTAGTGTACGTGGCCAAAGCTCAGATGCATTTGAGTGCAAGGGGAGAACAGTGCAAAACATGATCTTCATGAAAAAAGTCCAGTGCGGTTCAGCTTTATTCACTTTCTTGTCATTCATAAAGGCCTTGATCTGATGGCTCCACTGGATAAATATTCATGCTGCTCTGACGGTTTTTTTGACACTGCTGCAGCTGCTCCAGACAGGTCTGAATGAGGTAGAAGCTGAACAAAATGAGTACTTGAGTACTTTTTTCCTGTAGCAATACTTTTTGGAGAAGAATTGAATTGTTGACTTTTTATTTGAGTAAATGTTGAGTATTGATAATTGATCATTTGATCATTTATGCCATGATAAAATATGACCAATAAGACTAATAGTGGACAGCAACAATATATTCATTAGTACAAGAAAACACTAATAATAAAGACATGTAATGTTAATACAAAAAATAGGGGTTTTCCATCACTGGGTTCATTTAACCATCTCCAGAGCTCTCCTGATAAGACTGCAGCATTATTAAAAATTACCATTTAACACCTGGTTTGGTAAATCAGTGATTAGTGATGTCAAATAAGGTGCTTTGGTGAAGGAATTGAACACATCCAAGCTCTGGCTATGGGCATTCATGAAGAATCATAAAGAAATCAGGAACCACGCTTTGTTTTTCAAACTAGTTCCCAATATCCAACCTTCTTCAAAATGAGAAAGCTATTTTACTGTTTTTCACTATGTTTTATGCATCTGTTTTCATGTGAATTTGCTGATATAAATAGTTTATACATACACACAGTACCATATAGAGGGATATACAGGGGCATCACTGGGTTTCTCATACACTGGTAAAGGACAAATCAAATATACCACAACATCTATATATATATCTATATATATATCTTTGTTCAGTTTGTGAGCATCTGCAGTCCTATGTCAGGTATCTGTATGGATTAGAGGTTTGTATTAAAAAGAATCTCCTTCAAACACTTTCTCACATAAATCTGCTTTTGTTCCACAGCAGTGTCTGTACTCTCCTGAAGGACGAGGCGGCCAGAGGCACCTGAGCAGAAACTAAAGGAGGATGGAGTGAAAGGTCATTTCGTCAGGACACACTGCACTGATCCTGCAATGATTCGCACCAGCGGTCAGCAGAGTCCAGCTCAGAAACACACTCCGGCCAGGGGAGATTAGAGAACAGTCTTTTTTGAGAGAGAGAGAGAGAGAGAGAGAGAGAGAGAGCGCACTGGCATACTTGAGAGAATGAACTCTAACCCATGAGATCAGTTTGAGTTTGAAAAAAGGTTTTTTAATTCAATTCTGTTCTGTTCAGTTTCAGTTCGAACAGTCATTCTTTCTGGACAGAGATCTTCATGTCCAGCTTAAAATTACATTTATTTAATAAGAAAATAGTGTCTGTAGAATAGAATTAGAAGTCAGTGTCAAGTGTGTTGAGCTCCAATGGTGTTGTGTTTGAAAAGTTAAGGTGGGCTGTATACCTGAAATTCCCTTAAAATTGGGTTCTTCAAAGGTAATGTAAATGCAATGGTTCTGTATAGAAGCATGACAATGAATCATTGAAATGCTTCAAACATGGCCAATAGGTACACAGAATGTGTTTCTAATAAAGTGAACAAGCTAAAGGGTATGTATTTCTGATAAAGTGGTCAGTAATGTACAGATAGGAAGTAAGTGATTCTAGTGAAGTGGTAAGGGGTTGTAAGTGTATTTGTTGTTTAATTTCTACAGTAAGATTTGTCACTTTCATCAGACTTGAGATAAAATGCCTACTTTCTCCTGCAGGGTAGCTAATCTACATCAACCATAAATACAGCTATATAGGGTAAATATCTTTCATGTCGGACAGGATATTTAATAATTATGTCAGGCAGCCAAAAATAAACAATCCAGCACTGATTGTTCTCTGATCCTGCACTCACGCTGTCCACTCCAGTTGGTTGAGAAGAACTATACATCTTCAGAGTCAAAACGATTCCTAAGTTTCATTTTTACAAGAAATGAAATTGCTACTACATATATTTTCTCATTAGTCATAATACTGTTGGTCATAAAGGTGTTGAGATGTTGGTTACCAGAACACAATTGAACACATTTAGATGAACACAGAAGAACACAGAGCAACACATCACTTTAGAAAAACAGAACAGTTAAAAGAACAGCTAGAAGAGCACAGTTAGGAGAACAAAGAAAACTAGAACACAGAAGAGCATAGTTTAAAAAAAACAAAGTAAAAAAAAACCAGACGAGCGAAGTTAGAACAACACAAATAGAAGAACATAGAACAACACAATTAGAAGAACATAGAACAACACGATCAGAAGAACACATTTAGAACAACACTGTTAAAGAACACAGAAAAACACTGTTGGAAGAGCACATTTGAAAACCCCAATTTGAAGAATATGGTTAGAAGAACATAAGTTCTGGTGCAGATCTCCTCCGTGCACTCCAGACTCTGTATAGGTTCTTTAGCTCCACCAGCTGCTCATCTGATTCCACTAGATGAACTAGGTGTTGAATGGGATCTGGGCACACTGGCTTTTGTCTAGAAGAGCACTGGATATGATGAGACTAAAGCACAATCACAGTGGACTGTGTAGATGTATTTACTGTGATGTCAGTATTTTTGGAATGAAAAAAAACTTGTGCTTACAGATAAACAGCTTAACACATAATCTCCTATATTTCAGAAATGCTCTGTATTATATAATAGGTGTAGACTGCAGTCACAGTACATTTTATAGATTAAAAACATGAAACTAAATCAGAAAACAGAAAAGAAATAGTGATTAAAAAGACAAATGAACAGAGGAGTGGAAGAGAGGCGCAGCAGCTGAATCAATAATTCTTCCTGAAGTCCACTATTAGTTTCTTGGTCTTGCTGGTGTTTAGAGAGAGGTTGTTATCCTTGCACCAGTGTGTCAGGAGGCTGATCTCGTCGTCTCTTCGAGATCAGTCCTATGATTGTTGCGTCATCAGCAAATTTACTGCTGACAACAGCCCATTGGGAAGTTAAAAAAGATAAATGAACAGAGGAGTGGAAGAGACGAGCAGCAGATGAAGAAGAGTTGCTTCTAGACCCTAAAGATCTGCAGTAGAATTTATTCAGTTTAACTGAGTGAACTCAGTTAGTAAACTGCTTTAGAGTTAGAGTTAACTAAACATGGTTTTGATATTTTGGTATTTGCTGAAAGAGCTTTAAATCAGGAGACAGAAGAGACAAACGCTCTGCAGCACTTCTGTAGCATTCATTCACTCCTGAATGCAAATCTGAATCAAATATTAATATTTTCCTCTGAATAATTTAATAAACTATTAAAGAATTGTGATGATGATGATGATAATAATAATAATAATAATAATAATAATAATAATAACAATAACAATAATTAATGCAGCTTCTATTACTACTACTACTAAAATCAATAATAATAAACAACTGCAAAATATATAAAATCAAATCAAGTTTATTGTCACATCACATTACACAGGTGTAAGGCTGAGTAGAAAACCCTCGCAGTAGTAAAACAGATGCATAAAAAACATGGAGACGAAAAATAACAATAAAAAAATATAGAGATATGTCAAATAATTAGACTATATACATATTAACTTACATACATTATTGCACCAAAACATACATGATTCCACTGTACAACTGTGTAAGAGACTATACTATATATTTATGTTTGCATTCTATTTACATGCACTGGGTAAAGAATTCAATGTAACTGTAGTGCGAGAAGGAAGTGGGAGACAATCTTTGGTGGGTGTAGTGTAACTGCGCAGCTGATGCTGCTCCAGTAATGAGTAAAGTGCAGGTTCAGAAAGAGTTTATGTGGAGTTGTGATGGTATGATGAGGCAGGTGAGATAAGCTGTAATTGGCACTGGAACACTCTTTGAACAGCACTCTGAGTATCACACTCTGAGTATCACACTCTGAGAGTGGTGAAGTTTCTGTACCAGGTGGTGATGGAGCCCATCAGGATGCTTTCCACAGTGCAGAACAGATGTAGAATGTCCTCAGGATGAGGTAGAAGAGGTGCTGTTGTGCCTTCTTCACCACCCATGTGGTGTGTTCTGACCATGGAAGCTCCTCAGAGATGTAAATACAGAGGAACGCGATGCTGCTGACCCTCTCCACAGTGGTCCCATTGATGGAGACAGAGTAGTGCTCTTGCTTCTGCTGCCTGAAGTCCACTATTAGTTTCTTGGTCTTGCTGGCAGGTTGTTATCCTTGCACCAGTGTGTCAGGAGGCTGATCTCGTCTCTTCAAGATCAGGCCTATGATTGTTGTGTCATCAGCAAATTTACTGATGGCAACAGCCCATTAAGACGTTTAGGATCCAGCTACACATTGAGCTGTTCAGACTGAGATCCTGGAGCTTCATTTCGAGTAGGAAGGATGGTGTTGAATGCTGAACTGCAGTCCATGAACAGCATTCTCACATTTGTGTTCTTCTTGTCTAATATTACTAAGTAGTACAATACTTCTACTACTAAAAATAAACAACATTATTATTATTATTATTATTATTATTAAATCAGAAAAGAAAAAGTGATTAAAAAAAATATAAAGAGAGGAGTGGAAGAGAGGAGCAGGAGCAGAAGAATGAGAAGCTTCTAGATCCTAAAGTTCTGGTGTAGAAATTATTCAGTTTAACTGTCAGAGTAAACTGCTTTAGGCATGTGTGTGCGCACACACACACACACACACAGACACACACACACACACACACATACATCTACACTTGGCTTTGATATTTTGGTATTTGCTGAAAGAGCTTTAAATCAGGAGACAGGAGAAACAAACACTCTGCAGCACTTCTGCAGCACTCACACACTCCTGAATGCAAATCTGAATCAAATGTTAATATTTTATTTAATTGTTATATTTTTTACTGACTTCTTGAGCTACACTATTCTATTCACTATTTTACACTGTTATTTCTGTATTAAAAACAAATAAATGAGCGCTGGTTAGAAACAGCTGAACATAGAATGAGATGAACTGGGAGAGCAGAACCGAGGAGCTCTGAGCTGTCACTGAGCAGCGTTTTTCTCTCTCTGTCAGGAATTATCAATAAATTATATCACATGCTGGAACAAAAGCTTGTGCATCATTTGATAGCTCTTCTTTATATTGTGTAAAAACAGTGTAATGAAACAGATCATCAGATTACAGTGACTGTGTTGACAGTGTCCAGCTGTGTGGAACAAAGAAATGAAAACATCTGCCTCAAAAATCTGCCATAGTTTTAGCTGATTGTCTGATAAATAAACAAATGAATCATTAATGAGAGAATTAATTAATTAAGGAATTAATAAAAAAAATCATGGTAAACTCCAATATAATTTAATATAGTATTATTTAATATTGACAATATTAATTAATATTATTTATTAATACATGTGGAGTGATTAAGTGCATATTTCAGGGTTACTGGGTCAATACTGCATGTTCTGCTCTCTCTCTCTCTCTTTCTCTATCTCTCTGTCTCTCTCTCTCGCTCTCTCATGTACCCACACAAACACACTTAGGCATGTTGTTGTTGTGTATTTCTATCAGTACATGGACTGACCTGCGATTGACCTCTCAGTCTGCACAACTGTGATACACGCATGTGGACAATGTGCTTCAGGAAATACGCTCAGTGAGTTTCTGCAGCCTACACACACACACACACACACACACACACACACACACACACACACACACACACATACACACACACACACATACAGTCTTATTATGCAGCTTGTCTGAGTTACTCCTGCTTGGCTGGGCTTTATAACAGGCAGGGCTGTTTGTCAGTGTTCGTCAGTGTTTGTCAGTGTTTGTCGTTGAACTATGGACATGGGTTGAGGGCAAATGATGCACGCTCAATAAAACATACACACACTGCAGGAAATGTACACTGTGAAAATGTAATTCTGAAATATAGGCAGTCACCCATTCATCCAGCAGCAGCAGGATGGCTGTACTTCAGTGGAACACTCTGATTTCCCTGTTCTGTTTCTGTTCTGAGCTGTGTTTTGAATTGGTGTGTGGTATTTCCCCACAGGCGCATACTGTTACCTGAATTTTACAAAACAGTAGTGAGACCTGTTATGATGTATGGTTTGGAGACTGTGGCTCTGTCTAAAAGACAGGTGGATGAGCTGGAGGTGGGGGAGATGAAGATGCTGAGATTTTCTTTGGGAAGTGACAAGGACGGACAAGATTAGAAATGAGCAGATCAGAGGGACAGTGAAGGTGGAGCAGTTTGGCGATAAAGCCAGAGAGGCCAGGTTGAGACAGTTTGGACATGTGTTGAGGAGGAATAGTGGATATATTGGACAAAGAATTGGAGATGGAGCTGCCGGGCAGAAGGAGAAGAGGAAGACCTCAGAGAAGGTTTATGGATGTAGTAAATATAGTTGGGAGATAGTTGTAACAATAGAGGTGTAACAGTAGAGGAGGCAGGGGATAGGGCAAGATGGAGGCAGATGATCCGCTGTGGCCACCCCTAAAGGGAGCAGCCGAAAGAAGAAGACGATACTGTTACCTGGATTAGAATCAGAATAAGAATCAGAATCAATATGAGATTCACAATCACAGTTAAAGTCAGAGCCAACCTGATAATCTGAATCAGATTTAGAGTCAATGTGAAAAACAGTGTAAATCAGAATAAGAATGTGTCAGAGCTAGTCATTGTGACAATCAGAATTAGATTAAGAATCACTCAGTGAATGAGAGAATCAGAATCAAAATATGAGTGAACATAAGTATCAGAAATGAATTAGAGTCAGAGTCAGATTCAGCAGAAGTCAGTGTATGTAGTGTCAGTGTATGTCAGTCAATGTAGTCAGTGTGATATTCAGAATAAGAATCAAAGAATAAGTCAAAGCCTGAATCAATGCAAGAATCCAGAATAAGAATCCATTTCTTCAAAGTCAGAATAAAAATCAGAGTCATAGTTAGGGTTAGATTCAACAAAATCAGAGTCAGTTCAGTCAGAATGAAGTTTTAAGGAGTCTTGCTGCCAAGTCTGCATATTGAGTAAGGCTCAGTACCACGTAACAATTCAGAAAAGAGCTTATTTAAGAAAGAAAAAGTTGAATCATACAAATGTAATAAACTGAGCTCAGGTGACACAATGAAAAAAAATGGGATATGGGCCCTTTAAAGCTGCTTCACTGCTCTAATGCTGTGTGAAAGAAACCAGGCCAGTAGAGGCGTGTGTACAGAACAAAGAAGAGTGTGTGACTTAGTCACACGATCACACACTGCTTTTCTACCACTGCTGCTCAATTTTTAATTAATGATGCAACTCTCACTTTCAGAACAGTAATACACTCCAACATGCCTACACCCCCCCCCACAGGGACACACATACGCAGGGAAGCAGGCTGTAAACCTACCACTGCTGCACTGGGTCAGTTACCAATTTCCATCAATTCATAATTAGTGTGTGAATTTCACACACACACACACACACACACACACACACACACACACACACACACACACACACACACACTAAACCAACACAGTTCTACATAATACTGAACATGGGTCCAATGATGCAACCTTTTTGGTTCTTTATAAAACCATGTACAGAAGGTTCAATCCGAAAGTGTGTGGTGTTTAAGAAGGGAAAAATCCTGTCCAGTTTGTATGGAACAACAGCATGGGGTGTGTCAAATTTGAATAATGCATATTCATACATTTTACATTACCTTGTGCATAATCTTGAGAAATGCACAAATGCTTTCTTTCTATTTTTAGAACTTTGTTACACTTACTTGGCTTAACTTACATTTGTTTACAATGTTTTTATAGTGCTGTTTTACTATAATTAATGTTATAATAATAATAATAATAATTATTATTATTATTATTATTATTATTAGTAGTAGTAGTAGTAGTAGTAGTAGTAGTAGTAGTAGTAGTAGTAATAAAGTTTGTTGTTGTAATATTTAAATATGAACAAGAACATTTATTATTATTATTATTATTATTAGTAGTAGTAGTAGTAGTAGTAGTAATAAAGTTTGTTGTTGTAATATTTAAATATGAACAAGAACATTTATTATTATTACTATTATTATTATTATTATTATTATTATTATTATTAATAATAATAATAATAATAACAATAATAATAATAATAATAATAATAATAATAATAATAATAGTAGTATTAGTGGTGGTGGTGGTGGTAGTGGTGATGGTGGTAGTAGTAGTTGTTGTAATATTTAAATATGAACATTTTGTTAGTTTTAGTAGTAGTAGCAGTTGTGGTAGGGGTGGTAGTGTGGTAGTGTGGTGGTATTATTATTATTATTATTATTATTATTATTATTATTAGTTGTTGTTGTTGTAGTGCCCTGTATTATTATTATTACTACTAGTATTTGTTGTATTTAAATCTTAGCATTCTATTAATATTATTATTATTATTATTATTATTATTATTATTATTATTATTATTATTATTATTATTATGAGTAGTGGTATTAGTAGTAGTAGTATTTGTAATATTTAAATATTAGAATTTTATTATTATTATTATTATTATTTATTATTATTATTATTATTATTGTTGTTGTTGTTGTCATTATTTGTTGTTGTTGTTGTTATTGTTGTAATTCATTGTATTATTAGTAGTAGTAGTAGTAGAATTTGTAATATTTAAATATTAACAACATTTTATTATTACTATTATTATTGTTATTATTATTATTATTATTATTATTATTATTAGTAGTAGTAGTAGTAGTAGTAGTAGTATTAGTACTAGTTGTTTTTTTTGTTGTTGCTGTAGAAGTACTACTGCTAGTAGTATTTGTAATATTTATTGACATTTTTATAATTTTTATATTTTTATAATTTGAAGAGATTGTGATTATACTGCACATTAGAGTATACCTGCACTTTCATTTATGCTCATAAAATCATAGAAAACTTAGCAAAATTTATATTTATTACAGGTAAAGTGACATATTTCATATGTTTTTGTTTTACTGTTGATCAGGATGGCTCATAGCTAATGAAAATCCAGAAATCCAGAATCTCACATTATAATAATATTTAAATTCATATTTGACTAAATTACAACTCAATATCAAAATTAAAAAAAAAAGAGAAACGCTTGAAATATATAATTTTAAATGTAATGAATATAAAATAAATGGCAGTGATTTTTTTATTACATTATGACCTTAAAATTTCTGAGATGTACAAGTTTGTGTGTCTGCAGTGAAGTTATAAAAGCCAGTTAAATATGTAAAAACAGTCATTGCATTTTGTTCAAATGCAAATTGTTTGACTTAAAAAGCAAAGCTTTCGAAACAAAAAGCTGATCTGAATTCAGACTACCACTCTAAATTAAAAGCATCTCTTTATATGATCATTTGTTAAAAATGATCATCAAATATTCAGCGATCATGTTAACGTCTCATAGTGTGGGATCCCTCAGTGGGACAGGCTTCATTTACTCCACTTTAAAATCCCTGAGATGCCTTTTTGTGCACTAAAAACTATTTTACACCTAAATGGAGTTTAAAACTTGGAAAAATGCAAAAAGAAAATGGTTTATATACAGCATTTTTTAACAGATCAAAACATACTTATGAAATGATTACTGATCAGTTTATTTGTATTTTATCAGTAAAAACACAAAATAAAATATTCAATAAAACTTTAATGTCTGACTGTTTATAAATGCAAATAATGCTAAACTGTCTTTATTTTATCTTTCTAATTAAACATTATTTCACTCTAATATTTACCAAATTGATGTCAAGATAGAATAAAAACAAAAGATTCGAATTTGAGTCTGAATCTGTACATGAGGTGTTTCCAATAAAGTGGCCACTGAGTGTAGCTTACAATGCAGAAGAACAGAAGCTGGAAATTCAGTGGGTAAATAAATAAAATGACTAAATTGGTGAAAGGAAGAAAAGAAAAACAATGATTAATTTCTCTCTCTCTCTATCTTCAGCTCCTTAGACGGGTCAGGGGATCAGCGCAGGAGCACTGAGGGGCTGATTAGAGCTGCTACACTAATTGGATTTAATGAGCAATTGAACAGCACAGCACAGTCCAACAAAACACGTTGCTACTGTCCAGACTGCAGTGCTGCTCAATGTCACTGACCCCTCAGGCTCAGAGCGGTCACTAGTTAGTCTAAAACACACTGACCACTAACTTCTTCTGTCCATTGTCATCACACTATGAGACCACCCCTGCCATTCTCCTCTTCTCTACTTTGCCCTTACATTCTCTTGATCTCCTTCTGCAGTTTCCTCTCCTTTTTTTAAGTTTCTCTCCTTTCTTTACTCTTCTCACTACTTGCTCCCCGTCTTTCTGTACTCTTTTCTCTCTATGCTACGTTTCTACATCTTTCCCTTCATTTCTTTCTTTTTTCTCTTTAAATGATTAATCTTTTTTGCTATCTTTCATTTTCTTCTACTTAAATTTCATCTTTCTACATATTCTCTCTACCCTCTCCCTACTTCATCAATTCTTTTGTTTCTTTTTCACGTTCTTATTTTTATTTATGCATTATCAGTATTATACCAGCTCAGGACTTTTATTCTGAAATTTGTGTGAACACTGTGTAAACAAAGAAAGAGTGCAAACTGCAAACATGTTTACAGATAAGTGTTGTAGTTCGGTATGATATACAGGGGTTGGACAATGAAACTGAAACACCTGGTTTTAGACCACAATAATTTATAAGTGTGGTGTACTAGGGCCTCCTTTTACCAGTACAGCGTCAGTTCTTCTTGGGAATGACATGTTTTGGATACAATCCGGGTTAACACCCGAACAGCCCTTTCAGACAGCTTCCTCTCGCGTCCACAGTTAATCCCGTTGGATGTTGTTCTTGATACATCACAAAGACTTGCTGTCTTGGTCACAGATGCACCAGCAAGACGTAATTTGTCCTCTTTTGAACTCTGGTATGTCCCCCATAATGTTGTGTTCATTGCAATATTTTGAGCAAAACTGTGCTCTTACCTGCTAATTGAACCTTCACACTCTGCTCTTACTCTGCTCTTAAGATTGGCCACCAGGCTGCTCCAATTCAGCCAATGAAACCTCCCACACTACAATGACAGGTGTTTCAGTTTCATTGTCCAACCCCTGTATGTATCATGTCTGCAGGTTACACTGCCTTTGACGTGTAGATCTAAGAGTTAAGCCACATTCATTTGGAAAGGATGCTTCACAACAGGTGCACTTTGTATCAGGTGAGTATCCCCGTCTCACTCTCAGCGTCCAACACTTGGGAACATGCCAACGAACATACTGGTTATTCCGACTGGTTCGACCACACCTGAAACAACTCGTGAGACAACTCTACTTAGATCGTCTTGTGCTGGGAAGGATAGCTTTGCCTCCTGGATGATTTTTCCCAGACATACATCACAAACTTAAAAGACAATATCGTGGTCAGGGCTTGCCCCCACCATCGAACCCTGATGAACCTCATGCTGGTTTCTGTCTGTGAGGATTTTGATGTGTCCTCCTCAAGTGGGTTTCTCCTACAAGTGCTCTGGTTTCGTCTCAGCTTCCATAAAACACATATGGTACGTGAACTGATTATGCTAAATTACCCTAGGTGTGAAAGTGTGTGTGTGGTATCCTGCAGTCAACTTGTGCCTAAGGATTGCCTGCCTTGCACCCGGTGTTTTTTGGTAGGCTCTGGACTCGATGTGATGCTGACCAAGAAGATGCAGATGAGAAGAGTTTTTTTAATAAAGTTTATTAAATGATTTCCAGTGACAATAACAGAAAACCATCAAACAAAACTGTTGCCTTCGATATTTGTGTTAAAGCAAAACACAGCTAATAACCACATTCCAGCAGTCTCTGCCCCTCCATGGTCAAATCAGGATTAGAGGAGAGAGGAGCGTGGAGATGTCAGAGAAGAAAAAGGAAAGCAGGTCGATTACGGGAGATTTTCAGGTACAGGTCACCAAAGCGGTAATGCTGAAAGCAGATTAATTATGGGGTCAGAGAAGAAAGGAGTGAGGGAAGGGCAGGTTCTGACCATCACTTTATTCCGCAAATCAGCCCAGGAGTGCTTAATCATACTGGCTTAGATCCATTAGCCAGTGTGCCTATTATGAACATTACTCACACACTGTGAAGTCTCACTCCAGGGGGAGGGGGGTGTTAGTTCCTCTCCTACAAGGTTAATCATTAAAGTGGACAGAAAGCTTAAAAGGGTCCATCGTCCAGGTTTGCCTGGTCTGTCTTTGCCCTTTTCTGTCTCTTCCCGAGTCCAGTGGACGCCCGCTGCTGTCACTTTATTTTGCCCTCTTGTACTAGTCTGAAGCCCTTCTCTCCCTCTCTTTCTCCATTTCATCTCTTTCTATTTCTTTTCTCTCGTATTTCCCTCTTCCCTCTTTCTCCCTTACTCTCTTTCTAGGTCACCGTTTTGCTCCCACTATCCCTCTTCTGTATTTTTGTTTCGCTTTTTGTCATTCTTTTGGTCTCTCTCTTACCTCTATCTCTTTTTAATCTATTCCTCATTCTTCTGTCACTCTGACTCTCACTCCCACTTCCCCATTTTCTGTCACTCTTTTGCTCCCTCGCTTTCTCTTCTCCTCTCCCTCCAACTCTCTCCATTTTTTCTCTGTCATTCTTTTCCTCTCTATCCTTCACCCCCTCCCTCAGCCCATGTTATGCTCGGTTCAGTGGTGGGTCAGTAGGTCGTGGGTGCCGTTTGATTTTCACACTGTTTCTTAGCTGAGCGTCACATCAGTTTAATCAGGGTTAACAATCTGAGCACAGAGCAGACCCCGCAGGCTTACAGCCGCCATGCGCCGCTCACACAGATGGAGGACTAATCCCCCAACCTACTGGCCAGTCGGATGGGGTCGAGAAAGAAGGGCGGGAGGGGAGGGGGTGGTTGTCTCCTGGTCCTGGCCTTCAGACAGCCTCGCTGGCATTGTTCGAGGAAGCTGGTTTGCTAATGTGCACCAATGTCAAGGCCTGTGCAGCTGCCACCTGTTGTCATGCCGACTGAGCAGGTAGTAATGAAAGAGGTCAGGCGATGCGGGCAGGAAACGGGGCATCCTGCTGGAAGTAAGAAAGGCAAATAAAAGAACACAAAACAAAACAAGGGGTCAGTCTATTGTTAGAGAGCTCTTCTCACGCCAAAGGATGCGGCTCCGTTCCTCCACTTTAACCCTGCCAACTAAAACACAACAAATTGGAGTGAGCTGGAAGTTTACAGGCATTATTTTGCCCAAACAGGTTTGAGATATTAATTAGAACATTACCATATTCAAATATCTCATAATTGGACAATTATTTGGCATAACATGGTGGTACAAACACCATTAAACAAAAACAGTTAAACTGTAATACTACACATTTAAACAGGACAGTAAACAGTGACCGTCCAGCAAAGTCATAATAAAAACATTGGATTGTTTTATAGATTGCATTCAGTTTAGGTTCTAGTCCATAGATGTGCGCATACCTTTTTTATGTTTTGAACATCAATATTTTTCTACTCAGACCTTTTGAAAATTTCCTGCTAATCAAATTAAAAGTGGACACTTCATTAAAAAAAAATAACAGTGCATTTATTAACTTACAAATACACAGAATATATTGTGTTCATATGTATCGGTTTTTGCATCTTTTTGCAAAACAAAAATATTACTGTCCTTAACATTACCGTCATTACCACAAGAAATACTTTTCCAAAAGGTTTTAACCTTGGAAACAAAGGCTTACAGCAGAGCAAGTGAGCCATTAAATCATGTATTCGACCTATTCACGGACTATTTTTATTCATTACCATCCATACCATTACTGCAATATTTTATAAAAAAAGGGAAGGGTTTATATTATTTATTTGGTGAATAATAATTAAGTTTTATTTTAAAACTATTGAGTTCATTTTGTGGCAAAAGTTTTACACAATCATAAAATATGCAAACAAAATTTTAAGATTTAAAAAGATATGATGCAAATGCAAAACAGAAAAAAATATATTAAATACATGTTTTAAGAGATACATTGTTACTTTATTACTCTTATTTAATATATCTTGTTTGCTTCTGCTTTATTCTTTTGCTTCTGAATTTCCAGCACAAGCAACTTCCAAACATGGTGGAGTGAAATGTTTCAGTGTACAGCAGCTGGCAAATTGATTTCTTCCAATTCAAAGTTGAAGGTTATGTTTAGTTAATGAGTGGTTCATAGATATTGTACATATTCATATTTCATCTCTAAGTGTTTCACTCATCACTTCATCCTGTTGAGTAGAACATTTAAAAGCTCACATTAGTGAGGTGTGCTAAATAGTAATACTTACATTTACATTTACGGCATTTAGCAGACGCCCTTTTCCAGAGCGACTTACAAAAGTGCTTTGCTGTTCACTTAGAATATCCTTAGCTAGTAGACGAGGCTGGAATCTAGAGATTCCTCACGCTTAGATCCTGCTGAAACAAAAGTCTTTATGGAGTTAAATCCTCCTGAAACAGATGAGTCTTCAGTCTGCGTTTGAAGACAGTGAGGGACTCAGCTGTTCGGACTCCCAGGGGAAGTTCGTTCCACCATTTTGGTGCCAGAACAGAAAAGAGTCTGGATGCATGTTTTCCTTGCATTCTGAGGGATGGTGGGTCAAGCTGAGCTGTACTTGAAGCTCGAAGGGCTCTTGGTACAGCTCAAGTTTTGACCATTGCCATCATGTATGGAGGGGCTGGTCCATTTTTGGCTTTGTAGGTCAGCATCAAGGTTCTGAATCTGATGCGGGCAGCTACAGGGAGCCAATGGAGGGAAAGCAACAGAGGAGTTACGTGACTGAATACTTAGTGTAGTTAGTTATTATGCTTCTAGGTAAAGCCCAAGTAGATACTAGTTAACATTAGTATAATGAATTACTTTAGCTAACAGCTGAAAAACCTCAAAGTAAAACATTTGTACAGCAATTAAACATAACATTTGTATCTACTGTTAATTGGAAAATTAAATGTTGCTTTTTTTATTACTTTGTGTAAAACGTTTGGAGAAAAAAAACTTTTTTATAATAACGTTGTCTTGATATAAATAAAGCAAAAGTATTGCTAATTTTATTTTTCAAAAGGTAAGATTGGAAAAACACATTAGTACTGGAGCTACAAAGCTAATGCAGGTATCAAGCAATTGAAGTTTGAGGACTGTGGTTGGAAACCAGAGTCCTTGTGGGAAATCCATGTAAACGTCCATTGAAAACGTCACCCTGATAGGGACTTGAACTCATACCCCCAATGCTAGGAAGCAAGTGTGCTAGTCACTAAGCCACCCATTATATTGTGTATGATTTGTGGATATCAGGGAGGCATTATCTATATCTGGAGGAGTCACGGATCTCCCTGAAAAGGTGAAATGTCTTGTATTGTGATTAGGTGTCATGGATCTGTGATGGTGAAGAATGGTGGTGGGGGCAAGACTCAACTTTGACCTCTACGTCCGCTACAACCACATAATTGCACATGCTTGCTCTTGTAGATTGATCATACGATTCTGAGAAATTTAATGTTGTGAAGTGTCCACCTGACATTAGTAAATAAAAGGAAACTGTGGACCTTGCTTGTCCCCAGGACAACAACTTAAAACTTCAAATGTCAGGCACCCAGTTGGGCCAGAAACAACCCAAACAACATTGCGCACAAACAACCAAAAGCGGACGCTAACCTTTAGCAGCATCAAAGAGAATTTTCTAAAACGCCAGTCTCCGTCCCCTCGCTTTCAGACTTTCTGTTCTTAGCGACACTCTCTGGCTTTCTGTCGCTTGACTGGACCCCGCTGAGCCATTATCACTTCCATTACTCGAAACCCTTCTCTAAAACACACGCGCATGCCTTCACACACGGCCTTTCACTGAATCTTACACCTCACGCTCAGAGCAGGGACATGTGTATTATTAAACACTCTCAAGAGTGTTTTTGAGGCACTGACACTCGTCCACTTTGCACTTTTCAACCACCCAGCCATTTATATCTGGCCACTTTTGCTAAGAGATTACCATGATTTCCTCACACCAATGTAGAACCTGAATTTTTCATAAAAGCACCACACGAGCTGAGTCAGATTAGGGTGTTCATGGGTACATTTTAGTAAAAAGACAACAGAAAAACTAGTACTGATGCCTGAGACACTGTTTTGCCAGATTTCTGAGAGGTATCATTATTGTATGTGGTTATTTTTCAGATTTGCCACTATATTACCATCACCAACTGAAATGTCCAAGAATTTTGGAAGACTGGTGAATTCTTCTTTAATGAATGAAGCCACATTTTAATCCAGTATTCAACTATAATGAAGCCTTTTGATTGTGACCAAAAACAAAGCGTAATTGTTTAATATGTGTTTAAGAAACAGCAAACTGACGTACGCCTGTAGATGTAAAACAGTGCCTACGTGCTGTTTTAATGGCCAGAGAGTAAAATGGCAGCAGCTGACACTCACTGTCACTGCGATAAGCTCCCAGTGTGCCATCGGCAAACAAACACTGTCGTCATCGAATCCTCACGAGTGACCGAAATCATGGGGTCAATCACTGGTCACTGCTCGGATGAGCTAGCAAAAATTATTAACGTCGCGTTCTGGATGTTCGGTTCTCGGAACAAACTCCGCCCCCCAAAAAGTGAAATAAATAAATAAATGAAAAGTGATTCCAGAGTTCATGTAGAGTTCACGCGTCTGCTAGTGTTATTTATCTCGTAACCTGATTTTTTTTAAATATTTTTTTCCCCCGACGAATCCCTTCAACGACAATTATTACAGCTGGGTCATGTGACGCTTTCTAAACTTCTGACCCTGATCGGCAGGTCAATGTTCGGTCAGATATCTCCTGTAGGCCATGGACTAGTCCACTAAAGTGTACCCACAATGCCCCCAATGTTGGATCTGTGCCACACTTACATTCCCTTGTTACCCCCCTCCCCAGCCCAGATTTGCAGGGTTCACCAAAAGGCCACCACACTACTGGCCCCGCCCTCCGAAAGAAAACGTCACTCTACAGTCAGAGATTCACATACGTCCCTGCCGCCCGCCCGCCCCCAGCGGTGCTCAGACTGCACTCCCAAAACCGCACTGTTTACCTTCGATGATTTCCATAAAGAAACGTAGACAAACAGTGACCCCTGTCTGTCAGCGGTGGTACAGAATGAGCTACACATACAGAAGCACTCTTAAATTTTAAAGTTGAATGTAAGCCAAATAAAATTGGTGTAAATATTCATCCATTCCTATGTATCCTTTCACTGATGCACTCATTCAGTAAATACTGTTACGATCGTAAGAAATCATAGATCTGCTTTTCCTCATAATGACACGTAAAGCCGATGTTGTGTAAATAAGTGTTGCTGCAGAGACACCTCTGCAAATAATAATAATTATAATAATCATCATCATCATATTTAGGGTGGATTTTTCAAATGAACTATATATTATATTACATTTTATAGATAAAATTTTCTATATTTTCATAAATTTTGTATTTAATATAAACATTACCTATTTCACTAATTATTCCAAAGTATTGTTTTATTATTACAAAAAGTGCAACTGTAGGGTTAAGAAGGTGATTTTTAAATACACTGTAGCACAGTAGGACAGTAAGAACTGCAGAGTATGTTTATGTTTAATCTAAATCTAAATGTGGTAAACCTTTAGCAAATAAAACAGCTTCAAATACCAAACAATTCAAATTAAGTAAAATATAATAAAATAATAAAATTCATTGATAAACCTGGCTTTTATACTGAACATTAAAACAATTTTATAAATTAGATGTTCAAAAGCTTTTATTCTAGTGTTTATGATTCCATCATTTCACAAGAAAGACAAGATCACCCCCTAGAGCTGAACTGATGCTACTGACCATACTTCAAAAACGTTCACGGTTATATCACTCATATTCTTAACGAAATGCCACATTTTATTAAATTACTGTAAAACATATTTTATTTTGGCATCTGAAAACTTCTTGTTAGTATTGAAAACATGTAAAACTTTTAAAATAAATTACAGTACCATGCACACACCTTTACAACAAACATCCCCATTAGATTCTGTACGGTGGAAACCAGTTACTGTTATTCTAAATATATACTGTAAGTATGCACAAAAGAAAATGACATTAATTCACTCAGACTTTACAATAAATATTTTGATCAAGCTTCAGCAGAGCTGATCACATTACCCCTTCTAAAATCAGTGCATCTGAATCAGGTTAACAGAGTGACTGTAGTTTATCCCATAGTGAACGGTTCACCCCACCGACATGCTGAATTCTGAAAAAATCGCAACTATTCAATTTTCCACAGGAAACACAGCAGAAATGATAAGCAACAAAGTGTTCTCCCTCAGAGACATCATTCTGTGCATCTGTGTGTGAGTGGGTTTGGTGCTTCTTTAACCACTAACCAGTTAAGACCTGAGAAGAGAACAAAATCTATTTAACTATGATTTGTATTTAAATACTTTCTACAGTTACTCAAATATTGTAATGTTGAAATATATTATATTAAGCAGATTATGACAATGTAAGGCCAAGTGATGCTAGTTCTAAATTAAACTTTAAATGTTTATGCTCTATCTAAAAAGTACAATAATTCTAAGTACATTCATTTATTAATTACATATAATTAGCTACAAAATTTTCATTCAAACTATCAAATATAATAGTTTATAATGTAAATGTAAATATAATGTAAAAAGAGAGTAAACTAATCTTTAATTTATATAAACAACATTAACAAAAATTAAGTTCTATCAATTGAATTTAATTACATTGAGAGATATAAAGCTTTTTCTGACAGTGATGACAAATTAATAAATAGAAATGCAAAAGTGTAAACTAATGTTTCTCCCCTTTTTATTTTTTGTGCTGTAACTACCAAAATGTTACATTCATCAATTCAATTTCATTTAAAATATATACAAAGTTGACAGTTTTAAAAAGAATAAATAAATATCAATAAACCCTGAATGTGGAGAATAAATACAATTAATAAATGAGTAATTTAGATTTACTACAATACATTTAGCTGTTTTAGCACAAATCAAGTACTGTATCAAACAAATAAAGATAATTATTCAACTAATGACAATTAAATTTAATGGTACATTTTGAGTGACTATGTTTGTTATCCATTTTAGCTTCATACAGCACTAAAATCTGAAAACCAAGTCTTGGTTGACTGTCTGGACTAAATGGCGAAGACTGTAAATGTATTTTTTCATCAAATCACTTCTTAAAAGTTTGATGAAGTACATTGTTTTTCGTTAAGCAGTCTTATAAAGATAATCTTTGTTAGTAGCAGTCCGTACCCGTGTGTGTCTCATTCCTCTGAGGTGCCTGCGTGCTCCACAGTGGGTCGCTCCACCAGCCGTTCATATGAGAAGGCCATCATAATCTGAGAGAAATTCACAAAATGTCCAGCAGAGGTCAGTACTGCTCTAAACTCAGAGTGCCTGATTTCAAATTTGGTTTTTTTTTCCAGTTTGTTACAGATGACTTCAAGTGCAATTTATGTACATTATAAAATTAATACCTTTTGTCATATTTTATCATTCGATTTATCATCAGAGAGATCTGATGAAAGATGTCCATCATAAGCACACACACACACACACACACACTTACAGTGAGTAATGCCAGTAGCGCCATCATGACTCCCAGCATGACATAGAGGTTAGAGGTCAGTCCCCCAGCCCAGAGTGGACCCAGGATAGTAGCCAATCCCCCAATTGACCTTCGAACACCCTGACTAAAGCCTGAACACACAGACACACATGCATAAACACAAACACACCCTAAATTATTATTATTATACCCTATTATCTTAAGCTCTTGTCTTAAATAAGTTTAAAAAAAAAAACTTTTTAAAAATAATAATTAGATATACAGTCATGTTCAAGCCTTTTAGCCCCCTGTGAAAATCAAAAAAGCTGCTTATCTGGACAGTAGGTATTTAATTACTCAGTAAATCACTAATATTAAAATAAATACTAACAACATTCATACAAGAAGTAGTGAACGTCCAGGAGAAATCTGGGACTAAGCTTTGTTCTTCAAACTAGCTCACAAGATCTCAACTAGTCTCTTCAAAATCAAAAAATCTTTTTCCTGTATTTTCCTGTATTGTGTTCTAATGTGATCTGGAGTCTTTACCATAAGAGCTCTCATCACACAGAGAAATGCTTTTAAATAATATCATTTGGTGACTGTTTTTCAGATCTTAGGGGATATATAGCTATATTCTATACAGTCATGAGAAGTTAGCACAGCCCATGAACACTTTTAATATATTTAAATATATGGACATTTGATCTTCATCTTAACTATATTGAGAGATAGCAGTGATATAAATTAGCAGATAAAGCTGAAGAAATATCTTTTAATAATCCTTTTAATGATTTGCAACATGTAATTAATAGAAATGCAATTTTCTTGAAAGGAAAGCGTTAGGACAAAGTAATTTCCTCCTTTGGCTGAAATAATGTCAATTAGATATCTCCTATAACCACCTACCAGTCTAGAAGATTTCTCCACTCTTCCATGCAGAATTCTTCCAGCCATGTGATGTTTCAGAGTCTTATTTCTTACATTTTCCCTCAGGCCCCCCCTGATACAATATAGATTTTATAGTTGTTTCTATGATGGAGAGCTCACCAGGCCCTGCTGCAGCAAAGCAGCCCCAAACCATGATACTTCCACCTCCATGCTTCACCGATGAGGTTCTTATGCATCTTCTGTTACCAATTAATTCAACATTGGATCCATCTGTCCAAAGCACATTGTTCTAGAAGTTCTGCTCTTTGTATAGATGTTCTCTGGCAAACTTGAGTCTTGCCCTGATGTTTTTGGCAGCAAGGGTTTTCTCCTCGCACACCTCCCATGAAAATCAAACTTGTTTTGTCTCATTCTGAGAGTAGATGCTGAACTTTAACATCAACTGTGACAAGAACTACCTGTAGATATTTTAGGATTGTTGGAGACTTCTTTATGAAGGCCTCAGAGAGCTCTTGCCATGGTGATGCCATTCACTTTAGCAATCAATAGCAAACCAAACTAATGTCTGAAGTTTGAATAACACAGCCTCCTCCAAAGTCCTCTCTAATGATGGTCTTCTTTTATTTTTCAGTTTTAGCTTTAGTTATATCACCTCCATCCCTCAACACAGTAAAAATTAACATGTCCATATGTTTAATTATGTAAAAAATAGTCAAAGGTGTTCATGGAGTTTGTTAACTTTTTCATGTGACTGTTTACCTGCTGTCTTAAAGAACCTCGTTTACAGTAGAATCAGTCCAACATGAGCAGGACCAACCTTGAGTTTTCTCTGATGTGACTTTAGAGAAGAGGGACACTTGAGCAACAGCAACAAAAGGGAGACCCAAAACCTGAAGAAAAACCCCAATTATGAACTCTGCTAACTGCCATGGGAATCCACCTGAAACAGAAAATCAGGACAGCACAGTTCTTGTAACCCTATATTATCATTCCTGTCCTGCAACATTCATACATTCCTTACACCGACAGCTTCTGTCATACTTAAGACCCAACACCAGGTACTGAGTTTCAGCATTTACAGACAGTTTTTGTAAAGTTCTGGTTTCAAAGTAATTATTATGGCAGATTTATATGTATATATTAATCATTAAGTTTGTTCACTTGATTTTCTGACAAAAAAGATCTGCATACTTTGAAAAACTGACTGTAGAATGTTGACTTTTATGTTGTTTTTTGTGTTGATGTGTCTGTATTTGCTTTCCTCTGTAGGAGCTTCTTGATCAGCTCCACATCCTTTCATACCCACATCCCTGAATCATAATCTCATAGTACAAAAAAGGGCTGATGGAGCTCTGGATGATTTCAGGTTTTAAGAATTAGAGGACCTTAATTTTCTCCTCTCTTTCAAAGATGAAAGATGAATATTTTTGTAACAACAGTAGGGTGGGGAAGGAAGAGCTGGTCTTGTACAGTTGTTAGGGGACCCATTTTGTGTCTTTGAATCATTTGTTTGCTCAGTTTAGGCTTGTTTTGAGAAGTGTTCTAGAGGCCCTGAAGGCGATTAGAAAGGTTAATGTCAATAAAGTGAAGCCAGAAGAAAAGCTTCAGGTGGTCACAAATTATTATATTATCATGTGACTTAAATATGTCCTGTATACTGCTTTCAATCAAATCTAGGCTTGTTTGAACTCCAGTTTTGGAAAATCGTTTGACATTTTGGACACCCTTCCATATGTAAGCAGATTAGCAAGAAGCCAATCTAATCTCCTCAGAAATATCTTCGGAAACACTAACAACTTCATAGTCATTTTGACTGAACACTATTTAAATGAATCAGTAGCATGTGTGTACAACACTGTATGCTCAGCAGAGACTAAACTCACCCTGAGGGTTTGCGAGGAAGATGAGGCACCACACACAGGAGATGTTGCAGAGGATTAAACCGATGGCCAACACCACCCTCTCAGCAACCCTGCGGCTCAGCCAGCGCACAAAAACAAAGCCTGCGATGACCTCCACTCCACACACGCAGTACATTATACTGTTCTCCAGCTCACCAAAGCTGAAGAACTTCTGAGTCAGAGGAGTCACCATTGTCTGTTAGCCGAGACAGAACAAACATTAAACAATAAACATTCAATATAAACGTAACACTGATTGATATCTGATGTAGGTAAATAGCTCCAAGTAGAACTTGCTCTACTTGTCATCTTCTAACAAGTTCCATAGCAGTGAGACAGGTTTTGCTCCAGATTCGCCCTGAACACTTGACTTCTGAGTTTAAATACACATAATTTACTCCTCTACTATTTGAATCTCCCTCTTGGTGGAAGATCAACAACTCATATTGAGAGCTGAAGCTAGAATAATGTACAGGCTCAAAAACTGGGTTTAACACAATGTTAAAACTCATATCATAAAAGTACACAATGAGAAATCCCTAAATAGCTTCCCAAGAGCTCATTTTAGATGCATGATGATCAGAAATGTACTGTAGATATGATTGAAATAAACTCTATTTGAGGCTGATAATATTTTGAAATTCTGCTTTCAGCTGCTGTGATTTTTCCCAAAGGGTGTGTTAGTAAATACCCACTGACTAATAATACATTATTCATAATATCATACAGTATGGAATAACATTTGCATTTTTAAATGTGTGTAGGTGTGTGTGTGTTCACCTCCAATGCTGTCTGGTTAAACAATGTAATAAACTGTGCTGTAAGCAGTACCACCACCTCCTCTCTCATGAACTCTGCAGTTAAAACAGAGAATAAATACTGAAGTAAGTACATTCGCTACGTATTAGCCGGCTTGCCAAGCAGGTCATTTTTACATACGATATTTGCATGAATTTAAATGATGTTTCATTTCTGTCACCGTGGCGTGCACTGAAGCGCTTGAATGGGTTGGAGTAGATCTGCTCAGGTGGGGATGGTGAGCGTTGGGGCAGGTTGCCATTAGCAACTGGCTGCACTATGGATGGGGGGGTGGAGAGAGTGCCGTATGATCCAGTGAGGTCATGGGGCTGGACCAATGGCCGGCCTTCATCATTCTCATCTTCCCCTTCCTCCTTGTCCTCCTGCTCCTGCTCCTCCCCTGTCCCACTGCTGACTGGCTGGGGGATGTCCCAGTACATCAGCAGAACTACTAACTGCAGCAGCAGCCACAGCATGCACATAAATATCTGCACAAACACAACAAACATAATACACAACAGTTAAGCAGACTGAAAAATGTGGACTTGGAAGCTAATAAAAAAAAGCTGAAGCACTGTTTGATAAAATTCAGAAGCATCCCAGCTCTTTACACAGCACAGTCTCTCTCCTCAACCTACATGGAAGTTAAACGTGACTGGCTGGGCTGCTGGAAATGTATTAATATTATTACTAATATTATTGTTATTGCATTATTTACATGGACAGTAAATCAAGCTGGTGATCCACCTTTAAAAATGAGTTGCTGCATTACTGTGATCCATCATAGTAACGTCATAGCAAATGTGGCGGTGCACTGATAACTCATTGATAGCCCTGAATACTGAGCTGTAGCTTAACAACTGGAACACGGTCTGTGAACCTCTTACAAGCTGTCAGAGTTTTACTGTGTTCTGTTGTACCGGAGTACATTGTATGTGTGAATCTCTGAGTTACCCCGGGTGCTGTGTACTTGTTTACTACAAAAGGCCCGACCTGGAAGTCACACAGCCTCAGAAAGATGTTAAATGCTGGACCTGCAGCAGAGAACAATAAAAAAAAAAACAACAAAAAAACATCAACAAGCTTAAAAATTCCTAAAATATTCCTATCAATCAGTCAGTCAGACAGTCATTATCTTATTCACTGCATTCTGAATAGGGTCATGATGGATACAGTGCCTACATGGAATCATCAGGCGCAAGGTAGGAATACTGCCTGGACAGGGCACCAGTCCATTACAGGATACCACACACACATGTGCATTTTTGGGAGGCTGGTAGAAACCAGAAACCTCACAGACAGTGACCCAAGCAGGGATTGAAACCACAACCATGGAGCTGTGCAACACATACATTATCTGCAGCACCACCATGCTGCCATATTCCTATCAATCTTCCTATTCATTCCTAAAATAATCATATTAAAGAAATATAGTTTAAAATGAAACCAAAGTTTGGTTTCTGACTTTTGCTTCTTTTGTTTTCAGCCCTTGAACTGTAAGGTTAATGTAGATAATAAATAAAGACATGTTTAATGGTTTATACCTTAGTAATTAGCACAGTGCTTCCATTACTTATTAGCATTGTAGATCAAATGTGGAACATAAGAGGCTAACAGGGAATTGTATGCATTTGAATTACTTTTATGTATATCATACCTACCAATCAACAGGCCAGCTTGTCGGCAGGCCATCACCATAGCAAAAACGGTGGAGCGATCCTCCGGCACAGTGTTTCTGGTCAAGAAACTAAAGATAGAAGAGCCAGCACCAGTCCCAATGCCTACAACAGCACAAAACTTTTACATGAACTACTGTTGGAACTATGAATGGGCTGGAAACTGCATAAAGTCAATAATAATAATAATAATAATAATAATAATAATAATAATAATAATAATAATAATAATAATAATACTTTTATATAATTTCAATAACTGTGAAACATTTTCAGTATATCCAATATCAATACTGTGAAAATAATAAATACGACACATGAAAGATAACAATTAAAAATGGTACAGAGTGGGTGAAAGGTAGCTTCACCTGCGACTAAACGGCTACTGAGCAAAAGCCATTTAGAGTATCCCATGAAATACATGAAATTACCTGAAATAGAGAAATTGAGGAGAGTGGCTTAGAAAATGAGCATGTCAAATAGAAAATTGTCAGTAAGGTACAGCTACCGTACACCTATCCTAATCATTAATAAATGATTCATAATTGTTACTGTACAATTCATAGCAGATACACAATCATTCTAGCAGGTTCTGAATAGTTCATAATAGTTACTTAAAAATAAACGAATACTGATTAAGATCATAATAAGCCAATAATAATTAAATAGTAGACACTTAATAATTAATATTCAAGTCACACTGAATAACAATTCACACTGAATTCACATATAAATACTGTATAATAGTATATAGTAGATATTATACATATACTAAAACATGCTTAAAAACTCACATTGGAGTATGATATAATAGGCTATAGCAGGAAAACAACCCTGAAACCCACAAACTGAACACTAAGCCTGCAGTTTACAAGGTCCAGTCCAGTTCAGACTAACCAACTATTTCAAAGCAGTTGGCAAACAGTATGATCTTTTTGGTGGTGCGTGTCCTGTCGGAGATGAGACCGAACAATGGTCCAGAGAGCAGGCCACTGAAGCTAAAGGCAGAGAGGCCGAGCCCCAGGAAATACGGTGGAGCTCCCAGAGTCTGCAGATAACGCCAGATGGTGGGTAAAATCACAGCTGAGAAGGAAATGAGAGAGAGATATCAAGTGCTTTGCAGATGGTTTCATTCTTATTTGACACTGAAACACATGATGAACAGAGTGAATGAACAACCCAGCAGTGGAGAACTGGGAACAGAATATTTTCAATAATTCAATTTAGGAGGAATTCACAAATCTTAGAATTTCTATAGAATTTTCTATGTCATCTATAGAATGACATACAGAGGAGTGCAGTCTGTCTCTTGATTTCACTACTACAACACTATTGTAACATATGCAAGTCTTATTAAATTACAGGTTTTTTGAAGTCACATCTCAACAGAAACATTTAAAGTGCAGTCAGGGTTTAATAGCTTACAATCACATATTGCAATGACATTTTCTTTTCTTTTGTTTTTTTACAATTTTGCATTCTACAGTTTATTTCCTACACAGGATTTATTCTTGTACTTACACAAGAATCAAATGTGTCAAACTCTACTGCATAAGACTAAATATAAACATATACAGACCTAAACAGAGTAGAAATGATCAAAAGTGTGTTCAGTACTGATGGTTCAATGTCAGATTAGGGGCATTCAAGGGGTGTGGCTAAAACAAGGCTCCAACCATTATGTTTAAATCAACTTTAAATTGCATTTTAAAAACATTATTTGAAATTTCTTAATCATTCAACTTCAATAGAATAGAGATAAACTGACCGCAGATCAATGAATAAGTAGACAAACTGACCGCAGATCAATGAATAAGTAGATAAACTGACCGCAGATCAATGAATAAGTAGATAAACTGACCGCAGATCAGTGAATAAGTAGATAAACTGACCGCAGATCAGTGAATAAGTAGATAAACTGACCATACTCAATTCCACTCAGAAGAAAAATCAGTCCGATGGTGAAGAAGGTGAGTTTCCTGCGGCGCTGGTCATCCATCATGAACACTCACCAACCCGACCTCATCCTCAACACACACCAACACACACACTCACCTACCCAACCTCATCCTCAACACACACCAATACACACACTCACCTACCCAACCTCATCCTCAACACACACACTCACTAACACACACTCACCAACTCAACCTCATCCTCAACACACACACAGACTCACTAAGACACACTCACCAACTCAACCTCATCCTCAACACACACAAACACAGACTCACTAACACACACTCACCAACTCAACCTCATCCTCAACACACACTCACGAATCCAACCTCATCCTCAACACACACTCACTAAAACTGCAGAAAGACAACAGGAAGACAAACGAAAGAATAAAAGAAAGAAAGAAGAGGAAAAGAGTTCAAACTGAACCGCCGCTGTAAACAGTCCTGCAGGTAGAGAAGCACTTCCGGTTGGGAATGTCTTTCTCACACTCTCACTGATTTCACCCTCCCTCCCCTTTCTCTCTCTCTCTCTCTCTCTCTCGAATAATAATTAACACATCAGTAGATTATCTCCCAACTGCTTTAAACAGCTACACACACACACACACATTTTTGACACAAGTCTGAGGATTTTGAACACTGTGACTGCGTTAGAAACATGACTATTTGTGTAAAGATTTGAGTCTCTGGTATCCAGCCACTCAGGGGTTAAATATTTAAGTCTTCTTCCCCAATAAAGGTCTGAATCATGGATGATGGCTCTGTCCTGTGACTCCTATTAGGCCACAGCAAAGACATTGTGGGCAAAGCTGCACACGCTGCTACATTCAGGCTCGCCATAAATTCAATTTCCATCTGAGCTTGAGAAGACCATCTCAAAGTTTCATTCAGCAGTGATAGACCTTAGATACACACACCCATGTCTAGCTCTCTTTTGCTAACCAAATACAGTATTTTTTTAGTCTCATATAAATATATAAAAAATTAATAAAAATACATTACTTATTTACATGAATGTGTATATAATTTATGAAATATACTGGTATATGTTGTAACTCATTACAATTGTTCATTCATTAATCATTATTTGAAGTTTAATATAGTCAAGAACACAATATAATAGTTAAATGTATTAAAATAAATCACCCAATAAACACAAGTTACAAGCAAATACATATAAAAAGTTTTATTTACATAATAAGCATGTCTGTTCTCATTTTCAGCAGTTTAAAAAAAAATAGATCTAAGTTTTGAGTGTCCATTGTTTTGCCACCAGAGAGCAAGATCAATCCTTAGAGCACCATAAGACAAAATCTGTTAGAACGCAAGCTTCTTCATGAGTAAATAGACCCTGGAGTCCACCTCAAACCCATGCAGATTGTTGGCATCCCCCTGTAACCGCATGAGTAGCCCACCATATGACACATAAGCAGAGCTGTGAAAGACAAAAGACAGATATTATGTCATAAGTGTCATATCACAACATTTAAACTGAAAAGAATACCTGCCTTTTACACTGTGAGAGTATTTCAAAATGAATGGACCAATAGAAAGGCTTAAAAGTTACTTTACACATTAAAAGGCCCAAATATTGGAAAACATGAATGATTCTTGCTTTGAACATTGTTGAAAGGTCTATTTTGAATTCACTATTTTTGTAATGTCACAACAGCCAAAGCATATACATTTACCAGCAATTCAGCCTATAGCTGTTAAGTTCTGCCTATTCACTTTTGAAATTTTTGGCAGCATTTAAAGCAGTGAAACTAGAAACCCTGACGCAATGATAAACGAATAAACAATTAAGAGCACTAAACAATCTGACTACTGAAAACTGAAATGCAACCACTGCTGCCTCAGATCATATATTTGGATATTACCAACTATACTGTTTACAGCAAGCGGATATACCTGTGAACAGGTCAGACATTGGGTGCAGGATTTATTTACATTTTGGCTTATTATAGAGGAAAAGCTGAGCAGGCCTTCAATTGCATTACATTTAGGCAAATCATCCCGTCAATTATGAAACTGTCTCCAAAAATGGAAACTAAAAAACTTCTTCCGTATTGAACTGATGAGACGTTTCAAAAATGGACATACTTTTTTTCTTTTTGTAATAATTTTTACAGTGATTTTTATAAACAATTAAGAATTTATTTTTCCGCTTATTGTCAAGTTGTTATTTTGGACATATAGAGGTTTTTGTGTGACAGTGATGATGATAAATTAAGCAATAAGCCCTAAAATATACTGTTTCTTTGTAGAGGCTGGGATTTGCATAAGAAATATTTCCTGAAGTAAGCTCATGTTTATGGAAAACAATGATAATCACTCTTACAGTCGTGTAGCTGCTTCTGTAGAGGTCTCATCTCCTTCAATTCTATACACTTTGCCATACATCACATAATCAAACTGATCCGCCCTGGAAGAAAATCACACAAACATACTTTAATATCTTACCACTAATGTTTTAGGTGAGCACTATATATATATATATATACACATACATATATATACATACATATATATATACACACACACACACACGGAATATTGTTTTCAACTGAAACACATAAGATTAGTAAATAAGAAATATTGATTTTAATGGATGAATGTGGTTTATTACTGTCATATGTAATGTTAATTAATGTCCCCTTATTGTAAAATGTGACTGAATGCATGCTTGTATGTTTCTCGTGCTTTTCAAAGTACAGCCTGAAGGACCCTAGACATTCTAGCTGTCCCCATGCTTCCTGGAGCATCTCCCAAAACATAGATTGGCTTGATGAAATCTTCCTCTGTACCGTACAGTCAAGCTGCTCTCACAATAGCTCAAGTGTGTTCAGATGGCCAATGTCCTTTGAGCATGTAATGCTTCCTTTTATGTTACATTATGAATATAACATTTTCCAGCTGTGCAGCAAAATTGAAAAAGGGTTTCTAACAATCAATTAGCCTAATAACATTCTGAACTTGGATTGGAAGCCATACCAAGAGACCTGAGAATTGCTGAATATGCAAAATAGGCCTCATACAAAAATAGGACTTAATGCAAACATTTTCATTCTTTAAAAATAATCTTATACATTAAAGTTGACTGTGTTATTGACAACTGTTTGAAATGTTCTGTGTGTGTATGTATGTTTGGCTTTACCTAGATGGTCTGTCATCTTGAGGGTTGTATTCTCCATCATCTGGAGTACCATCTTCATACAGTGTGCTGGCTATTACCAATCTGAATTTGTCCCCTAACATGAAGAAATAACATGGTGTATCATTAAAGAAATCTACGATTGCTAAGCATGTTAAATTACTCCAACACTACAGCCCTGTAGATTAAGGTCTGTTACGGATTTAGAAATAAGCTGCAAGTTAAACACAGTGTGTTTAATAAACAAGCAGGTGTCATGCTGAGCAAATACAACCTGATCCATCAGTATGTGTAGCTCAGTTTACTTTGTCTGGATCGAGAAAAGGAACTCTTGTAGTTTAGTTCAGGTCTGCTTATTTAATGTTGTGCCAAAAACAAACATCAGAACTGGTGACATACATTTGTTGACAAGAACTGTTATATCACATCCCCCTTACCAAGATCAACAGGATAGATCTGCGTATTCACATCCAGGATGAGGTCCATTTTGAAAGACTCGCTTTCACAGTGAAGCCGAGACACTGGAAGAGAACAGAGAAAATGAGCAGGATCTCTGGAACACTGATCAATACTGATCAAGTGCACTTTAGAAATGTTTATGCATCACCACCTACTGATATGCTCATTACTAATACAGGCATCACCCCATAATCCCTATATTAGTGCATCAAGTGATACAGGGTACAGTTAGGTTTTACAAATGATCAAGTGGAGGCTGAGCTCACCTCTGTCAAACTTCTTCCCATCTGGATCGATATCCTTCACATCAAAAATATCTTCAAACAGAATCCCAGCCATGTCTGCCCAGAAATGCCACTCTAATAAACACACACACACACACATTTATCATTGTTTATGGTAAAAAATGTAAATCAGTTGACTGTCTACATGGAAATAAAATAAAAGTCAAACCCTTTACTAGAGTCATCACATACCACAACTTATAACAATGTCATTTCTCGGTTTTACTCAGATTTTACTCTTTTATTGATTAAACACTGCTTTTTTTAAATTCTAAACAACTTAGCATCTTAGCTTAGCCACTTTTCCACAGCAGTTCAGGCTGTTCAGGAGAAGAAGTCCTCTTCAGAAGCCACTTACTGTAAACCTGACCCGCTTTACTGACGCAGGCGTTTCAGACGCCTTCAGTAACTCGCCGTTTGACCGTTTTCAGTGATAAAGCTCAGGTTTCATTCATTCAGCTCTGAACTGCAGCACGCGCCGCACTCTTGACGCTTTACTTTTACACACCTACTTCCGGTGGCGCCCAAAAGTCTTTTTTTTTTTAATTTACAAAAAAACTAATCACATGTGTATTTACATTTTGTATTTTTTAAATATATATTTGGTTGTTTGTATTGAATTTGAAAGGCGAAAACGTGCCCCTTTAAGCGACCGTTCGCTAGGACTACAAATCGTCTCGGATAAAAACTACAAAACCTGACGACACTTGCTTCCACTTTCAGGCTGGCGTTGCAGTAGAGGTGGGCGATACCGGGAATTTTGGCATCGATCCGATACCAAGTAAATGCAGGGCCAGTATCGCCTATATCGATACCGATACTTTTTAATATTTAAGCTTGATAGATCCAAAGGATCCAAAAGACCTAGGATAAAATTTCACCAAACATTGTACGTGACAAAACTTTATTATCACAATCAACATTTTTGTTTAGAAACAATGGAACAGTTACTAAACAAAGTTTGTCTTACCACTAGGAAAATAAATATTTTTGAGGTAGAAAAGGAAACAACACAATACAAAAAATAAAATAAAAAATTCTACTCTCACTACACATATCTATTTCTTTCATTCTTTGTTTATTTTTTAATAGAATTATTCTTAGGAATTTTCTTCAGTGCAAATCTGTGTCTTCTTAAATTAACAGAGTAAAAATATCACTCAACACAACCTCAAACACAATCTCCTGAGGAAGAGGCCTGACAAACCACAATACGACAAAATTAACACAACAAACACTTTAAACAGTTAAACATTTATTCTGTTTTTCAAGTCAAATAAAACAATACAATCATTGTCTGAGTGGAGGCTCTGGGTCTGTGGGAACGGGGAATGACTCCTCTCCGTTTGTGCAGCTCCACGTTTACTGCTGCGTGCTTTTTCTTCTGCTTGTAGAGGTTTGTTGCGTCTCTCTCTCTCTCTCTCTCTCTCTCTCTCTCTCTCTCTCTCTCTCTCTCTCAATTTTCAATTTAATTTCAATTTAAGTTTGCTTTATTGGCATGACTGTTCTTTTTACAATGTTGCCAAAGCACAGAAACATTACAGTGACTGTACAGTGACGTGACAGTACTCTGTACTGTGACGTGTCGACTCGAGGAGAGCATTGATTGGCGGGCCAGGACGAGGGGGTGGGCCCTGGCGGAGCCTACCTGCATGGCTGATTGGCTGGCGCCGCTGACCCAGGTGACGTCAAATAATAAAAGTCGAGCGTTGGAGGGGCGGTGCGCGCTATTCCGTGCTGTGACGCAGAGTAAGGCTGCATTTACACACAGAGTAGAGACTCTGCTGAACGCACGTGCGTAGCGATCAGTGAGAGCGGTAGAGAAAGAAAGCTAGATATCGATCTTTTTACATGAGTATTGATCATCAGTTCCAGCGTTGGTATCGATATTATCGATATTTGGATCGACCCGCCCACCTCTAGTTGCCAGGCGTAGAGCGTCCTCGGAACAGTTACCATAGCGACCAGCAGCAGCGAGCCGTGTGGCTAGGCTAACGTGAACTCTCTGTTTTGGTGGATTTAAGCCTCGTTTTTGGCGATGTGGCGCTTTATTCCGCCGCGAGGAGGAGCAGGACTGTCTGTGCGACACTGAGCAGCGTTTCTGACTGAGTGAGTGTCGCGCTGTGTAACGCTCGTTACCTGCACACTGTTTGAAACACAGGCCTGGTTTGTGTCTCAGAGTACTTTAGTATTTACTCAATTACTTCCTAAAGTGCCCCAGCGCTGTAGTTCGGTTGTTTACCAGCGAGCTGCAGTTTTTTGTTTGAAAAACAGTAAATAATTCAGAACAGCAACCAGTTACTGTGTCAGTCAGCTGCTCTGTGACCTGCTGCATTTGGAGTGCTTTCAGCTGGGTGCTAAAATGATGAGCAGGGTGTTTATGTGGAAAATCAGTGGGTTGATGAACATAAAATTGGGGTAAAAGTAAGAAAAACTATTTACTTGAAGGACTTTTTAAAGTGATATTAAATTTTCTCTTCTTTTGCAGGTCAGGGATACATGAATTCCAGAAAGTTTCAAGAGATGGGGGACATTCTGGCAAACGAAGCAGATCTCCTTCTGATGATGAAAGAGGTGTGTGTGACAGACAGACAGACAGACACACACACACACACACACACACACACAGACAGACAGACAGACATGATGCTCTGTTGCCAATGCAGAGTTTTCTTCTCTTCCTGCTTCCTGCTCTCAGCCTCTTCTAGATAGCAAAGAGTGAGCCCAGCTACCTGACAGGGAAAAGTCATTTCAGCCACTTGTACCCATAAACACAGTCGTTATGAATTGTTTCTGTATTTATATGACCCTCTAACCCCCAGTTTATGAAGATTTTCATTGAAACTCTGCTGGGCTCAAATGAACACTGTAAAGTAAATTTAACAGTAGATATTTGCTTGCTTTCTTACTTTTCTTGTTTTGTCTTGTTTTATGTGATCAAAGCCTTTGACTACTGTTTGTACCATGTATAACTACGTAAACTTTGACTTTAGACTTTGACAGCTGCAATGCATCGGGAAACTATTCACAACACTTCACTTTTTGCACATTTTATGTTACAGCCTTTCAGAATTTCAGAATAAATTTATTAAATTAATTTTCCCCCTCTAAATTCTACATACCTGATGACAGAGTGAGAAAATGTCAGAGCACAACTTAGCCGTGAAGTGCAAGGAATTGTCTGTAAGCCTCTGAGACAGGATTGTATTGAGACACAGATCTGGATATGGGTACAGAAAAAATTCTGTTGCATTAAAGGTCCCCATGAGCACAGTGGCCTCCATCATCTGTACACCAGGACTCTACATAGAGCTGGCCACCCGGCCAAACTCAGTGATTGTGGTCGGAGGGCCTTAGCTAGGGAGGTGACCGAAAACCCATTGGTGACTCTGACAGAGCTTACACATTGCTCTGTGGATAGGAGAGAACAAAAGAACAACCATTTCTGCAGCACTCCATCAATCAGGCCTGTATGGTAGAGTGGCCAGATGAAAGTCCCTCCTCAGTAAAAGGCACATGACAGCCCACCTGATGTTTTCCAAAGGGCATCTAATGGACTCTGAGACTATGAGAAACAAAAAGATAGAACTTTCTGGACTGAATGCCAAGCATCATTGTCTGGAGGAAACTAGACACTGCTCATCACCTAGCCAATACCATTCCTACATTCAAGCATGGTGGTGGCAGCATCATGGAGTGGGGATGTTTTTTCTGCAGCAAGAACTGGGAGACTAATCAGGGTAAAGGAAATATGACTACAGCAATGTACACATGTCCTTGATGAGAACCTGCTCCTGACCGTTCTGGATCTCAGACTGGGATGAAGGTTTATCTTCCAAAAGGACAAAGATCGTAACCCCACAGCCAAGATAACACAGAAGTGGCTTCGGGACAACTCTGTGAATGTGAATGCTTAAGTGGCCCACCCAGAGCCCAGGCTTACTGAAAATTTTTGAAGCCATTTTGGATTAAGGCTGTAACATGAAAAATGTGGAAAAAGTGAAGCGCTGTGACTACTTTCTGGATGCACTGTATGTCATGAGCACTAATGTTAACTGATTATTTCCAGTACCTGACGTTCTGTGAGTTCGAGGAGACAGTGAAGATCTTTCAGAAGGAATGCAAGAGCAAAGGAAAACCCGTGCCTAAGACACCAAGTAGCCGACCTATAGACTGTAAAATCTTAATCATACAGGTGAGGTTCAATCATGTGCATCATTGCAGTGCTGAGAGAGAGTGAAATGATAGTGGTGGTGATAGTTTAATTTCTGTTAAAGGATCTACAGGTTTTTAAATTCAAAGGCTTGGTTACTTCTTCTAGTCGTCACTGTGCTTAATAATAGACATAAACAAGACACCCATTTAACTGTGATTACTTTGCTTAAATTGTGTTTGTCTGCAATTGTAAGTAGATAATGATCAGATCAGACAAAGTTTTATTAGTAATCAAAAACAACCAATATCCTCTCCAAGTCACCCAGAGCTTCATTGTTACAATGTAATATAAGATACTGGTTTGGAATGTGTTTCATCTCCAGAAGGATCTGATCACTTCGTTTGATGATGGAGATACGAAGGTGTTTTTCGAGCTGTGGGTAGAACACGTTCCTGTGGACATTAGGGACAATGACTCAACTGTCCAGAAATTGGAATTCTATTTAAACATTCATTTTGTTATCTATCCGCTGAAGAACTCTATCGGAAGATATGTAAGTTGAATTCACTGTACTTTTAATTTATTTTTGTGGAGGGTGCTGATACTAGTGCCCTGATAGGAGGGAATGATATGGCAAGTATATTGTCGCAGTATATGGACAAAAGTATTGGCACATCTTGCTTTTTCTAGCCAGCAGATGTCCCCACTAAACCATAAAATGTCTACAAGCCACAAACTCCATACTTTTATATCTACTGTATATTTAAGTTACACATTTAATCATTACTTTATTCTGTCTACATTGGTCAGTTCTTTACTCCCATAAGTAGAAAATGTAGGTTAGTTTTAGAGTATTTTCTGGGTAATGCATTAAGTCTGCAGTTTAGATTTTTATCAAGGCTTGAGCTGCGGCGCTTATTTAGCTAACAAGTAATGAAATTTTATAGTCCTATGCAAAAGTTTGGGTTCAGATTAAATGTTTTGCTGACTTGTTAAATGTACATGAGAAAACAAATCCCGTGCAGCTTAGATATTTTATATTCCTACACATTTCATTGTACAGTTTCTATTTACTTGCTGAAATGATCATGAGAAAATGGGATATGTTTGATGTTTGTCTAAAGGATAAAGCTGATTTTGATGAGCGGATCAGTCACTTTAAGCACTACCTGGAGACGCGGGGGGCAGCATTGAGCCAGACCACTGAGTTTCTGCCCTTTTACGCCCTGCCCTTCGTTCCCAATCCTGCAGTGCATCCATCCTTTCAGGAACTTTTCCAGGTGCCCGAGTTTCCATCCAATACACACCTGTGCAGGAATATTGCACAGTTTCGTAGTTTATGGCTGCTGCATCTGTAGTGTACAGTTCATTTAAACACATTTTCCTGAAATTCCTAAAAAATAAAATTTTCATATAAAACATAATTATAATGTAGCATAAAAGCTATGTGTGGACACTATTTTAAGATTATAATATTTGTCTTATTTTGTAACATGTTTTTATAGGTCTGGACGAAATGGACAAACAATCATATCTATTTATTTTAGCTTAATACAATATGATATAAAACTCAGACTTGAAACGACTTGCTTCTCTTACCTCCAGGCCATGGCTGCCCCATAATTATAATTATAGACTAGAATTGAGAATTTCATTCACCACGATATCATATTTTGTAGTGTCTGTGTTAAAATGCTCTTGTTTTATCATAGACTAACGCTACTTTTTGTCACAGTGCATTCAAAATGAATGTCTGACATTTTAACATAGAAAACCTTTAAAAGGTTTGAATGTGTTTTTGGTGACTCAGTTTTTCCATTTTTGATTGATTTTAGGACACTTGGGCTCCAGATTTAAGGAAAAGGCTGGAAAAGGTATTGGCTTCAATACTGACAGCATCAGCTATGCCCAGGCTGCTCACTTTATATGTATCCTTTCACTTCAAAAATTTTGAATTGCATTTCTTATTTACTGTTTCAATAATAAGTCATTGTAATGATAACGATTAATTTAAGTGCAGTTAAAAAAATAGAATAAAAAACACTATGTTGAAGGATATGTGGTGGTAGTTTCTGCTAATCTATATTCATATGAAAGCTGTGCAGTACTTTGTGAAGCAGGTTTTCTGTGTGCTCTGTCTGTTCTGATAGGAATGTGTGGATAGGCCATGCCAGAGTAAACAGAGTTATGATTGTTCACGAGAAGTGAATTACATTATAACGGTAATTAAATGGTGTTAATTTGTTTAATATCATGAACTACTGTGAACTGACTCTCCTTAACAACAGCTCAACAGAGAGAGAGCACAAAGAGCAACAAAGGTGATAATCTCTCTTTTTTACTTATTTGATGTTCAGTGTTGGATTAATTTCACTTGCATGAACAGGGTATTGTTACTGTTTTAATTCAAACTTGATTTTGAGGACACTGTAATCTCCCACAATTCACTGGTAATTTATAGTAAACGTCAGCTCACTACATGAGCTGAACATGGACAAGAATGCAACTGTGAGTCTCATTACTAACTAAAATAACTTGGAAAAGTTAAGGCTACATGATGAGCTCTCAAAATTAAATATACTTCACCACATTCCAGAACTTACTTACATAAGTTGAGAAAACGCAAAAGCTTTTCAGCAAGTTGTTTATCTTTTTAATTGACGTGATTATTAGCTAAAAATTGTGAAAAAATCAGTGGATCTCATTCATGAAACTGCAACTAAATTCTGAGTAAAATGGACCATCCAGAATCTTTCCACTAGATTCACGAATGCTGTATAAACACCAGCAGTTTTAGTAAGATGTATGTTAATTAATGAATACCAATGGTTTGTAAATGTGGCAGGCATGTGCTTCCTTCACTATTGGCATACATGCACCATAAACCAGGAACATAAATTACAAATGACCACATGGATAGTAGAAGTAGTCTTCACTCTTACCTGATGATAAACTTGTAGGACTGCAAAAGTTGCCAAAGTTCCCCAGTAGAGCTCTGACTCCTAAATTCAGCAGCAGCATGAAATCTTTGGTCTTTAATGTCATTCTTATTCTCATTCTCCAGTTTTCTCATTCATTTGCAAACAGATGTACATACCTTTCAGACTTCTGAACACTTTAATGAACAACAAAAAAGGTTTTACTAACAATTTATGTGCAAATTTGCTGTGATCTTGGAATAAGTCGACTGTATTGAATAATTCTTAACTCCCACTTAAAAAAAACACTGTAGCAAAGTTATCTGTTTTTTATTTGTCTGCAAATCGAACATTGATTTTTAACATACACTACATACTTCAAGTTAGGATAACATGATGAATGTGGTTAACATAAGAAAATAAATATGAAGGTAATTGTTGAAGTTTTTTATTGACACTTTCATTGTAAGAAGTTATTTCCAATTTTCTCTGCAGTTGGTGCATTGAGGGGAGGGGGGGGTCTCCATATAATAGCAATGGAATATTTCCTGTTTATTATATTATTTGATTTATTATCTTCAGTGTCCATGAATGAGTGACTAACCCATGTCTGTTTCCACACAGAGAGCCTTAGGCAGATGCAGGCACAGCTGGCTGAAGCAGAGAAGAAAGCTTCCAGCTACATGCGGAAGCATAATAGGATACAGACGGAGTACCACAACCTCATTGGAGTGACTGCTGAACTGGTAGACTCGCTCGAGGCTGCAGTCAGTGGGAAAATGGCAAGAAAACGTGCCAATTGTTCATTGGCCAATGTCACACTATTGCCTTTCAGGATGTTCAGCCAATTTCAGCAACTTCAGCTCTTTTTCTTTATTGATCAGCAATATATGGCCCCATGGTGTTTGACTATCAGTGTGGTATGATGCAAATAAGGTGTTGAGGGTTATCAAAAAAAAATTGAATTCATGTAATAAATGAAAGATTTTTCCTCCAGACCATTTGTGGCACCTGAAGGAAACTTCACCGCCACACATATACGTACCCAAATTTCTTTACATGTAAACACTGGTGTATTTTTGCCTTTGTTTCTTTTTGTATGGTACACAACAATGCAGCTTCCAGCTTAGTACTGGAATGGCATTGCACTACAGTGCCTACCCTCGTTCTGGTCTTAAAGTATGTGGTTGCCAGGGACAGTTGTGCAAGAGGTATGATCATCAAGCACTGCTGCGGCTAAAAATGCTCACTGTGCAGTGTCGGTGTTCACGCAAGCCTTAAGGGAAACCTTCTGAAACTTGCCTTCTGTTTTTCCACTCTGCCTGACCAGTGGATTTGTGTGCCTGTCATCTGTCTCACCTCTGTATTTGTTGGATTTGTACATCTATCTGTGTTTTGGGGCCAGTGGACTTCCACTGATCATCTCTTCATACAATGCTCTAGATCACATGAGCTTCATTATAGAAGAAGCTGAGATTGTTTAATAGAAAACATGTGTGTATATGCAAGTGCCTTGTAAGTGAATAGAAGAATATATGCAAAAAGCAAGAAAATGCCCTTAGACCCCCAAGGGTTAAAATAGCTAATTCCCCAATTCATTAACACGTGCCTAGATTGACTGATCCTCATCCACTAGACATCTGTCTAGACAAAGACTAGACATCTGTCAGCCTGTCAAAGTTTCTCTATGTGTATATATATATATAGTGCAGTTCTATATATATATATATATACAGTATCCATTGTCATAAAGGAGCTTTACAGTAATCTGTTTCTGAGCCTCTTTTGAGAAAACTAAAAGCTGACAGGTGCAAGGAAAAACTCCCTCAAATTGGGAGGAAGAAACCATGAGAGGAAACGGAACTCAAAAGAGGCACCCATCTTCCTCTGGTCGAAACCAAAACATTAGAACAAAATGATCAGAAATAAAGATGACTGGACAAAAAGAGTGAAACAATAAAGAAATAAAGGTAATGCAAGAGCAGGCCATGATTAGGAGTGAGTATGAGTATGAGAGAATCATAAAACACAAGCTCAGTGTTCACGTGAAAGGCCATGCAGGTTAAACAATCATACTCTTAGCTATGCAGTCTCAGAACAGCACCACAGAGGGCAGCAGGGTAGTGGGGAGCTTGGTTAGGTAGCATCAGGACAGATCAGGTGGGAAGCGCTTTACTGACCCTACCTAAAATGAGTAAGTTGAAAGTATGACTTGTGTTTTACAGATTACCCCAGAATACCTTCAGGGCGTGTGTGAGCGTCTGTTCTGCAGACAGATCAGAAGCAGTATGGTTCAGAGCATTGACTTCACAAGGCCTGGAACAGTGAGTCATATTATATGCACACACACACACACACGTTTGATCATACACTCACTGAATGTGCAGTATCTGTGATTAAGGATTGGGAGTCACTTATAATAACACGAACTTTGTAAGGTTCACCTTGCTGCTATGATGTTCTGTTAGCTCTGCATAATCACCATCAGATTGCAGGTCTGAGATGTATTGAATAGATACAGTGAGGATGAAATAACTGAGAACATCAGGAAATGGAAACGATATAACTAATACATGTCACAACTAAATAGTGTTGTGATGGAAACTGTGATTATGACATGCCTCATTACAGAATATTGGAGAGAGATTAGTGCATAAGTAATGTTTGATCAATGACTGTCCTGAATTGTCCACATTGGGCCCAACATGAAAAAAATGGCTATTTCTGTCATTATATCATCTGTTCACTGGAGGGCCAGTCTCCAGTAGAGTTTGGTACTTTCCCTACTCGGACACACCTGATTCAGGTCATTAGTCAATTACAGGAAGAGTAGGTATGTCAAGTAGGGCCACTACCAAACATTGTTGGAGACTAGCCCTCCAGGACTGGAGTTGTACACACATTTTAAATATTTAGTAGGACACTAATGAAAACATTAGATGTGTATAACATAAATTAACTTATAACCATGTAACCTTTAACTCTAATTTAACATCTGTTTTTCCCAAAACCATCTGCATGTGCAGATTCTACATGATGGTTCACTGTCGTAGTTAATGCAAACAGCACCAAAGAGCAGAAGATTTAAGCAAGTGAAAAGGGTGTTTCTCAGTTGCATACTAATCAGTAAAGGCCAGTTTATGCTTTTGCGTTGAATGTACACTGTAGCCTACTGAGGTGAGAGCAGAACTGATTGGTCTGCTTTGTAGCATTGTATTCCCTTACTTTGTGTTAGTGTAAAATGGGTTAATACAGCAGTAATTTTCCATGTACTAACCTGCCAAATCCTCACTATTAATGTTACAATGTAGTCTGTACTTTATAGTATTTGTGTGTAGTAAACAATTTACTCAACTGCTGTAAGTACAAATCATGAGCTCCCCCTTGTGGACAGCAATAAGCATGCAATATAAAGAAGTGGTCCTTGAAATGAAAGAAATATGTGGACTGAAGCAGTAGTTCAATATTACAGGATTTTACACAAATATGACTGAGTTTTGCCTGAACAAGAAACTGAACTCCACTGCTGTTACAACATTTAAAGATTAATAAGATCACAGAATTGTGAGAACCCCTGTTTTACACATTTTACAGGTGCAGGGTTCATGTTTTGGCACTTGCCTAAAACAGTACAGTACAATTAATTTCAATTACATGAAGTTAAATATAATTTTATCTCAATATTGAAAATGTATCATATCATATGTTGCCAAAATCACAAAAATATCATCACACACAATAGTTCACAAACATCTGCCCCAAGTCAGATTATACCATTGTTATTCTGGACAGTGTGTATCCTCAACCACCTTTTCTGATGTGTGTGTCTGTCTGCCTATCTGTGTGTGAAGGGATATTACTCTATGACTCCTTATGATGATGGATATGTAAGTCTCTCATGTATCTTCATCTCTCTCCTTCTCTCTCCTTTGTCTTGCTTGTGCCCCCCTCACTGCTCTCACTCCATTACATGTGTCCTTTCATGTATTTGCCAAAACTCCATCAATTTCTCCAGTTCCCTTTAGTTGTGAGATGAATGTCCTCCACAGTGTAAGAATGCTTGTCTTTGTCCAGTTGGGATGCAGATAGTTTGTTGAATCCCGCAGGACACTCATTATTCAGCCTTTAACATGTTCTAACAACCCCATTTCCCCATTCTGTACCCCAGTAGACAGATAGTCTACGCTTAGACCTGCTTTTATGCTGAAGTCTCACTCTTATGCCATTAATTACCTTATCCTCCTAGCTTTAGCCTAACAAGTGTTACCATGAACATAAGTTACACTGCTCAGTAAATAATCTGAGGAGACCTTTCCTTCTTTGATATATTTCTGAGTAATATTTGTCTTTCATACTTGAGTGATAATAGTGTTCTCTAGTAGAGATTCTTAGGCACGAGTAAGTAAAACAAGGCCATTGGGGAGCATGTTAGTGAGTGAGTGAGAGAGACTAAGGGAATGAGTGGGTTAGGGAATAACTGTTGTAGGGGAATGAGTGAGTAAGGAAGTGAGTTAGGGGAATGAGATTTAGGGTTAGGGGTAGTGAGATGAGGGTTAGGTAAGGCAGTGAGTTTTGGGATATGTGTGCATGAGAGAGGGGCTGTATGAGCCAGTTAGGAAAAGAAGGAGAACGTAATGCAGGAAGCAAATGAGCGAGGGAACGAAGGGCAGATGTTGTGTGCAAGTTAAGGAGGTAATGAACTAGTGAGGGAGATAGTGAGTAAAGGATTGAGTGTGGAAAAAGAGTAAGTGGGTGAATGAGGGAATATAGCAGCAAGTGTTCAGATTAAGAAGCGACCAAGTGAATGAGGGAATGAGTGGGTTAGGTGAATAAGTGAGGGAATGAATTTGAGAGTGAGTTAGTGGAATGTATGTGAGAATGAGTGACATAATGAATTTGAGTAAAAGAGTGAGTGGGTGAATTAAGGAATGTGGCAGAAAATATGCCGATTAGGAAGAGAGTGAATAAGTGAGGAAATGAGCGAGTTGAAGAGTAAAAAGAAAGTGATTAGGCCTAATGGAGATAAAACACTGCTCACATCTGTAATATTACCTGAATTTATATGTAACATAGTGTTCTATAATCTATATCTCTTCCATTTCAACATTTCAGAATTTCTGAAGGGCAGTGCATTACTTTATATTGTTCAGATAATTCAATGGTTGTTTTAAATACTGATAACTCGATAGACTGACAAGCGCAGTATTCTTATTATTCAGTTCTTTAGCCCTACATACACTCATCAATTGCCTGGAAATGAAATTCTTGTTTATTAAAATCATTTTAAAAAGCCAGTGTGACCTATACCCTTAAGCAGCCCATATAGAATTCAGAAGTGCCAGAGCCTTGGGTGGTGTGTGTGGAGTCCTATTTCTGGTTTGCATTCAGTCTTTTGTGCAATAGTAAGAACCCTCCAGAAGGATTCAGGATATGAGCCTTATGTGTAAACCTCCTTCACTGTGAGGCAAGCACTTACGCACAAGGAGGACAAATATTGAGGACAAACACTCTAGATTTGCTCCACTCAAGCGTGTTTGTATGCCCGGATTGGCGTGCCCAAAACACTGCTCACGTCTGTACTTTATTACCAGAATAAACAGAATAAATTGTAATTTTATTACAATAGCTTAAGATGCCGCCCTTCATCTTAACTCTATAGAACACCCAAGCATTAACATTCCTCTGCTCTCAAACAGAATGGCTATTTACCCTGAACTTTCGCTCAAATTTTCTTTTTTTTATGGTTTGAGGTTTAGTGTACACTCATCTCATAGAGTAAAAGAAAACAACACAGTGGATTGATAATTTTACACTCCACCCACAAATACATTCTTTCATATCTACTGCGACTCAGTTGGACAAGCTTTATAGAACACTGGTGAAACATTAGTGAAAGAGTGTAGCTCTACCTTAATTTCTGTCAACAACAGAGTGTGGGTTCATACATGTAGTGTAAACTGAGGTGGAGATACAGTCTCTCATTAGGGTGAATATTAATAGCACTATAAATGTATTTATCGTTATATGCAGTAGACCGCTAAGCCTGTGGAGGTATGTTATATTGTGTGTGTGATGGCATGCTTACTGGGGACAGAAACCAGACCCCAAAGGGAGCCTCACTCATTAACCCCTTTAACACCGCATCCCTCCTCAAGGGGTTACCTGTTCCGGCAACAGGTTTCTTCAGGTCACTCACTGCATGTACTGTCCCAACCCGTAACTCTGCATGCAACCTAACCATACAAGCACCCAGTGTAACATCAATTAAATGTTTATACAGTGTAGGGTGAAGTAGGTAAGTACTTGAGAGAGAGAGAAAAGTCATAATATGCTTTCTTATTATATTTTTTTTACTGAATCAGTGAGTACTCTAGTTAATATGTCTAATTTTAAGGATTATGTTGTTTTTATAACATTTTACAATTGCCATTTTATCCATTTAACCATCTTATTTGATTGGCAAATAACTTCAATATTTTAAAACCAAGAAAATGATCTGATTATAGAATAAGATTCTTTATTTTTACGTTAAACTACTTAAAATGATTTTTTTTTTTTTTTAGAAAAAAGAATAATTAGAATGTTCTTATAATAACTCATAATAAGAACAATAACTTGTTCTAAGATGATCCCACCTTCCAGCATGTTGTTTTTGCAGGATAGGTTGCTGAGTGAAACTTATTGGTGTGTTTTACTGTATTATTTTGGTCTTTAAAGAATGTAGACTTAAAATTCAAGGTCCTGATCTGATGGCATTCAATATCTATGTCTAGCCTAAAATATGGTCATAATTATCTGCCAATTGTAGTACTGTGACACTTAAAGTCTTGGAACTGTTTAGATTTGATGGGAGCTTAAAGTGATAGATTGATAACAATGGTCTTCACCCTTACTTTGACTGTAGTTGATCAACCAAGGTACCTTCAACATGTCATAGGGAATAATGTGATTTCTGTGATTTTGAATGTTTCATGAATGTTTGTGTCAGATGGGAAGGTTTGAGTATTTCCAGAACTGTTGACCTGCTCAGTGGTTTAACTCAGTCCTGCAGACAGAAACACCTTGTTGATGGTTAACAGATAATGACCAGACTCGTTGGAGCTGCCAGAAAGACAGTAACTCAGATAACCACTCTGTACAATTGTGGTGAGCAGAAAAGCTTCTCAGAATTCACTTGTCCAGTCTTGAGGAGAATGGGCTACAACAACAGATGCCATTTTTCAGCCAAGAACAGGAAGCTGAGGCTGCATTGGGCACAGACTCCCCAACACTTGACAGTTGAAGACTGAAATGTAGACTTATTGGATGACAATCAATGAATTTGATGGTATGATCAGAATTTAGAGACCCAAACCGCCTTAAGTCAGCAGTCCAAGATGATGGAGGTGATATACTGGTGTGCAGAATGTTTTTGAAGCCTGTTTTTGGGCTGAGATTAGAGAGTTATATGATGCTAATTGGTGGGCATTAAAGTTCCATTACTATGTAGCTACATTAGCATTATAACTAAATGGTTAAACTATAGACACTTGTTGGCTGGTCAACTGCATTTGAAGTAAGGTGAGGAGATATTAGTAAATGATATTTTGTCTGAACTCTTGTTTTATTATCCAAACTCAAATGTAATATTTTGTCTGGCTATATGCAGAATTGTTGCATAATACTTTTTTGTTTGTTTGTGTGTGTGTGTGTCTAGGCCTCCTCCATGTTAAGAGCATCTATTGCTGCAGAGTAAGTACTGTCTGTATACTGTAACAGTGTTTAAACTGCTGACCTGAAGAGTGCAGAGTGCTCAGTTTACAATAGTAACACTTTGCCTCCTCCACACAATGACACACATTTACTGTCATGGCCTAATGCTCTCAGTGTATACAGTGTCTTACATTAAAAGTGGGCAAGATCTTTTAATAATATGTACAACATGTGAGGGTTGTGAATGCTATAACAACATTTGAACATTTGTGAGCTATAAAAAGTTGTGAAAGTTCAATGTACACCATATGTCCTCATAGGTATTATACATTATTATTTCAAACATTAGAAGATTCAGAGGGATGAACTGGATCAATTAATTATTTTTCATTTCAGAAACCGGGCTAGATATTTTAGTATTGACTGAATCCTGGCTGAAGTAAACTGTGGCCGACTCTGAAGTAGCACCAACTACAATCTATACAGATCAGACAGGAAGCAAGGGGTGGGGCTGTAGTGACTAGTGTGTATCACTGTGTGTGGATGGCTTAAATGTGGAGAATTTATAGTGTACATAGTTTTAACAATTTCATGGAAAATGAACACTAATGAAATAGTAAAACAACTCAGAGCACTGTTATTTTTCTACTCCCTTATAGTGATTTTAAAAGTCTTAAAATCAACTGTGGGAGTTCATTCAACACTGTAGTTTTTGCTGTGTACAGGGACTAGACAAGCTGTGTGTGTTTTGCACATTTATACATCTGTGTCAGGGTGCAACTTAAACTAGTCGAACACATTCATTTGATGGAATGTATGTGTATCATTATTCTCTTTGCCGTTCTGATGAATATTTTTACTGATTTCTGTTCCTATGTCCTCAGGAGGCCCAAGGATGTCTTATTACTGCCATCACTGGACTATGACAAACTTAAAAATGACCTAATGACTGGCTCAGACAGACTGAAGGCACTGCTGCTTCAGGCTCTGCGTTGGGTATGCTAAACTGCAACCATGAAACCAATCATTTACTGAATATATTTACATTTATCCACAAATATGTGGCTCTCTACTCAAAAACATCCCCAGTTAGTGTCAGTAGGCTAGAGTCCAAAGTTACTTTAAGCCCAGTGTGCCGTCACAAATTTTCATTTGTTTAATTTAGGTTAATCATTGCAGTTATAATTCCATTCACATCAAACAACATTTATATTGTTCTTGCGTTAAGAATGAATAAATATGTACTGTAATTAGCATTGTAATAGGTTTCATTATCATTACCACTAGAATTAGATCAACAAGTTTGAGGTCTAAGTTTTTTTGCATTTGTTTTTTGCATTGTTTGTTGTTGTTTTTTGTTTTGTTTTTTTTTTGTTTTTTTGTTTTTTTGGGGGGGGGGGGGGGGGAGGAAAATTAAATGTTTCAAGTAACTTAAATCAGCTGTGTTGCTTAGAATAACACAAAATACATAATTTTGGTCAACAGTCTTTTTTTGTTATCTTTTTGCTTTAAGAGATTGACTCGCACTCTTCAGGGTGAGCAAAGAGACATGGTTCTGCAGGCTTACATCAGCAATGACCTGTTAAACTGCTGCAACTTCAAACAGGTGAGGAGTGTTCATTTTCACACCATCAATAATCACTCGTGTAAGTGAAGTCCAGTTTATATTGTACAGTTATGTGCCAGAGTGTGTTTATGTGTAAAACTCTATATAAGTATAAACCCATATGTACATAAAGCCATTGATCAGTAGTCAGAATGTGCTGTTGGATAGTAAAGGTATTGATATGTTGGTTAGAAGAAAAGTTAACGACGAGATATGGAGGTGATATGACTTAACACAGAAAACTGAAGAAATGTCTTAAAAATAATTTGTTAGAAATGCTGTTAACATTATAAATAACATTAACATTATAAATAATAAATCAAAAATATATTCTGATAAATATCAAATAATTTCACACTGGGAGATCTTGTGTGTCTCTGGTCTACTGAGAGCTGTGCTGGTTGGACAGTCTAACAGCAGCATGAAGGAAGGACCTGAAATACTGCGGTCAGAATGTGCTGTTGGTCAGTAAAGTTGATATGTTGGTTAGAAGAACAGTCAGAAGGATTGTGATTTGACCTTTACTGTGAATTCTAGACACTGTATGGATTTCTTCAGTTCCACCAGCAGTGTATCTGATTTACTTTAATGAATAAATTTGCTTTTGGATAGGAACTTACAATGCTGGCCTTTCTCCAGCACTGGAAGTGGTTAAGCTAACACAATGACATACATAAATAGTATGAAATTCGCTGCAACCAAATGTTGACACTCTAATCAAATATTGACTAAATGTTCCCCCTGTTCTGTCTGTGGCACAGATACAAAGACCATCTATTCATAGCTTAAGAGCCACACACCTTTCCACAGGTCGCCACCAACCCCAGTGCAGGTGTGTGTAGGTGACAGCTCTTTGGCCCTGGAGCCTGGAGGCTGGAAACCCGAACAGCCTGGAGGTCAGCCAGGAATTCATAGAGAATCTACACAAAATGATCACATTTCAGGATCCTCTAGACTTGGCAGCTTCATTAGGTCTCATGTTGACTTTGTGTAGCTGCACAGTGATACTTACAAGCTCCTGGTGGTCTTTTATGAGATTTTTCTCCGTTTTTGTCTGTGGTTCTACAACATAGTATGTTCAATTCAGTTCAGCTCAGATTTATTGCCATTGTTCTAATACTGGCCTGTACTGTATGACAAAAGACAAAGACTTGTCACTGTGGCTGTGGTGCAAAGAAAATAAACATAATCTCATGTGTAAAGACAGCAGACAAGACAAGGACAGTATGTGCACAGACAGTGAGTATATGTATAGAGTGTCAACTATAACATGCACTAAATAAACAGTTCTGAGACATTGCTACAGCATTTGTGCTGTAGTGTATATGTACACCAATCAACCATAACATTAGGAACTGGTTTCTACCTTCACTATTCATTTTATTGGCCCCTTTTTTCATGCAAGAGCCCATTGTAGTTCTATAATTACAGACTGCAGTCCATCTGGTTGTCTGCATACTCTATCCTCCTGTCACCCTGATCATCAGTGCCACAGGACCACCACAGAAAGAGTATTATTTGGGTGGTGGGTCATTCTCTGCACTTCAGTGACACCGAAATAGTTCTGGCTTGTTAGTGAGTGTTGCGCTGGTATGAGTGGGTCAGACACTGGAGTGTCTGGAGTGTTTTAACACTGAGTCGATTCATTGACGCTAACCCTAACCCTCTATTAGACACTCCTACCTAGTTGGTCCACCTTGTAAAGACAAAAGCTGCACAGCTTTTGAGATGTGTGGAGGAAACAGTGGAGATGTCTGGTTATATGGATATCAAAGATCTTGAAGCTACGCTGGTCGTGGGTGCACTCTGCTACCCCTCTGCTAAGTCAACAGGCAGGTTTTCCTGATATATTAGAGGGAGGTTGTTGTAAGTGAATAAACTCTGTGATTATGAAACGAAAGAGGAAAGAAAAGTACAGTCGTTTTCAATGTCCTTTTTAGAAGTGTTTAAATTTTTTAAGGAAATGATTTACAAAGCTTTTTATAGCTACCAGGAGGACAGAGGTCAATGACAGTCATTGAGAGGTAATTACTGTGGTTCAGAGAAAGAACCTTATATTAGTAAGTATTTTAGTGCAGCTGTAATTTTGTTGTTAAGTTTTGGTCAGAAGCAAAAGATGGTAGTGATGATGGGAGCCAGTGGTCACCTCACCTCACCAAAGCCACTTTATTTACTATCCATATATGTAATGTCAATTTGTAAAACAGTGGTAAATCCAAATAAATAGTTTTATTTCAGGACTGTTTAACAGTGGAACCCTGCAAATATCCCTCCACCCTGAATAGATTTTTAAGAAAACATTTTCAATTCAAAATCTGATTGAAATGGAGCCCTACTGTCTCATCAGTATTGTACTACATAGGTATAGACTATTTAGTTTTGTAAGTAGTGGTAGAAACAGATGAATTTGGACAGGTCACATAAACAGTGTCTGAGCTGTGTTTTGAGGTCTTTGTTGTTCATGAATCCATGACTATGTTGCTCACAAACATACTGTATATCTCCCACCAATGAGAAAAAATTTCCAGAAAAATATCTGAAATTCACAGCGTCCAGTGGCTCGTAACTATCACTGGAATAGGTAGCAGCTATATGAGCCTACGTTGCCAGCTCCTTTCATTCGACTGTGTTGGTTAGTAGTGAGACTCTTAAATGCGCTCTCATCCATATTTAGCTCTTGTACTGAACTACGATATTTACTATAAAGTACCAGTGATTTGTGGAAGATTGTAGTGCCCCTAGAATCATGTTCAAATTCCACTGAACGATTTGGACACTGTCATGGCTGACATACTCATTAGTGCCCTAAAATGGGATCCATTTTGGTCAGAGACAGTGTCTTGGGCATTAGACAAAGTATTTATACCAATTTGTTGTATCTTTGTGAGGAAGCTTTTAGAGGCTTTAAAATCTCCAGGTTTTTAAAGTTTGCCAACATTTGCATGTTCAGCTCTAATCATTTTAGCCCAGCTTCTTGCTCCTTGTTCCAGCTCAAACAAAACCAATACTATCTTATCTTAGGGACAGTCTCCTGCGACTGAAGTAGCACGAGGAAAAAAGTAGGAGACAAAAGTATGAAATGTATGAAAGCCTATTTGAGTGGCTCTGACAACAGTGTGCTATTTATTCTGCAGAAGACTGTGCTGCAGCTCATCAAATCTAAGGATGAAATTGTCCGGCAGTACACAGCTCGACTCATCAATGCCTTTGCCTCTCTGTCAGATGGTAAGTATGAATGTTTGATTAGCTTTGGGGGGAAAAAAATCCAAATTAATTAATCAAAAACAAATTATAGCTAGGTGATATAACTCCAAAGTACAATCCAGAAGACAAAATCTCAAAACATTTTCTGAAGCAGTATTAGTACCTTAGTAACACTTTGTTTTAAAGCTGCCTATGTAGGGATTCCATATCACATGCATGAACATTATTTAAAACAGTATTTGAGTATTTATGAACAGCTTATATCAGTATTCACAATATGAATGTTTTAAAGATAAAGGACAATGACAATGCACCGAACCACAATGTATAAACTAAACTGACAGGCATTTGTTCTATTTATAACTCTAATGAAATGTCATTGCCATTTAAGGGAATATATAAGGCAGAAGGCTAGTTAAAGGAGCCTTTTGGTACCCATCAAATAAATATGATTATTTACTGACTCCATATGTGACCAGTCAGCAAGACCTACATCAACCAGCCGTAATATTTTATAATATTTCCATTTTATCAGCTTCAGTTACCATATTGGAACATTTTGTAGTTCTATAATTACAGAATAGTAGTCTATCTCTTTATCTACATACTTTGTTTGTATATCAGTGATCAGAGCAGTTACTGTTTGGATGGTGGGTCATTTTTAGCACTTCAGTGACACTGACATAGTGGTGGTGTATTTACCTGTTCTGAGTGGATCAGACACAGCAGTGCTGCTGGAGTGTTTCAACAGTAAGAATAGTCCACCAGCCACAAATATTGAGCCAACAGTGCCTGTGGGCAGTGCACTGTGACTACTGATGAAGGACTAGATGATCAACACAAATTGCAGCAACTCCAAAAGGAGGACCCACTAGGAAAGAGTGTCTAATAGAGTAGACAGTGATTGGACAAAGTGCTGAAAATGACCAACCACCCAAATAATACTTGCCCTTTGCCGGTTCTGTGAAGTGATCATGATTGAAGAATGGCAGAAAGAGGATAACAAAGTATGCAGAGAAGCAGGTTCTATAATTGAAGACCACAATCTGTTTGATAAGTGGAGCTGATAAAAGTGGGAACAAGGAGGTGTTCATAATATTATGGCTGATTGGCATACCTAATATCTGACATGCTGTATTTATTTATTTTTAAGCATAGAGCCACATAAAGTTAACATTGGTAGGTAACACTTTTAAACAAACACTGGACTGTCAAACACTGTCAGTAAGCACGGTCAACACTTTCAGTTATTTGATTCATTAATTGAATGATTAGTTTAGTAAAACTTAACTGATAGACCTTATTTGCACGTTTAAATTAAAACCGGAACTCCATTATCATCTGCGTAAGTCATCACATACTCACCTTAAACCATACAGAAGTGTTGAGTAATCTCTAATAGACTTGCTTATGTGATTTATGACATTATTTGACTCGTTGTTCTCTGTTAACATGAACTAACTTGCTAGTTTTTACTTGTAAGCTTCCATTACTTCTCATCTACATTAGCCTTCTATTGCTTGTACTGTTCTCCGCAGGTCGAATGTATATCTCTCAGTACCCTTCTCTGCTGAAGCTGCTGATGCACTGTGTGCAGATGGAGGAAAAAGAATCTGTAACCAGAGAAAATGTGCTGGGGGCACTGCAGAAGCTAAGCCTCAGGTAACTCCCTACCTGAGGGTAAACCTGTTCTATCAGCCTTCGGTTCAAATGCATGAATCATGTTGTGTTAGGTTGCACTGAGTGGTGTAAAAAGGTATTGCCTTACAATAATGTGAACAAACTGGACAGATAGCAAATAGATATTTGCTTTTTGGGGGCAATATTAAGAGATGGAAATCATTTCATCAAACAAACGAAAAGACTTTCTTATGTGTGTCTGCTTTGGGCCTGACCTGACCATCTTTTTTGGACAGCACAAAATGTAGATCTTGTCATGGTGATTCCATTTATTTCAGAAATGAAGAGTAAACCAAGCTAAATGTCTGAGGTTTAAATAAGACCGCCTCATCCAAAGTCCTCTCAAACCATGTTCTAATCTTCTACAGCAGATTTTAATTTTAGGCATTTTAAGAGGTAATAAATTAGTGGGTGTTTACCTGGCTGTGTGTATACTGATACCCCAGCCTGTAAACGATCACTCAGCTGTAGTGATTTTGAATATTGATCTGTTCCAGTTGTTGTCTTTCTAGAGAAACACGCAGCTGTTCAGTGATGTTATTCACAGTACACAATATCGTCATGTTCCTGACCTCTACTCATGTTTGTGTCTAGGAGGGTCCATCAGTCGGCTCTCATCAGAGAGGGTTTGATCAGTTGGCTTGTGGATGAGCTGCAGGATTCAGACTCTTTATCTGATTACATGTTGGAATACGCTGTGGCTCTGCTCATGAACCTTTTCCTCCGCACTAAAGGTAACCACCATTCATTTTTCAAGGTCCCTTATTAATTAAAATGACATAAAATGGACTTTTCCTCTGGCCTTTGTACATTAGAGGTTGTAATGCTGTATATCATCAGGATACTATTTTCAAAACTTACCATACAGTCCATCTCTGTAAACTAAAGTCCTAAAACAACCAAGTAAGGTTGATGTTGTGATGCCACATTTATACACCTCCAGCTATTCATCCTATAGCATCTTCTCTTGAAGTCTTAAGCAGTGTTTTAGCTCCAGTTGCTTTTAGTATTAGGCACAATGGAGGGTAGCCGTTTAGAGCAGAGCAACTTTACACAAGTCAGTCTTAAATACACTGGCTGTTTAATTTTAAGGGACAAAGAGACGTAGGAATCTGTTACTGTAAAAATGAATGGGTCTCACACCGGTGTTATAAGCGGATGCTTTAGATCATCTTCTGAAACCAGTTATAATATAGGACATTTACTAGGTTGTCATTTGCCTTGTAATTCAGAATTAAAATAGTGTGTCATAATCCAGTGAAGGGACGATGCCATTATGTATGTCTGTGTGTGTTAACGGCAACTTGTGCTCTAGGAAAGAAAAAATGCACAGAGAATGCCAAGCATGTTCTGAAAGTTCTGTCGGACCTATTGGGACATGAGAATCATGAGGTAAGTGTAATGCTCTTAAAAATACTGTTCTAATACTATAAAGGGTTGGTTAGAGCAGTGACAGACAAGTACCACTTTGGGTTCCCTAAACAGCCTTTCACTTTTGACTGGGCGATATATAAACCAAAAAGAAAAAAGGTTTCTGCAAGAATGAACAGAACAATATTTAAATTAACTGTAAAACTTGATATAAATGATATTGCCACAACCCATATCTTAGATTTTTAAATGTATAGAATCGTCACATAACAAATGTTCTTTACCAGTTTAACACTTTATCCAGTACAGTACTGTATATCTTAGTCAAAAACCATGCACAGGTCTCAGGAAAGAGTGCTAGAGAATGAGGATGATGGATCATCACCACCCTGCCTCTTTCCAGAACTATTGGATGGAACATCATTATTCCAGAGAACACAGTTCTACTTAATATGGAAGAGCTTTTTAGCCCTCCAGAACATGCTGGGCATTAGGCATAGAGTCATATTCTACTGGCAGTACTTCTTTACAGGGAAAAGATATTTGCCCATGTTCATATTTGCATATTTACTTCCATGTTCCAAGTTTTTGGTTCTCCAGGAAATTTTCCATTTTGGAATATCTGTCTTAAACATGTCAGTCTTTCAACACGGATTTCTTGCAATCTGTAAAGGCTGACATTAAAATTCATTTTTGCTGTATTTGAGCTACACTGGAAAAGTAAACTCGGACATAAAGGAATATTCACTGAAAGAAAGTTGGATATTGGTTTTTGCATACGTTCAGAGAAAGACTTTGCCAGAACAATTTCATATTGTCCACCTTAGCATGAATTATGTCAAAACTGTCACTAGAGAGATTCTTAAATGCTATGGACTATCTTGCAATTCATTAATTGAACATTTTTTAATTAAACATAAATACTTTGCCAGATCACATCTCAGTCCAGGTACATTCCTTATCCCAATCATTAAGTAAACTGTCATTGTCAGTCTAATCTAACTGAGAACATCTGGCTATCATGATATCTGCTCCAAATGTCACAGCCTTTCCTCTGTCTTTCCACTGTTATTAAACCACAGTCATAGTTCGCTGAAAAACCCAATTAGTTTTGCGTCAGACATTCCCATAAGTGGGCCTCTGTCAACTGTGCATTATTGACTTAGCATTGTTATACCACTCCCCATGTCACTCCCTCTGAATATTGACATCCTAGTTTTTCAACTGCAATCATCCAAGCATAGACCATGTCATTCTACTCAGCCTCTAGAGTGAGACATCATGGCATGCAGCAGACTAATGTAAATAACTGTATGAGTGTGGCCTGATGTAGTAATAACAACAGCTTATTTTAAATGGAAAATAGACTCAGCCTGAGCTTCTTATATTCATAATTAAGAAATTGGCCAAAATCTACGTCACAGAAAACTGAATTTCCCTGATTTGTGCATGTAAATGCTATTAAGGTTTCAGAACATTGTTCACTGCCAAGTCCATTTGCAAAACAAAATAAATGATTCCATAGTTTAATAAAAAAAAAAATGTAATTATTAAAGTTTATTATTTTTATTATTTGGATGTTGTTTTTGTTTTTTAGTTTTGTTTTTTAATATTTTTATTTTTACATTTAATACCACAGTTTTAATGCAGCATATATTGCAAAAGCATAATTTAATTATTGTATTACATCATAACATTTTATTAAATTAATCATTTTAATTTCATTGTTTGGAGGATGTTATGAAAACCAGTCACAACCAATTTCAAGTAATATCAAGAAAAATAATATTTTTCCTAATCATTAGAAGGTGCTGGACATAAATTCTGAAGTTCAGGATCGAAAGGTTTTATATCTAGCAGAATACTACAAATAAGAAGTATGTTTTTGTTAACAAATACTAATGGAAATGTAATGTGTGTACAGATTCGCCCCTATGTGAATGGAGCCCTATACAGCATTCTGAGTGTTCCATCTGTGCGGCAGGAGGCCAAAGAGATGGTGAGTATTTTACCTTTTAAACCAGGAGTTCCACACACTCATTCACTTTACAGTCTTACACACACACACACACACACACACACACAAATTCCATCATCCATTTCAGAAAAGGAAATGCTATGATGATAAATACATTTAGCAATAACCAAACTTGTCAGGGAGTTTCAATAATATTCTCAACACCCTCAGTCTCTGCTTTTGTTTGAGCACGTTTGTTGCCATGACGCTGGTTAAAGCACCCTCAAAGGAATGTTTGTGAAATGTGTAAATGTGACATTTGTGAACAGAATAGCTGGTCACCTTGGTAAGACTGTTGGGACACAAAACAAATACAGTTCTATGCAAAAGTCTTTGCCACCTGAAAAAAATGACCTGAAAAGCTGTTTATCTCTGTGTTACATATTCAGCTGAATTCATCAAGCCAATCAGATTTGAAACTTTAAAACATCATAATCATGTTCATACCCAAATCACAGTAATGCATGACCTCCACACTCATATTACTTTTTATTTGATTGAAAGTTTTGTTGACAACTGTGTTTACAAAGCTAATGTATGTGGTGTTCTAGAGTATGGAGGAGATCCTGCTCTGCTACACTAAGGAGGAGAACCCTGAGCTGAACAGACAGATTGAGTTCATTATCAAACAGCTCAACTCAGGTATGTGGGTGGGATGGCTGTGTTGCATCACCAAGTGCTCATGATATGAATGTGTTCATAGTTCTTTATGTGCATAAAACTTTGACTACAATTGTGGGTCCCGCTTCATATTAATTGTCTATAATAACTTTAATTACACATTAGTCCGTGGAACAGTGTAACTGCAGGTGAGGTTTTCACTGGTACAGATGAATTATAGTTTTAATATTAGTGTTGTGTAATTACATTTCTGTCAGCTTTAATTTGACACGTGTATTTCAATAGCCAATTAATGAGATGGACAATTCTATTTCTGTAGACTGCTGTTGTTGGTCTTTCTTTCTTTCTCTTCTTTCTTTCTTTTCTTTCTTTTCTCTCTTTTCTTTCTTTCTTTCTTTTCTTTCTTTCTTTCTTTCTTTCTATAAACAGGCATTGACAGTAGGGAAAAATATCAACTTGAACTAAAATCAATGTCAAATTAAAGCATATTAAATGTAAAACACTCAAGATAACATAGACTAAGGTTAAGAGAGTATAAATGGCCCAAAGGTTATACCAGCAAGAGAGAATAATAAATGTAATTAAAAAAAAATTGATGATTGAAAATGAAACCCTTTAAAATAAATAGCTAAAAATAACTGAAATCAAATCTAAAGCACTTGTAATGACACAAGCTGTACTGCATTTGTAGCAGCTGATTTATCTGAATAACTGAACATTGTTAGTAAATGCTTTATTAATGTGTAACTACACAGTTGTGTAACTACAAAATATGGACTAAATGTTTATAAAAAGTAAATGTTTATAAGAAATCATTAGGAGCTCTATATGAAGGAACAAAGAGTTCAGTTAAATGTTAAACTTTGTTGGCTTGATGAGCATAACGGCTGCTAAAATCATTAGTATTGGCTGTGAGTGTTTGATTAATTGGCTGATTTCCTCCTTTGACACACACACACACACACACACACCCTCATGCAGTGGAAGTACCCCAAGATGAGCCTGAGTCAAGTGATGAAGAGGACGACGATGATGATGAGGAGGTAAGCTTTGTAAGCAAAATGTGTGAAGGCTGATTGTTATTCTGCTTTGTGGGTCCAATCTTTAGGGCTTCATCTATTTTAGTCACTGGTTGTTGATCTTGTAAGGCATTATGGACAATGCTGTTGAGGATTCACTACATGATGTTTGCAGGAACTTTTTGCAGTTGTTTTGAAATAAATTGCAGATAAATTAGATTTTGATGTCTATTTATGATGATGAGGTGACAGTCCAAGGTCAGTGTCTGTTAGCAGCGGCAGCCTATCATATTCAGTTTTAAACTACAGAAGCGCATATCAGATACCAAACATGTTTTGACCAATCAACTGCCTCTGGGTTCTGTAATCAGGTTTCTTGGATTTTCTTTTAATAGTCCTCAGCATCATGACTAAATGTCCTTTTGGTGGAAAGAATTAACAGTGTATTTGAAAATCTCCACTCTCTCAAACACCTTTGGTCCCTTGGACATTTTTTTTACCCTAAATGTCTCTGAAGTCCCTTAATTAGGAGCTCAATAAGGAGGTGAAATATCAGAGCTGATAAATGCTCATCTAACACTGTTGCACATCACACTGGCATCATAAGATTGACTGTATTGTCAAATGATGTTAGTTCAGTGTGATGGACAGTTTAATGGTATATGTTTAGTAACCAGTGATTAGTTTAATAATAGCATTGGAGTTAAGTAGCAATTGTGGTGTCCGTTCAGCTCACATTAGTTTTAGCTGTAGGGTGTCTTTAATGTGTTTATTAAAACAAGCAACATTGTGTAATCATTCTCACTATTGTTTTTATTATTCATTTTAACAGGAGGATGTAATGGATGCAGATTTAGATAAAGAAGAGGTTCTCCAGCCCCAGGCTAACGAACTCTTTGGAGAGAACTTGCTGACCACAGAATACCTGGGAGTAAGTTTTTAAAATGGTTCTTACCTAGAAGAAGTTTTAGCACTGTTCAGAACTTGAGGCTGCTTTTAGTTAAAACTCCTTACACTTGTTTCAGTAGCCAGTGATTATTTTTAACATTTTAGTGCTAATGTGGGTAGTAGGTCTTTCTCAGCACTGGAATGAAACTGGCATGGTGATTTTGTGGTATTGTGGGCTGGTACAAGTGGGTCAGACACAGCAGTGTCACTGCTGGACTGAAAGAGATGAGGTGTCTCGGACTTTACATCTGCAAGGTCAAGCAACTGGGTAGGAGTGTCTAATTAAGGGGGCACATTGTTAAACACTCCTGCAGCATTACTGTGTCTGATCCACTTGTACCAACCCAACACACACTAACACACCACCACTATGTCAGTGGTACTGCAGTGCTCAGACTGACCCGCCACCCACATAATACCTGCTCGGTGGTAGTCCTGTGACATCCTGACCATTTAAGATCAGGGTGATCAGTCTAGTACCCGCACACTAGGTGCGTAACATGGATTAAATGTGTGTTGTGTGGTTTTCAGATCATGACGAACATGACGAAGGAGAAACGTAGGTGGAACTTTCCATCAGCTCAGAGCTCAAATGAACCACTCCAGAGACCAGTCACACCCAGCTCACACCGACACGCCATGTAAGAATTGTTCTGCGTTATAAAGTAACACACGCAAGGCTACCCTTGTACTGTCCTTTACATACAAACACGGGTAGCTTCTTTACAGAACATTTATTGAAGTATTAGGGATATACTGATACTACTTTTTTTCTGATCATGATTTACATTTATGGCATTTAGCAGACGCCCTTTTCCAGAGCGACTTACAAAAGTGCTTTGCTGTTCACTCAGAAAACATCCTTAGCTAGTAGAAGAGGCTAGAAACACTTAGATCCTGTTTAAACAAATGTCTTTATGGAGTTAAACACTCCTGAAACAGATGAGTCTTCAGTCTGCATTTGAAGACAGTGAGGGACTCAGATGTTCAGATTCCCAGGGGAAGTTCATTCCACCATTTTGGTGCCAGAACAGAAGAGAGTCTGGATGCATGTTTTCCTTGCAATTTGCATGATTGGTGGGTCAATCTGTGCTGTACTTGAAGTTCGAAGGGTTCTTGGTACAGCTTGAGTTTTGACCATTGCCATTATGTATGGAGGAGCTGGTCCATTTTTGGCTTTGTAGGTCAGCATCAAGCTTTTGAATCTGATGCGGGCAGCTACAGGAAGCTAATAAAAGGAGCGCAGCAGAGGAGTTACATGACTGAATTTGGGGGTGTTGAAGACAAGCCACACTGCTACATTCTGATCCCCAATACCAAACAGAGTTTACATTACCAATACCATGTCTTTCTAACAACTCGGGTGTTTCTTAGAAATCGAAGATAGAAATTTTTATATGAAATTGTGATGAGTAACTTTTGAATAACACATTTAAATGGTTACTAGCAGTAAAGAATGTCACGGTGTAAAAGCAAGTGAGTATTTTAATACAAAGTTGAAATAACAACAAAAACATAATAAAACAAGTTTAGATTGTGATGCACGTTTACTACATTAGTTTCTCTGCACTTTATGTAGGTTGGATTGTGATACTGTACTATAGTAAATATACGGGTACAGTATCACAATCTAACCTACATAAAGTGCAGAGAAAGTGTTTTTTTTTTTTATTGTAAGGCAATATGCGAAACACCTTGGCATGTAGTTGTAGAGATTTCATGTCCTCTGATAATGCATTCCATGCTGCTTAAATATTCTCACTCAGTTCCTCAGATTTTGAGGTAGAGGTGTTGATAGTGCATCCAGTAGAATCCCACACATTTTCAGAGTGAGAGAGTCAGAGAGTAAGAGAGAAAGAAAGAGAGAAACTTACATAATCAGTTAAGTCTCAAAACCTATCCAGATGTTCATTTGTTTGGCTCAGAAAAAAAAATCAGTTTTAAATAGTTTTTGCTGAGATCTTATTGTGAATAATGGTTTGTATACCAATAGCAGTAACATTTCTCAGGCTCTTTTGGCTATTTAGTATTGGTTTGATTTAGTATTATTTACTATTTATTTATTATTATTTATGTGTTTTCTGTAAAAAGACTCAGTATAAGATATAATACATGATATAATACACTACTGAAAAACTCTGCAAAATTGTGTATTAATAGATTTAATTCACAATTCACTACAACCTCAATTAATGATTCTAGAAACTGAGCAGATTAAGCAGTAGAAACAGCGATTAAACCAGTATAAAGCCATGTATTCAAATTAGCTCCTCACGTCTTTGTTTATTTGAGGTCAGGGGTCCGTTTCTATGTGCTCTGCTCAGAATTATGATCCGTCTGAATGTTGACTTTGGATAAATTGATAAAGAACTGAAGTACAGAGCTCATTCATGAGCTGACTACACCCTTCACTTCCCACCCCGTAAGCCTCCACCCTGTGGACTTCATCTGACAGCTTGTCTGCAGCGTGATGAAGTCAACATACCAGCCCCAAAATCAAACAGCACATTAGAGAGCATACAGGATATATTTCTTCTCATCTTCTTTCTTTGTGTCACTCTTTCCTTTTCTCACTCACTCACTCACTCACTCACTCACTCACTCAGCTTGCCAGTCTGTTCACCTTATCCCAACCAGCATACCGAGAGTATCTACAAATGTTTCTTTTAGTGAAGCCATAGAAGAACCACTTTAAATTGGTGAAGAACCATAATATCAAGTGAAAGTTCTTCAAACCTATTACAAATAAGGTTATTAATGGCATCACTTCCCTTTTAACGTCCATATTTTGTGTGGTACTTTACAGTTGTAACCCTAACCCTAACCCTGTCTTTACAAGTGTCTTTTTCAACCACTGCTATGCAAGAACTAGAGATGTAATCATGATCTGTATGTCTCTCTATATCTTTATTTGTTTGTATTTGTTACACCCAGGGATTTCCAAGCAGGTCGTGATGGGACAGACCGTTCTACTCCATTTCACTCCCTCTTTCCTTCTCGACCCCCTACTGGCAGCCGCCCCAGCACCAGCAACTCCACTCATCATGCACTGGGTAAGCAATGAAACACATTCCATCACCATTTAATTCAACTAGGATTCCTCATTTGTAATTCAATTATTGACTTAATTACTGATAAATGACAGTTATTGATTCACAACAGAAAGGTATAAAAGCTGATGTGGGTTTAATGATCTTTTCTAGAATGTTCTCAAACATGTTTGGTCTCACAAAAAGTCATGATGCACATACACCACTGATTAACCCACATATTTCAAAGCACATTCTGATCTGTTTGGATTGGGCATAATGGTGATGCAGTTAGGAACCTTGCTCCCTTAATACATAATTCAGTATCAAGTATTTACACCATTGGCTTCCATCAACTTAACCAATCAGTTTAAACACAGACATCATTTAAGGAGAGATGGCTCTGTTGTTCTGTCAGAATTTAAAAAAAGAAAACAAACTCTTGTTTTGGTCAATTTCGGACAAGCACTGAGTATTTGTCATTCAAGGTGAAAAATCAATAATTTATCACTGACCCCAAGATACAGAGAAGATGTTTGATGTCTGACGTGTGTTTCATTAGTTTACAATAGCAGATGCAAGAAAAATGCAAACAAACAACAATATGCCCCAAATTCTCAAAGGAGCTAAATGGTGAAGTTACCAGAGCCACTTAACTTTGGTACAGTGTGTGGTATTGCTGTTGTTCAGTTTAAAATTGGAATAAAGCTTTAATACAGGATGGACTTTAGATGTTTAAAAAAAATGGCCTGGAGGCAGTCAGCTTGTGGCACTCTTTAGATGTTACTTAATCCTGGATTGCTTTCATAGTGGCTTTCAACTTGTCTGTATTGTTGGGTTGAGTGGAATCTTCCTCTTGGATATCCAGAGAGTTGACGGGCCAGTCAACCACAATAATATAATGTTTAATAAGCCATTTGCTTGCAGCTTTGGCATTGTAGCCAGATGATAAATCCTGCTGGTAAATTGAAATCGGCATCTCCATAAAGCCTGTCAGCAGATGGAAGCATGAAGTGCCCTAAAATCTCCTGGTAAATGCTGCATTGACTCTGAACTTGGAGGCCAATTGAATCCTCCAAACCATTGCAGAAAATTCACCCTGGAATTCAGACACCTTGGATTCTTTGCCTCTCCACTTTTCCTCCAGACTCTAGAAGCTTGAGCTGAGACTCTGAATAGAGGTTTATCTGAAAAGGTGACTTTGGGGTGCAGTTCTTTTTCTCTTTAGCCCATGTAAGACACTTTTGATGTTGTCTCTGTTTCAGGAGTGGCTTGATATTAGGAATCCTACAGTTGTAGACCATTTCATGGAGATGTCTGCATGTAGTAGTTCTTGATGCACTGACTATCCTCAGTCCACTCCTTGTGGACTTTTTTAATTGACTTGACAGTCCTCTCAAGGTTGTGGTCACCCCTTTGTGGATATTTTCCCTTCCAGTCAACTTTTCATTAATATACTTTGATACAGGACTCCGAGAACAGCCAGAAGGGATCATCTGTGTCTTACCCACTTTGTGGTGGTTGTTGATAATTGTCTGTTGAACATCTGTCAGGTGTACAGTTTTTCCCTTGACTATAGTTCTCTAGACAAGTATTTATACTGTTTATGTAGGAAATAATGCTTTGGAACATGCATTGACGGAGATGAGATTGGTATTAACAACGTTAGCCTAGAATGTCCTCTTGAACTACATATACCAGACATGTGTTATGTGAACAAGTATGCCAATGCGCTCTCTCTCTCTCTCTCTCTCTCTCTCTCTCTCTGTGTTGTATAACGTTTGAGTGGGATGAGGTCACTGCTTGCTTTTTGATAAAGTCCCCGTTTTTGCAGAGGCGATTTAATTTCCTTGTTCTACAGATCAGACTGTGTCTGTGCAGAGGCTTCCTGTCCAGATGCCTTTCTCAACCTGATTCACTTTGATTCTCCACCGCCTGTGGGCAGGGCATGGTCAGAGCACAGCACACTGAAAGAAAGCGTTGAATTTCCTCAACTCAAATGTGTTCACCATTTCCTCTCGAATAAATCTATTAATGTATGAGTCATGAAAGTAATATTATGTATTTTATTCATTGATGTGGAAAAAAATGACCATATCGGAATAAGTATACATATTGTGTATATAAATTTGCTTCAGCGTATCCAGAGCTTTCCAGCTGTCTTTGTGCATCAGTGGCTGAAACAAATGCTGCTTTGCAAGCCTGTCCATAATTTCCTTATGAATCAAATACAGTACACAAAATACTGTATGTAACATTTTATTTTGATATGGATACTAAATGTTGCATAAGATCAATACCAAATCATACCCATTGTTGGAAGCCAAAGTATTCATTAGGTTGAAGATTTTTTGGCAGTATAATTAAAAATAAATGCTGTCAAATGTTAAATATGTCAGATCAGCAATGTGGTATTTTATATTCCTTCAGTTTTTAAAAATGGGTTATTCCATATGTTGATGCTCTTGGGAATATAAAAAATAATAAGTGCATAATTTCACATAAAAACAGTCTATATTTTTTTATTATTTATATTATATTTATATACTTATATGATATTTTATACATTTTTATATCTATTTACACATTTATATTTTCAGTTTTATATACAGTCCCCTCAAAAAGGGGGAACAATGGGGCCAATCCAAATGTTCTTGGTGTTGACTGAAAACATTTGGACTAAAGACTAAAGATCAACATTTCAGCTTTGATTTATAGCTATGTACATCTGCATCTGAAGCACGGTTCAGAAGATAGCACCCTTTGTCTGAACCCACCCATTTTTTGTGAGTGACAGGTGTCTTTTGTTGCTCAGGTGTGTCCTGTTCCATTGATTATTCAAACAATAAATAAGGCTGATTGTCTGGCTCTGTTTTAGATTTGGGATATGTCTGTTCAGACTGTGTAGTTATAGTTAGAGGAGTAACCAACAACTCTCTGAAAAGCAGTTGTCTATGGGTGAAAAACTAGCATTTGTGAAGCTGAAAGAAGATGGAAAACCATTGCACAAATATTGACCATCGCTAGTACAACCATTTGGAATGTCCTGAAGAAAGTTGTCACTGGTGTACTTAGTAACAGATGTCAAACAGGTAGACCAAGGAAAACACCAGCAATTGATGACAGTGGTTTTAGGGTCTTTCTTTACCGCACTTACAAGATTTCTGTTAGTGACATCAGCAACAACCTCCAGAGGGCAGGAATGAAAAACAGAAGTCTTTTACAGAGGTTTCATCAGAAGATGCAAAACACTAATTAGCAAGAAGAACAGGAAGGCCGGGCTGGAATTTGCCAAGAAGTACAGAGACAAGCCTATACGTTTTATGGACTAATGATGGACAAAGATGAACCTTTATCAGTGAGGCTAAAGGGCTGAAATTTGGAGAAAGAAAGCATCTGCTCATGATCCCAAACAGCTTAGGCTGGCATGGCTTCTTCTGGGATTTTCTTTGATGAGGTCACACATGATGGCATCAGTACAGTGAACTCTGGCATCTACAGAAACATTTTGCCATTCAATCCTTCAAGATCATCCATTATGCAACAAGATAATTACCCAAATTACGAAGGAGTAGAAGGTTTCAGACTGGCCTAGTCAATCTCCAAACTAATTCCCCAAAACAGTCACCAACTGAAAGAGGATGCGGTGAAAGCCTTGAAAAGCATCACAAAAGAAGAATGCAAAAGTTTCAAGATGTCAGTGGGTCACTGGCTTGATGCCCGTCTTAGTGACTTTAGTGTTTGTGTTCCAATATTTTTGCTCACAACAAAATGGGTGGGTTCAGACAAAAGGTGCTATCTTCTGAACGGTGTATCAGGCTTGCGCCTGGAAGGTTGCTGGTTTAAATCCCTGAACTGACAGGGCATGACTGAAGTGCCTTTGACCAAGGCACTTAACTCCCCAGCTGCCGCCGGACACCATGAATAGGGCTGCCCTTGTGCGTCACTGCTCCCTTATGTGAATTGACTAGTGTGTATGCACGTGTATCACTGTGTGTGGATGGACAGAGGATTTGCAGAGGACAAAATTCCCTTGTATTTTATCTGAATGGTGATATATGATTTGATAAAATTAGGACACCCTGTTACATCCTATAGTTATACTTAGAGTGTATAAAGACGAAATGACGATCAAATAAGTTCTGTCCATTCCGGAGCTGTGTCTTACGTCTCTGTCTTATGTGGGGGAGGAGCGGAGAGCAGTGGCTGGAGCAGAACCAGAGAGCAAAAAAAAGTTTTCTGCAAGACTGAAACAAAGTATTATTTAAAGAAACTTTATGTTAGCGATATTGCCTCCGCTCATATTGTGCTTTGTGTCACCCAGCCCTATATGGTTCTGATGATTTTATCCAGTGAAACATGATCTGCATACCTGGTCACATCCTGTATGATCTATTATAACCTGTGTTCAAACATCAAGTGTATTTCTAATGCAGTGCTTTGAAAGTGGCAGTTTTACACACTGCATACGCAGAATACAATACAGTGAACTTCTCTCACATCCAAACAATTAAATCTGTAACTGTACACTTGTATAGCTGACCTTTTAAGGTAGGTGTTTCAGATAAATTGGCCAGCAGTGTCCGTGTGAGTGAGTTGGCCTTGCTGACCCTGCTGTAGCGGTCCTACGACAGAGTGCTTCACACTCCCTCACCAAAGCAGCTCTTTATGGTGCAGTGTGTGTGTTAATGATGTCAGTGGAGTGAGAAGTGTGTGTGTGTGGGTGTCTGTGTGTTTAAATGGTTGTTTTTTTTTTCTCTTCTTTAGACTCTGAGTGCTGGCGCACGTCACAGGAGTCTTTGGAGCCACCTGACACACACAACACCAATGGGTACTCACAGAGGTCAGTGTCCCTGTGTAACACACACTCAAACAACACTATCTGAAATTATATTTTCTGGGAATATTTAAACTTTTTTGAAAATGTCTTACTGCTTGGAACCAGGAGGTTTAATTAAAATGTACTAATTCATTCATGATGATACTAAACAATCTATAGTGGATCCTGAATAACTCATAGTATATACTGGATAATGCTTAGTAGATCCTAAATAAATTCATAATTAAATATAATGCATAGCAAGAACCTAGATTCTGAGTAACTCCTAGTAGATACTGAATATTCCATAGTGAGTATAAAAATCTATACTGGATCGTGAAATAGTTATAATAATTAATTTAATAGTGGATAAAATCTATTGTGGGTACTGGATAACTCAAAGTCACAGTGGTTACTAAATAACCCAAAGTATACACTAAATAATAATAATTCATGCTAGATACTGAATAATTGATAGTGGATGCTAAATAATTCATAGTAGATTTTGAGCATATCATAGTTGTTTTGGATTCATAGTGGATCACAATTTAGTCATAATTGGATGGTGAATAATTCATTTATATATACGTGGGTGAGAACCCAATTACTGATCCTTATTGAATTTGAACACACACACACACACACACACACACACACACACCGCACGCACCACACACACACACACACCTGGTCATCCTGCCTGGCAGTATCAGATAGACAGGAGGCCTATGACATTCCACACCCCCTCAGCCTGAACACTCTGAAATGTGAGCTGGTTGTTAACCCTTACACGTATTTTTTTTTTTTTACTGTTTACTAGTTTTACTATTAGAGTGTAACATATATTACATAATAATATTCATATTTATATTTTTGATACAAATTTTGTGGGAGTGAATTACATTTGATATGGACAGGTTCATGTCTCTTTTGTTTTTTGTAATGCAAGAAATGGGAAAAATTAAAATCTATAACTTTGTAAGATCATATTCTTTATAAGTTATGTAAATATAATGACTGAGGAGTCACATTATTAACGGAAAAGAGCAAATTCAGAAAGAGCTATTTTACCACAGCTTTAAAGTGTTAATGGCTACAGGCTGTAGTACTGGAGCTTTGACTCAGCAGTTGCTCCGGTGCGTCTGTGACATGCCTTTCAACCAGCACGGAACAAAGAGCTGATTGAGCCAAAGAAAACCTGAATCCTGCTGCTGTAATAAACTCACCCTCATCAAACAGACGGCCAAGATCCCAAAGAGGAATGAGGTGGCAGGTTTAGTGATATTCTGTGGCATAAAACCCAGAGATACCCTGTAAAAATGATGCAATGTTTAAAAAAAAAAAAACAATCCAGAGCCAGGCTGTTCACTCTTAAAATAAGGAATCTTCTTCAAAGGTTCTTTCTATTGTGCTGTAATTTATCACTATAACAATAAAACAATTATATTGCCCACTTCTATGAGGTAGATTATGCATGACTGGTAGGGAAGCTGAAAATAGATAGTGCTGCTTGGAGTCAATTTAACTCTTGACTTTCTGGCACCAGTTTGACACTGCTGGACATAACTAATGCTATGCTGAACTAATGCAAGTTAGTTTCATGCTTTGTATTATTAATTTGAAAGTAATTCACACCATATTGAAACATTACTTCTTCAATGGGTTTTGCGCAAGCTAAGATTTTTTTTGTTTGTTTTGTTTGTTTGTTTTCTTTTTGTTTTTGTGAAGATATTTAAGTCTCATCACTCTCTGTTGTGACATCATGGTGGCGTTATATGGCATCAGAAAAGAGCCAAATATTTTGAGAATCAAAAAGCAAGTTTTGGTATTAATAATATTATTATTAACCCTTGATATTAATATTATTGATATCAAGAGTTTAAATATTCTGTTTATAAACCTGTTTTTAATCATTCATCTTTTTATGTTCATAAATAATCACTTTTCATTGCAGTTTTTATCAGCTATCAGCCTCTCTTAGTCTCACTTTCAGTTCGAAATGTTCTTTGGTTTAGAGTTTTGGCCCTGTTTTGATAGGAGGTGGGATCTAGTCAGTCATTGTCTACTGGGGATACCATACTTTGCAGACATGTGGATCTGTCAGAACCGCCAACATTTGACTTGTCAGTTTAAAATAACATTTTTAAAAAAATCCCTCATTTGACTGGATACCTGAGAGTGATTTATTTTCTTTAACAGCCATTTAAGGGTTAATTTATGTGTATTAATAATTTAGTTAAAATTTAGTTAAAAAGGTTAAAATAAGATGCTATAATGATTGTATTTTATAAAATGTTTTGTAATTTCAGCTTCCAATAGGGATACGTAATTTCCGCTGCTTGAGTTAACGGCAGATTGCAGCTCGAGACGTTGGAAGCAACACAGTTTTTTGAACAAGTCATACCGAGTCTATTGCAGATGTATAGTTTTGTGTTTATAAGTTAACCTTTTAAAGAAGATTCGGTCTCTCGCGTTGTTCAAATGCTGGTTGTTGGATTAGCTGCAAAGCGTGGTACAGAGTTATCTTCAGAAGGAGTGCCACTGTATTGTCAATTATTGAGTAGACCAGATAATCTGAAAGTTCCAAAAACACAGAGATGAAACCAGAGGATTTTACATTCATGTTTATTTATTTTGTGTTTAGACATTTTTGGCATTGAACAGTGGTTGATGTAGATGCTGGTACATCTAGACCAGGTGTGGTGGCAAAAAGGCAGGGTTTAAAGATGTGTTTAAAACTGTACATATCTGCAGGACAGTTTGTCCCTGCAGATGAGTTTAATTCACCCTGGCGCTGCTTCCATGTAGCTTTTTGAGCCTGTGGCTGAATTATGAACTGTTTCATAATGTTAGGGATTATTGCTCAAGGGCCTGTTAGTGTGTTTATACTGACATTTACGATCATAACCACCTGCTCTCCCCTACAGTGACCTCTCCCCCAGTTTGGCGACCCGACCAAAGATTCCTCGCTCTCCCAGCAGTGATGCAGGACGACCCAGGCTGGCCGTGATTAGCCCCAAATTCTCCCATTGTGAGCCCCAGCAGAGCAGCAGACCCACCAGTGCCATGCACAGTGCACACAGTGAGTATGAACTCACACCCACACACAGCAACACATTAAGCCTGTCAAACATATCCTGTATATATCCCACCCACATCTATATACATACCCATACCCATCCATATCCATGCCCATACTATATCCATCCATGCCCATGCACAAATATTCATACCCATACTATCTCTGCCTTAACCTATCTATCCCCATCCTCCTCCATAAACATACCCATACCCAACTATTTTTGTACCCATACAATTATATATTTGATTCTAGCTTTGATAATATTTCTCACAAATTCCAAATAAAATACTGTTACATGCTGAGGACAATGAGTGTGAACCATACATACCTATACATATCCATTTCCATACCCATACAAACGATATTTATACCCATCCATTCCCACATCATCCATCCCCATCCATGCTCATACGCTTCCTTATCCATAGCTATACCAAACCATGCCCATACCCATCCATATCCTTTCTCACACTCAACCATATCTGTACCTGTACCCATCCCATCTATGTCCATACCAATACCCATACTCACCCATTTATATCCCCGTCCATAACTTTACCCATACCTGCCCATATAAACAAACAGTCATCTGCATCCATATACATATACATACCCGTGCCCAACCATATCCATACCCATAGCTATACCCATACATTCCCATACACATCCATACCCATACCCATCCATGCCCATGCACACTCATACCTAACCAAATCCAAATACCCAACTATATATGTACCCATTTCTATACCCATACATGCCTATACACATTCTTATCCATGCCCATAGTAACTATCTTTATACCCATACATCCATTCCCACATTGCCCATACCTATCCAAACACATCTGACCCTTTGTTCCTAGATCCAGCACTAGTTGTAGTTGTTCTACAGTGAACCATTTCACACCAAACCCCCGCTCAGAAAGACTTAATTAGTAAATGTAATGTTTCTGAAGTTATTTTTGAGTAAATATATTGTTCTACTTTGATTGAAAAAGCAGTATTTTCCTTGTGTTTGGAAAGCCGTTGTGGTTGAATATAAAACCTGCTCTGGACTGGTTGAGTCACATTATTTACTTTTTCAGACTTTTTCCCATGAAAAACTTCCTTGTTGGGTTTCAGACCATACAAACGTGGTGGCTCATTAATCGTCAGTTGTACTTTGCCCCTCATTTTGTTGTCAAGATAATCATAGGTATAGTTTCACTGTTATAGAACCAGAAATACGTAGATATAAGGAATGCTAGAGAGGAGGACAAAGCTTCAGTGATGAGTGTCAGATTTCTGTAGTTTCGGAGAAATGTGATTCTGAAGGCAGGGTTTGGGTAACAATGTGTAGAATGACTCATATATTTCCAAGCAGCAGTGCAGAACAATTGCTTGTCATTACTGAATCCAGGTACATTTGAGCCCATCACAGCCTGTGGTTTCACTAATACATACAAGCATTGAATTTGATTGATTGAAGAAGAATGTTTCGCTTAGAACATTAGAATTGCATTTCATTTAACAAATGGAAACACTGAAAACAAATTGACACACACAGTGTGTAAATCAGCAAATGTTTTCTGGTAATACTGGCTGGAGCTTTGCTTGTTTTGAGGAATTTAGCTTAAATGTCTTTCTATTGTTGTTTGCGAAAACAGAGCAGAAATGTTTCGCTTTGTTGTCCATGCTTCTGGTCATTTAACCACCTCAACACTTAACCTCAGTCTAACATTTCTGCCAACTTAAATAGTACAGGCAGCGTAGTGTAACTGTGGAACTATGTTAAGGTGGAAGTTAAGGTTAATGCTGCAAGGTAAGTGCACAGCATCTTTTTGTTGGGTTTTTATATCTACAGAAACATACATTTTATATCAGTCAGATCCAGTGAATGCAAGAATCAATGTCATGAGGTGTTTCTACCTTATTACACGCAAAAATCCACAGATCTGATCTCATCTATACATACTTGTACACATTTTGATTCTTGATTTAGTTCAGTTTTGGACTCTTTTTATGAAATTGTCTTAAGGTTAATTCTGTTTTTGTATTATACATTATATGGACAAAATTATTTGGACACCTGCTCGTTCATAGAGTCTTCTGAAATCAAGGCTAATAAAAAGATCTTATCCTGCCTTTATTGAAGTACCTGTATCTACTGTCCAGGATAGCTTTGTTGGTGAGGTCAGGATGTTGGGTGATTACCAAACGATGATTACTAAACTCCAAACGTGGATGGAGCTCCATTCCAGAGAACACATTTCCACTGCTCCACAGCTCAGTGCTGGAGACTTTACCTATACTATACCTCTCTAGCCCATGTCTGTCATTAGGCATGGTGCCAATGCCAATCAGCTCAAGAGTGTCCTATTCTTTGGTAATACTTCTTTACAGTGACTTAATAACCAGGATGTGTGCATTTACACATCTGTGATCAGCAATGGGAACAACTTAAAGTACTTGAATACGTTCGTCTAAAATAGGTGTCAAATGAATCATAATTAAAATCGTTTTAGTTTATGAGAAACATACTATTTTACATTACGTAAGTGTAACAAAAATAATTGTATATGCAAAACCAAATCATTTTGGCAGTTCATTGCTTTTGTGATGTACTGTATACAGTATTTCACTTAGTCAGCCCACAGCATTTGAGCCACACCTTTTCACAACCTTTCACACTGATCATTTACATACAATACATCAGTATTAAAGGCACTCTAACAGAAACAGCCTGTTTATTTATGAAGGATGAAAGAGGCTGAAAAAAATATCATGTAAAAATAAATTAAATTCAGAAATATTAAAAGTGGACCTCAGGGCATAAATGAAATATTACAGAAGTGTGGGGAAATGGGCAACTTTTTCCTCCAGGCTTTGTCTGCTTGCCATTTAGAATCAATCTTTGCTTTCTCTATTGCATTTAAAGAGCACTTGCCCTGATGTTCAGTGCCTTACTGGAAAACCTGTTATCCTCTTTAGTGTCCAGAGAGTACTATAAAGAGCCATTACTGCCACGCACGGAAAAATCCATTTATTGTACAGAGCCTACCCTCAATATGCTGAGTAATCACAGATTATTTGCTGAAGATTGTCTCAGTGTTTATTTTATTTTGATGAACTGACTCTCCGGTAAAGGTTTAGAACAGTTTGTCAAAATGTTCTCAACACAAATGCACGTGTATTCATGGTTGGTTTGTAGTAAGAAACCACATCACATTATAAGAACAAACTCTCAAGAACACAAGGACGGAGGGCTACTGAGATGTGCTGTGTACCAGCTTATCTAAAGCCCTGTGCATGATACAGATCCTTCAGGTTCTTCAAGTCTGTGGCAAACATTCATACCTACAGCAGACACTGTTAAAAAAGGGCTGTGCATGAGGGTGAGGACAGGCTGGTTCATTCTCACTAATATAAGTGAGTTATAAGACTTATCCTCTAATACTTGATTAATGATAAAGTCACATATGCACACGTTTTGGAGGAGGTGGCAGTGTAAAACTAGCAGCCAATCTCATAAAGCTAATGCCTTATAAGGTGCGTAGGTAAATGTCAGCCATCTATGGCAACATCTTGTGCAAATCAGTGATAAACCTCACAGATATCTTGTGATGGAAATTACATGACTCTACCTCACCAGGTACAACTAAACTCATTAGAATAGGGCTTCAGTCTGCCACAGGAGGGTCTCCAGGCCTGATGACATAACAGAATAAACAACTTTAACAGTTGTTAAATGACATAACAGTCATTTTACAACTTTACTGTCCATTTCTCACCTTATTTTTTAAAAGCAGAAAAATCGTTGTTCCTTCATACTGAGGACATTTGATAAACTTAAAACAGAAAACGTTTAGCAGCACTAAAACATTGAGTTTTTCTAACGTAATTAAAAATAACAACTTATAATAAACAACATGATAAACATTTTGGACCACATTGGAATCATTTGAAGCATCTTTATTTATTTGACATAAAATCACAGATACGCTCTTGAGAATGAGAGAATTACCACTGGACTTTTTCCCCATTGTCATGTTTTGCCTGCAGGAGTTGGTAATCTTTCACCCTTGATAATGGAATGAGGACACTACACATCTTTATTAGTAACACAGCATATCCTGTTTCAGAGTGAATGAGTGGCTTCAATGACTTCTTGGGTATTATATTCTTTCTGGAAGTAACGTTTCAGCACCTGATATGTTTCCTATGTTTCACATCACCTTTTTTAGCTCCTTCATGTTTGTTAGGTCAAGTGTCAGATTCTGTTCCATAATGCAAATCGAGCTACAGCCAGTTAGAGTGCAAATAATATTTGAAATAATTCCAAAAAATATCATTTCCATTGACTGATTTAAATTGACAGTTCATAAAATGGATTCAAAAACCTTTCAATGGTAGCGACCAGTTAATTAAACAGCTAAATAGGTGGACAGAATAGCATGGTCATTCATTTTTAGGATGCCACAGCAAAACAGTTGTGCATTGTTTTGCAGTCGTATCAATATCTATGGAGCTGTGTAGCTCATTCATTTGGTCCTTTTCATAGAAAAAGAAACCATCCATTTGTGATTGGTCAGTTTGAATCTGATGGCTCCTTCCTTTGAAGTACTTGACACTGAGTGATGAAATTTAACAGACAGGTTCCAGATAAGAATTGGTAATGAATAACATGGTGGATGAAGAGCCCTAGTTCGATGTTCAGCAAATGACTCATTTTCATATCACTATATGTCCAAATGTATGTGGACACCCCTTCTAATGAATGCATTCATTTACATTAAAGCAGCACCAGTTGTTGCAAATGCACACATACACAGCTTGTCTGTTCCCTGTAGAGAAGTATTGCCAGTAGAATAGGACTATCTGGTGCAGGTAAATCTGAACCTATTGGCACCTTGCATAATGCCAGGAATGGGCTAGAGGGGTATAAAGCCCATCGGCATTGAGCTTAGGAGAAGTGGAATAGTGTTCCCTAGAATGACGGTGCTCCACCCAGCACTTTTGGGATGAGTTGTGGAGTTGGGGCTTAAGTGGTGACCACCCAACATTAATGTTGTCACTATATGTATATAATCTCTTTTAAATCATCTTGATTTCAGAAGAAAATGATTAAATTGGTTAATGATTGATTAAATTGGTGTCGTCAAACATATAATCTGATGTCATTCATTGTGTGTGTGTGTATATATGTATATATATTACTTTAATATTAGTGTTTACCTTGTTTACACTGTTCAGATAAACTCCTTGTTTACTGTGATTGTAAAGGTCATGTTACTGGTTTAAATCAGCCAGTAGTGTACTGGTATGTGTTTGGGGATCTGGGGAAACCCTTCTAACTCCCAGTCTGATGGAATCATGTCCTTCTATGTAGGCAGCCGGTCCAGCAGGAAGTAAAAAGGACCCCTTCAGGCAGGTAAATGAAGCGCAAGTCTCCTGAGGAGTGTCCAGCTTCCTGTAATGCCATCCAGCCGCCTTATCAGGGTCAGCGCCGCACGGCCGGGAGCAGGACAAACAAAGCTCTCTTTCACCCCACTCTGTAACCCAAAACGCTCCGGCAATAATCACAACAACCACTTTTATTATCCACAGCCCCCCAATCCATCTGCCTCACTCCTTTCTTCCTGCTCTTGCCATCTTTATTGCTTTTTTTTCTATGTTTGCTCCTTTTTTGTCCTTTTTTTTTTCCTTTTCTCATACTCTCTCTCTCCATTGTCTCTTTTTCTCCATCTTTTCAACTCTCTCCTCTTTCATTCTCATTCTTTCTTTCTCTCTCCTTCAGTCCCCTCTATTCTCAAATTCTTTTTCTTCCTACTGGCTTTCTCTGTCTGTTTCACCAAATCTGTATCTTTGCGCGCACCCCCCACCCCCTCCCCCCTCCCATCTACTTCTATTTCACTATTTTTTCCCCTCTTCATCACTCTCTCTCTCTCTCTCTCTCTCGCTAGCTAGCTAGCTAGCTGTTACTGTTGCACTTTAAAGAGAAATGTCTGGTACCAATAGTAGTGATACAGGATCCATTGCTGTAATTTAACATTGTTTGTTTACTTGTTTACTTTTTATTTTTTGAATTTTGTACATTATAAAAATGGTTGTCTGACAGATCTGCGTTTAATGCTCACCTGAAAATACATATTCTTTTCAGTTCTGCCTGTTCTTACAACAATTTATATGAAGTCAATTTCGGGGCCTCTAATGGTGACAAGAAAATTGAAACATTTCAAAATCAAGTCTCAGTGAGTTGCAAAAGGTAATCGTGTATTGTAAATAAAGAAGAGATGTTTTTTTTAAAGGTTAAATCTTTGACAGAACTTTTTCTTTGTGTTTCACATTTTATGTTTCTGTTTTTTCTGCAATACTTTCCTCTTTTTTCCTTTCTTTTTTTTGTTTGTTTGTGCTGTTTTTTATGTAGGGAGTGTGGCCATGTTGAAAAAGCTTATCAGTTACTGTTGAATTCTGTGAAAGAGGGTGCTAGTTCACAGTTACTGTTCACAGGCATGAGCACTTTACGTAGAGTGTGTAAGGTAGCTGATGGGCTTTATTCTCTCGTGAGCCAAACAATGTACTTACATGTACGTACTCCTATTTTATGTTTTCTGCTAATTACAAAGACATGCTTAAACATACTTTCCATTTTAAGAGGCACCTTTTCAATAGGGCAATGACCCGCACATCAAAAATAGGTAAAAACAAATGTGAAAACAAAAAAGAAGATGGAAAGAAACAGAAGCATAAAATGTAAAACACAAAGGAAAGGTAGTGTCAAAAATGATGAAAAGTACCTTTGTAATATGCGATTATTTATGATGTGGTTATATAATCTCATCACCATTAAAGACCCCAGTTTGACTGATTTATGAATGGCCCTCTGTGGATGTAAACATTATATTTACTAGTGCATCTTACAAAATGAATATTCAGAAAATGTTTAATTTTTTATTTCAAAAAGGTGTAAAATGTCATATTTTACATACTATATGCAAAATGAGATAATTTGTCATTTTTCATCATTTACTGTTTATACTGTCTGATTACTTAAAATAATTCTGATACTGATACATACTGATCAAAAGTAAAGCAAACCCGTGTTTAATTTTAAATGTAATTAATGTAAAATGGGACAGTTTTCCTTTTTTGAACACATTGTTTTTTCATGATATTCATTTTTTTCACATTCATAGAAGTGAAACATTCAAACATTCCTCAGTCTCATGACAGGAGCTTTATCAAATAGTTTTTCAATAAGCTGATCTTCAGCAGGTAAATGATATGGGGCTGTCTGAACAAAGTGGGACAGAATTTTGAAGTATCTCTTTAAACACCGTGGTTTTCAATTTCAGCCTTGGGCTCCTGAGACAATGCAGACATGTGTTTTCAGCTGACCCAGCTCACAAAACGCTGGGTAATTAGATATCAAGAAACCTCAGGTGTGTTAGCACAGGTAAAACACACAAATTACATAAATGATTATTCTGTAAAGAATACAAACATAAGATAATAAGTACAAGCCCATTTCAGTTGTAGTGATGGTCCGTTTGTGGGGTTATTGATAGGTTTGCTCATTATCTCATAACCATCTGTATCCTAAATACTGTATATTCAGTTACAAGCAGATGTAGAACTGAGATCATCAGCAAAAACTCTAAACCCTCTTTAAATCTCCATTAACAAACTGGCTAATAGTCATGTTGGACAGATATAATGGCTGCATCTGCTTTATAGCATTACTGGATGCTAATTCTGGACAAGGCTCTATTTGTGTCAACACTATGAAGAATTGGTAAAGAGATGTCAGAGATATTTTACTTTGAGAATACCTAACCATTTCATTAATTCAGTTATAGATAACAGTGTTTAATTATCGTGATGATATTGCTATGGCTGTGTTGTGTGTTGTAAAAAATTGTTTGAAGTCTTCATAATATGTGAACAAGCATCAAATGTGACCAGCATCGCGACTGAATGGGACTAAAATCAAGCAGCCTTAAAGCTTTGATAGTAAGAACGGTAGTTTTGTGTAATCGGGCAGAACAGAAGCTGAGTGCGGGCTGCCAGAGCTGTGTGAGTTTTCACTTTTCAGCACTCATATCTTAGTTGTGGCTGTGTGAAGTGTGAAGTTTATGCTGGAATATAATTGTGATCATTTTGTACTTTAAGTCTAATAAATTTGATATGAATAAACTGTTCATCAAGATTCTTATTCAGTCCCTTCATATTTATACTCTCCTCCAAATGTTTTGGAACAGTGAGGCCAATCACTTTATTTGTGCTGTAACATTTCTGACTGTAACATTTAGGTGTAATGTTAACAGATTTAATAAGATCAACATTTCAGCTTTAATTTTCATCTGGATCTCATACACAGTTCAGAAAATAGCACCTTTCTGTCTGAACCCACCATTTTTTCTTGTGAGCAAAAGTATTGGAACATGTGACTTGCAGGTTTTTTTGTTGCCCAAGTGTGTCATGTTCCATTGATTATTCAGACCCAATAAATAGGGCTAAATGTATCAGATTTGGGTTTTGTGTGTGAAAACTACATTTATAGTAACCGACATGAAAAGCAGACAGCTGTCTACGGGTGAAAAACTAGCAATTGTGAATCTGAGAGAAGATGGAAAATCAAGCCATTGCAGAAATATTGTCCAAAGCCAGTACAACCATTTGGAATGTCCTGAAGATGAAAGTAGTCACTGGTACTAAGTAACAGATGTCAAACAGGTGGTCCAGGGAAAACAACGGCATTTGATGACAAACATTGTAAGTGCTATAAAGAAAGACCCTCAAACCACTGTTAGTGACATCAGCAACAATATCCAGACGGCAGGAAACTCCTACTGTTGTAGAACAGGTTACTAAGACAATAATGCCATTTCAATATTCTGGAGTTGATAACTAGTACTGTCAATAGCAATACATTATGGTTTGGTCCCAACATAATATAATGATGTTAAAACTGAATGAGCAGATTATCAAAGTAATTAATTTCACTGTTCTACAACAGAATTTCAATGTACTAGAATACAAAAATCCTATAATAATGATTACATTTGTTACTTTTCACTGCTCTAGGACAGGCTAACAATGCAATAATGGACAGTCTGCTCTAGAGAAGGTGAATAAAACAATAAGGCACTTTCAATGCGCTAGAAAGGCTGATAAAACAGCAAGGCACAATCACTGCTCTAGAACAGGTTAACAATACGATATGGCACTTTGAATGCTCTAGAACAGGCTGATAAAATAGTGAACCCATAAAATGCTGAAGTGGATGGAGTGCAACACAGGTTCCTTAAACCCACGCTGTATGTGTTCTCCCCGAGAGTGGTCAGAGAGTGTGTGTCCTGTTGTGTGACAGCTCGAGGTCTGCTGGCCTCTCCAGCTGCACATCTGCACCGGGACAGTGTGTACAATAAACACCAGCCAGCGGGGGTACAAAGCTCAGGGGGCTTCATGAGTGGAAAGCGTGATTAGAAACATTAATTTGTTTTTCTGCATTTAAACTGTTACAGATTCTCAACGGCCACATTTTACAGGTTTGTATTAGTTTACAGAATGTATTATCTTTTATATGAATCTATTATTTCTACATGTTTTAGAGTAATAGTGATGATAATATTATCAGGGACACGCAAATGGTTGGAAACAAAATTCTTTTTAGAAATTAACTAATACGCAATTTCAATAATTGGGCTGGTAATTCATAGCGACTTTTATCACCATTAAAACATTTCACAATAGTCACTGTAAGCATGGAATCATGGGTATTAATGCTGGACAATATGAGGAAACAGGCAGCAAATCATGAGGCAGAGCACAGGTGGCTGAGGATCTGCTGCTTTTGGCTCCAACTCAGCAACTCTCTCTCTCACACACAAAGAGGAAGAGCCACAATCCATATGAAAACAAATAGGCAGTGTGTGAAACGCAGAATCACTAAATGGAAAGATAACTTTGTTAACAGTTTGGATTACAACATGTTTTGATCACTGTGTGTATTTCCAGCAGTGGAGCTCTCAGGTATCTCATCAATCATGATAAATTACAGGAATTATTCAACATTTACTATCTTTACTCATTTACTATATATTTCTTCACTTCCAACTATTCTGTATTTTATATGAATTATTCCGTATTGGCTGAATATTGTGAATTATTATGAATTACACACTATCTTTTATGAAGCTATTCTGTATCCACTATGAATTCACTATCTGCCATTATTTATTCAGCATCTACTATGAATTATTCACCATTTATTGGTAGTTATTTAGTATCTAATATCAATTATTCACCATCTGCTTGGATTTATCCACTCTAAATTGTTCATCATCTATTAATAGTTACTATTTAGTACCCATTATGCATTGTTTACTATCCACTATGAATTTTTCACCATCTGCTATGAATTATTCATTATCCATTATAATATATCCACCATCTACTGTTATTCAGTATGTAATTTGGATTTTTCACTATCCACTATGAATTGTTCATTATCTAATATGAAAAATATAGTATCTATTATGAATTATTCAGTAACCATAATTAAATATTCAGCATCTGCTACAAATGATTTACTATCTGTGGTGTGTTTTTTCAGTATATTTACTGTATATTAATTATTTACAGACTAAAATGAATTATTCAGTATCTCCTGAGACACAAATATGATTTTACATTTAAATGTGGAGCCCACATGCACATGAAGTGATTCTCCCCCTACTTTTGTTTCAGGAGTGCAGTTGTAACTGGATGGTTTTGAAGTGGACGGAAGAGGAGGTGGACAGCTCTCAGTGTCGGCGGACTCACTAACAGTCTGTCAGTTGGTTAATCTGGAGACAGCAGTGTGCTTTACTGATAAATCCTGACGCCAAGTCACAGCCTGCTCTCCTTACCCTGTTTTCTAATATCCCCTCCCCCCTTTCCAGTTCCCATCTCAATTCAGTTTTATCTTTGCAATGCTTTTACAGCAGACATTTAAAAGTTCAACTGTCATTGTATTTCAGTCAGTGTATATATGTAAAATATGTATGTGAATTAAAGCAGATTTGAGCTGTACCCAAGAACACTTCGAACTCCAAGTACAGCACAGCTTAACCTACCATCCCTCAAGACGCAAGGAAAACATGTATTCAGACTCTTTTCTGTTCTGGCACCAAAATGGTGGAACGAACGTCCGAACGGCTGAGTCCCTCACTGTCTTCAAACGCAGACTGAAGAATCATCTGTTTCAGGAGTGTTTAACTTAAAGACATAAAGACATTTCTTTAAACAGGATCTAAGCATGAGGAACTTCTATATTCCAGCCTCGTCTACTAGCTAAGGATGTTTTCTGAGTGAACAGCAAAGCACTTTTTTTAAGTCGCTCTGGAAAAGGGCGTCTGCTAAATGCCATAAATGTAAATGTAAATTTGTGTTTGGTGTCAGTTTGTTTAGAAATGTGTAGTTTTATTGTGGAGTTCAGTGAGGCAGTCTTTAGGTCAGACTACTCGAGTAAACTGCTGATGGCCAGCTGAATACTTAAATGATGAATACTGAAATGTCCTCTCCTAGATTTTGCTGATACAGTTCCCATGTTAGTCAGATCTACCAGTATATTTTCCCAGGTTGTGAGATACAAATCAGCAAAATCAAGTACAGCAGACAGGAGAGAAAGGGTTATTAGTGTTTGGACACAGACACTGATGCACATGGAAATAGCTAAAGTTACCTAAGAATTTGATCATTTCTAAAACATCTTCTGCCATGTTGCAAGTACTGACATGAGCTATTTAGGAATATTCAAGTATTGCTTTAATTCTGAGTGTGTTGGCTGCAAAGACAGCAGTTCAAAAAGAGGGGGTGGCTGGCTTCATATGTATGGGAGGTTTCTTTGGTCGGAGCATTGTGTGTATTGGGGAGAATCCTAACAGGGTGAGGTAATCGGCACTTCCAAATTAGGGAGTGTAAAATTGGGATAAAAAATCTAATCAAATCACAATTATTGTTACATCACATTACACAGGTGTAAAGGTGAGTGAAAAACATAGGTGCAAGTCCCTCACTGTAGTAAAACAAATTCACAGAAACACAGGAGAAGAAAATAAAAGTAAAGATAAAGAATATACTTAAATGTAAATTAGAGTATTTCCACTTTCACTTACACCATACATCAATTATAAATAAATGACTGCACTGTATACATCGCATTACTTATTACGTTTATACAATAAGCCTTGAGGTTCTTCAGTCACAAAGTACAACTACTGCTGGTTGTCATTTGCAGAATATGTGTGTCCTCAGTATTCACAGCAGACACACACCACATACTCTTGTGCAGCGTTTATCGCACTAAGCCTACGGCTGGCCTGTGCTTCATACAGGAAGAAGATAAGAGTGTGTTTGACCTTTGGATCAATTCAAAAGTGTGCAGCATGGGACGTGTTCCTGTGGTCCTTCCTGAATGGTCTCAGCCTGACGCAGGCGCAGGTGACACACACACACACACACACACACACACACACACAGTAATGGATAAAAATATTTATATTTATCTTGCTTTTGTTGGAGTAACTCTCTCTCTCTGCTGTTCACACAAGGCTTTCAACTAGAATTTGGAGCATTGAAATTGTTACAAGAGCATTAGTGAGGTCAGGATTTTGATTGATCACCACCCTGCTTCATCCACCAACTCCCCACCTCAACCCAAAAGTATTGGAAGGAGCACCATCATTTCACAGTTCCACTGTTCCACAGTTCAATGTTGACCATGCCTGGCATTAGCCATGATGCCAAAGGGTTCCTGTTTATATTCTATTGGCAGTATTTCTCTACATGGACTAGACAAGCTTTGCATGAATTTGCTCATCTGTGTCAACAAAGAGTGCAACGTAAAGTGGCGGAATACATTCATCAGAATGGGTGTCTACAAACCTTTGCACATTGAACATTTGCTGCACCATTCCTGCAGCCACTAGATGGAAATTCAGAGCCCACACTCAACTATAAAACCCACAACATGTCGTCAGTCTGTTGGGTTTTTTTTTTTTTTTCACCATCACATAAACTGTAGACATTCGTTAGATGCATAAAACAAGTGCATCTCGTGGTTAGTGGTTAAGAAACCCTCTCATCCATCACCTGGTATCACCCTGGACCTGAATGTAAAAGTGTCTTAGGAAATTGATGTGTTTTAATGCATAGATTTCTGTCTAATTGTTCGGTGCAAAAGGTTAAACAGGGACTCAGCTGCCCCGTGTGTGTGTGTGTACATGTTTTATTTAAAGCACACCAGGCCCTCTGGATGATGAAGGTGTTTACACACAGCTGAGCATTCAGATGTGCGTCAGTTCATCAGAGCACATACTCAAGATCTCAGCTGGATGACGGATAAACACACTCCCTGCAGAGATCTCCTGATTCAGCATTGATCAACTCTTGGAAATCACAGTGAGCACAGGTGATATCAAAGCCAGGCTATTGTTTAATATAAACTAGTTCTGACTCATAGTTTCATTAAAACAAGTGAAGAACCAGTAGAAATGGTGCAGATGGGATTTTGGATTGGATGTATGATTTAGACACGAGAACAATTCAAAATCAGTTAGATACCCCAAACCCTAGTAATGACTTCTGATATCATAGCAACCACACTCTAACACCCTAGACACCACCTGGCATAACAGCGTCTTTCTAACCACACACTAAAAGGAAAACCTTACAGACTATAAGAGTACATTAGATACCTTAGCAATCGCTCCACAATACTCTAGCACAACCTTGGATACCTCGGCAATCACTTAAAAACACCACATACAGAAATCACCTCATTATCACCTCTAGCAAAATGTTGGGTAAGTCAGCATTTAACTCAGGGCTGCACTTTGCAGGCAGAAACATGTCACATTTTATAGGCTTCATAGGATCAGAGTAAGCTGAGACTTACCCATATAACCATGCTGTTATCATTGAGTGATGAATTATCAGCGAGTAATCCAACTCTAAAACTGCCTTTTCATAAAAGTACATCAAACATGAAAACATCCCACAGAATTGTCCTATGGTTCTAAAGATTAAGCGATACCCTGATATCACAGACACCACATAGCAACAGAAAAAAAAACCTTTCAATCACATTAAATATATCTAACATACAGAAGCCCTGCGCTGGGAATTCCAGGGAATTGTTTAAACCCTACATTTTCTTCAGATTTCATTTTGTAAAACATGTCATTATGTTGTAAATATTTACATAATATAGCAAAAACAACCCTACACATACACGTAAATGCCTTTCCAAGCAGCATCATGCGCCAAAAGCAGGTTTAACTGAACTGAAAATAGTCCTGCATCTGCTAATCTCTTCATTTCCTAACCATCCAGAGACTTTGTAATGTAGACAAGAAGTCCAGTTATGTTCCTTATTAACCTGGAATATGTTCCACTACTCATGCACTTCCTTATTAGATATGAGCTGTGGTGACCACACACATGACCTCAGGTGCTGAACTGCTCAAGTGTGCAAGACTTGGCAAATGCAGGGAAAAGTCTTAAAGAAGCTATTTGGTGAAACAATGGCATAATTGAGATATTAATATTTAAAAATGAAAATGAGTAAATTCCTCTTTGAAAATGACTTCACGGTATAATTTCTTCTTTACTCAAACCTTCTTATTCCATGTTGTTGTGTCTAAATCAATTTGAAACACCACTGACCAATAAGAAGGGTTCTGAGGTAACTGAGACAGGGAGGCACTCCATGTGTGTTTTGATAAAATGCATATTTTTCATGATAATAATGTAATGGATTTTTTATTTAAGATTATTTTTATTTAAGCATGATAGGCCTAAGTAATCAACAGAGAAGCCTGGCCTCTGTGGTGTTTATGGAAGCATACTTGTTTGCTGTGCAATTGATTCCTGTGCATTTAGCTGTTGTACCACTGAGGAAAGACAATCAAGAAGCACCAAGACATGCTTCTTTTTTTTTTGGTAATGGAATTATTAGGCTAATGTAGATAACATGTAATGGAAGCATGTACACAGCTAATTAGCACTGTGCATACCATCAGACACTTCCACATCTCAATAATAATAATAATAATAATAATAATAATAATAATAATAATAATAATAATAACAATTTTGATTATGCAACAATTTATTGTATAATAAATGGAAAGTTACTGGTCAGTGTTATGATAATAATCACAGCAAAAAAATCCCAATATCTGGGTCAGTGACATCATCAACCCCACCCCTCCCACTGATCAGCTGGAGTCTGCATGCAGGTTGAACATGTACACATGGACAGAGCAGTAAACAGAGACTGGAAGGCTGCATTGGCATTTAAAGTGGGATTTAATTCAGCTGGAAATTCGTGAATGTTAGCAGTTTTAGTGCTGCATTATTCACTGAATAATAATTAATCAAACAATATTGTGAATTGTACATCTTGTAGATTGTTATGATAAGTGTATCATGTCTGTAGGTTACGCTGACCCTGTTTGAAGCCTAGAAAACAGTTTGTAACTGCCTCATATAGGCAAGTGTATTTGCAATTACTGAACACTATTCTGTGATACTAGTGATGACTATTGTGATGGAAATTAATGTGATATAAGCTTCCATTACATGTTAGCAACATTAGCCTCATAGTTCCAGCGTGAGGTTTTTGCTGAGGTGGGGAAACGGGAACTCGTTTTTTTTTTTGTTTTGTTTTGTTTTTTTATTTAGCTTAGGAATGGGTCTTGTGCTTTTGTGTGTGTGTGTGTGTGTGTGTGTGTGTGTGTGTGTGTGTGTTTGGGGGGAATCTGGTCCACACTAAGGCTAAAAACATGCATTGATCTCCAGGGGAAGGGGAACATTGCCCCATAAAGCAGGATGCACATGGTCAGAGGAGGATGGCTAGAGTGCGTCAGGAAATGGAGGGAGAAGGAAAGGAAGACGTGAGTTTGGAACACAGATGTCTAAAGATTGAATAATTCCTGTTTTTCAGTGCTTTTCTTTTCCAGACTGTTCTGAAACCCGGGAGACTTCCTGCTCCAGCTCCTCATGTTTACACTCATCATTCAACACCTGAATCTGAGCCTACCGTTGTTATTGTCATGCAGCTATACAGCAGAATTGTGCTCCATACTTATTTAAGCAGAATTAAAAAGTTAATTATAATTGTGCTTGAGTTGTAATTGAGGTTTTTTTTTTTATGACAGTTGAAACTAGTGTTCAGATGCCTCTCAGATTGATCACGCCTACCCATCAGAGGATTTTACACAAATTTGTGGATCCCGTGGAGCTTAAGTGCATGCAGTCAATGAAACAGAAGTACCCCACCACCAAATACTCCCAAATTCTGAAATTCCTTCTTCTTCTCACTCTGTCTGATACTGTCTGATAATGTCATTCGGAGTGAAACCTTTGGACAACATTTTATTTAATATATGCACTACCGGTGGTGCCACAGGTAGTGCATGTGTCAAACATCTTGTGGACACTTGGGTCACTGTGAAGAGATCTACCCAATGGTCTTGATCATTCTCTGTCAATTGTTGCAGCAGAAACACGGACACCTACATTACATTTAACAATTGAAGACAAATCTAAGATGGCATCATTCCAGAAAGGAGTTTCCCCCTTGAGCCACAGCTTGTGTCTGATTCTATTTACCGCAGCGTAGTAGGCAAATGGTGTTTCTCCATGTTTAGGCACAATTTGTTTCTAATGATCTGGGTCTTCTGCTCGGCTCTTATCACTGCATCATATCAGATAGCTTTGCTGGTCCTAAGCCATTGAGATATTTATAGACCAGTAATAGTACCTTAAAATCTATTCTATTCACTTAGAATTGAGGGGACCATAGTTATTCAGAGGACCAAGTAGATCTGAGTGTCATTTGCAGAGTTGTGGTAGAATTCTGGTAGGTTCTGTAGGATTTCACCAAGAGGATGTATATATATATATATATATATATATATATATATATATATATATATATATATATTGAATAAGAATGGCCCAAAACCTGAACCCTGTGGAACACCACAGGTCACTGGAACATTACTTTCTGAACTGAAACATTATTTTCTATTTCAACAAAATAATTCTTTCCATGCACATTTGAACTGCATGAGTCATTGTAGGACAGTTCCTGAGAGTCCAACCCAGTTCTCAAGTCTATCAATGAGAGTTTTATGGTCAACAGTATCATATGCAGCACTGAGATCTAGCAGTAGCAGACCAGACAGTTTTCCAGAGTTGGAAACATTTGTTTTAAACAAATGTCATTGATAAGTTTTATTAGAGCTGATTAGAGCTGTCTCAAGGCTATGGTTTGGTTGGAATCTTGATTGAAATTTGTTGAGACGGTTGTTTATGGACTGAAAGCCTTTAAGTTGTTTGAAGTTGATGATTTTTCCTGTGAAAGGTAGATTTTAAATTGCTCTGTATTCACATAAAAGGGTTGTATCTATATTTTTCTTTTTCAAGAGAGACTGTAGTTTTCAATGTGTTTGGGAAAACACCTGACATATGAGAGGTATTTACTATCTGAAGTATATCAGCTGATACTGAGTGAAAGACATTTTAGATAATTACAAGAAAACAAGAATTATTTCAGATGACTCACTGTATTAATGAACATTTCTTCATTAATAGCACTAAACTGACACATTTTAGCCATGGTATACTTCTCTGATATTATACATTTTCGTGTTATTGAAGCTCACCAACTGGTTGCATCTTTCAGTTGAAGCAAATTCATGAGCCATGATAGGCACTGACTTTGTTATCTTGTCAACCACATTGAAGAGTTAAGTAATGGGGAGAGTGATTAAACCCACCCACATAGAGCAAGGCCAGCTGTGCTGAATGTAAGTGCCAGCTGTGGATGGGTGTGGCATTACCAAGAAGCAAACTGGCAATCTCCTGATTAAGGGCCAGTGCTTAGTCAATTAATAGCCCCAACCTTAATAAGAACTTTTAAATTGGTAAAGAACATTTGCATCAAGTATAGATTCTTAGTCAGTCAGTGATGATCTTATCTGTTTCTCTCTGAGTAGGGTCATGGTTGATCCCGAGCCCAACAGTCATAGGGTGCAAGGCAGGAATACCCCTGGACAGGGCACCAGTCCATCACAGGGTACCACACACACACTTCCACACTCACTCACCTACCATGTACATATTTGTTAGGAAATCAGAGGAAACGTATGCAGACACAGGGAGGACACCCCAAACTCAGACAGCAATCTGAGCAGGCATCAAACCCACAAGCCCACATCCCTGGAGCTGTGTGACACATGCAGAGTAACTGTGGTGCCACTGTGCCACCCAAGTTTAGATTCTTTAGACCTTTAAAATGTTTTTCACTTTGTCACATCTCTATGAAACACATGGTTCTTCATGAAACAAAAAGTGGTTCTCTAATTGCATCGCTCCAGATAGGAATCTCGAACCTTGAGTGTGGAGTTTAAAACAAAGCAACTTGAAAAGTTGTTTGCAAGTTGTTTTTAATTGTGTAAAGAAAAACACTGTCCACACACATCCTTTTCATTGAGATCAAACGGTGATCTATATCTGCTTTTGATGTGTATTTCTGTAGTTTAGCTGTTTAATATTCAAACCATAATAAAATAGCTCCTCTTCTCCAGAAGACAGGTGACAATGAGTCTCTTGTTACTGGGCGTGGAACAACACCAACAAATTTTCATAGTCAAAACAATATTTACTGCTAACATGGGACCTTACCTTTGCGTTCAGTACCCAAATGTCACCTAGCCTCTTATTAGGCTGAATGCAATCAAATCCTGATCACAGCAATGATCCAGCCTTTGGCATAAAGTCTCTAACCAAAATAGTACAAGCATTGGTTACGTAGTTTATGTGTCACGAGGGAGAAGAAGACAAAGGGAAGTGGATGTATTCACAGAAACAAACAGAGGATATAATAACAGAATGGAGAGCACACACGCAAGTAGCAAGTAGCAAAGAATCAAACTGAAAGCAGGGTAACAAATAAACAAAAGGACTCATGTCAACAATCACTGTCCTAACCAGAGGAACTAAATATAAGGACAACATTGCACACACCTGGGACTGGATAATGAACAGGCAGGGTTACAAATGAGACACAGATGCAAATGGGCGGAGCAAGCGTGGAGACAAAACCAAAACAAAACACATGTGGGCTAAGAAGAACATAAGGGGAAAACCAAAACCAACCAGTGATGTGAATGGACACACAGGGGCCAAATGGGACAGATACAAGACAGTATGTCAATGTGCTGGTTTTTGTGACATCACAGCTCTAATCAGGTTTTACCCAATGGACTGCGGAGTGAACATCTTTAAATGTGTTTACTAGAAAAACAAACAAAAAAAACAGCAGTGACACTGATTCTGTTGTGCAAGATGTTGATCCTTTCGACAAGCTCTTGACTGGACATGTAACAGTGGGCTCTTTAGTTAAGTGCATTACTGTTAGTGGGCCCTCCATCCATTATGAGGCCATAATGATTTGAAACTGTGTGGTTAAGCCATGGTAGAGCACGGAAATGACCACCACACTAAAGCCCGGATAATACTCTTCCCAATGTGTCCTGCAAATCATTACACATGCCATATATATCACTGATTATGTAACAAACATTCTGGGACTGATTTGTGCAGTAGAATTAACATTAAAATTCTCTATTCTACTAATCCCTGTTGAAGTGCAGCAACACTTTTGTAGGCATGGTTTTTATATTACACTTCGCTGGATAAATACAGCTTACAGCAGCATGGACTCAAACAAATAATCTAAATAAAGATCCAATTTGAAAAGACTGGAATCAAATAATAACCTTCCACTTCCCTTCAGTAAAACAGAAGACAAGACTTTACACTGGTACACTATTGTGATGCAACATACCTTTCAAAATGTTATTCTCTAAAGTAATAAAAAAAATGTTATTTTTTTTTTAATCTTATTTATGCTTTAATTATACAATATGCTGCTAAAATGCTGGGGGGGGGGTGAGTTAGGACAACCCATAAACACCTTTGACTTTTTTAACATATTCCAACAAATGAAGATTTGATCTTCATTTTAACAGTATCGCAGGATTGAGACAAAATAACTTGAAGGACAAAAATGGTGCATCAGCTGCAGATGATTAGACCATTGTTAGAGAGGACTTGGGAGGAGGCACAGTTGGTGTGCACTTGATTGTTGATGAGTGGTATCACCATTATGAGATATGAAGAGCTCTTTGAAGCCTTCAGAAAGAAGGTTTCAGAAATTTTTAGATCCCCCACAACTGTGAAGTATGAAGGTGGGAATATCATGGTTTGGGTCTGCTTTGCTACAGCAAGGCTTGGGGATCTCGCTGTTACAGAATCACTTTGAATTCCTTGAGGAAAATGTAAGACCGTCAGTACAAAGACTGACAATGAAGAACCATCTAATTGACAGTATTTTTTAAAATGCATTCCTTTAGTTCTTTAGGTGTTCATGGGGTGCCCTAACTTTTTCATATGACTGTCAATATTGTTCTAGCCTGCACTGTCAGGCTGCTATTTACATATAATTTGCATAATTCGCTTGGAATTGCTCTATTACAAACTCTCCTAAATAATACTTTCTTATTCTATTACATTATGCTGTTGCATTCTAACACACCTTTCTGTCTCACACTCACATCTCATTCTAATACATTAGGGCAGAGTGGGGTGAGGTGAGCCACTGGGTATGTTGAGCCACCACATGAGTCTGGGCAATTGTACATATTGTTTTCTCAAGTAAACCTCATGTGTTTTACATCAAAGAGATGTTTAGATGCTGAGATATTACGCAAAAGAGTTTCTCTGATTTGCTTGACTTGGCACTTTTCCCAAAATAGTGGCTGTGGGGCACAATGAGTCAGAGCCTTGGAGGTCAGTTTGACTAATGGTTAAAGTTAAGACCAATAGTTTTATTATAATCATAATAATGAAAATCTGACATTATATTTCATGCATATGTACACGCCTTCCTTATTCCAACCTCGGCCATCCAGAAAGAGCTCTATGAGCCAGAACCACCACATTCAAGAACAGTGTTTTCCACACCTGCTGTTAAACTGGTTGCACCAGAAGTTACGCCAAATCGTACCTGAATACCTGCATACACCAATACACTCTTCTACTGATCACTCTGATCTTCACTGTTCAGTTCACTCACCATATCCACACTGAGCTCCACTGTCACGTAACTGGAACACTTTACCCTAATTAAGAACTGTACTGTATTCAGTACCTGAACGCTGCCACACTGCTCTGACCTAACCTGCCGTGTACACTTGTATATGACCTATGTGATTCAGTTTACAACACCAGACCTGCTCTACCTCACCTACCACACCTGAATAAACTGGTCTATTTAATTCATCCTAGAGAATTGGCAAACGGTTTTCAGGTTATGAACAAATTTGGCATTGATTTGTTACATAAACATTAATCAGCAAAATCAGAGATTATTATGAATTTGTTAAAGATGATTAATAATCATTTAAAATTGCAAATACTAATATAAAGTACATTTTGAATTAGACCTGCTATATAGTATATAAATATAGTCAGGGCAAGTGGAATTAGACTAACTCATATATAGTTGAACCCTAAGAGCTGATATTTTGTTCTCTCTCTGATTTCTTTCTGAAAGATGTCTCATCTCACCTTGCTGTCCTGTACTGTATCACACCGGCTCTATCTACTGTATTATACAGCTTCATTCTAATACATTATTATGTCTCATGCTGATGTTTTATACTGACCTCAGGAGCTCAGATAGGAATACACTGGAATAAGAATCTGTTATAGTGTTTTGAATGAACTTCTCCTAACTTCATAAGCCCCTGTTCCATTGTATCAAGGCTAGGCAATTCAAGAAGTCTCTGGAATGTGTTTTTACTGCATGCTGAGTCAGATCATTTGAGTTGGTGTTTGCAGTGCTCCTTTAAGAGACACTGGGGGGGGTGTGGTCTAGGTGACCATCCTGTCCCCCTTGTGGGCAGGGCATCTGACCCTATAAGGCTTCAGACACTCAGTTGCCCACTTGCCACAGATAGAGAGAGACAGGGAGAGGAATTGAGGAGCAGAACAGCTCTGAACCAACAGCACATCTCGAAATGTGAGTACAGCTCTCTGTTCTCGGTTCAGATGAAGACTCATCACTCTCTTCTATAAATATAGAAAAGGTGCTTCTATGATGTCAGTCCTATTAGTGGATGTTCTTCACCAAGTACAGATTTATCTGTGTGAGAACTGTGTTTATATTTTCTACAGCACAGCAGACACTGATTTAATACATGGCGAGGCTTTGGTGTTTGTGTGAAACAGTAGATCTGTTACTCATATAGAAATATGTGGAGTTTATAATAACAGTTCTTCTCATACCTGCTTTTGTCCTGCTCTTGTATTTCTCATTATACATTTCTATAAATACATTACACATACATATATACATGTACAGAATTCAGATACTGAAGTTCAAATCTTGGTTAAAATTAACAATAAAAAATTACTGCATGATCATGAATGTTAATTAGATTTTATATACTTATATATCATCCCTCTATTAAAACCACTACCAGCACAAATAAAGGTGTTACATAATTAAATCAAATTAAATCAATAATTAGGAAATATTGATAAATATGGATAATCAATAAATGCTCTAAAAACACACCATATATATATTGCACACACATTCACACATTACAGTACTTGCATTACTTGCATTAACTGTAATCCTGGTGTGTATATAGGCAAAGATGATGGTTAACATCTTATCTGACTCTCTTGCTGTTGCTATCATTTCCTCTCAGAGTGCAAATCCTTGTTTACTGACACGAGAGTATGAAATATATGATGATAAAGAAGAATAATTAAATATACCTATTTTTCCGCTGAGAGGTCGTAAAGGTACATTGTAATGAAAAACATGTATATCTGAAATGGCAAAAATGGCAGGAGAAGGCAAAATTCTCTTAACTTTGTAAGTTAATGTAAAATAAGAGCAATTAACAGTCATTTCTATTGGTCTGTTCAGCTACATGGTTCAATCTATAGAGAAAAATAAAAATGGACAAAATTTTGCGATACGTGGTTTTCAGTGGACAACAGCAGTATGCTAATAATTTGAAGTAATACTTGCTAGAAAATATTTCTTTTCTGAACTGAAATGAGTCGCCACCAGTTTGTTCAACATTAAGTAAATTAGAGTATTTAATGTATAACCAAACATGGCATTATGCTTGCAGGAACTGAATGACAATATAATGTGTGAAGAAGGGTATTTATAATGCATTCATAATGAAACACCGTCATAGTAACAAAGTGCAGTATATTTTAATTCAGATTTATCCACCTCTTTACTAATGAATGCCTAAGGAATGTAATAAGGCAAGTTCAGACTTTCTTGCAGACGAGAGATTAAGAGTAAAATTAATTTAATTTTAATGTTAAATGCTATTGAGTACTGAGTTAAGCAACCTGAATAATAACTGAGTAATATAAACTGAAATAAATCATACAGAAGTGATTTCAGTAGTCATGTGTTCTTCATGTGTGACTCAACTAAGCAAAGTAAAACATTGGACACACTTTATTATATTTAAGTTAGATCTTTGTAATTAAGTTGTCACTGTAGTTTCCAGCTGTTGCAGCGTCAGAGCCAGTAAGTCAGAACGGGTTGCTCAGTGATTAAAAGAGATACGCACACACAAGAGATGGTAAAACAGGGGGAGTGACGGGCACACAGAGGGTCAGTAAAATGACTACAACTATGTGCAAATAGCTGGTGTCAGGAGCCAGCTGAATGACTTTCCCTCACTGACATATATTTGTTAAATAAAATCAATGAGAGAGAAATATTTAAACCAAATAACAGTGCAGTTCCCGCCTTTATGTTTGAATTTCCATCTTATTTCTTTTATTTTTTTTCTTGTTTTGTCACAGTAGTTGAATTTGCTGTGCTATATTGCCCATAGGTGTGGGTGTGGGATTGAATGGGTGTTTGAGCTACCCTGTGAAAGACTGTCCAGAACATATTTCTGCCTTTCGCCCAACGATTCTGGGTAGACCAGAAAGAAGTGTATAATAAGATAAATGAATTAGCCCTTTAATAAATGAGTCATTTGCTATATGGTTTTATAACATAATTTAAGCAAATTCAAGTTATGACTTTCCATTTGGAGGTCAATACAGTGTTTCTCATATCATTACCAATAAGTGAGCCGACATACAAAATTTATGGATGTACTGTAATCAAGAAGAGCTCTTTCAGAATATTGATTAGTATTAGTATTAGTATTGAGTTAAAAAGCGATGGAATGCAATCTGAGTAACTCTGTAGCCTGCGTTTGTGAAACATTCTTAACTCTAGTGAAGGTGAATTTGATCCGGTGTTCTCTTAAAGCATCTGCCTAGTCTTTGCACTTAAAAAAATCAATCTATCCACCAGTGTTCCTCTAGTTAACTCCTTTGCTTATTTCCAAAAGGATGACCACCAGGGATCGCTGGCGGGTGTACAAGACAGTGTGCCTGATGTTCCTCTTGGCTGTGGTGACACTGACTGTATTCCAGAGAGGCACCATCACTTCCATTGGCCAGTTCCAGACCATCGAGCGCCAACCTCGGATGGAGTCCCAGGCAGAGCGAGAATCGTCAAAGAAGGGGTTTTACTCAACTCCTGCCCATTTCTGGAAACAAGAGCAGCAGAAAGTGGAGGATAGCACTGAGGAACCTCTAGTCACTTTAGACAGAGGTGCAAAAACCTGGGACATCAAAATGTCTAACTGCAGCGCCAACCTAAACTTCACAACTACAGACTGGTTTGATAGCTTGGAGGCCAACTTCAAGCAGTTCCTGCTCTACAGGCACTGTCGATATTTCCCGATCCTGATCAACCATCCGGAAAAGTGCTCAGGCGATGTCCACCTGCTGATGGTCATTAAATCAATCATCTCTCAACATGATCGAAGGGAGGTCATACGGCAGACTTGGGGCAAGGAGCAGGTGATAAACGGCAAGAGAATCAAGACCCTCTTCCTTTTGGGCACATCATCCGTTGAATCAGAGAGGGCCAACCATCAGAAGCTTCTGGAATATGAGGATTACATCTATGGGGACATCCTGCAGTGGGACTTCATGGACAGTTTTTTTAACCTGACCTTGAAGGAGACCCACTTTCTGAAATGGTTCTCCACATACTGCGGTAATGTCCGCTACATCTTCAAGGGTGACGACGATGTCTTTGTCAGTGTGCAGAACATCCTGGAGTACCTGGAGGGTAGCATAGGTATAAAGAACCTGTTTGCAGGAGACGTTCTCTTTAAGGCCAAGCCCATTCGGAGGAAAGAGAATAAGTACTACATTCCACATGCCTTGTATAATAAGACCTACTACCCACCCTATGCTGGCGGAGGTGGGTTTTTGATGGATGGCCCGCTAGCCCGAAAGCTCTACTTGGCCTCAGAGACTCTGGAGTTGTATCCTATTGATGATGTTTTCCTGGGGATGTGCCTGGAGGTTCTCCAGGTTACACCAATCAAACATAATGCTTTTAAGACTTTTGGGCTTGTGAAAAATAAGAGCAGCAAGCTGAACAAGGAGCCATGCTTTTTTAAGAGCATGATAGTGGTACATAAACTTCTCCCTCCAGATCTTCTGGCCATGTGGAGACTGGTCAACAGTGACCTAGTTTGTGCCCAAAAACTAGACTTTTTATAGCACCTGATTGAGTGAACGCTAAAGAACTTTCTGAGTTTTGAGTCATGCTCAAATGAATGTACTCCTGTTTTGAGGAGATTTTTCTTTCTTGAGGGGATTTTAACTTATCTCTTAAAGCAAATGGGAACGAACAGGGCCAAATATATTTATGGGCATGTTTTAGTGAACTGAAAAGGACAGAGAAATAACATTTTGCTGCTAATACCATTATCACTGAGTACTATTATTTGAACATTTGAACATATAAAGAAACAAACAAAACATTTTTTTTTTTTTTTTGGAAATTAAGTGTCTCTAAAAAAACAGAACAAAAACAAGTGTCTCTACCTCACTAATGTAGTTCCGAAGCCAGTTTCACAACTGTGGCACGTCCTGTTTAATAGAGTGCATTTTATGAAAATCCAATGCCTGTTACTGTCAGTTCATATTAAAAAGGACTCTGCCTTATTTATGAACAGTAGAAAGGTTCAATGCACCAGGTAATCCTATCTGAGCCTGAGCACGGTCTTCTAACAGCATGTTTGCTACCTGTAAATAAAAAAACACAATGACAAATGAAGGACTAATTTTATGAATTGTATGTATGTTGATTTGAATGTGATGAAACTTGAGAATCTGGTAGAGGTTAATCTTTTAAAGCTGTGAAAAAAAGGACTGCCGGTATAGATAAATAAAATGAATAAATTAATCTTGAAGTTCCCTCTTATTGGGAAGAAGGGTTTTGGGTGTATAATAATTTAATGCTCCTTTGAAACATGCACCTTCTTAATCCAAATCGTTTATGGTGACAATGACTTGAAATGACTGAAAATATCGAAATCGTCAAGAATGTAGAAAGTGATATTTGTAAATAAAAGTTTCTATAAATCAGCCTTTGTGTTCTCTTTCTCTCTCTGTCTATTTCTGTCTCTGTCTCTCTCGCTCTCTCTCTGATGGCTTTTCACACCTTGGTGTTGTACTTTTCACAGGGGAGCAAATGTAACACCGACTAAGAGGAGAAGGTCTGTGCACACTGAAGAAAGCTGGGTGAAAAAAAAAAACATTCAACTTAAGACACTTACCTACTTTTTTAAATTCATTTAAATGCTTAAACACACAATGCGTCTAAAAATGAGTATTGCATTTCTTTATAAAGGTAAAAGGTTAAATATAATATATGTCATATTGATTACATTAAAGGTGTCATATTTTAAGCTTTTGTTTGATACTGACTGATTAGTTTACTCAGTTCAAATTCAATATTTTAATAGTTTAACAAAAGTAAAACAAAAAAAGCTTGACATATTTTACTTTACATTTAATGAATATAACATATGACAGTTTAACTTTATGAATGAAAACATGAACACAAATGATCATTTTCACAGCATTCTACTTTATTTTTTGATGCACTAGTACATTATAAGAATAGATAGATAGATGGATGGATGGATAGATACCTATTTGCTACATATTTCAAAATTCTGTGCGAAATGTGGAATAAAATGGTTTGTATGTTAATCCTCAAATGTTTACACTTGACTATCAATGCAACATAACCTTTATTTAGTTTAGTTTATGTTTTGTCATGAATGTATTTATTAGAAGTCCACTTGATATTCTCTGAGAAAGACTACTCAGTTTTGGCAGCACACCAACAAGAGCTATTATTTGTCCAAGATAACATTATGGAGTCTGTGACTACTGCTTCAGATAGCTAATCTCATAGCTCACACTTTCAACACAGGTTTAACCCAACCTAATATATTACCTTATACAGCACAGGTTGTCTGTTCACATTTTTAAAGAGGCTGCATCTTGTAAAACTGAAACAAGATGACCATAAACATTTAGTACAAAACTGTGTATCCAAAAATAAATAAGTAAATAATAAAAAAAAAACGTATATCCACCTATTCAGCCAACAGCAGTTTAGCTCCGCCCAATTCTGAGGATGGTTTCAGCCTGGTCTGATTTTTGAGTATGGTACCATACAGGCCAGTCAAACAGAACACAGGTTTGCATTTACATTTACAAGGCAGAGCTCCAGAGAGTTGTTTTGAAACTAGGGTTTGATACTTTGATATTTCCAAACAGAAGTTGGAAAATGGAAAAAATTGTGTGGGCTGTGAAAAAATTAATTTATGGTACATAAAACCACACAGAAGTCCCAAGATTAGCTGAGGGAAAGAATAAAGTACAATAAACAATGAAGGATATCCTCCTTTGGCTGAAGTAATTCTCTGTAATGTTCAGGAAAGGCTTTCTGATAGATTGTGAAGTATTGCAGTTAGGCAAAGTGCCAATAGGTTCATTATCTGCTAAAGAGAGTCCTATTCTATTGGCAGTACTTCTATACAAGGACTAGGCAAGCTAGTCCAGAAAAATTAAATGGCAACACTAAACAGTGAATATGAAACAGAGGCTGCACTGCATGACTGAATCTCACCAGTTGTTTCCTCTTGTGTCAGATCCTGTGCTGAGGTTGAGGGCAAAGCCAAACTCGTTGTGTCAGAGCCAAGAGGATGAATCAGTAAACCTGAACGGAATAGGAACTGTAAGATTGTTCCATTGAAGTCACGTGTAATAAATCTAAACGGCAGGGACTCATAGTTTAATCATTACAACATTTCACTGCTTACCTACCACAAATTCCTTCCACCTTATCACTGTTGTCATATATTATTTTGCATGTCTTGTGTCCGTCCTCTGTCCAACATTTTAATGGCACCTGACTACAGAGAAACTGTTTAGAAGACTCCTGAAATGTCTGGGAGAGGTGAGATATCTAGACTAGCAAAATAATGCCCAGAAAATCAATGTTTTAAAATCAAATTTGTTTAAAATAAAAAAAAAAGTCTAGATGATGGAAAACTGAATTATTCTAATAGATTTTGTAAGATTTTTCTAATAATATATTTTAATAATACATTTCGTTTGTACTGTGTGAACAATGTAAAAGTTTCAAAACATACCATTGATCGATTATTTATTGAAATTAAACATGTTGAGGTCACTGCTTTTGAAATGTCAGGAAAACAGTGGTTTTACATACTGTATATCTGCACGTTCAGCCCATGTTAGTGTAGTCCTATTCACACTGAAGTTTAGTGTTTCAGCCCAGACTGCTTTCTGAAGGACACGCAATGAAGGGCAGAACAGAGCTTTTTTTACATATACACCCTGTGTCCAAATGTTTGTGGACATTGCTGACACAGATGTGAAAATGCACACAGACAACTTGTCTAGTTCCTGTATAGAAGTACTGCCAATAGATATAAGACTCTCTGTAGCAGATGAACAAGAACTTACTGGCACCATGCTTAATGCCAGGCATTAAGCTGTGGAGCAGTGGAACACTGCAATACTTTTGGGATGAATTGGGTGGTTGGGGATGAGTTGGGGAGGTGATAATCAAACATCCCAGCCTCACAAATAAGTTAATGCAAGTTCTCACAGCAATGTTATCTGTGTAGTAAAAGCTTTCCCTGGACAGTAGATACAGTTACTCAAATAAAAAACAGGACTAATAGCCTTTATTTCATGAAAATTAAAGAATGTGAGTCATTCTATCTGCAGAGTGTGCATCAAATGCAAAGTTCTATGCAAATGTTTGGGTATCCTGGGTCAAATTCGAAGTGTAAAGAGCTGGAAAAGGGTTGTAGAGGTATGAATCCTGACTGTTTTTGGTTCAGAAACCTACAGTAGCTTCATACATGGATTAAAATGAAACCTTGACATAAAGTAGGAAGTGGGTCTTTTATTGGGGGATTGTAAAGAGAGTTGCAGACAGCATTTAGAGATAACCTGGAGTCTCGACCTTTGAAGCAAGCTGTAGAATTACTCCAGCTCTTGTTACTGCTGTTTGTGTAGCTGGCTTCAAACAACTTAGCAGTTTAATGTCGATAAACAAGAGGTGATAACAGTTGGGTTTCTCTGGATGGATGTGTGCTGTCACATTTTCAGGGAAATCCCTGTCTGGCTGTGTTTGATTGATTCCTGCAGGATTATTTAAAGCAATAGTTTGCACTGGAGCTACAAGACCTACAATGTAAGTAACAAGAAATGGAAGCTTATATGAACAGTGGTGTTATGATCTGTACAATGCATGACGGTTCTAAACTTCATATCTCAGGATCACAGTAACCTACAGACATGATTCGCATAACATAACAAACTACATACCCTATATAACCATCCAGCTCTTTTCCAACTGAATTAAATTGTAATTTAAAATTCCAAAGGATTCTTCCAGTGCATGTAACTGCTCTGTCCATGTGTACATGCTCAACCTGCATGAAGACTGATCAGTCAGGTGCAGGGCTGATAATGTTACTGTTCAAGATATAGGTTATAGAGGAAAATGAGAAGGAAGGGGCTGTTTGCTCTCTTTCTTTTCTCATGCAGTGTTTTCACATTAAAAGTCCTGAGAAGGGAAACTGATATACTGATACATAAATAACAAAAATAATAAAGGATATTATGATGGAAATTCTACTACGCTTAAGTGCTTCTATAGTCACCTCGCTGATGTAAAGACATTGGAAATTATTGCTGACTGTTTATCAAGCTTGCAAAAGTTTTGTCACGGCTCCATTTTTCACCATACGTTCCATTCTTATTCACTACACTAAAAAGATCATTAGCATAGATATTAAATCTGTATTTGAAGGCCAATATGGACTGCAAGTCGTAGGATTTGGGATGTTTTTGCACATTTTTAATGACTTGTAGAGTGCCAGTGCCACAAATTCCCACGACAGTGATTTAGTGGATGCGGATGATTAACTGTCCAACTGCTTCAAAGCTGCAAACTATACAGGAGTTTTGTGCAGTACTTAACTTTGTTATATATATATATATATATATATATATATATATATATATATATATATATATATATATATATAGAATAGAATAGAATAGAATAGAATAGAATAGAATAGAATAGAATAGAATAGAAATGTATTCTAGGGAGGGTTCCTTCAGGGAAATTAAGGTTCCAGTAGCAGGGCTCTGAAGGTAAATTTTGCATCAGTTTATAGTAGAACTTGCCTTCAGTTTACAAGATATGTCCATGTCAGTGAGAGGCTTGGCTTGGGCAGCTAACTTGTTAAAACAATGGCTGAGTCTAGTTCTACATATGGCACTAACATTACATAGGTGAGGTAGTTACTGACAAAAATTGACAGACCCCTCCCCAATTGTTTTCTGAAACAAGCAAACAAATAAATAAGGAAATCTGTAATCTGTATGCGACAGACAGTCCGGCTGCTCTTGTCATCAGTGTGACTGCAGCTGAATGCTGGGCATTGTGCACTCAAGGTGGCATGATAAATGGGGCTGAGGGCTGGTCCATGCCTGCTGAAGTGCCAGGCAGTGGCTCGTTGACAGCCCGGCCGGCTGCCGAAAGCTCACTGAATGAAGCTTTTTAAGGATCGGTTGGCTCTAGTCTATCAGACCTCCATACCTCCATCGCTCAGAGACTTCTCAATCCTTTATTGTTCCCGAAGGCCTGTGGCTGCTTTTCAGTCATTTCACTTAAAGAACATTTACACCAAGACTTGATTTTATACTTTTGGGCTTGATTCCCAAATAAAATACAAAATTTCAAAAAGTTGGAGTCCCTTTCCTGGAGATGCCTGTATGTGGTGACTTCTGATGCACTAACACCAGCCTCAGGCCATTTCTCTCACAAGGTTTTCAATCAATCAAAGTTTATTTATATAGTGCTTTTTACAACAAAGGAGTTGTCACAAAGCAGCTTTACAGAAATCTGGGTCTGAGCCTCAAATGAGCAGCCAGCGGCAACATGGGCAAGGAAAAACTCCCTCAGGCTAGGAGGAAGAAACCTTGAGAGGAACCAAGGCTCAAGAAAGGAACCCATCCTCCTCTGGTCGACACCAGAGAGCACAGACAAAGGCACATACATGGGCATAAAAGATGTATAATATAAAAGAAATGAAATAGAGAGGAAATGAAATGTTGCTTTCATTAACGGTGATACAAGTATGAATGGATAATGAGATATGACAGTGGAAATGTGAGTTGGATGCAAGCTAGTGTTGGTATTGAAGTCCATGCAAGTTACATAATCTAACATTGTCAGAGACAACAGGAAGGGCATCTGTTGTTAGAACTGGGTTTTCATTCTCAGGGTTGTGGTTTGATATCCAGCTCCACTAAGCTGTCAGTGTTGGGCCCATGAGCAATGACCTTAACCTCACACTGCAGGGGTGCAGTAGTATAGCTGACTCTGTGCTTTGAGCCCAGGATATCCAACCTTGGAATTGTGAAGAGAAGAGTATAAACGATTGTAAAGCACAACACTGTAAAGCATAACTGTACAGCTATGTACAATTCTATACAGTCCCAGAAAGTTCTAGATAATTCTGGACAGTTCTAGAAACTTCTTGATAGTTCTCACAATTCCAGAAGCTTCTTGAAGTCTATATTCAGCACTGAAATATCTTTAAAAATAGATACATTTCACAATATCATTGTGCTGACCACAAAAGCATTTTTTACCAGGAATAATAACCTTTTTTCTATTAATTTAAGGCACAAAGAATTAGGAAAACACACTTAACTGGAAACTTTGTTTTTTTAATTGTAACGTAGTGTTATCATTAACAATGCAGTCTAAGAATTGACTCTGAGGGAACGGTTGGTACTGTAGTTTTTTTGTCACTATACAGTATCTTTACTATTGTCATGTACCGTCAGAGAGTGTCAGCCAATGGAAATGTTTAGAATTCCCTTCAGTCCTAGAATCCCTGTATTCCATGTAATTCCTTGAGTCCTTAGTTATTTATTTATTTATATAATCATTTTGATCAGGTGTGTTGGAAGTAGGGGAAACTCCAAAAGCTGCAGGGCAGTGGTACTCCAGGAGTAGAACTGAGAATCACTGCCCTATAAACATACAAGTCACATCAGTGGCTGCTTTTACTCAACCTTGAAAATATCTTGAACCAGCTTTTCATCCTTTTTTTTCTGTGTCTTTTCCTGTGGTGCCACCTAGAGACAACCTGTATAGTTGTGGTTGTAAGTCTACACATAATCTTCATAGACATTAAAATTAACATGTTAGAAAATAAAAATCAAAAAGTGCCATATTTGTGTTTATTTTATTTTATTTTATTTTATTTTTTAATATGTAAAATTCTTTAATTTTGTATTCAAATGTGCAGAGGTGTACTCAGTCACAAAAAAGATTCAGCTCAAAATATCCAATGCATGGGGGCGCCAAAGTCAAGGATTCAAAAGCTGCATTTATAAACTAATTTTGTAATTTAGCTCATAAATGCACAAATCCAAAATGAATAAATAAATAAATTAATTAATTAATTAAGGGAACACAAATCACACATTGAATCTCAATAAATAAAAAAATCCATGTTGAAAATCTTTACTGAAAAAAGTTGTGTAATTAGTTGAAAACAATATGATGTAACTGCAGTCAGTGGAAACCAAAATCATCAACCCATGGAGGGCTGGACTCAAATTAATGCCAAAGATCTAAGGAAAAACATTGAAATCATAAGTTCATCCAATTTCCATTAATTTTATTACAGCAACTCGTGCCTGTATGCACTCTCTGCAATGTCTGGGCATGGTCCTGATGAGACTGTGGATGGTGTCCTGGGGGTGAGGTCCTTGACAGTCTGTGCTGTGTCTTGGCAGTGTCAAGTATATATATATACTCATATGTACTATATGCTAAGTACACTAAATATATACGCTATATACTATATACTATTATATGCAACATATGCTACATACACTATATACTATATACATTATTATGTTAAATACACTATATACTACTATATGTACTCTAAGCTGAATACACTATACACTACTATATGCACTATATACTATAATATGCAATATACACTATATTACTTTATACACTATATACCATGTAGCACTGTATACAGTATATGCTAAATACATTTTAGAGACAGAAGAACTAACAAAGCATAGAAAAGCAAGTACCATTGAATGAAAATAATATTAATTTATAACATTAATTTAATATAAACATTAATGTATAACAGTAATTTAATATACATATATAATATTAATTTAATATAAATATTAATGTATACTATTATTTTAATATAAATATTAATGTATATATTAATTTAATATAAATATTTATTTATATTCATTTAATATAAATATTAATGTATATTTATTTATAATATTTTAATAATTTAAAATGTATAATAATAATAATAATAAATTGTTCGCTCAGTTGAATAAATCATTAGATAATTGAAATAAAACATGGCTGCAGTTGAACGGAACACTGTATTAAACGGATTTATTAAACTGACTGAATGAAGGTGTTATTAAATGAAGGGACAGACTGAGGGCTCATTAAAAGTCTGAAAGTTAAAAGTCACTGGGACTCAAATCACAAATCCAGACTCAGTGGGAGTACCGAGAACCGATTTGCTGCGGGGAATGCCAATCACAGTGGCCCCGCCCTCTCGGGGGCGTGCCCGCCTCGCTTCGCTGGACTAAAACTTTGCAACATGGCGACGCAGCGGCCGGACGGAGCGGAGAGCATGGAGAGACAAGAGGAAGCCCCGCCGGCCTTCAGCCCACACAGACACTCTTTACTGGTGGTGGTCGGGGAGCACAGTGCCGCTGGGTCTGTGGACTGTTTGGTGTCGGAGATTGAGCGAGGTAAACGCGCTGTTTGAGATTAACTGGGCTCTGATGGATGAAAGGATGAAGGGATGTCGGGCAGTCCGCCCGACTGTGGTCAGCCTTCGGGCTTTACCTTCGTTTCACTGCCCTGATAAAGTTGACTACTGGATCAAACCTGCCATTCCACCTTAAAAGTTGCGTCAGTTATAGCGCGCTGTTTAAGGTGGACTGGGAAATTGGAACGTGAAGGGAGGGATTTTAAGTCTGACTTTCCTCCAAACAGCTGTTTTAATGCACACACTCACTTTAAACCGGAACAGAAGAGTGTAGTCTAGATAATCAGACAGGTTCTGTAGGTGAAAGCCTCTGTCTGCACTCAGAGAAAGAGAAAATTAAACCCAGTTTGGCTTTAAAAGTTCAGAAGTTTATAATGGAGTCCTCTTCAACACAATCACTGTAAAGAGGGTTCTCTAAATAGAACCATCAGCACTCAAAGGAACCTCTGCAGTCTGAAAAGGTTCTTCATATTGTTGGAGAGTGCACTGTTCAGGGTTCTTTCTGTCTAGAACCTTTTTGAAAAGGTTGAAGCAAGTCTTCTGCACACTTACAATTGAAGGAACTATACAGTGTCTGTAACCCATTGCAAAGATAAAGGGTTCTTTGCATCTTGAAAGGTTTCTTCTTTCTTTATGACGTCATCTATAGAAACCATTTCAAAATGGTTCTATGTAGAACCCATTACAGCACATTCTGTCAATCTGAAGAACCTTTACCAGATGCAGAGAGCCCTTTGGTCATGCAAATGATTCTTAGAGTATTGATGGTTCTATTTAGAACCATTGTGTTTACTGAAGAACCCTTAAAGAACCCACGTTTGTAAGTATGTAGTATTGTGTTGATCTCAGACTTGTAATGATGCAAGAACCATTTCTGTGCTACATAGAATCCTTTCCAAAAAGGTTCTGTATTGAACGGTCTTTAGTGCATTTCCATCAATCTGGAGACTCTTTAATCAGGCAAAGGGTCCTTTGACTGTTTATGGTACTATACGGAACCATTTTCTTTACTGAAGAACCCGTGAAGTGCACTCATTTTTAAGTGTGAACTTCAGTGTGGTGGGTTTATGAGGTATATTTGATCGTAATAAATGCTTTCTCTATTATATGAATCTCTGCCTACGAATGATTTACCAGTGAATCTTCAGAGGTGTTTCAGTCGTAATCAGGATGTATGTCAGGAGTACTGTTAGTCAGACTGTATATGTGCCCATTATAGTGTGTTCTGGTGGTTGTTCTTGTTCTAAAGGCATTTGAAAGCTCTCAGAGGGTCGCCTGGTTATAGTTGCTGCTTTTGAGGACGTTTTGGCCTTCAGGCCCTCACAGAAGTGCTGTCACACTCACATGGCGTTAGGATCCTGAATGGGGGCTTTTCTTTTAAAGGGGTCGTTCACAACAATTAAACGTACACACTTTTTCCACTGTTGCTCCAAATCGTCATTCGTTTTCATTAGTGTTGTGCTGGAGATTAAAGCTAATGTATAATGAGCATCTGTGTCACCCAGAAAGGTTTTACAAGAGTTACGTTACATGTTGATTATTACATTATGATAGTTCAGTGGATATAAACAACAACAATCACAGATCACTGTCCGTGTCCTCCCTTTCCAAATGTTGCCTAGTTGATCAGTGAAGTAAAGACTGGGGTGTGTTGGCTGATAGTTGCCTAAAGTATCATCAGACCAATGTTTAAATTTGTCTTCAGCCCTTTATTATTAAGGACTGTGTTGTTTAGGAAATATTGGGTCAGTATCTGATGATTGTATGTATATATTTACAAGTGCTGATAAATAAACATTGTAACATACACAACTCCACTCAGCATACAGTGTCACTTTGTAGTTCTATAATTACAGACTGTAGTCCATCCGTTTTCTTCTCTTCAATGGTCAGGACCTCAAAGGACCACCACCAAGCATGTACATTGTGGGTGGTGGGGTCTGTGCACTGTGTTGAGACTGACATGATGGTGTTGTGTTAATGTGTGTTGCGCTGGTACAAGTAGATCAGATACAGCAGGGCTGCTGAAGTGTTTAAACGACTCCGAGAACAATCCACCAATCAGAAAAATCCAACCCGCAGCATCCTGGGAGCACTGATGAAGGACTAGAAACAGATGAGCTTCTTACATCTACAAAGTGGAGCAACGAGGGAGGAGTGTGTAATAGCTTGAACAGTGAGGAGACGCAGCGTTTAAACACTCCAGCAGCATTGCTGTGTCTGATCCACTCATACAAGCACAACACACACTAACACCACCACCACCACCATCTCAGTGCTGAGAATGATCCACCCCTCAAATAACTCCTGCTCTGTGATGGTCCTGTGGGGTCCTGAATATTGAAGAACAGGGTGGAAGGAGGCTAACAAAGTATGCAGAGAAACGGATGGACTGCAGTCGGTGACTGGAGAAGGACAGAGTGCTCCTGTATGGTAAGTGGAGCTGATGAAATGGAAAACGAGTGTAGAAACAAGATGGTTGTAATGTTGGGGTCTGAGTTTGTTTTGCATTTTCACATACAGGTTCAATCCCAGACATCTGAATCGCAAGCAAGTCAAGGGGTTTCCTTTAATGTCAGACTTAATGAGAGCAAGGTGAGGTGCAGTGAGAGGGAGAGAGAACCCAGTGCTCTGTACTGAGTATAAATAATGCAGGTCATTTACTTCAGCCTGGCTGATCTGGAGAGAGTGAAGACGAAAACACACACACTAGGTTCAGCCAAACAGCTTCCCCTGTGGTAAACACATTCACCACGGTCTCGGAAAGGCAATGCCGCGCTGACTGACTTTAACATAATGTTCTGCGTTCCACACACATGAAATATATCAGCACTGCTTTGACTTTCAGTTTACAACTATTATACATAAATAGAAACTGTGTTGATGTAGTTTGTTCTTTTGAAAACGTGGAGCCGTGCCCCACTCTTCATGGGAATTGGATTTGTTTTAGCCTGTGGAATTTTCAGTCTGTATGAGAAACCTGACAGGGTTGCTTGTAGAGATACTGCTGCCCACTTTAACACTTAAAACCCGAGAGCCACACTTTGCAGGCAGAATCCAGCTGTTCTCTAGGTTTCACAGAGACCTACAGAATTATCAGTGAGTAATTAAGCTCGGAAAGCAGCTGAAATCCACTCGTTTCCAGCTGTATGAAATCCCAGTTTAAATGCCAGTGCAGCCTTCCCGTGCATGTTTACTGCTCTGTCCATGTTTATTAGCACAGTCTGCATGCTGAGCAGGGGGTGGGGCTAATGACGCCACTGACCCAGATGTTGGGTTATAAATGAAAATGAGAAGGGAAGGGCTGTTTGCTCTCTTCTCTGCTCATAGTTTCTCTTCTGAGCTCATAGGAATGAAACTCAGGTTGTATTCACGTGGTTTATTTTATTTGTACCATCATTAAGTGTTTTGAAGAACTTCTTGCAAATTTCCTTTTCAGTCTATCATTACAAATCACTCGTTCAAACAGTCGGCATGATCAATTTCTGACATTTTGTTTGTTTGTTTGTTTTGTTATCAGGCACATTTGAAGTTTTTGATCCAAAGGTTCTCAGATTGGATGTGGGGGAGTTTGAGTTGCCTAGGATCTTCTGGTGAATAAAGGCACATCAAACTACTAAACCATCCCACAAAATTCTAAAGGTTAAAGTAACTGTAAGTGATAAATAATCACTGACCAGTTTCCTCCCCTTCCATCAGTGTAGCTGATCGTCCAAAACTTTATGCGAGTTTGCTTAATTAGTTTTCCACTGGAGTTATGATGCTAATGTAGTGAACAAGTAGTGGAACGAGCTCACCAACTAGCGTGGTTTAGTGCTTTTTTGTTGTTGAGGAAAGCAGCGTTGTGTGGAGGACTCAACTTTGTCAGTTTCTCATTGCAGCCCTAAACTCATGGTGTCAGAATCCAAATGAGCAGGTCTGTGAAATTAATGAACACTCTAAAGTTTGAAGTGGTGATGTAGACCTGTAGTTGATGCCATGCTAAATAGTCGTTAACTGTATTACTTGTTTATTCTTTTCTGTTTGATATTTGAGGGGAGAATCACAGAAAATATTTTCTCTATTTAGTGTCCCAGTATTTTTAGCTGGTGTCCCAATGCTTTTGGACTTATGATGTGTCTTTCTGAGATGCTGCTGCAGGTAGATTTATTCTCCATATTCTGCCTTATAGAACAGTTTATAGTGTTCAGTTATGCAGGCATTACATAAGAAAATGAATTGATCACCTCTATCCTGAAACAGAGCGCGCGCGCACACACACACACACACACACACACACACACACACACACACACACACACACACACACACACACAGTTGCAACGTTAACTGTGTGTCTCTCTGTTCATTCATTGGTTTATCAGTCTGTTAATCGCTCTGTTTTGGCCTTTCAGATTCATTTGTCCAACTGTGTTTGTTTGTTTGTTGGCCTGTCTGACTTTATGTCCAGCTGTTCTGTCATCCTTCTCTCTGTCTTTTGGTTGCCATATTTGTACATGGATCCCCCTCTTGCACATAAACAGTATGGAGGAGCATAAGTGTGTATAAAGATCAGATTTCAGTTTGTTTAAATAAAGAAAAAGATGGAAGAAGGATTTTGTGAGGTGTTCTAATTTTTTCACATTGTATTTTTCACATCGTCTATCGTATGTTATACCGTGTATCTCGCCATTCAGCTAAACGTTCAGTATGTGATTTGTTTGTTTGTTTGTCCATATCGCCCAGCCTAATTTGTATTTGTATTTGTTTGTTCTTTCATCTAATCACCTGTTCATCCTTTTCATCCATCCGTTCATCCATATGTTTGTCTGTCCCTAGTTTTTTTTTTTTTTTTTTTTTTGTCCATTTATGTATTGTTTGTGGTATTTTTTGTGTCCATTCATTTGTCCATTTTTCACCCGTTTCTTTTAATTTGTCTGTTTCATCCATGCATTTGTAATTTGTTCATCCATCCATTTGTCTAACCTCCATTCATCTTTTCATTTGTCCTTCTCTCTTTGTCTTTTTTGTCTGTCCATTCAAGCATCCATTTGTTTATCCTTCCAATAGTTTTTCTCATTGCCCATCATTCATCCATTCGTCTGACCATACATCCATTTGTTCACCCCTACATTCATTTGTTTGTCTGTCCCTTCATCTGTCCCCCCCATTTGTTTGTCTTTTTGTCCCCCAGCTTGTCCCCCTGTTTTTGTTCATCCTGTCTATTTGTTTCTGTTTATTCAGCCAATAGTGCAGTGGATGGCACACTCATCCATGCATCAGTTGATTCTGTGGCGTGTTGCACTAAGTGTGTATTCCCTGACAGTGTGTGAGTGCTGTGGGATCTGTAGCTCAGTCCCCACCTGTTTTACTCATTTCTCCCAGCTCCCTGTTGTGTTTGTCTCAGCAGTAGTGTTGTGGCAGGTGAGTCCTACAGTCTTACAGGGATGTCCAGTGTGATTATTATTATTAGGACCACGCCCACATTATCAGTGTTTTATCATATTTCTCCTAAGTTTGATTAATGTTTAATAGGACATTGATTTTTATATTTTACTGGGATATTTAACTGGGATTTTAGCTAAAAATGCATGCACATATGAATTTGCCGACAAGGGTGCAGCCTGCAGATGTCTCACCTTCCTCATTTCACTGTATTTATCAGAGCAAAGTCCATCTGTATGCGTGTAAAGAGGAAGCGGTGTTGGAGTGTGTTTCAGCGTTGCAGCTCTGTCTCTGTGAAGCTCCGGTGTTTTCAGAATTCAGAGCTATTCAGAGCTCTTCCACCCCCGTTCCTTCCTCAGACATCTCCAGCCTGTGTTCCCCTCTGATTTCCACTCGCTCTATCAGCTACAGCTCTCCAGGGCCATGTGACTGATATTAAACATCCTCTTTGTCGTGCTGACCACAGTTTCCTTTTTTTTTTCTTTCATACGACGTAGCTGAGTTTTTCTGTAAGCATCGGGGTGATGTTTGGTCTGGCCTTGTCTTGTGTGAAGGTAAAACTTCCAGTTTATTATGATTTTTATGCTGAAGGAAATTACATACTCAGAAAGCCAAGGCTTGTGGTCAGCATTTCAAAAAAGGCATTTGTGGATGTTTTTGATGGTTTGCAAAAGACAGGCTCTGATGAAAGTAACTGCTACAGAGGGGTCAGCCATTCTGCTAGCATTAGCCCAGCTGTGTGTATTGTGGGTTTTCATTTAAACACCAGTGACCTTGAAATGCAAATAACCTTGAAATCAGTGCCACTCAACTATAGTCTTCAGCACCGTCTCCTTTTTAACAAAAAATAGTGCAGAGTTTCTGATGGCAGTTGCTGTGAACCTTTTCTTGTGCTGTTTTGCAAATCAAAGAAAAAAATCTCCTGACCTCTGTGATGTTGGGAGTGTTTGAACACTGTCAAAGTTTATAGTCCATAAAAAAATAAGCTGCAAAAAACAGGGATGGGTGAGCTTGTTTGGGCTTTAAAAAATGCCCGATGCAGTTTTACAAGCCTGTTTAGCACCCTCGCATTTTTGCCTCATCACTAGATGCCCTAGTTTATTGTTTATAGTAGACTGTTGTCCATCTAGTCTTCATTTTTAATCTAGCACTCGTTTGCTCCACTGGGTTTTGGCTTCCTTGTGTGGTGCTGTTATGTTCCCCGGTGTTGGCTCTAGTCTGGGGTAGATCAGTTTGTTTTTGGTGGAGCAGAAAGCAGAGATGGCAAAGCCGAATAAGCAGCGGTCAGGATGCCTGGTTTGAGTAGAGACCAGTTTTTCTTTAACTAGTGAAGTCTGGAGGAGATCCACAGCTCTGAAGTGTTACCAGCGTTAACACCAAATATTATGCATGTTTATTAGGTTTTACTGAATTGCAACTTTACTTGTAGAAAGGCCTTTGCTAGTGGTTTTGGTGTGTGTAAATGAATCAAGATATGATATGTTGTTGTGATGGGGTTTGAATTTGAATCCAAAATAAATCCATTCAAATTGCAGCTGAATTTTATTTCATTTTTTTTCCATCAACTGTTGTAATTTGTACTGAAGAGTAATTATACTGACTTTATTATTTTGATTGAGTATGTGGGTAATTGAGTTTAGAATTTAGAATTTAGAGTTCAAACAGCAATTCTATTTAAGTAGTAATTCTACTACAAATGATTGTAATTAATATTGAAATACATTGCATTTCTTTTCCCTGTAAAGTTTACACTTTGGAGATAGAAGGTTTTTGTGTGAAATATACTGTTATATGCTGTTAAATATATTTTGTAAAATATACTGACATGCGAGAGCAGAATGTAAATAGATTATGAAGTGATGTTACCTCAGCAGACAGCTGGGAAATGCCCACACTTCTAGAATACATCATAGAGAGCAGCTGGCTAGAATTACACAAACATCCACATTCAGTGCAGGAGGCCATGGCAATACTACTTTATATACTGGACTTTTTGTGCGTGGTGTGTGAAATTAAATCATAAAGAGAAAACCTTCCTGAACCAGCTTACACTAGCATGCTTTACTGTCCAAACTGAGTTTTATGGCAAACTGGTATAAGTAATTCAACCAGTGTGCTAATGACCCAGTTTGCTACCCCACTCTTACTGGACAGTGTTGAAAATATTTATTTGGCATCATGTAGCATCATATACTAGTTAGCATTTGGATTCTTTTGAATAGCGCATCAGTTGGGCATGGGTTTGACTCAAATGCCCTTTCAACCCATCATTTTACGGTAGTGCGGCCTGTTGGCTTTAAGGTCCGTGTAACGCCTGCTAGCAGTAAGTGTCTGTTGTGAATGTAAACCTGTACATTTGCATTTGGAAAATGGAGAATTGCTCTGTTGTGTAGATCAGTATAGACTAGGTTTAGTGTGTTGGTTGTGTAATTACATCTTTGGAGGAAATGCCTGTCTTTCAGTTTCATTTTGAGTGACACATCGCTGTAGACCACTGCTCATGCAGCCGCAGGTCTGTGGCTAAACGCAGCCCGGCAGCGCAAACCCAGCATGACGTTCACTGCCTCTGTGCAGGCACTGAACTGTATTCCTGCAGAACAAAGCAGGGTGGACTCACCTCGTGCTCCATGCTGCTCCTTTCTTTTTTTTTTTTTTCTTCATGTGTCAGACAGTAAGTGATCTCACTAGGACATAAATAGCTCAGGCGTCACCACCCTGGACAATAGACCCATCTATCCTGTCTAATTGATCTCTCATGTGACGTCACCATTGGAGAACTATGATCGTTAGTGTGAGGGCTTCTTTTTGGCTGTCAAATGCCAAAATTTTGTTATCTGTAGAGTGATGCTAATCTCTGGTAGTATTTTTTTTTTTTTTTTTTATTTTATTGTTTGTTTGTTTTTTAACCCCAATTTCCATCCCAGTTTAGACATGTCAGTTACCCAACCCCATTAGGACTCAGCTCTGATGCAATGGCTAACAGATGCCTGTGCCAAGCAGCATCACACCAGGGTGATGTGGGGCTCTATCAGGCCACTTGCGCCATCTACCCATCCAGAAAGAGAATGGCCAGTTTTGCACGAAGATTGGTACCTGCAGTCGTTGGATCACAGTGCTAGAGCTTTCGACTGTGTCACTGAGAGCTCACCTATTATGGAATATCTGATGGAAGTGTTTGTGGACACCCCTTCTTATTATGGTGCTTAATCCAATACTTTTCTCGTCCACATGGATGACCTACGGTTTCACAACACACTTGTACACTTTGGCCATGTGATATGTAAGAGATGTGATTTGATGGCATGAAGCGTATAATTGAGAAAGAGAACATAGCCAGTGCGAAAGGAAGAGATACAGTTTGGGTTCATTTCAAGCTCATAAACGAGAGCTCTGCATAACTACTAGCTACCGCACAACGTAGACGCCGCAGTATATCAGCAAATAGCCTCCAGTCTACGCATGCAGTCCACAGAGTGGGCTCCACACCAGGTAACCTAACGTTAACCTTTGTAAATCTGTGTCATTTGTTGAGGTGAAGGCTTGTAACACATGTATGATGGCTAATCATAATGTCCCTTGGTTTGGATCAGCTCGCTCACTCTCATCCCTACTCCCCTTGCATGAAATACAAACAGACGGCAGAATAATCAGGTTAAATTGGAGCTGCACCCGTTCAATACAGCAAATATGTTTACATTTAAGTTTGATTGCAGTGAGAACTCATTCAAAAGAATTTGAATGATCAAATGTCCTAATACATTTGTCCATATAGTGATTTGTTTTGCTCCAGGAGGATTTTCTTCATGTTCTGCGTTTTTGAATCAGCGCTGGCCCTCAGTTACAGTTACTATATCATGAAATGTTTCTATGACTGAGCAGCCAAATTCTGCCTCCCAGGCATAATCCAAATTCCCTTCGTTTGCACACACTTCATATGGCAGAGTGAGCGAGGCCAGTTGCACTCAGGTTCCTTTAGTTTAAAAGTAAAAATAAGGATTCATTTACAGAACTGCTGCGTGATGTGCGTGCATGCAAAGTCGAGTCGAAATTGCGGCACAACAAACTCTTCTGTTTAATTTGTGACACTAACCTGCATCAGTTTCCTGTAAATGGTCTGAATCATCTAAAAAAGTGGGTTCACACTGTAAACAAACCGGTCCATGCTTGAGTTGGTTTGGAATGAGACCACCCTTTTTAGGTCAGACCAAATTGAGTGCCTTTCCCTTCTGCTATTTTGGTTCAGACCAAACTGATAGGTCTGAAAGTCCGAACCAAACAAGGTGGTTGTGAAAGCAGCCTTAGGTAAAGTGTGTAAGTGGACTGTGTGTTTGTGTTGAGGCGAGGAGGTTGGCAGTGTTGATGTGATGGGATCAGCCTGGAAGGAAGAATGAGAAGCAGATACTTCAACATTTTTAAGGTATCAAATTGGGACGAGCTCCACCTCGATCAGAATTACAAAGAAATATAACCTTTACTTCTGTGGCGCTAAAATGCAGTCAATAATATTTTGATATTTTAGTGTGTTAGTCTACAGTTTTGTGTGCAGCCCTCACAAAGGCTTTTTAACAGCAGACACACTGCAGATATATCCTCCCACTGGTTTGCAGCCCCCTCTCGTCGTGGAGCATGCCAAGGCCGACTCTAAGCCTGTCTGCCAGACACTGAAAGAAATGTGTTCTCAACAAATACTTTTAGTTGACCTTGCATTGCTTTTCCATGCAGTGTTGTCCCTTTTTTTTACATTTCTGCTCGATGTAAGCAGTGTATAATGATGAGCTCATGTCTGTTTGTCCCCATAGACTCCCATTTCTCACATTTACTGTTGTCCTGCTGATTTTTCCACAGGCTACATGGAAAAAGGATTTAAACTTGGGGTCGGTGCAGCATGTCTGCAGCGTGTCTCGTGCTGTCGTGGGTGGAACATCTGCAGGGTTAGCTGTGACCGAAGCCCGGAGAGCCTTCCAGCAGCTCTGTTTTCTTAAATTAGCAGTCTGCATGAATTTGAAATGCAGGACTTGTAGCTTGGGAAGCTCAAATTTTGATTATTCATAAAGGTGATCTTTTATTCAAAGGTGTGTGAGAAGTGTTTGCATTTATTGCTCGGCCGAAGGCAATAAAAGCTGGCTGATAAGGCCTCGCCTGCTCCACCCACCCCATTGGAAGGGGTAATTACTCTGTGCAGACAAGCAGCCTGCCAAGAGCAAACTTGACCGAGGTCAAAATGACAATTTCAGTTGTTTTTTTATCCCAGGCTGTCAGCCACAGACCACTGTTTTCAAGAATATGGAAGGCTGCAGTGTGGGCTAATTTTACACAGCTGAAGACTAGCTGTAGTTCTTTGTCACAATGTTTCTTCTCCCTGAAAACATTTAAAGCATAATTAGTGTCATTTGATATTGGTATATTTGTTTCTGTTTAAAGTGACAGCACATGCATTACACCCTCGATAAAGGCACCCTCTGTTTCTCAGTTGGCATTTAGGAAGGCGTTCCGTGGCTGGAAACAGTGCTTGTTTTTGTGGTTGATTTTTGCTATAATAGAATTCAGTGGCCTGATAGAATTTACCGGGTTCATATGGTGAAGAGAGATTTGACCTCTCTTTAAAATGTCTGGTTTACGTGAACATATTCTGAGGGGTTTGATGTGGTTCATTGTAGAGAAATGCATTCTCTTAAACTTGTCTTTACAGTGGTGCTGTTGGTACATAAACCCTGGCCCGGTTCCTATCAACAGAAACTACCACCACCGTGCGTTTTCCGAGTCATATTGATTACAGTAAAGTAGTGTCATCTTAACAAAGGCTTTCTTTTGGGAATATTTTGTCAAATTGAAGGAAGGAAATCTTGTTCTTTTTAATGCTAAGTTTACTGTTTTATTAGTCTCACATTTCAGCCTACTGCAGTTTAGACACACCCTCTCATATTACACACAGTATTTCATCTCTGTATGAGACAAAATATACATGTCCAATCAGAATATAGCTCATTTTAATATATTGATCTTAAAGGCACATTAAAATATACAGCTAGATTACAAACAACAAAAAGAGTTGGGTAAATGGTTGTGTAAAAATTCAATCTGGCCATTTCTGGAACCTAAAGCCACACAAATGTTTACTTTCAGATGTGTCCATCCGCCTCCTCTACTACCTTCTGAACAGTTCTTTAGAAAGGACAATAATATTCTGAAGAATCTTTGAATGAGGAGGCTAAAAGGAGGCTTTGTAAGCGGAGGCTACTGTCTCCTGTGAGAAAGTGAATGCTAGGCATTAAAAATTGACCTGTGTGTGTGGAGTGTGTTCACATGCCTCTGTTCTCTTCTGCCCTGTGTTTAGGTATCCGCTCCTGGGACGTGGACCTGTCATCCTGTAACCTGGACGAGCAGCTTAAACTCTTTGTTTCCAGACACAATGCGTTCTACTCTGAGGAACTGAAAGGTACGAAGCAGACAACTTATAAAACAGTCCATATAGTCTGCAGTTTACATTTAAATACTAAGTGAAGAAAACGCCTACATTAATTCAGCTTCCCCCATTCAACTTTAGCTTCATTCATTTCAGTTTTGGCAAAGTTCTGGAACTTGGAGTGCATGGGTGTTTTTTGGGTTTTTTTTTTTTTCCCTTTTTTTCATTTTTTTTTTTTCATGCATTATATAAGTTTGGTTCAGTTAAGTTTGGTTTTGCAGTGCAGTTTTACCAGCATATTAAAGAACCTGCACTTCATCCTTTTATCATCTGCATTGTTGCGCCTTTCTATACATGACATTGATTCATTTCTAGAGGTCTGTGCATCTGATGTTACTGTTTTTCAGTGCAGTGATTTGCTTGCTGTGCTGAATTTTGCCCCCCTACTAAAATCCAACTCCCTTCTGGTACATGTGTCGCACAGCGGAGTGATTGATTGCTCATGGATTCCTTTAGATTCTCTTTGTAAATAAGGGTGTGCACAAAGGGGGAGTCGGATTTTGGCAAAACATTGGTTCTTGTTTATCTTCTGTTGTTTTAATTTTTTTACAGTAGACTGCCTCATCTTGTTTGGCTCCATTAGAAAGTTTTCACACTGTAATCAAACCCTGGTCCGTGGCCCCATCCACACCTGCTATTTTGTTTAGAACCAAACTGAATAGTCTGAACATTCAGACCTAACAAAATAGACATGGAAGCAGCCTTAAAGTCTAGCCTGCCAAATAAAACTTAACAAATGTATAGAGAAAGGCATTTCCTGAACTCTATTTGGGCTAAAGCAGTGGTTCTCATTCCTGATGCTTGAGTAGAAAAACCCTGCACGTTCCAGAGTTTCTCCTCATACCAGCACACCTGAGTTAAATAATGAACTAACTGATAAACCCTTGCTGAACTGAACTGGGTGTGTTACTACAGGAAACAATCAGAGCAGTGGTACCGATTGAGAATCATTGGACTAAAGTATTGTGACACCAGCACATTTGTTGTTCCTTCCAAAAACCGGGGTATTGAAGGGTTTGAGTAACTGTCTTTACCGTTCAAGAAAAAGCATTCTTCTAGATTGGAGGAGTATTTGATTGCGTTCAGTGATGAGAGCATTTTTGAAGTCAGGATGTTGGATGATCACCAAAAGTATTAGATGGAGCACCATCATTCCAAATAACTCACTTGCAGTGCTCTGCAGCTCAGTCCCTCTAGCCGATGCCTGGCATTAGGCTTGGTGCCATGTTTATCTGCTCGTGAGCGTCCTGTTCTATGGCCAGTACTTCTCTACAGGGGCTAGACAAACTGTGTGCATTTGCACATCTGTGTCATTGGGTGCAACCTAAAGTAAGTTGAGAGTTCTACAAACCTTTGAACAGGTAGTGTGTCGCCCCCCCCTTTGCCTGGGGACGGCTTGGCAGTTGTTGTATTCCAGGTGGTTAATATGGTGCAAAGCTGACAAAGTGAACCATAAAGGAAATTACGTCAGAGGTTTATGACCAGAAACCTGAGCATGTTTAAGTATAGTGTGTAAAGTTGCTGTCTGTGTTGGTGTGTGTGAGGAGAGGAAGTTGTCGGTGTTGACGTGTTCGAATAGGACTGGAAGAGAGGGAGAGAAAAGCAGTGCATGAACAGCTGATTGAACAGCTGCCGTCCTCTGATGATCACCCTCTAATGCCTGGGCTTTTCCCTGCAAACACATGACGCATGGCACATGTCTCGAGTGCTCCAGATTCATCAGAGTAGCCTGCCACTCCTTTTCATCTTTTTTTTTATCTGCGGCTCAGAGACTTGTCTGAGTGTGAATAACAGCACTTTGAGTGATTTTGAAGTTATTCTGGTTTATTTGCCTCACCACCAATTGTTATAGGTAAGTTACTTAAACTGGTGAAAGGAGGGATGGATGGGGATGGGTGGGTATAGATGGGGATGGTGGGATGAATATTGGAGGATGGATCTGTATGAATGCATTGAAGGTGGAGCAGTTTGGCGATAAAGCCAGAGAGGCCAGGTTGAGATGGCTTGGGCATGTGTTGAAGAGGAGAAGTGGACAAAGAATGTTGGAGATGGAGCTGCCGGGCAGAAGGAGAAGAGGAAGACCTCAGAGAAGGTTTATGGGTGTAGTGAAGGTGGACATGGAGACGGTTGGTGTAACAGTAGAGGAGGCAGGGGATAGGGCAAGATGGTGGCAGATGATCCGCTGTGGCGACCCCTAAAGGGAGAGGACGAAAGAAGTTTGAATGGAATACAGATACCTGGAATTCTGGTTGTGGGACTTTGCGGCAAACAGCAGCAAGTTTAGACGCACTTCAGTTTTCACACTTGACTAGAGATGATGTTTACTCCAGAAGAAGAGCAGAATTCCTCAGAACGCTCTGCTGAGATTATTTCTGTACATGTTACATTGGACATCCATGATGAATTAAGTATAGACAATCATTTGAGCTCTGAAGTTGTAGTGATGAGCATATTTTTGAGTTAAGGATGATTTGATTTGTGAGATCAAAGCTCAAATAAATGTTTCAATACAGCACAAAATCATATTTGATCCTGAACAATATGTGGTTCACTTGGTTGAATATAAATGTATAAAGTCATAAAGTCATGCTCATTTTTCTCATCCTGCAGTACTCTAGTTGAAGTGGTTACCTTTATAGGCCTCACTTCAATATGCTTGATGCATCATTTTTGGTAATAGCTGTAATGAAACTATTCCTCCACCAAGCAGTGTGCTGTTAAAATAGGGTGTGGTTGTTGTGCAATATAACTGTTAGATTCCTCTAGAACCAGCATGTTTACATTTTTTGCTGTGTGAATATACACCTCAGTTCAGGGTTGATCCATATGTCTGTGTGTGTAGACTGAATGTTGTTTATTTAACCATATGGTTTAACTGTAACTTTAACTGTGTCTCAGCTACTTAGATTTGACCAGTCTCTCTCTCCTGTCTGTCCATGTGGTCACACACAGCTCCTAACGCTGAGTTTGGGTAATATTGACAGTGTGAGTCTTTCAGAAAGCATTAGTCATATGATTAGATCAGCTCTGAAGCAGAACTGTTTATTTAGCTGCCGGCTGTTGACAAGCTCAGCTGACAGGATGCTATTGGTCATTATGGTACCACGGTCTTACATGGTGATTACTGGTATTTTTGCATGGGGCAGATGAGGATCACATTTAAAGAAGTAGGTTGTTTAGAAATCAGTATACCCAGTTACGCAGACTCATTTGGATCTATTTGTGTTGTTTAGTCCATCTCTTTTCAGTCTTCAATTCTCTTCGGACTGTTTTAGAATTAGGGACGTCCCAATCCAAACATATTTCAATGTATCAGATATCTGATTTCTTCGAGCTTACTTCCAGTACTTTGTTTTTACTGCTGTGTTCTTGGGCATCCGATAATAAATTTTAGTGAACATCATTTCCAACCTGCATCAATTAGGAGCATTCTCAGAAGGTAACAAAACAGTTTAGAGATTTCAATGTTAGTCTGATTTTTCTAAAAATTAGAAAGTGCATTGTTGAATTAATTTGCAGGAGAAGATGAACACACGTGTGTTGCTGCGATTTATTAATTCTTTTTGTGATGTTTTTGCCCACACTGCCACACGTGCGTGTGTGTGTGCGTTTTGTAGTGGTACACACTGATACTGATCTCTGTTCTGGTTTAGTAGTAATGTCACTATCACTGCTCTGATTTATGAATACTTACCTGATAGTACATTTGTGGCATTTCTTTAGTGTTCTTTTAGTGTTAATATGTTTCTGTATAACATGTAGGAACAGAGATCAGATCAGCATTGTGTTCATGAAAACTGGATCAGGACATTTCTATTTACTGAGATCCTTTTTTGAATTTTCTGGATTTAGTTATGACTCCCCCTTGAACTGAACTTCCCCTGCAGCTCTGAATGTTCTTTTTTTTTTTCACCAGCAGAGCCTGAAAGGCACAAACCCAGAGAAGTCCTCTCTGCCTGCTCTGAAAACAACCCTGCTTTCACAGCAGCATCCAGCCATTTTTTATTTAGTGTGTTTGCTGGTTTTCAAGGCATTAACATGTTTCCTTTCTGCCTTTATGCATCACTGTGGGCACAGTCTGCTCACACAGTTATGATTTGCCTGACAATGACTCCACTGTGCTCTCATTTTGTTCAAACATCAGGAGACTGTAGCCGATCAACAGGGAGCGGTCATTTTTAGAAAGCGTCTTTATTCCACTTTTATTTGCACTCATGTCTGCATAACTGTATCTGGAATTTCTCGTGGCTCTGGTTGATGTGATTAAGGCCTCTCTTGACCTTCATTGTCTGTTTCTACTGCAGCCTTCATTGCTGGGTTACTGTAGGTTCAAGGTGTTGTGGCTTGTATCACTTGGTGACTTTGCATTGCTGTATCTCAGACCTCTTGATGATTCCAAGTTTGACTCTCATTTATTCAGGCATGCACAGGGAGTGCAAATCTGTGCAAACACAATAGACACACATACGTGATGATTCCTTTGCAGTCGTTGTTCCATTTTTTTTTTTTTTATTTATTTATTTATTTTTTTATTTTTTTTTTGGAACTGCAAAAAAATACACCTGGAAAAGTACATTCAAAGGGTACCTGTAGGTACTCAGTATTTGAATGTGCATGCCTTGCAATACTAAATAAGAAATGAAACTGAAACACCTGTCATTTTAGTGTGGGAGGTTTCATGGCTGAATTGGACCAGCCACGGTATCCAGGGTAATGTCAGCAAACCACCAAGAAGGACCAACCACATCCAACAGGATTAACTGTGGACGCAAGAGGAAGCTGTCTGAACGGGTTGTTGGGGTGCTAACCCGGATTGTATCCAAGAAATGTCATTTCCAAGATGCTGTACTGGCCGCAAAAGGAGGCCCTAGTACACCATACTAATAAATGATTGTGGTCTAAAACCAGGTGTTTCAGTTTCAATGTCCAACCCCTCTGAGTGTGTGAGTGTGTGAGTGTGTGAGTGTGTGAGTGTGTGAGTGTGTGAGTGTGTGAGTGTGTGAGTGTGTGAGTGTGTGAGTGTGTGAGTGTGTTGAGTTAGTTGACAACACACGATGCCATGCAGGTATTTATTATTAAGGGGAAAAAAAAATCCAAACCTTCATGGCCCTGTGTTAAAAAGCGATTGCCCCCTTTGTTCTGTACTGTAAACCTGAGTACACACCCAGGCCTGATTATTGCCACACCTGTTCTCAATCAAGACATCACTTAAGTAGGACCTGCCTGACAAAGTCCAACAAAAGATCCTGTGCTACAATATCTCAAGATCCAAAGAAATTCAGAAAGAACGTAATTGAGATCTATCAGTCTGGAACGGGTTATAAATCCATTTCCAAAGCTTTGGGAATCTAAGTGAACCAAAGTGAGATCCATTATCCACAAATGGTGAAGACACGGAACAGTGATGAACCTTCCCAGGAGTGGCTGGCCACCAAAAATTTCCACAAGAGCGCAATGACGACTCATCCAAGAGGTCACAAAAGACCCCACAACAACATCCAAAGAACTGCAGGCCTCACTTACCTCAATTAGTGTCAATATTCATGCCTCCGCCATCTGAAAGAGACTGGGCAAAAATGGCCTGCATGGCAGAGTTCCAAGGAGAAAACCACTGCTGAGCAAAAAGAACACTAAAGCTCATCTCGTTTTTTCCAGAGCACATCTTGTTGATCCCCAAGAACTTTGGGAAAACATTTTGTTGACTGATGAGACAAAAGTTGAACTCTTTGGGAGGTGTGTGTCCCATTACATCTGGCATAAGAGTTACACTGCATTTCAGAAAAGGAACATTATACCAACAGTAAAATGTGGTGGTAGTGTGATATTCTGGGGCTGTTTTGCTGCTTCAGGACCTGGAAGACTTGCTGTGATAAATGGAGCTATGAATTCTGCTGTCTACCAAAGGATCCTGAAGGAGACCATCTGTTCGTGACCTCAAGCTGGTTCCAACTTGGCTCCTAGCAGGACAATGATCCAAAACACCCCAGCAAGTCTACCTCTGAATAAAACCTAAATGAAGACTTTGGAGTGGCCTAGTCAAAGTCCTGACCTGAATCCTATTGAGATGCTGTGGTATGACCTTAAAAAGGCCGTTCATGAATTACAACAATTCTGCAGAATGAGTGACCAAAATTCCTCCACAGTGCTAGTAAAGACTCATTGCAGGTTATCGCAAGCGCTTGGTTGCAGTTGTTGCTGCTAAGGGTGACCCAACCACTTTGGGTTTAAATCACTATTTTCATACAGGACCATGTAGGTTTGAATTTTTTCTCCCTTAATAATAAACACCTTCATTTTGCGTTTACTTGTGTTGTCTTTGACTAATTTAAATCAAGCCACTGCCCAAAACACTTAAGTGTGACAAACATGCAAAAAAACCCAAGAAATCAGGAAGGGGGGCAAACACTTTTTCACACCTGTGTGTGTGTGTGTGTGTGTGTGTGTGTGTGTGTGTGTGTGTGTGTGTGTGTGTGTGTGTGTGTGTGTGTGTGTACTAGTATATGTGTGTGTGTGTGTGTGTGTGTGTGTGTGTGTGTGTGTGTACTAGTATATGTGTGTGTGTGTGTGTATATATATATATATATATATATATATATATATATATATATATATATATATATATATATATATGTATGTATTATGTGTATGTATATGTGTATATGTATTATTATTATTATTAATAAGGATTTTTACTGTGCATCACCAGACCCATGCTGCTCTGCACTGGTATGTTAGAGCTGATGGTCTGACCTGCTGGCTGCCCTCTTTTTGTCATGCTGAAGTTATCCAGAAGCTCCTGCACTTCTTTTTACTCCAACAGGATGACTTATAACAGCTGACCTGTGGTACAGTACAGGTGTTTGTAGGTATGTGTGTGTGTGTGTGTAAGAGCGAAGAACAGTGGGGTGGTACAAGAGAACACACTCAGTGAGCCACCACATTATGTGGGAGACTGTGGTTTGATTCTCAGACTGGGCAACTATGCTGTTCTATACCAGTAAGAGTCCTTGGGCGAGACTCCTAACACTACTCTGATCTTGTACGTTGCTCTGGACTAGAGCATCAGCTTAATGCTGTAAATGTAAGAAGAGCCCAGTCCCAGAGCAGAACTGTGTGTGGGTGTGGAAGTGTGCGTTCAGTCACTTCCAGCCAGTAGGCTGACTAATGTTCAGGCAGCAGCTGTATGAACAGAGGTGTCTCTCGCTCACTTGCTCCTGCTTTCCTGCACACTTTGTCTCTCTCTCTCTTCTGTCCAAACCGGGTGAGGAAAGAGTGTGTGGGTTATTTGCTGTGTTCATGTTTCTGGTTTGGCTTGCTCCAACATGTTGGATCAGAAACCTGCCCAATCCATATTCACTCTCCATCACAAATCTTAGTGTCACAGTTTAGCAGCAGGTCAGGATGTATGATTTGATTCCCTCACTGTTGACATCTCAAAGTACATAAATAGTACGCAGTGCAGACATTTACAAGACCGTCTCTTCTGTTAAATGTGAGGGTGGAAGTGTCGTGGCCTGGGCCTTTATGGCTTCTCCAGTTACTGACTTTCTTGTCTTCACTGGAGATGAATGTGCCCACGTTTAAATGGGCCGTGGTTTCTTTCTTATTTGCCCTACTTTGCTCGACAGTTCCAAATACACAATTTTACCATTTTCATCTGTTTTTATGGTACCCAGTGTTTGTAGTGCAGCTTTGTTTATGTGGTGTGTTCTGTGTTCTGGCGGAGGTGAGACATTTCCCCAGACAGGTGTTTGTGTTTGTGTGAGAGAAAGGGAAACATAGTGCGATTGTCCTGTTACACAGGGGAGACTGGGTGCTGCTTCCTGCACTGGATGGATAATGAGAGCAGCTGGTCCCAGCAGCATTTGTGTGTGTGTGAGTGTGCGTGTGCGTGTGCGTGTGCGTGTGCGTGTGCGTGTGCGTGTGTGCGATCTGCACATTAATCTTCCTATTGCAGAGATTAGAGATCAGGGGAGGGTGATTTGAGCTTGTTAAGGTACTGTGTACTGAGAGGATTGAAGTTCGTGTGCTTCAGGCTTTTAATCAGGTCTGTTTATTTATTTTAAAACCCCAAATCTGTCAAATGACCCCGTATTTTGAACTGTTGTGAACTTTAATGTATCTTGGCATTCCCACTGCATTTTTGCTTGTTTTCTTCTGCAGGTTTATTAAACAATTTGAGATCAGGTCAGCACTTATGTTTTGGTTTTAAAGTGTAGTTTTCCAAATAAAGCGTGTGTACAAGCATTTGGGCATGGCAGTGTATCATAAATATAGATATACTGTCTGCTTGAGTGCGTCATCACTTAGATTTCCCCTAAAATCAGAGAAGTGGGCCCAGAAGGTCATTGGTTCATTCTCCTTTAAAGGTTACAGAAATGAACTCAGGACCATCTTGGTACTCAAGGCACAGCACTGGGCATAGTAACATTTTGTGTGTCTGTGTGTAATCGGATTGATCTAAAGGTCAGAGAAGTGTGTTTTGGACCAGACGGTCATCAGTTTTATCCCCACTAAAGGTCAGAAAGGCAGGCTTGGGACCAGAATGTAATTGGTTTGATCCTCTCTAGAGGTTATGGAAGCAAGCATTGGGACTGACTTGCTACTCAGCACTGGGACCAGTAACATGCCCCAGTGCGTGTCCCACTTTTTCTAAGGACACTATACAAGCTGTGTATTGTGTGTTCTGGGAATAAGTGCATCTTAAACCAGCTGTGTGGATACATTTGGGCCGAGTGTACACAGCGGCTCTCATTTACTGACGTAATTAGTCCTGAACTGATTTGCTGGAACAAATTTGCAAACAGTCACAGGGCTTTTGGAATGACGGTATTTAGTATGAGGTCTTTGCTACATACTGTTTGTGGTTCATATGAATCTGATCTCAGTGCACTTCAAGTCTGCCCCTGACTAATGTTGTAAGAGAATTCTTCTCTCTCGCATACAGGAAGGAAGAAGTTGCTTCCTACCATGTGTGTCGTTATGATTGAGAGTTCAAGGTTGGTGTTACAAATCTGTCAACTCTACCAGAGAAACTCGGTGGGTGAACACAGAATGCCCCCTGCCTCAGACTCGCAGATTATAAAATGATATGGCAATGGATTCAGGTGGCTTTTGGAATGCTGAAGTGGGGCTCAATGTGCTACACAATGTTCTGGACAAATGTAGGTTTGATTTCCATAATCACATATTTGATTATGCATATATATAATATAAAGAAAGGGGAAAAATATAACATGGATTGGAAAACTTTTTTCTTTAGCTGAAAATGAACTACTAAGAGATCATAAAACGGATGACATTATAATCATGGCGCTATGGCTTTTTAGGGTAGATGGAACCTAATGATGCCAAAAAACAGTAAATTATTATTTTGCTCCTGTGCTCCCCCTATAGTTAGGAATTATAATTCACAGTGAAGTCACATTTTGACCTTCCTCTGAAGAACACAGTTTTACATGTGCATTTGTTAAGTTGAGAGATAGATGAGCAGGATCTGAAAAAAAATAGTATGTGGCAAAGATCACATCATATGGTAGCACAGGCAGTTCCATGACATTTAAGTCTTAAGTGACATCCTTCAAAATAATCATCACTTCTGCAGTGGATGTTTTAGCAAAGCCTTCTTTCTAATGTGTGTTAACAGGTTGAGTTAAGTTGCTAAAGTAACTGGTTCAGTTGTAGAGAGAATAAATGATGCTCATATTCGTATTAGAGGCTGGGACTATCCATGTCCCCTGCCCGTTTTCCCTGTCGTCAGCAAGTGCTATGCTGTGGCCCATGTATAATGTGTTTGGCTCCGTATCTCTGATCATGCAAATCCATGCTTGTACAGTGAGCCTGCTGATGCTGAAGTCTGTCTTTTAAGGGGAACACATACGCACATGTCATATGGAAAAATAGGCAGAGCCCTTAAAACAAGCAAGATCTTTCTGGTTTCAGACACCACCTCGGTTTGCTTTGTCAAATTAGTGTCTGCTTGAACACAGAATCTGTTATGAGACTGACCAGACGGTCACCGATAATGGCTGTTCCTGCTCACAACCGATCTATTCGGGTTACTGTCTAATTAATTGGTGCATCTCTCGTTACCTTACCATTTTCTTCAATATGAGGAACTTATGGATGGAAAAGTGATGTTTAGTGATGAGCATTTAAGGCCAGTACATAAACAGCACTGCTCTTAAGACTAATGCATGAATAGCTTTATTGGTAATTGCCTTCCATTAGTGGTCTAGTCAGCAAGTTGGATGTTCATTCCCACTCCTTTTGATGGTCATTAGCTGAAAAGCATACTGGGTGCAGACATGTTTTCCCCAGTGTAAAAAAGGGATAAGGTTTTAATTTCTCGGCCCAATTAAATTACCTAAGCAAGTGATAGGACTCGCATCAGCTAGCACACCACACTTTCCGACCAGCTCTTCGGTTAATCTACTGAGAGTTATCTCCAAGGCAAGGTAGGCAGCAACGGTTTCCCTAATGGAACAGTAATCCAATAAGGCTCAGAGCCTCCTGTTGAAAGTGTTCTCATCTTCACTGTTTCCATCTGCCTCTCACCTCCTTGCACAGCAGGGTGGGTTTTCTATTTGCACTCTCTTTCACAGAGTATGTGAATCTTTGCACATTTGCTAGATCATACAGTAACATGCATACTTAGCATACTTAAAGATGTTGATCAACTCAGCAGAATTAACCACCTCTAACAGCAGAAAAGTACACAAATAAGAATATGTTGAAATTAAGAACAACAACTGAAATGTTGTGTTATTACAGAGAGGAGAAATACATTTATTACTTTTACCTCCATTACTGAATTGCAGGTACTGGTATTGGAACAGTACCCAACCCTACCAGCTAAGCTTAAGTTTACAGATATCTACCCTGATATGTGTAGAATTTGTTAGTACAATCTAGAATTCCCAAGTTCATAATTCCTAAGGCTGCAATGCAACTTCAAATGCTTAACTGATCTGAGAGCATTAAAACAGAAATATTTGGCTGATATGAAGAGTAGAGTCATCTCTCCACTCCTTTGTATAAGCTATGGTTCCCTTCTGTAGACCTGTATGACGAAGACCCAAACCTACTTTTTGAAACATGGTAAGGTCTGCTGAACTCGGCATGCGGTGCCCTTAATATGAAATGCTTGACTTCTGTTACCACTTTAACTTCTACTTCAGGTTCTCATACTTCTTCCAACAACAGATGTTTACTCATTGGATCAATGGTCAGGGATATACAAATTTCTCACATTTGGCACAGAATTTGATTTCAAATTTTGATATTTTATGTGTTAAAATATTTATTCAGGTTTGAACACAGTAACATCACAACCCTTCAGGAAGCTCATCAGGAGGAAAGATTAGTTGTTGAACAGGGTTGTGTGTATAGTAGGGTTGCCATGATAATTCGATTCATGTCCTCTGTCCATAGTGTACGTCCTACCCCCTCCTCACCAACTTTACTCTGATGTGCTGCACCCATAAGCTTCCCAGACGCCTGGTTTTGGTAATTGCCAGTTGTTCTGGTGAAAGACAGGAAATGAACTGCAGGATCAAGAGGCATATTTGCCAAATTTTATAGACCCATACACAGTTTCATGCTGTTCTGATTGATATGATACTCAAGTTACTATGAAGCACTAATGTGTCCCTTTCAGCCCTGGATGTCAGTTAAACTGGGGTGGTGTTTTTTAGCTTAGTATGCTGCTGTGGTCCGACAGCATGTCTGCAGACGGTTGGTATCATTACTTTCCTGCGTCATTGTTTTCCACCATATTACAAGAGAGTCTTTCATCAACAGAAATCTCAGCAATACATGTTTTCTTGTTCTCTGGTTACATCTTTAAAGAACTGCTAGAGACTTTATCAGCTCTCCTTATCCTTCTTGGGGAGCAGTCGCTCTAAGTGAGAGAATAGGGGCTATGCATTTGATGCTACAGTGTTTGTTGAGAAACAGGTCCTTATTTAGAGTTCTTGCTCACATTCCCAAATTGTTCACACTAGTTGTTTGTTTAAGAGCTGTAGATGATAATATTGCAGTATAAACAAGAACAGATGTGTGCAGACTTCCAAAGGAGGTCATTAATTCCGCATCCCAGGATGGCTTCGGCATTGTGTCTGAAAATATCCAGACAGCCCTTCTTAATAAATTCAGCTTTAATTACATTCACACACAGCTTCCATTTAAAAAAAAGCATTGACCTCTAGAGCAGCCGAGCAGCTGCACATGAGCCTGAGGTCACCAAAACCCAAGGCCTAGCTGTGGAGTAGTGGAACTGTGTTCTCCAGAGTGATTACAATCCAATACCTTTTGTGATAAATTGGAGGGGCAGAAGTAATCCTCCAGCATCAGTATCTGACCTCACTAATGCTCTTGTGAGGTTAAATGCAATCAAGCCCTCACATTAGTGTTTCAACATCTAATGTAAAGCCTTCTCAGATGTTGGTCTTTGTTGTTACTGCAGCAAAGGCGGACAAACGTTCTGTTAGGACCTTTGATTTCAGAGGAGCAGTGGCTGTCTATAAACTTTTAGCGTCTATTATACCATTTGTGTATATTAATACAATATCAGTACAACATTCTTTTACAGGTATTATTCCCAAAAGTCTTCCTTTCCCAACGGTAAGAGATGCTCTTGAGAAAGTTATTTGAGATCTTTGTTTACTTTCTGGCTTCAGCTGTTGCAAGACTCAGTCTGTGTGGATTCTTACCTGGCTTTAAGCATGTGCTCATTGGATCTATACTTTGGATTATTGGATTAACTGTAAACCTTGCGGTTCCTCTCTTATCCCCTCATCTGTTTTCTCTCTCTGTCCAGGCCAGAGGACACTGCAACACTGTGGGGATGTGCTCGAGACCCAGGTGGTGGTGAACTCCTCTCATGTTTTGGTTTGCTCAGAGGTAAAGCATTAGCAGCTGTGTGTTGGTTTTTAATGGTCTTTTTTAAAACTCAAAAGCTGAAAACTGATTCTAGATCAGCTCTATTCAGTTCAGAGTCATTTGACACATGATCCCTTGCTTGACTGAGTGTTAAAATTTGGCATTTTAGACAAAACATGTAATTTAAATATAGTACTAAGAATTCACGTTACATTTACACTGAACTGTGGGTCCTCCTCTACAAATCTTCCAGAGATATTTGGTTGAGGGTTCTGCAGATGTTCAGCTATGTAAACCGATGGATGTGTTCAGCCTTTACTTGAGCAATATTTTAAGTTATATTTTATTAAGTACTAAAGCTGATTTCCTCATCCGTGTTGTCATGTTTACAGTGTACTAGAACAGTAAACACACATTCTGTTTGTGTTGATTATGATTTCACAGGTCCGTCGACTTATTTCTGATGTGTCTCGTCACAAGCTACTGATTCTTGCCGGACAGTGTGTGGAAAACTCTGGTGACCTTGTTTTGCAGACTGGGAACTTTTCACTGAATGACTTCATCCAAATATTTGCTGATGAAGAGGTATGTGAGCACTGGGAGCTTAAATTAATTTGCATATTCAAATGCATAATTCACTTGAAATGGTGACATGTAGTAACCCAAATACACTTTCTCTAAAATACAGATTGGCGAGCTTTTAAGTTCAGCAGACCCTACTCAGAAAGCTAGCCTCACCCTGTGTTGCCCCATGTCTGGCATGTGGAAGAATTCTCAGTTGGAAAAGCACAACTTGCAAGACTTCATTGAAATCAAGACCAACCCTCCACCAGTGCTGCCAGAGATGGAGGGTTTGCATGAGTTCATAGAGTATCTTTCAGAGTCCCTGGAACCTCAGTCACCTTTTGAACTACTGGAGCCTCCTAGCACAGTTGGCTTCCTAAAATTGTCCCGTCCATGCTGCTATGTTTTTCCAGGTGGAAGAGGAGACTCTGCCTTTTTTGCTGTGAATGGTTTCAATGTGTTGGTCAATGGCGGGTCTGATCCAAGGTCCTGCTTTTGGAAACTGGTGAGACATTTGGATAGAATCGACTCCATATTGCTGACGCACATTGGTGTGGACAACCTGCCTGGTGTGAACAGCCTCCTCCGCAGGAAAGCAGTGGAACAGGAGGAGGAGGAGTCAACAGGCTCACAGAGCAATGAGGATTGGCAGAGGAACTTAATATCTCCAGAAATTGGGGTTGTGTTCCTTAATGCTCCAGAAAGACTTAAAACACAACAAGGTGATCCCAAAGTCTTACGCAGCTCAGATCTAGTTGCACTTACACTACAGCATTTAGAAAAGCTATCTCTCTCACCAAAATCCCTTACTCGTGCTAATAGTCCAAGCATTGAACCAACGATTCTATTTCAGAAGATGGGTGTGGGTCGTCTTGAACTGTACGTTCTTAATCCATTCAAAGGTAGTAAAGAGTTAGAGACTCTTATGCAATCATGGCCCAGCAGTGCCTCAAGTATTAAAGGTTCAGAGGTCCCTCTGACTTGTTTGGTTTCCATTTGTGCCCTGTTGGTGTGGCATCCTGCTAGCCCTCAGGAAAAAATCATCCGTGTTCTGTTTCCTGGTTGTGCACCACAAGCCAAGATCTTTGAGGGGTTGGAAAAGTTGAAAGATCTAGACTTCCTCAAAAACCCAGTGGTGAGTTTAAAGGACCTTGAGACATCCAAATCCGATAAACCACCAAAGCGTGCAGAGAGCAAGGAAAGCCTTAAGTCTCTTACCAAAGACTCGAGACCAGGGAGTGCCTTGCTCCTCAAAGACAAGATAAGCAAAGTTGATGCAAAAAAGCAAGACACTAAGGTTAAGCCCAAATCCACTAATGAAACTGGCCAAAAAGAGGGTAAAGAAGGGGAAGAAAAAGCAAAGCCAAAAGATGATGTGAAACAGAGAAACTCAAAGCCTGAAAAGCAAGTGGTTAAAAAGGAACCTGTTAAAGAGGAGAAAAAAGAAATTAAGAAGAAAGAGGAGAGACCTTCAACAAGTGTCCCCAAGAAAGATGAAAATGTAGAGAAAAAGAAGGATCCTTTAAAGAAAGACCTGGCTCCTAAGCCTAAGAAAGACATTAAACCTGAAATAAAGAAGGACATTAAGAAAGAGACTAAACTAGAAGAAAAGAAAACAACCAGTAAATCTGTTAAGGATGTAAAGAAAACAGCTGGAAGCACGTCAGCACCTTCTGACACGAGGAAGTCTTTTGGGAAGAATGGTTCTATGAAGAAGGATTCAACTATCCCTAAAAAGGACAGTTTACCAAAAGGGAAATTGAAGCCAGAGAACAAGGAAGACCGTTTGAAACCATGTTCTGAAGGAGATGCTAGATCAAAAATGTCCACACCAGAGAATATTAGTGCAGGAGTTGAGAAGTTGAAGATGGAAAATAAGAGCAATGCGATGCAGGATGAGCAGGGAAATTGTGTAGGTTCAGGAGCAAAAGGTGTAGCATGTGGTGCCAAAGATCAGAATTTGAATGGATCAGAAGCCAAAGTAGAGTTTTCAGAAAGTCCAGAGACATTTCGATGTATGCAGACAGTTTCGGCTTCAAACTCTGCTCTGGGTGTTCCATCACCACTTGCAAAGTCTCCAAAAAGTGAGAAAAGTGTCAACTTTGATCTCACACCAACAGAGACTAGGTGGCAAGATGGTGGCCTCAAAGAGGACCTTTTGAGAAATGGTCGTGAAGATGTGTATGTAAGCTGTGATGAGAAAACCCTTGAGATGGTCTCTCCACCAAACAGTGCAGGACACACTCCATTCCACCAGACTCCTGAAGATGATCCTCAGGGCTCTGGTGAGGACAGTAGTTTGGGAATCAAGGTACCAAGTCTCAGCTTTGAAGAGAGCCATGAGGGATCCTACAGGAATTCTGATGCTGGTAGTTCAAGGAGTCATTTAGGAAATACCTCAACCTCCTCGCATGACAAACAGTCCAGTTTCCCATCGTTAGGCTCGTTTAAAGACATGTTGCCTGATGCCTCATCCACAGTCACATCCTTGCCCGCTGAAGTAGGTTCTCCGCATTCCACTGAAGTCGATGATTCTTTATCCGTTTCTTTTGAGCAAGTGCTCCCACCTACTTGTAAGGCTGACGATAGAACATATATAAATGGGCATTTGGTAGAAATGGACCACAAAGCAGATATGTTGTTACCTTTAAGAGCATCTCATAATAGTCAGCAATCGTGCGCTGAGTCAGAAAATCATCTTTCTGGACCTCAGGGTTTTTACTCCGATGTTCCTCCTCATGATGTTGACCTGTGCTTGGTCTCACCTTGTGAATTTCAGCATCACAAATCTCCTGAAAACCAAAAGGCCTCATCGCCAGGGTTACCCAGCCAAAGTCCTCATGACTTCTCGACTGAAAGTGACCTTTCTCAAGAGCTTGTTAAGCTGCCCTCACAGGCAAACAGTGACTGCAACTCCCCGCAAGGCCAAGAGACAACACTGACTTCCGTTAGCGACTCTCTTCCTACAATCTCAGACTCTGACATTCCACCTGCCACTGGAGAGTGTCCTTCCATCACTGAAGATCTGGACTCTGATGAGGACTCTGAATTTTTCCCACATCATCCACACGATCATTCTGCTGGTCACTCCTTACACAGAGATTTGCCACATTCTTCTCCAGATCCTCCGCCAGCACCAATAAAGGACTTGCCCCCTTTGCCGCCTCAGCCTGGCGCCTGCATGGCTGACCCTGAAGCTGATTCCCAAGTCAAATCTCCGAGGAATGCAGCTGCAAAATCCAAAAAAACAACTTCCGGCACCCAAAAGGTGGCATCTTCGAGCAGTTCAGTTCAGAGCAGCAAGACCAAGATAGGTACTCATGCAACCACCAGTGGTACAATTCGAGTGACATCAAGTCTGGATACAAAGCCTGCCTCACGCAGCAGCGGTGGAACCACTAGGCCACTATCTGGAAGCGCCAGGCTACCATCAGGTATGCACTTTCCTGTTTTATCTTTAGATTAGACAGTAGTGAGTTTGGGTCATCTTAGGTGTGTTTTGCAATGTCATGCCCCTGGGGTCTAAGAAATAGACATTACAGGTCAAAAGAATGAGAACATGCTTATTGACTTTTTAAGATGTTTTTCTACATTATTGCACTGAAGTAGAAGTGGTATACATTTTACATTTAGCAGACGCTCTTTTCCAGAGTGATTTACAAAAGTGCTTTACTGTTCATTCAAAAAATATATATCCTTAGTAGACGAGGCTAGAATCCACAGATTCCTCACACATACAGGGGTTGGACAATGAAACAAACACCTGTCATTTTAGTGCGGAAGGTTTCATGGCTGAATTAGAGCAGCCTGGTGGCCAATCTTCATTAATTGCTCATTGCACCAGTAAGAGCAGAGTGTGAAGGTTCAATTAGCAGGTAAGAGCACAGTTTTGCTCAAAATATTGCAATGCACACAACATTATGGGTGACATACCAGAGTTCAAAAGAGGACAAATTGTTGGTGCACGTCTTGCTGATGCATCTGTGACAAAGACAGCAAGTCTTTATGATGTATCAAGAGCCACGGTATCCAGGGTAATGTCAGCACCACCAAGAAGGACCAACAACATCCAACAGGATTAACTGTGAACGCAAGAGGAAGCTGTCTGAAAGGGATGTTGGGGTGCTAACCCGGATTGTATCCATAAAATGTCATTCCCAAGATTAACTGACGCTGTATTTGCCGCAAAAGGAGGCCCTAGTACACCATACTAATAAATGATTGTGGTCTAAAACCAGGTGTTTCAGTTTCAATGTCCAACCCCTGTAGATGTCATTTTGGAACATTGATTGAATAGTTGTGAGTTTAAATATTTAGTTTTTCCTGAAGGATCCTGTAATAATTAAATCCTAAATCATCCTAACCCCCTATGGTTACTAATCCCTTGGATTTTTTAAGATCACATACATAATGTATGCTGTTATAGTCATGTGTTAAGAGTTCTTGAAAAATTTGAGCATGATGGCCTACTATTCAATGGTCATGTAATTGCTTTAGTTTGGATTAGGCAGAAATATTTTTTATGATGGTTCCTGGAATTAACACCAGTTAGTTAAAGAGTATTCAAATCCCTGTTGTCATCCCTTCTCTGTGCAGTTCCAGTGGGAAGCAAGACAAATGTCGCACCAATTTATTTGGACCTGGCGTACCTGCCCTCAGGCTTTGCAGCATCCACCATTGATGTCGAGTTTTTCCGCCGTGTGCGTTCTTCGTGCTATATCATAAGTGGGGAAGACCCATACAAAGAGTCAATCATGAGACCCATCCTTGATGCTCTGTTAGAAGGCAAGGCGGCCTGGCCAGATGTACAGGTTAGTTGAGTCCTTTTTGTTTTTTGTCTTTTTCTGTTGCCATGTTTGTTTTTTCCCAGTTTTCTCACCAATTTAGTCATTCCCAATCCCCGCCCCTCTAGCTAGGACTTCCCCATATCACACAATGGTGGCAACACTGGCAAGGTGAAGGTTAGTATGTGCTTTCTCTCAGCCACCACATCTTTCCAAACTGTTGCTAGCGCATTGCCACTAGAGCTTGACCCACTGGGAGGAGAACATTAACTGCTGGAGTGATGGGAGGATTTCCCAACCTCCTGGAGAGAGCAAGGTTATATTCTCTGGGTCTCAGGCTCATATCAATGGATGTTTCTTTAGGCAACTTTTTTGTAGTGTTTGTGAACGTAATATGAGTGTGAAGAATATTTTGTGTAAAGAACCTAGAAATAAAGGTTCTAGAAATAACTGCTAAATTTGGCTAGAACTTTTACATATCTATTAATCACAAAGCACCATGGTATGAGGGTCACGGTTCAGTGCTTTCAGTGTGCTTCTGTTCACAATGATGCGGCATTGTTTGTAATTACCACAAATAATTACACGGTCACATGCTTGAGGAGCACACTGAGAAGTTGCACGAGTACCAAGTGAAGGGACCAGAATAGCATGCGTGAGAGTGATGCGCATGGCCCTCGGTGATCCACTCTGTCTGCATAGATTTGGTTATTTTACAGTAACACAGCAGCAAAGCTAATTTTGACAGTAATGATGATCTGACCAGCTCAGCTTCTCTACAGCTTTGTAGTATCAGGATGAAATTGATAGTTTTGTGTGATGAGTACTTTACCGTTTAACCGCAATATTTTTTGTGAGCCGAGAAGAAAACTGACATGTAGCTGAACAATACAGATCAGAACCAGTTTAAATAAAACGCGTCTAAATATTGCTGAACTGTATTAATGTGTTTATTCTGCAGATTATAGAACAAATGACAAATGTTTTTGGAGGGTTTTTTTTATATATAGTTTTTATTATTTTATAAAAGAAGGCAAACCACAAAAGTTGGTCTTGTTGGGGCTGGGTAATGACAATTATTTTGTGTGTAGTCACATGACCCTATCCAGTCCACAACATGGAGGACAACTCAAACACAGAGCCAACAGTGCAGCTCAAGCAGCTTGAATCAAAAGTATCAAGAATGTGTTCATCAAATCTAAAATAATTGTTCATTAATTGTAATTAAGGTAAAATATTCAATTATTGATATTGATTTGAAGTCATATCGCCCAGCACGTTCTAGTCGTGAAACATTTTGGGAGCCCTTTCTCGTAAGTTGTTGGCAACATGCAAGGTTAACTCAAGCTGATTAGACACTGTAGTGGAATAAAAAAAATATATAAACAAATAAGCCTTTTTGTGGTTATTTGTGATGTGAACCTCCTTCTACACCCCTAGTTAACACTGCTTTTTCAGTTTAGATAACACGTTCTATTTTTAACTGTACTCATCTTCACCTCTTCTCTAGGTCACCCTGATCCCCACGTTCGATTCTCTGATGATGCATGACTGGTATCGGGAGACACATGAAAGACAAAAGGAACTGACAATAACGGTGTTGGGCAGCAACAGTACAGTGGCCATGCAAGAAGAGACATTCCCTGCCTGCAAAGTGGAGTTTTGAACAGGGTGGTTAATCCTACAGGCCTAAAGAAATGAACCCACTGAAATGAACCACTCCCCTTTAATCACTAGAGCACTTAACACCTTTTCCACGGCTTTACCTTTAATAGATAGTTTTTCTCTTTTGTGGACAATATCGGCAGTAAGCACCATTTAAATACAAGCTCAGCTGTGCTTTTAAATAGCATATGCTGACCAACAGCAGGCTTGTTCCGTCAGTGTGAGTCTATAGCAGCTGTGAGGTAAACATTAGGGTTCTTATGTGGACAAAGGCAGTATACATGTGCAAGTTGCCATTTATTTCATTCTTTTTTTAAAAACTGTTTTAACAGTCCCTATATTTATGGAAAGGCTGTATAATCTTTATTCATCATTAGAAGGAGGTACCGTGAGGAGTTTCAGTTTCATTTTCACATTCTACTACAGTTTGGATCATTTTGCATGGTTGCACAGTTTGGACTTTCTGCACGAAGTGGGGAAACAGAATCGAATGAACTGAAAATTGTCCTTGACTGAGCAAAACATTGCTCTTGTCTGGCTCACCCTGGGGTTTGTTTAGGACAGACGTTTTACTGTGGGTGTGAGATTTTGTACTTGCTGGAACACAGCTAGGTTTTTATTCTTTTCCTGAAGCCCAATGGTTGAATTCTATCTAGAAACACATTCTTAACAACGATTGCATGTCTGGACGGTTTTTGTACATGTTTGTTTTATTTAGAATGTTTGTAGTACAGGGTAGTCACAAACCACATGTAAGAGCCAGCGTTTGCTTACTATTTGTTTACCGAGGGTCAGTTTTTCAGCTGTTTATTAAGTTTAGTCCTGGATTTTTTTCTGTTAACGGTACTCTATGGATCACTGGGTTGCTTTACTTTAATCTGATTCAGTTCTTGATGCAAGATTTGAGAACCAGCAACCATAATAAGCTGTTATGACTTTGTTTACATCATAATTTTCATTGTTTTGCTCTTATTATAATCACTGCATTAAAACCCCTAAAAATTGGTTTGAGGTTGGTAAAGCAAACCTAAACAGTTGCCAGAGACCTGGACAAATGTTGCTAGATGTAGTTGATAACCTGGATTAGTTTGAGGTGTAAATGGAGTTATTCAGAGTGTCCTCACGATTATAGATTTGTTTTTGCAACTCCGTTTCTGTTTTTGGACTGTGTAGACTTAGGAGGGAGTGCTCTTGCATTTTAACAGTCAGTTTAGAAAAAGAACACCTGATAACTTTTAATAAAAAAGACAAAAAATCTTTCAATACAGACTCTGTTTCTTTAGAAGGTGCTTTTCAAAGCACACAGCTCTGAATGCATCTGTTTACATCTCAACCATTTCAATATGCAGAGAATTCTGAACAATCTGAATGATTATTTACAAACATGTAATGCAGGACTAAACTTAATCCAGAAAAAACACCTCCTTAATTTTACAATTGTCATTAAAACCCAGTACAGTCAGTAATAGATGCATTCATGGGACAGGTTGTTACACTCTTTGATCTGATTCACTGTTTAGCTGAACTGAAGTTTCTGAAAGAAACAAGTGGTCGAAGATTTCATTACACGAATGCAGCATAAACCCATTTGCTTTCAGTGAATGTTCATGTTGTGCCTGTGTACTGTTTGCACATGCAAATAATTAAAACAGAGGAAAACTCTTTTGAATGGTCTGCGGTTTTGATGTGGATTAGTGTGAAGTGGTGGACTCAGGAATGTGTAAGCAGACTGTACAGTTTGAGCTGTTCCTCTTACTTAAGAACAACTGTGAAAAGGCATTAAACCTTCAACACTAAATACATGGAATACACTTTAAACAGAAAGGGTTCTTTGAGTCCTAACGATGAAGGAACCCTTGTTGGTACTTTATATACCACAATTCGAAGAACAGATCAGGTCGAAATAAGAGTTTCAGGCCAGGATTGTGTTCCTGTGCCCAGTTGGGGAGGATTCTTTGTACCTGGATTACCCATCTTTACATATAAACAGTCGAATGGTTCCGAGTTATCAAGGTTCAGTGCTGATTGTCACGATTGTGTATAACACTTTTTGGTTCTACGTGAAACCATCTACGAAAGCTTCTCCACCAATCGTATGCATTTAACTAGGCATAGAATACTATAAGCATCCATATGGTTTGCATTTGTCATGGTTTGGTGTAGAAACAGTCTTTACTGATACTGAAAAGAATTGATAAAGAACCCATTTTTATTTTAAGGTTGTAGTTTATTCATCCATGCTAATGCTGCGTACATTGACCCAGAGCATATATAGGTCCTCTGGCTTGATATGATCGGCAGCCCAGGAACTGATTATTCTCCTGCATACCAGATCTTACTAGGTTAGATCAATTTCCTCACACATATTTTAAATGCACAGAGACTTTTATTTTATAAAATAAAGTAAAATATTGTGAACAACTGTAAGAGCTTTTTAATGTTGATGCTGTTCTAGGTAAATATTTGCACAAGTGATTTGCAACTGATATCGAAAGATAAAAAGAAAAGAAAATGCAAATAAAGTGGCATTTTGTTGAATAGTTTATTGGGCCGCCAGCTTTGCCATCACTTGGCCGATACCCACTTTCTAACAGTAACGGGAATGGAAACTAATAATTACAAACAAGCAAGTTTGAAAAAGTGCTAATCATTGACTATTCACATCTATTCCCTGTTAGAAACATTGAACTATTATGGAAAATAAATCGGTAGATTCTTTATTTGCTTATTCCTCAAGGCCGAATTCCAAGAATGTGGATTTTATCATTTTCTCCTGTAGCGCTGCTGTTAGTTTTGATATTTCTTGGACATCCTTTGTCATTCTTCTATCTTGGCTGAATATTGGAGTTTTCCAGAGCTGTGTATCAAATGTAGAAGTCTGGTTGTACGAGGGTCTTGTCTAAATGATTAAAGTGAAAATGAGTTTGTGTTAAATGAGAGACTCGCTTTCTAATGTATTTTAATTTCGTGTTTTTGCTGCGGTGTTTCAGTGGTGATTTACAAGAAACCTGCAACCAGTTGGAACGTTGGGTTTTGCAGTTTGATAATAAAGGATCAGATTTAGTGTAACCTGAGAACAGGTCAGCTAACCACCTTCCAGGACTGTTTTTGTTAAATGTATACACACTGCAGCATTTCACAGTGTGTACTTTCTTAAGGGTTTAGTGGCCAAGCTCTCAAAAAAATGGAAGAATGGCTTTATGAAAATCGAATGCACATCTTCACTAATTTGTGGATATTATATCCAGGCATTGTTCCATCAAACTAACTGAACTGAGCAGAAATGTAGATAACCGATAAATACTGGAATGTGTAGACTTTGGATTTATTTATAATCTGCTGATACAGTTACAGAAGAAAGAATTGAATTCTGTAGTAAATTCCTATAAACTAAATATTAATAACAAAATCTGTGATTAAATCCTAGGAAGAAAGGGGGGATGAGCTCAAACTGGTTTGAGCTTTTGTAAATGAATATAAATAAATTAAAATCAGATTTGATTGCTTAAGTATTGTTAGGAATTATGGTTGTTTAAAATGATTCTTCAGCCATTGCTCTGTGGTCCAGCTGCACCCATGACCCTGTTGATATGGTAAGTACTGACTTGATAGATAGATAGATAGATAGATAGATAGATAGATAGATAGATAGATAGATAGATAGATAGATAGATAGATAGATATACATACAATATATTGCCCAGCCCTAGCCAACACATCAGACAAAGAACTGACTTTTCACCTGCTGTCTAATATGTAGATCCAACCTCTTGACAGAAGCTTCTGTAACTAGATGACCAGTGCTATTCACTGGAAAATGCCACAGAAGAACCACTTTTGGTTTAGTAAAGATCCATGTAAAGAACTTGTAAAGTGTCTTTAAATTGATAAGTAATATTTATTTGAAGTTTTTAATTTATAGAATTATTTAAAGTACTATTTGTAGCACATTGACTTTCTTGACTCTTTCAGTTACCAGTTTGGCATTTGCTGCCCTCTGCTGGTCAGAACTGGCTTGGTCTTAAAAAATGGCCAACTTTTAGGGTCTAGGTCAAGGGTGCCCAACAGGTAGATTCCCTACTCAAGAATACCTACCTAACTAAACATTGCTGGAGAGTTGTAGACCCCTAGTCTAGGTCTAGGTCTAGGTCTTCACTCAAACCCAATAACTCGTAGTCTTTGGCTTTTTTCACACTACACTTTTAGTCCACATCTAGTAGAGTCTGGTTACATATACCACCCTGAAAAGTTCAGATGCAACACACCTTGCTCTATTGCTCCTGAAAGCCTTCATTACCTGGAGAGTTAAAGCTAATGGTAGACCACCAGCACTGTAAGATAAATTGGTAAAATTGTATTGTTTGTCCTGGAATGAACATCTGACTCATTTTTTTGATTATATGTAAATTTATTCTTTATATACAGTTTATTTGATTGATATACAATCTCTAGACATTAGATTAGGTTAAGAAAGGTAAGAAGGGCCAGCAGCAGCATCCCCGTGCTAAGATGAATAGATGCAGCATGGTTGGGTTCTGGAGTTGGTCCCAGATTACACTCTGTGTAGGGCTCAATGCAGGCAGCATATGCCATTGCATGGGCAATGTAGCTTTGCTCCTGCACACCGTGGAACAGGTGGGACATTGGGCCCTTAGCAAAAATAGCCACATCCTCAGAACCGTGAGTCTCAGATGAGAGAGGAACAGCAGACTGCTGAGCATAACCTGATGCACCTGAGAGGAGATTCAGAGGAGAGAGTGTGAGAGAACAAGAAGAGAGAAAGGAGAAAGAAAAGACAGAAGAGAGACAGGGTAAAGTAAAAAGAGGAATGAAAAAGAATGAAGAAAAGATTGAGGGTGGAGAAGGCAGAAATAAAGGTTGGGGTAAATGGGTAGAAGGGTAAAGTGGAAGACAGATAGGATGGGAAAGAGTGAAGGAAAAAATTATGAAGATGAGAGAAAGTTGAAAGAGGATGGAAAAGAAAAGAAGAAAGGAGAAAAAATGATGGAGAGAAAGTAGAATGAGAGGGTGAAGAGAAAAGAAAGGATGGAGAAAAAGGGGGGATGGAGAAGAGAGAATCAAAGGGATGGGGGAAAAGAAAGCATGGAGAAAAGATGGGAGAAAATGGGTGGACAAGAAAGGATGCAGAATAGAAATATAGGATGAGGAAGAGAGAGGGGGAAAGTGGGTCAAAGAGGAAAGATGGAAAAGAACATATTGAATGTAAAAGAGATAAAAGGGTATAGAGGGAAGAAATTAGATAAAGGGTAGAGGAAAGAGGATGGTGAAAAGGTGGAGTAGAGCAATTATGAGTAAGGGAGAGAAGAATATAAAAAATGGAGAGGGTGGAGAAAAAGATGGAGAAGAATGAAAAGAGAAAGAAATGAGCAAGGATGAAGGAGGGAGAGGACGAAGAGAACAGATGAGGAGGGAGCAAAGAGCAGATCAAGAAGAGCAAAAAAAAGCATGAAGAGACAGTGGAGTTGATGAAGAGAAGGGTTTGGACAGAGAAGAGAAAATGAAGGAGTGAGAATAGAGTAAGAGAAAGTGTTTCACAACGTGTTTCACAGCTTGAGAGGTCAATGAAAGTTCTCTCATATTCTGTGTGTGTGTGTGTGTGTGTGTGTGTGTGTGTGTGTGAGTGTTTTGAGAACTTACTTGTAATAGTAATGTTAATGTCTGGTCGTGTTCCATTGACAATTGCAAATCCTGGTCCATTCCCATAAATAGCCGTGGTGAAGTGTTTCTTATCTGTTCCCATCTTACTGGACAGTCCTGAAACGTAAATCAATAAAGAGGTAAAGCCTGTTTTGGTGACGCGAGACTGTGTTACTGCAGCTTTTGATTGGCGGGTCTTTAAAAATGAAAGAAATTGTTTATCCAGCCCATCACTGGCTGGTTCCCAAATCCTCCAATTTCGGCCACTTGGGAATAATACCTAGTTTCCCTTGTTTCCTTAACCAATCAGTGAGTAAATTGGAAATTCCTTGGAATTTGCTCCAGGTGATTAGCTAAGGGTTTAGAGAGGAATTGAACAAGAGCTCAAAGTGGCTGATATTTGCACTGATGATAGGAGACCTCACGCTGATGTACAAACAAACAGGTCTTATACTGTATAGCCAAATAAGCAGCTTATGCTGGAGTGGGATCTTCATGTATTATACACAAATGTAGCGCTGTAGACTGAACCAGCTCTTTCAATCAGATGAATGTAGGACTGTTGCTCACCTAGTACTGGATTTCCCCTTGGAGAGTTGGACCCGAAGGCAAAGACATGAGAATGGTCAGCGGTGACCACAGACATGGTGTCCAGTTCACTGGTCAGATCACCAGCCCGGGCGATGGCCATGTCGAACTCCACAGCCTCATACAGGGCCATCTTAGCTTCACTTGAATGATGGCCGTGATCAATTCTACCTCTTGCAGTGGAGAAAACACAGATGTTAATTAGCGTGTTAGTCTTGGTTTACTTGGTCATCACACTGTTAAAATCACTCGTTTTCAAAGACCACAGGATCTTAAATGAATCTAATCCAAAGCTGGCCTTATGAACCAAATCTACTTACTAATTCATAGATGGATAGATAGATAGAAGGATGGATGGAAGGATGGATGGAAGGATGGATGGAAGGATGGATGGATGGATCGATGGATGGATGGATGGATGGATCGATGGATAGATCGATGGATCGATTGACGGATAGATTGATCGATCGATGGATGGATGGATGGATGGATGGATCGATGGATAGATTGATCGATCGATATATTGATCTTTATTGATCCCTTGGGAGGGTTCCCTCAGGGAAATTTAGGAGTAGATCACAATAGAAGTTTAGAAAGAGTGAAGTTGAGATGTAGATGATCAAGTTGATCCAGAAGACATTGATGGTCTTCTGGAAAATGGTCTTCCAGAAAAAGCATTGCAGTTGCTTGTGTACAAAATCACTTCTAAAAATGGTTCTGAAGGCAGCTCTGCCTCTGAGGCAGAACAACCACCAGTGGTTCAGAGTTAAAATAGCCTGAAGATGGAGCTTCAGAAAAGTGTATGTGCTCCTCAGAGCTTCATAAATGGATACACTGCATGAAAAGCATGCAGTCCAATTTGAGTTTCGAGCTAGTTCACTTCTGAGGCAGGATTCCACAGCTTCTGTCCCAGCTTCTGCTTTTCATGTTTTTGTTTTACTTTTCCGCACTGTTAATTCTTAGAACCCAACATCCATTTTCCAGGCTTCATAATTCAGGATCAGAGTAACTGTTACACATATAACAAATTACCAGACTACCCATCATAACCAGTCTAACTCATCATTATTAACTAGCAATCCAGCCCAGAAAACAGCTAAAATTCACTCATTTCCAACTGAATAAGAATGAAAAAGATGCCTTCCAGTGTGTTTGCTGTTTAATCACTGCAAATAACTTGTCTTTTTAAATATAATAATTATTTATAGTTATAATTCTTACTTTTTCAGCTCATAAACACTCTGGATGATCCTGTTTCCAACAGGATTTCTGAGATGTAAAGTGTTTTTTAGTCCTTATAAGCCAAAACAAACGCACAAACAAAAACTACAACAAAAAAAATCCTAACAACAAATAACACAATTAAAAAAAACAAAAAAAAAAAAAAACTGTAGCTACAAGTAGATTTTTGATCCAAACATCTCAAATGAAGGCAAATGTGTGACTGTCTCCAATACATACAGTACTTTTCAAATGTTTTGGTGAATTAAATACGTCAAAATGAAAAAATCCAGCAAAGATGACAAAACATCTAAATCTTAATTTTAGAAAATATATAGATATTATCTCTAAAACATTCCAAAAACCACATCCTCCCTATCTCGCATCTTCCCCATCACATACAATTCTCCCCACACTAGGAAGATGAAGAAAAGCTCCTCTGCTGTGTTCCCTCCATTGGCTCCCTGTAGCTGCCCGCATCAGATTCAAAACCTTGATGCTGACCTACAAAGCCAAAAACGGGCCAGCCCCTCCATACATGATGGCAATGGTCAAAACTCGAGCTGCACCAAGAGCCCTTCGAGCTTCAAGTACAAAACGGCTTGACCCACCATCCCTCAGAATGCAAGGAAAACATGCATCCAGACTCTTTTCTGTTCTGGCACCAAAATGGTGGAACGAACTTCCCCTGGGAGTCCGAACAGACTGAGTCCCTCACTGTCTTCAAACGCAGACTGAAGACTCATCTGTTTCAGGAGTGTTTAACTCCATAAAGACATTTGTTTCATCTCTAGATTGCAGCCTTGTCTTCTAGCTAAGGATATTCTGAGTGAACAGCAAAGCACTTTTGTAAGTCGCTCTGGAAAAGGGCGTCTGCTAAATGCTGTAAATGTAAATGTAAAAGCACATTTTCTCCTGTTGCTGCTGCATCATGGCTGGATACACTCCGAGAAATACAAGGGGTCCCCAGTTCTGATACAATGGCTAACAGACACCTGTGCTGGCCAGCATCACACTGGATGTGATGTGGGGAGAAAGTGCCATATACCCATCCATAGATAGCATGGCCATGTTTGCTCTCAGACTTCAGCTGCCAATGGCAAGCAGCATGGCACGGTTTGATCCTGGCATTAACCTAGTGTAAATAAGTCAAATCCTCTACAGAGACACACGTCTGCATATTCTGAAGCAAATTTACTGTGAATTTGCTTAACTGTGTGTCCAAAAATGATGAAGCCGTAATATGGAATGTGAAATTGTTGTATATATTTTCTGCATTATTGTATATAGAATAATATTAAATTGAATAATAAGTGATTCCAGCTTGAGTCTGTGTTGTTGTACTTATCTTCTACAAAGAGATAATATCCTTTGGGGTTTTTGCGGAGGATCTTTATGGCTTTCTCTACCATCTCAGTCAGGGAGGGGTCCGTTTCTGCGTTTCGGTCCAACTCATACCGAGTGTCCTTTGGCTCAAACAGGCCTAAACACACATAAAGCCATTTTGCAACATTACCAGTTCAATTTAAAGGACATGTGAACTTCCTTGATTTATTGCATTTCATTAAAGGAATAAATAAACACATTAATGTATACATAAATGAATTATTATATAAAGAGTAATTTCCCATTTATATAACTGTACTTCCTCTGATGTAATTTCTGAACCAAATTGGTCATAAAATCACTGAAGTCAAAAAACAGGCATTACATTACCCATTAAATAGTCCGTGCTATTCTCATCCACTGCATCAAGCTGTTTTTTGTTCCACACATATTTGGCATTCTGTAAAAAAAGTGGTTTAAGGACTTTACTGTTCTTCTAAAGGAGTCATTAAGAACACATGATAAGCACGAGGTCTACTGTCTAAGACAGTGGAGAAAAGTTTTAAAAGGCCATAAAAAGATAAAAATTAATATAAGCTTTTAGATTAATATGCAACTGTACTTGTGAAGGTGATTAAAAAACAGAGCTTACATTTCTGATTTTGAGCCACTCCTCAATGAGGTTGGTCTTATCCAGTCTGTCTCCGGTTTGTTTGGGGTACTCAGGGTCATTGGTTTCTTTAGGAAGCATGTACTGCCTCCCCCCACCTAAAATAACCTACAACGATACAGATGAAATTTCTTATTTTAACCTCATGCCCCCTTTTGTAGTTTGACTTAAAATAAAAGTATTTATAGGAGACGGTCACACATGAAATAAAATGTACATAAAATTTGTGTGTGTTTAAAATGTAAATATGAACAGAATTTAGATATTTCTTGGAATTTGACCATGTTTTGATCCAAATGTACTTTTCCTTACAACCACAGTGTTTTTGAGTGCAATAATTTTGGTGGTGAATTATGGGTAATGATTAGATTGACAAGGATATTTAGTTCTTCATAATACTTTACAGTGATCCGAATAAAATGATAAAACCCTGAATGTTCTTTATTATTTTACTTGCTTAGTATCTGTATGCATCAGTATTATCCCTTCTCAGAACTTTTATTCTGAAAATTGAACATTGTGTGAGTAAATAGAGCAATCAGCACCTCCCGTCTCATTTTCCACTGTAACCACATATCAGTGATGTCATCGGCTCCGCCCCTTTTCACTCATCAGCCATGTGCAGGTGGAAGGAGCAGTAAACAGGCACTGGATGGCATTTAAACTGGGACTTAATTGAGCTGGAAATGAGTAAATGTGAGCTGTTTTCTGAGCTGGATTACTTCCTTATATGATGTCACACTTCAAAGCCGGTGCTTCTATAAGATAAGGCTGGTAGATTGTTATGTATATCATGTCTGTAGTTTAATCTAATCTGGATTTATAAAGCCTCGAAAATGGCATTAAGCTGCTGAAAAGTGCAACTCTTGGGTTTTAGAAGAAAAGGCAAAATAGAGTTTTATTCATTCAGAATTCTTCTCTTTCCTCCTGATCTTCTGTCTGTTTGTCCATACTTTAGTTCATGTTTGTAGATGATTGATTCATGGTACATAGTGTAAGTCACTATCTTGCATTAACATCCCTTCAGTAAACGTACATTACAGTAGGCATTTTAAATCATCTTACATTAATGTCTGTGTTGTGGACCAGTTGGTAGGCAATGTCTTTACAACCTCCAGACACTGCATCACTGGGGAGGGCAGCATCGCTGTACCAGTCCCTGTCACATGTGTGAGCGTAATTTCCCCCAGGGGAAGCATGCTGGACTCTGGTGGTGGTCACAATACCAACAGATTTTCCTGGAAAAAGTGACCATAAAGTGTTCTTTAATTATACATTCTTTTAAAAGTTTGTGTGTGGAATGTCTTGCTTCATTAATGTTAGAGACATAAAAGGATCAAGCAGGATGTCTGAAAGAAATCTTGTGAGATTCTCTCTGAGCCCACATGATGGCACTGTACCCGCAGCTCTGGCCCGGTGAAGGACCGAATAGACCTCATTGCCCTTTTCTGTTCTGCACTGTGAGCGTCGGGTTCTTGCACTGAGTCCCAAAGTCCCATAGGTTGCCTTGACGCCACACAGATATGCCGTTGCTGTGGCAGCACTGTCTGGCATCTGCTGGTCCACATTATAGGTCTGCAAAGCAATTTGGACAAAATAAAAGAAAGATCAGTAAAATAGGATTAAAATCCTGTCTGTATGTGAGATATATGTTAATGAGTCTTGCTATAGTTGCAGAGTTACTTCTATCATTTTCTTCTTCTATGGTTACTTCTATAATTCTTAGTGTATATTAAATCATGCATATTTGGCAATGAATATGTTACAGCAATTTGTAGATCATTAATTTAATCCTTTGACACCTTTTATTTAATTAAAAATCATTTTCAAATTTTATATAATATATTGATATATTTGTAGATGCTGATTAACTCATACACACACATTCATAGTAGATAAGTTACTGAAAAATTGATAGTACACCCTGAATGATTCAGGATTAAGTGTATAGTGAATTTATACCAGATACTAAATAGTTCATAGTAGATACTGAATAATATTGTAGGCACTGAAAAGTTATTTAAATATTTATTTAAATATAATATATTTATTTCAGGTAATTTTAATAATAGCAGGTAAAGAATAATTATCACAGATTCAGAATAAGTCGTTAAATTATATTCATTTTATTTTGAAATGAAAAATTAGCTTGGATTATTGTTTTTCTTTGCTATATTCATTGACATGCATGCATTCAATGTATCCTTTTTAAATTTTTTATTTAAACCTTTTGTATTATAATTATAATATATTATATATATATAATTATATAATTATAATTAATTATAATACAATTCCTTCTGAGGGTTTTCTGAGATTTAATTCCCTAATGCTTGCTGTCTGCAAATGTTTGCCAGGAAGGGTAAGGCACCTTGGATAAAGCTAGGTTTGGGAATGTATCCATGGTCAGCACGGTCTCCTCCCCAGTTTTTCCGTCCAATTGCCCTTTAAGAATCCGTGCAGCTGTCACAGTACTAATGCCCATGCCTAGAAAATGAGTTACATGAGTTATAAAGATACTGTATAGAGTGTGTTCAGGAAAAACACCATAAACTGATTACAAATGACTGTAAAAGTAATTACACTGTTCATAAAAGCTATTAACTTCAGTCACATATTATAACTCTTGCCAAGAGTTATAACATGTCCAAAAGTCTACAAACAGGTGAGATGCTCAGCTGTGTTAAACAGCTGCTCCCATGATGAGTCAGAGGGGCAGACTTAATAGTCCAACATCAGAAGCAGACCTCACTGACGCTTTCATGAGGCTGAATAAAATCAGCTCTGCTTCAGAGCAGTGTTCACTTTAGTGCAACAAATGGGTTCAGACTCCCTGTTAACTCTCGGAACCCGAGATCCAGACTTTGCAGACAGTTTTCTAGGTTTCATGCGGTGAATTATCAGTTAGTAATCCAGCTCGGAAAACAGAGGGAATTTACTTGTTTACAACTTAATTTAAAAAACAAATGCATATAAATATTTGAATTATCTTAATTTTTAGACAAATTTAAATAGTCTAGGATCTCCTGAAAATAATATTTGGCAAGTATCCCATAAATACTTTTTATAATAGTCAAACTATTAAAACATCCCACAGAATTAGCAGATGGTTCTAAAAGTTTAAAACCTATTGATTTTAGAAGCAATTCTGGAAGAGCAGGTGCTCACATGGTCCTACACGGTGTAGGTCACTGGGTATACACACATGCACGTGGCGTTTTGTTCTGCATATCTAATCCAGTGGAATAAACTGATCAGTGTGATGATGAAGCTGCAGTTCTGTTTAGCAAACTAACCCCAGTTTATGACTGAAAAGACCTGTAAAACATTATATGGGTAAACACACTCTGACCTCTGCTTATGCTCATTTGGGTTCAGTCTAAAGGTACTGTGACAAACCCAGAGGCCTGAAGACGCTCAGGACAGTGCACCGGTGGCTTAATATCAAGCAGCCATCACTCAGTCCAGCGAAGAGAGAGAGTGTTGTGATAAGCCAGAGCTGCCAAGGTGGTTGTTTCACAGAATGTTCTCGAGAAGCACCTGGCTCTGAGGACTCTGAGGTAGCGGGTTGTGTTTGAGTAGTGTGGTCTTTCTGTGGCAAATTCCGAGTTTGTGTGTGGGTCTCTGAGCCCTGCGTGGTGTCTCAGTCACGTGGGCCGAGCCTATAGATGAGACCAGCCAGTCGTCCAAATGACCACACCTGCTTTTGGGTAAAAATAAGCTCATTCATATTGCTGTCGCTAAATGGAAATATTAGTGTCTTAAAACTACTGCTTGTCATTTTGCTCATCCAAAAATAAACTGTGTGGCTTCACAAGTCACAGGTCAAAGGTCATTTAATAATACTAAATTAAATGGCTGTAATGTTACAATCAGTGCTTAAAGCACAGAATGTAGAACATAGTGTAAAGCCAAAGAAATTCTGGTTTAGGTTTAGCCTGTATTAAAGGTTTTTAAGTTAATCACGGTCTGCAGCAGCTGGATTTTCCCTGATTTGTTCAAAATAGACGACAGCTGTAATTAAAATGTGAAAGGCTTGGAAATTTGTCAAATTAGAGCGACTGTTTTCACCCAAAAAGGGGTGGGGGCATTATGCAAAGACAAAGTACCCAAATGTGATGCTCTCATTTATCCCTGGGCCGGTGTCTCAGTTGTGGAATTTTTGGGCCCAGTGCTGTTTGCTGGTTGTCTTTCACAGTGTGGGTTCTGGGTGTGTGCCGTGTGCCGTGCGCCATGAGCCACCTGTAACCACAAACTCCATTTGTTTCGAGTTTGGGTTTTTTGTTTTGTTTTTTTATTACTCTCTCCTTCTCTACATGACAAAAGCCAGATGGGGGAACAAGACCCGTACTTGCTGTAAAGGGAAAGCCAGGAGGCTGCAGCTCCCAGCACTGAATTGGGATCTGCTGGATCTCGTCTTGCTGTGGTGAACTGGTTTTTCCACTGATGTTCAGAGAGAGACAACATTTCTGTTATGGATGGGCCCCTCCGGGCCTCATCTCCCAACTTCAGCCCTGGGTGGGTGCAAGTGATGTCCTGAAAAAGCCACCTCAAAGAAGACTGTGCAAATGCAGGGTCAGACCTCTCTTGTTGTGGCATCTGGCCTGTGGTCCCATGGAGGATGTGGTGGATCTCCTGCTTGTTCCTCTAGTGTCCCTGTGTCTCCTGGAGGTCACACAGCAGCTGCCTTCAGCTGAGCCAGTGTCATTTCCGATCCTGGAGGTCCTTGCGACACCATGGTGCATCCTGCATTGTGCACCACAAATGCCACTTACCTTGCCAGGAGATACCACTGGCGCATGCATCCCGGAGGATGCACTGCTACGGGTCGGGGAGGGTGGGGTGAAGCTGCTGCTGGCTCCTGCAGCTGCACAGTGCATCCTCACACTCACCCCTTCACTACTCTTGGCCATGGCAGCTGTGACTAATCTCCGCAGTCCAGGTGTCTTACCACTGACTCTATGTTATTTGGGTTTATGTGATAAAAATGTTGTTAACCTAAAAGACCATAAACACATCTTACCATCTCCAAGGAAGAGTATGAGATTCTTAGCACGGTGGTGTTTTTGTTTCAGGGACAGTGCTGTAGTCAGGGCCTCTTTCCCTTTTATATTCCAAAACCGTGGGTCCTGTTCCTGCTCTGCAAACCATTAAACAACACAGTTTTACTTAACTATAGCCTAGGAAACTATCCAGGGTAAATACTGAATAATTAATACATAGAGAATAATGTGTAATATTTACTGAACAATTCCTAATCAGTCATAGTGCATACTGAATAAATCAGAGTAAATACTGAATAATTGGCAGGAAATACTAAATAATTTATTTTGGATACTGAATAATTGCCAAAAGATACTGAAAAATTAGTCGGAAATGCAGAATAATTAATAGTAAATACTGAAAAAAATTCAGTCTGTATTAAATAATTTGCAGTTGCTAAATAATTCACAGTACATGCTGAAGAAGTAAATTCTGAATAAAGGATCAAACTTACCTAAAACGTCATAAGTATTCATAGTTAAATCTCAATAATAATAATAATAATAATAATAATAACAATAATAATAATAATAATAATAATAATAATAATAATAACAATAATAATAATAATAATAATAATAATAATAATAATAATAATAATAATAATAATACTGAATAACATTACTGTCATGGAAAGCCCTTGTTGTATTTTTACAATTACAGGCAGTTATTATTTACATTGTGTCCAAACTTCACACATATAGATTTTAAAGCATATTTTGTAGAACTATATCTTAGTTTGATGTTTTTCTATAATTGTTTCAAGGATAGAAAAATCCCTCTTCTAAAAAATTCAACAATCATGAGAACAAAAAGTAGCAGGAGCCTTACCAGGGCCATTAGAAAGACAGCCGTTGATCAATGCATTCATGAAAAATAAAACTAACAGCTTAGTACTAAGCAGTGTCTGTGTAGCCATGATGTTAACACCTGGATGCAAGGAACACAGATAAATTCAGGAGCACAACACACGTTTATAGTCATGCTACAGACCAAAGGGCATTAGACAGTCCCTCAGTGAGGACACACTACATTATCACCAAGAACAAGACAGGATTTATCACTTACAAACTGTCTTAATCACTTGTTAATCGCACACGCACGCATGCATGCACACACACACACACACACACACACACACACACACACACACACTGCAGTGCAATTTCAGACTGTCTCACACTAATAATTAACCATAGAAAACTTCCATTCAGTTAGACTATAGTAAAAAGCTTTTGTAACATTGCTGTTATAATTATTTGATTGCATTCACTTCCACAAGAGCATCACTCAGATCAGGTACAGATATTGGATGATTAGTCCTGCCGATCTAACCTATCCTAAAGGTACTGGATAGAGCTCCATCACACCAGACAACAGGAGTTCCACTCCTAATATTAGGGGGGTTAGCCCATGCTCTGCAGTGGACACAGTGAACACCCTCTCATGTAAAGCTAGTGCAAACATGTGTTTTCCAGCAATTGGACATATAGTTTAGAAGGCAGATGCCTAGTGAAAAATATCAAATATGTCTATGAAAGATGCCTAAATTGACATCGATTAGCCTTAAAAATCACAATTTGTGGCTATATTTAGTTTTGTTTGGTTATTAATTATTTACCAACTTTAACCAATATTTTCCCTTCTAAAGTTAATAATAATAACAATAATAATAACAATAATAATAACTGCTTTCTTCAGGTCCTTCTGCATCTTACATTATGTTATATTAACAAGAATGACTTGATCAATACATTCCAAAACATTAAATTTATTCTGCTTCAAACATTCTTTGTTAAAATGAGTTGTGGGTTCTTGTTGGATGGGTCATTGTCTGTCTGCATGGCCAACATTCTCTTTCAGATCACAGACAGATGTTCAGATACAAGCAAACAAACAAAAAAAACCTGTAGGACCTTTAGTTGCATTAAGTTTACCTTGGGTTCCTTTGTGACCTCAGGACTATTACACCTTACCTTGCTTATGGTGTGCTCTTTGTTGGTTGACCACACCTGGGGAGGGTAATAATGATCTGACTGTGGATTGGTTGAGTCCAAAAATCTTTAGACATCATTTTATAACTTTTCCAGCCTGATGAGCATCAACAGCTGTTCTGGGTTTGATCCAGGTTTTAATGAATAAATAAATAGACTATTTATATAGTATTTAACCAAAACATTATTATTATTATTATTATTATTATTATTATTATTATTATTATTATTATTATTATTATTATTATTGGTTTTAACCCACCTGTAAAAAACCTGGATGAAACATGTGTCTTGTGTCAAAAGCTATATTTCCATTATGGAACCATTAGAATTATGTAATCAGAAACTGTTTTAATTCATGGTGTAATGTGCATCATTTTTCATCTTGCATTCAGAACTTTACAAAACATTTCTTATATAATTACAATTTATATAAATCATTTGCATAGAAAATACAGTAAATTCAGTAACATTACAATAAGACAATAATTGATGCAAATAAACTTCTAGAAATTCTTAACACATTTTCTTGTATAAACTAGGTGTGCTGAGGTCATGGTCAATATCCATGTATATGATTATCATAAATGCCATATAAAACCATCTGTATAGAATCTGTTACAAAACCTCACCAGAAATAGAAAAAAATAAAAACATATAAACATGCTACATGGTCAAACACAAATGGTTGCAAAACATCTTATTTTATGTTCCTGGGAATGTTTTGCAACAGAATGCTGTAAAGAATGTATTGTGTTCGGTCCAACATAGAGCATCACTCAAGCCAATGAGGACTGATTAATATCCATTTGGTCTTAAAGGTGTTCCTCGAACTGTGCAATCCAGTTTTTTATGGAACTCTTTCCAGCTGGTGTTCTGCATTTGGACTGGTAATGTTCTTCTCAGTTCACAGATGTGTCCTTCAGACTCACAGATAATAGTGAAGCATCATTCATCATTGCAGAGTTGGTGTTTCTATTTTGTAACAACGGCATTTACAGTTGATCAGGCAGAAATCTGATGAACTGACTCATTGGGAATGTTTCATCCTTTGACATTGAACTGACTGAGCTTCAGTGTCAGCAATTTCTCCAGCCAGTGTTTGTCTGTGGAAGGGCTGACCAAAGTGTGGCCCCATGAGCCAGGTCCCCACCCCCAGTGAACAGATTACCTGTTAAACTACAGTATATATATATATTATTTCATACTTTATATATTTTTAAAAGATTAAGATCAAAATATAATAGTGTTATAAAATACATTATGCTGCTTTCATTGTGTATTCTTTGTCTTTTTGGTCATGAGTACTGTGTTTTGACTCCTCCAGACCAAACGTTTGGGCAGCCCTGGTCTATGGAGAGTGCTTGGGTGTTGTTGAAATAGCCAAACATGCTATTCTCTCTTGCTATTCTCTCTTTCCCTCTTGGTTTTCTATCAGTTGACACAGATATAATAAACATTATTCATGAGAAACATACCCATAAAAACAGACCTGAGTTACAGTCACTCAAACCTTGGCTCTGTCATCTGGTGATGAGCCAGATCAAGCTGGTTAATGATATCAGCAGGGTGGAGAGGCTGAGTGTTAGTGTCCCAGAACGTAGTGGGTGTGGGGGGCAGTGTGTGTAAGGTTCCAGACAGGCTGCGTAGGCCAAAGTGTGAGCCACATAGTGCTGCTCCTTCACGCCGTGGAATAGGTGGGCCATGGGGCCTTTAGCATAAATCGCAACGTCCTCTCCTCCATGTGTTTCGGTGTCTAATGGGACAGCTGCCTGCTGCATGTACTCCTCATCAACTGCAGGGAAAGCACACAAGACACAGCAGTGCTACAACAAGGGAACCAAATTTCACATCACGAGTTCCAAAGTTTCAATATGTGCTATCTAGATACATTACCCTGTAACTAATTAAGCACAACTAATAAACCAGATGCCAATCATGCATATTTATTATCAATGTATCACTGTAAATAACACCTGAAAACCTGACCCTAACTTTAACTTCAGCAATCAAGAGGAAATGTTTTGCTTTTAGAAATGCAGTGCAGTTCAGGTTCCAGTATTTTCCACTGAGCTCTGCAGAAGTGCTGGCCATCCTCAACCTCACAAACCAAAAAGCATTGTTTTTCATTTTCCTTCATGAGAACCTGCCAGAACTTAATGTTATGTCATCATGGAACAAATGGGTCCTCAGAAAGAACAAAATAAACCAGAACATGCACATGCACACACACACACACACACACACACACACACACACTTACAGTAATCTACAGCTGAAACGTTTCCCCTTGTCCCATTCACATGCACATATCCAGGACCATTAGCGTATAGGATGCTGGTGAAGGGAAGTCTATCATCAGCCTTTTTGGGGGCTAAACCTTTAAGAATAAACAAAGACACAATATAACAGAACACAGCAGCTTACTTGGATTTCTTTATCTAAAGTAGCATCTGTAGTCTGATTCTAAATCTCTAGACTAATAGCTCTAGACTCTTTATTCTTAACATGCACTTTTGAATCTGGTCCTCAAAAGCCTCTGTCCAGTGAGGCCAGCGTAATGGGAATGGATTGATTGAATATGTGTTTATACTGCACAGTGAAATATGTAGATCAGCCTGTAGAATTGGCAACAGCTTTGGTTCTTGTTGGATGCCCTATGTTTTCTTTTGTCCTGTTTGAGTGCATGAGCACATTCAGACTGTAGTTTTGATTTATGTAAAATTCAAAATATATATCTTAATATTTAACAAGCAAGGGGGGTGTGTTGTTTAATTTTTCAGACATGTTACTTAACATTATGGTGCACCTACTTTGTCATGTTACATGTTACTTGATAACTTTATCTTCAACTAAAAGAGTAACAAATGAGCTCATTTAAATAGCAATAAGACTAGCACTGACTGAAGTATACCCTCCTGTACTGAAGGTTCAGTTTATATAAGCAGAAATGATCAGATTGATGATAAAAACTGTGTATGTGATTAACACATTATTTGTGAAAGTGAGTGACTCACCAAAAATCGGATTCCCCCGGGGTGTATTCCCACCAAATGTAAATACATGTGAATGATCAGCAGTGACCACAGTGAGGGTCTCTGACTCTTTGGTCAGTTCTGCCGCTCGCTGGACCGCCCGGTCAAACATCACTGTTTCCGTCAGAGCCAGTTTAGCAATGCCATCATGGTGCCCGTGGTCGATTCTGCCCCTTACAGCCAAAACAGTTTTCATTGTGACACATAATGAATCTGTTCAGACAGAATTGCTGACCAGTATGCGTCACCAGATTTGAGTTATTAGGCCTACAATGTAACCTGACAATGTAAGACTAACCAACTGGTCACTTAAATCGAGAGGAGAACACAGTTAGGTTTATGATAAATACTCATCTTCCACAAAGAGGAAAAAGCCTTTTGGATTCTTGCTGAGGATCTGAATGGCCTTTTCGGTCATGTCCACGATGGAAGGGTCACGAGAGCGGTTTCTGAACACCTCGAACCTCATGTCTTTGGGTTCAAACAGACCTACAATTAGAGAGATTTCAGAAACTCCCAAAGCATACTGTGACCAAATGCAAAGGAAAGCAAAATCACAAGCCTGGTATAATGTTCATGCAACTTTAGTCATATCAATTAATAATTTATATCAAATCTCATTTGCTAGCAAAAATAAAATGCATATAACATAGGAGCACAGTTTTCCATACACTTCAGTATTTCGTACAGCTGACATTTTCCGTGATTTAAAAAATGAAATGCATCCAGCTCGCATACTAAATATACTCTGCTGTCATTGTCATGAATTCCTCTGTCTATTAAAACTTGTTCTGTGAACAAATATGTTGTTTTTTTGCCTTCAAATTCCAGTAGGTAGTGAGAAACCTCTGGAGTTGTGTCCAAAAGGAAGATTTTCATTCAATGGAAGTTCATTTGGTTGCTAGACACGTATTCCATAGCTCAACCAATCATTGTAATCTGTGTGACTTCAGGTATTTCTGTAATATCCACTGAAATGTGGAAAATACCATAATTGTGCACAGAATTCTATGTTACACAGAAATGTTAGCTAAGTAACACACCAAATATGAAACTGTACATCACCAGAGATTGCACGCAGCTATAAGTGTACAACAGGCTTACACTGAAAAGGTTAAATACCTATCTTGCTAGCCTGTAGCTTACATGCTTTGCATCACAGCAAAGCTGCATTGAAATAGATCTGCTCAACATCCAATAACCTGTAACCACCACAACACAACCCAGACAATAATACTAGTAATAATAATAATGTGCAATAATAGTAATAATATGCTCTCCATTCTGTATATTCTAATATCATCTCCATATGATAGATTTTATATTTTTCCATCCATCCATCCATCCATCCATCCATCCATCCATCCATCCATCCATCCATCCATCCATCCATCCATCCATCCAATGGACACAGCAGAAGCAGCACAGAAGATAGCAAAGACCAGCTATACCACATCATACATAGGAGCTTTAACACTATCAGGGGCAACAGCCATCTGAGAAATTGCTTCAGAAGGTCACAGGTTCAATACCTGGTGATGCCATGGTCACCCCTCTCTGAGAGTCCCAGAGAGCATGGACTTCTTTGGTTAGGTAGGATGACCCTCCCTGATAGCCAGTGCAGATGATTGTCATCTTATTAAGACAAATGTCAGTTAACTTTCTCCTCCAAGCATGTCAACCTCTCAAACTACAATGACATTGGTGGAGGAATAAATTAGCTTTAGGGGTTTTACACATAGGATGGGTTTGCAATTCCATGGATGCTGGTCAGCACATCATATTTGGTGTGGGGTTCCAATGGGTCCTCCTGTGTTTGTCTTAGTACCGTGCTGCACATCACAAACAGATATTAACTGATATTAAGGTGTAAACGTAAAAATATCTTTACCCATCAGACAGTCTGTGGTTTTGACATCTACTGAATTGAACTGCTCCTTGTTCCAAACGTACTGAGCCTTCCTGTTCTGAAAAAAAAAAAAAAAAAAACAGGTGTAAAAACAAGGCAATGGCAGAACGGACTGTACTGGTTTAGAGAACTACAAAACCACAGTGAGAGACCGTGTGTTTTACCTTCCGAGCATTCAGCCAGACCTCAATGAGGTTCTTCTTGTCCTTTCTGTCTCCTTTACGTGAAGATGACGTTGGATATTCTGGATCTGGAGTGCCTTTGGGAGTCATATACATCCGACCACCACCGAGAATAACCTGGCAAAGAAATTTACCACTGCAATAAATATACTGTACTCAGTTTCACCATAATATTATAAATATTATCCTAATTATAAATATCATAATTTCCCCTCTTACACTATTAAAACAGTGCTACAAAGGTTCTTTGACCAATGTCCCTACAGATTTGCGAATGAGAACAACCCCTTTACAGTATTGTAAAGTACTGTAAATTATAACGAGCATCTTTAAGAAGAAAGTGTTTAATGTCACTAAAAACTAATTTGTCTTTGTAATAAAATGTACCTTAAACTTACAATTCAAGTGAAATCTCTTTTTAAAAAACTCTCTCTATGTTACAGTTGACAGTGTAAGTATGCATCTAGACTTTTATAAGAAAAAGTTTATTTCTCACGTCAATATCCGTGTTGGTGACCAGCTGTGTAGAAATGTCAATGCAGCCCTGCCTGCGGGCAGCAGAGGGCAGGTCTGAATCACTGTACCAGCTACGACTCACAGAGTGGGCATATGCTGCAGCCGGAGAGGCGTGCTGGACACGAGTAGTGGTTACAATACCCACAGACTTCCCTACACACACACACACACACACACATGCACGTGCACACACACACACACACACACACACACACACACACATACACAAACACACACAGACACAGATAAGAGGCTGTCAATGCTCAAACAGCCAGCCAGGGGCATATTTTGTACACTGTCTGACACAAGTGATGCTATCTACGCTGCAGGCTGCTGGGTTAGTCATATAATCCTGTGATGCTGGATTCATTTAACCCAAGTCTGTTCTGTATATAGTGACCCAGACCTGAGCTGTAAATAATCCAGAAGCAGTGCTAATATATATCTCTGATGAGCTTTTTAAGATAATTTATTGCTCTGTTTTCTGTGACACACAGAACACATGCTGGCACATCATACACTGAGGAGAAAAAAAAAATCAAATGTAAGACAGAGTCCTCAACAGTATTCAGCCGAACCATTACCCTCAATCATTTGATAATTAGATCTTATAGATACTACAAGTCAGAATACACATTACTACTAAACCTCTCTCTCGCTCTCTCTCTCTCTCTCTCTCTCTCTCTCTCTCTCTGTCTCTCTCTCACTCTCTGTCTCTCTCTCTCTGTCTCTCTCTCTCTCTCTCTCTCTCTCTCTGTCTCTCTCTCTCTCTCTCTTTCTCTCTCTGTCTCTCTCTCACTCTGTCTCTCTCTCTCTCTCTCTCTCTCTCTCTCTCTCTCTCTCTCTCTCTCTCTCTCTCTGAGACACAGTGACACCATTCTTCAGTCAAATGCAGTCAGTGTGATGAAGTGACATGTTTGGACATGATTCAAATGTGCTGCACTTGTTCAAATACACACACTTTCACCAGCCCTATGTACACACACACACATATGGACACAGGGACCTCACACAGAATGTGTGGATATGGCCAGTATACGAGGGTGGAAAGAGTTATAAAAAATGAAACATAGAAATGCTACTGGACTGGGAGGTCTTGGTCTTGGTTTCTATTTGCTGGTTTAATAGCTTAATGGTTGGAAAATGTTTTGGTTTTGTGATCTGTGTATGCGTGTTTGTATAATTAGAGGATTGAACTCCTCATGTCTTCCCAGTCCAGGATCTGGACTCAGCCCCAGATAACCTCTCAGTGAAGAGAGGACAGAACTCGAGTGGCACCCGAGGGAAAAGACAGGTAAGGGGAGCCGCCCAAACTTTCAAACCTTTGACCCTTGAGCACGAGAGCTCTCAGCTGTCCAACCTACAAAAGCAGGCATAAATACTTTGCTCAGAGAGATGATGAGCTCAGGACTTATATCGCCCTGTACACAGCTGTTGGTGGTTGGGCTCAATTAGGTGCTTGTATGGCGTGATGCCTTCTCACTCAGAGGAGTCCTTGCCCGAGTCCTTGCAGACTCCTGGAGCGCCCCATGTTTCTCACTGTCATCATGAAAACTAGTCAACAACTTCATTGAATAACTTTTCAGCAAGTGAAATGAACACTTGGGGAAGTGCTGCTCAAAACCATCCAAATCATTTTCATTTGTGTATTAAAACATTTTACAAGCACTATACAACCAGTTAAGATGATCTTAATTAGAGGACTAATCTCAGGTCAGATATGCTACTAAACTGTCTCAGATCCAAGAGAATTGCAAAACTGCTCATGCAGCTCTGATAACGGCTTTGTGAATAAATAACAAAACACCAGAATTACTTTCTGGAAATATTATGGTTATCTTTGATCTACTGAACAGACTGTGCTCCAGATAAAGACCTATAAAATCTGCTGACCCTGAGCTGGAATAGAACACGAGACAGAACCAGACCCTTGACCCCCTAAGCTATTATGTGATGGTAGCTTAGTGCTGCATAATAAAAGGAATACCTTGAGCCTTGGCACGGTGCAGAACAGAGTAAACCTCATTTCCGAAGGTGGTATTACACTCATAGGCCACAGCTTTCGCACTCACACCCACAGTTTTGGAGTTGGCTTTGACCCCGCAGTGATACGCTGTGGCCGTGCTGGCGCTGTCTGCGACCTGCTTATCCACACTGTAGGTCTGTATAGAAACACGTAGGCCAAAGAATCCGTTTGAGTATGAGTATGTCTTTGGAAATACATTTGAAATTTGAGTTACATTGACCTTCGTCACACTTTTAGGAGAACAGAAATTTTAAATGAGTTGTATATGTACTGCTGTAGAAACTAAGGCTACATTCACAGAGCAGGTAGAAGTGGCCCAAATCCGATCTTTTTCATGAACTTAAATGTAAATGTGCACATAGACCCACTGTATTTGCACACAGGGGAATTTGTCCTCTGCATTTAATCCATCCACACAGTGAATTGACACACACACCCAAAGCAGTGGGCAACCTTGTCCATGGCACCCTTGCCTTGCTCAAGGCCTACCTGTTCAGGGAATTGAACCAGCAACCTTCCTGTCACACTGCTGGTTTCTTAACCACAGCTGACCACTCTACCATACATGCCTGATTGGTGGAGCACTGCACAAATGATTGTTCTTCTGGAATGTTCTCCTCTTTCCACAGAGCAATTTTGGAGCTCTGGTTTGTGTTCTGACATGCACGGGACCTTATATAAACAGGGATGTGCCCAAAATCATGTCCAATCAACTGAATTTACCACGGGTGTCCAATAAATCTATAGAAACATCTGAAGGATGATCAGTGGAAACAAGATGCACTTTTCAGTCTCATGGCAAAGGCTGTGAATACTTATGTTATATTTTTGTGTTTTTATTTTTTAATAAATTGGCAAAAAAAAAATCCAAACAAACGTTTCCCACTTTGTCATCATGAAGTAGAAATTTTTTCAGAAAAAAAAATCATAATCATAATTAAGGCTGTAAAAAGTGAAGTGCTGTGAATACTTTGTGGATGCACTGTAGTTGAAGCAGAAAGGATGATGGTGTGGCAGTATAAAAGGCAAAACTCAAACTGAATTTGAATGAACAAATTCCATTTACAAATCCCACATTCATCCAAAACATCCCACAAATATCTGACATTGTCATATATCAGATATGTATCAGATTTCAGTACCACATTCTAACGTGGCCCAGATCAGAACTGAAAATGTCAGAGTCAGTGTCTTTTTTGTCATTCATACTGCCACACAGAATGATTGTGTGACCTTTCATACTGAAATACAACTCAAGGTAAACAGCCAGATCAGAATCCATGTGAAAATGAATCATAGAAGTTCACTGAGGAGAAGCTGTTAATGTGACACACTGCACTGTGGAGCGGGGACCGTTCAAACAAATATCAAATATAGGTCATGTTAAAGATAATGTGATGATGTGAACAACCTAAAAAATCTGATTTCCGGTGTTCTTTCTCCAGCAGCAACATCATTCCTATCTTAATGGCTCTTTGACCTGCAGTCCATTTTGGTCAGTAACTCAAATTTCCTGCTATGATAAAGACAAGCAACATAATTCTGCAGAAAACCTCTCATTAAGTCCTATTATCTGATGTAGTGAAGTAGAACCTTTAATCTAGATTTAGTCGCCCCAGACAGTCTAATTTAGGTCCTTAAATTTCTCACTCAGCAAAGGCCAATAACACCAAGGTTTACTTTGGCTTCATATTAGATTGAAAATTAAATCTTGCTGTTTGTCTTTTAAACAACACCAGCACTGAAATTCCAGCAGCTTAAAGCCCTACCTTAAAAAGCAAAGTTTCTGAAAATGAGGCACACAAAGTCTGGAAGCGGGATGGGGGTTTGGATAATGTTTACCTTTACACAGAAATGTCTGCTTACCAGAGAATCTCAGAAAAATAAGTCTCAGTACAGCATTGTGTGTAATTCAAGTTACATGATGTGAGCTCATACTGGGGGTCGGCTTAAAAGGCATTCATAGACCCACTGAGTTTTGCAACTCTGCATTTAACCCATCCTCACACAGTGATACACACAAACACAAGGAGCCAGTGAGGTAGGCAGCCCTATCCACAATTCCCAAGGAATAACTGCTCAAGCCTTGTCTTGCCAGTTCAGGGACTCAAACCAGCAACCTTCCAGGCACAGGGCTGATTCCCTAACCACCAGGCCACGGCTGCCCCTTAAAAACGCTGAGACATGTTAACATCGAGACATGCAGGGCTGCAGGTGATGCATTAAGGCAGTGATGTTAGGCTGATGCTGTTCTACTAATGTTGTAATGAAAGCAAGCCAACTAATTGTTTGCTGTTTGGAAAGTGTTCGTTCTGTGAAAGGACCCACTCGTGATTGTCACAACTAACGGCATCCACTCCTCCAGAACTCCTAAGACTGTAAAGAAAGAAGATGGTGCTAAAAGGCCCATGTTGTTGCTCTTTAATAAACCAAGTCCCACGCATTTCCTCTCTTTCTTCAGTTTTGAGCACTTGTACAGTTCAGGCATATAAACCATCTTTGTGTCAAAATAATGTCAATCTGTGCTTTTAACAATAGTCTGGAATAGAAATGTGATGATTGTCATGATGGATATAGCCATGGTGGTGGTTATGATGGAACAGTGGTGGTGAAGGTGGTGATGTGATGATAAATGTGGTAAAGATAATAGGGATTATGATAGTGATGATGGTATAGATGGTAATAATGGTGGATGGTCTTGATGTCAGTAAGGGTGATGGTATAGAGGACTATGATTATTGTGATTATAATGTGATTTTGAATGTAGTGATGGTACTAAATGTAGTGGTATGATGATGGTGTGATGATGAACGTGTTAACGGTGAAGGTGCTGATTGTGTGATGAATTTGATGGTGATAATGATGCTGATGATGTGATTATGATGATAGTGTTATGATGTTGATGATACAGTACAAGTTGTGGTGATGATAGTAATGGTGGGAACGCCATGGCTATGAGGTGATGATGAATGTGTGTATTGTGGGTGTAGCTCTAGACCTTTGAAAGAGCAAGGTAAGGAAAAGTGTCCATCGCCAGGATCGTCTCCTCCCCTGAGTGGCCCTCCATCTGCCCCCGCAGTATCCTTGCCGCAGACACAGTGGACACTCCCATACCTGCAGGACAGCCAAGAGGTGGAGCAGCATGCTCAAAAAGCCTGCAGTACAGAGCTAAAGCTGAAGCTGATATAATGTATATCTGTGCAACAGCAAGTTTGCGTTAAACAGCTAAAAATATTTCATTTACACATATAACACACCGATAAAATGTTTGTTTGCATTTAGTTATTTATTTTGTCAGTACTTTAAACAAAAGAGAAGTAGCTACTAGTAATGTGAGACATTTGTAGGCAGTGTATGACAAAGTAAATCATAGTTATAATAATTGCAAATGTTAACACAGTTAATTAGAATCTACTATTCGGCAACTACTATGCAATATTCAGTATCTATTGTGAATTATTCAATTAACTTATTAATATAATTGAATTATTCACTATATGCTATGTATGGCATTATTTTACTGATAAAAATCAAGAGTTTTTTTTATTTCAGAGCACAATTCATGATGCTCTCACAGGTTTTATTTGTTCACATGCAATGTATAAATGTGCTTTCTCAAATGTACCATGTTCTCACTCAGACTGGCTTTGCTCTTGTATGTAACTGTGAGCATGCCCTCAGATATAACCTGCTCAAGTACAGTCAGTATGTTCTTACAATTTGAAAGCATGTGCATGAATTTCTCCTGCTTGCTTGTAGACCATTCTGCACTTTTCTTTGCTTGAGTGTTCCCAAATTATACAGCAGATTAAATAAAAACACTTTATTATGACATCAGTTTATTAACTTTATCCTCTGATGCAGTGATTTAGTTCATCCAAATATCCTGCCTAAACTTAATCCGGGCTTGGCATGTTGCTTTAAACCTACCCTCTGTTTGATTTAGGCAGCTTTAGATTTAAATATACACTATGGCATGTTTTCACAAGGTAGCAAAACTTGAGTAATAGGCTCAGATAATGTGATTAATTAGTCATATTTGTATATAATACATGTGTGTGATATATGTATGTGAAGTGGAATGTGTAGGTGGTGTGTGTGTGTGTGTGTGTGTGTGTGTGTGTGTGTGTGTGTGTGTGTGTGTGCGTGTGTAGGTGGTGTGTGTGTGTGTGTGTGTGTGTGTGTGTGTGTGTGCACGTGTGCATTCGTGTAGTGTAGTGGTGGGGGTGGGGTCATAATGCTTTTTCCAACCTATACGAATAAAGAGGCAACAAGATTTTTATTGGTCAAAACCATTTACCAGGTTTTGGTTGGCTGAAGACGTTAGGAAGGTTTGTATGTAATTATTAATCATCTAATAAAATCAGAATCTGAATTTTTCAATTTCTATTCAGTATCTGTTCCGAATGCTCTGAATGGACCTTTACTGTTTAAGGAGTTAATTTATTTAACAAATACATAACATGCTATGCAATTTAACTCACCATCACCAAGGAAGAGGATGATGTTTTTGGCCCGATGGACACGTGGCTGCAGTTTCAGAGCATCCTCTAGGCTCCTCCTGGCCTGATCATTCCAAAATGATGGGTCTGACTCCCATTCTGCTGCTAACCAGAACCAGAAAAATCAACAAAAAAAACAAAAACTTAATAGAGTGATCTCCAAGCTCCAGGAACAATGACAGGCCTGTGGTTGTGAGTAATCTGAAGAAGCTCCAGCTCCAAACTTGCTCCAACATGACCTGACCATCTCACACTGACAGACAAGCAGCAACACACACACACACTGGGATTTTCAGACCCCATCGAAGTACAACACTCTTAAACAATTGCACACTCTTAAGTGCTGAAAAACAAAAACAGTGCAGAGCATGAGATCCATCTTCTGTTTCCAGACCACGAGGTCAGTTCAGTCAATCAATCAATCAATCACTCAATCAATAAATCAATCAATCAATCACTCAATCAATAAATCAATCAATCAATCAATACTTTAACACACCAACAGCAAAACTGAAAAGAAGCTTCTGTAGCTTCTCAAACCTGTTAACATTATTAAAACACACCAGGAAGACCAAACTTACATTATACAATTCAAACAAACTAGCTATACATATCTGAACACACACACACACACACACACACACACACACACACACACACACACACACACACACACACACACACACACACACACAAAAGCATCTAAATGTCACCTGAACAAGTTAAAAATATACTGTTTCCGAGCCACAGCATCTGGCAGGTTCAGGTTCTTCTGCACACCAACACACAGGAACCTTCAAATATCATCTCTGTGGTCTCACCATCCAGCCTGGAGCTGGTCAGGAGCACAGCGGTCAGTAAGAACAGAGTGATGGAGGCCAAACACATCCTGAGCTTGACAGTGAGAGAGAGAGAGAGAGAGAGAGAGGGCTGAGCAGAGTGAGCTCAGACTGAAGCAGCAGAACTGTGTCTTCTCCAGCCTGTGGCTCAGCTTTATAAACCCCAGGCTGAGCCTCAGCTCATACGCTCAACACAGCGGGACCACACAGGACTAACACCTCTCTCTCCCCCTCTCTCTCTTGCTCTCTCACTCTATTGCTGTTTCTCTTTCTATTTCTCCCCCGTTTATTCTATCAATCACTCAGTTTGTCCTCTATTATTTACTTCTCCCCTTTTCCTTTCTTCTCTTCTCTTCTCTTCTCTTCTCTTCTCTTCTGCTCTATTTGTACTTCTCTGTCTTCTGTCTGATTCTTCTCTTCAGATTCTTCTCATCTCCATTTCTTTTCCTCCTTTATCTTCTTTTCTTTTCTCACCTCTTCTCCCCTCTCTTCAATTCTTCCATCTTCAACTTTTCATTCTCTCATTGCTTCTCTTCTGTCACCTTCTCCTCTCTTCTTCAATTGTCTCCTCTCTTCTCCAATTTTCTCCTCTTTTCACTTCTCTTCTCCCATCTTTTCCTCTCTTCACTTCTCTCCTCCCATCTTCTCCTCACTTTTCCCATCTTAATTTCTCATCACTTCTCCTCTCTTCTCCCATCTTCTCCTCGCTTCACTTCTCCCATCTTCTACCTTCTTCACTTTCCATCTCTCATCTTCTCCTCACTTCCCTTCTCTTTTGCCCTCTTCTCCTCTCTTCACTTCTCATCTCTTCTTCAGTCTTCTGCTTCCTTCTCTTCTCCTATCTTCACTTCTCTTCTCCCATCTTCTCTTCTCTTCTCTTCTCTTCTCTTCTCTTCTCTTCTCTTCTCTTCTCTTCTCTTCTCTCCTATCTTCTTTCTTCACTTCACTTCTCATTTATTCTCCCATCTTTTCTTCTCTCATCTCTTCTTTCTTCAGTTCTCTTCTCTTAATTTTGTCTTCTCATTGTGTTTTCTCTTCTCCACTCTTCTCACTAATCTCTTTTCACACATCTTTTTCTCTCTTATCCTATCATGTCTTCATCTGTCTTGTCTTCTCTTCTTTCTTCTTTTTCTACTTCCTCTTCTCATCTTCTCTCTTTTATGCCCTACTTCTTGGTAGTAACCCTCCGTTTTTTTCTTCCCAGTCCCCCTGTAGCCTCTTCTGTATCTTTCTATCTTGAATTTTATCCCCCTCTCCTTGTCCTTCCCATTTTTTCCCGTTTTGTCTCCTCTGTCTATCTGTCTTTACATATCTTGTGTGATTCCTCTCTCTCTCTCTCTCTCTCTCTCTCTCTCTCTCTCTCTCTCTCTCTCTCTCTCTCACACATACACACACATCTATCTCTCACTCTCCTGCTCATTTTGTTTCAAACCCTCTTTGTGCTAAAAGTGTGACATTGTAGCTGAAATGGCTCTTTGATGTGGAAATCTGTTCATATGTGACTTTTTATGCACTGGTTATAATTTAGTGGGGGAAATGGTGCAGCACTTTCAACCTCCAGCGTCACTCAGATCATAATGTTCCTCTTTTTTATTACTTTCTTTGAAAAGAAGTCTAATGTGCGACAGACGGTCAGCTTTGAGAAGACTGAGTTTTGGCTCATAATGTTTAGACAGGGAAGCACATTCCGTCTGTCTTTCTCTCATGTGGAAGCATCATGTGAAGACAGTGAGTGCTGACTAACTCAGCTAACTGGGATGTATTTTGTGGGAAATAAAAGTGAATTGCATTTTTCCTTTGTGAGGTAGTGGAGATTGAGAGAGTCATAAAAATAGAGAGGGGGTAAAAGAGACGGGAGGGGTAAAGAGCTGAATGGTTGTAACAAACACAACGGCAAAGAAAAAAGACGAGGAAACTCCAGCCAGCACTGGACAGAGAATGATGATACATGGATCATTACACATTATTAGAACATTAATAGCACTAAGAAATCTGCACTGGTTGATGATATAAATGAGGACTGTGGCAGAGCTGGGAGAGAGAGAGAGAGAGAGAGAGAGAGAGAGAGAGAGAGAGAGAGATCTGCCAGTGCTCACATGTGGCAAATCCAGCAGCTAATAAAAAGAGAAATCTGAGCTTCTCCCTTTCTGAGGCCCCACATGATGCCTTCTCACCACACATAGAAAAACACAACCAGAGAAACCCTATCTGCTAGCACAGCATGGTAGGCCTTTGTTTTAGTGAACTAGTTTTTTTCCAGGACTAGTTCAGATGGAGAATAATTAACAATATACTAAAGTAAAACATTTTGGCATGCTTACATGATTACAAAAAAGCAGTGACCAGAGATTCAGATGTCTCTTGTTTGTGACACACAGAATATTCGGTAACTGAAATGATGTGGCTGAAAATGGCAAAAACAGCTCTTTCTGTGTTTGGCCAAATAAGTGAAAAGACAGAATAGGGTATACTGAATACCGATGTTTTTAATGATGCAATTAAATCAAAGGTGCTCTTTCTAAATGAGGGAAACATGTTGAGTGTGTGTGAAAGCACAAAGCACAAAAAAAACAACAACAACAACAAATGCAAAAAAGCCCCACAAACATTTAAAAGCTTTAACATCTACCTACATTCATCAACAATCACCAAATATATAACAAACATAACAAAAACTACTAAAACATCTACAAACATCAATATATGTAGCTATCCAATTTCCTTTGCAGGCCAATAATTTGCCCACAATCCACACAATGAAGAACATTGAACTACTAAGTCTTTACTACTCTTAGATGTTCCAATTCCCTCAAGGTGAAGAAGAGGTTTATGAAAGGTTTTTTTTTAAATGTCCAATTTTAATTTGGGGAGCAATTCAAGGAACAAAGAAGAAACTGTGAGTATGTCAATAGTGTGAGGAAGCAAGTCAATGCAAAAGTAGGGAAGATGTAGAGAGGGAAAGAGTAAAAATGAGGAAGAGAGGGAAGACAGACAGAGAGAGAAATAGATGTAGAAATAAAGACACGGGGTAAAGTCCAACCCTCAAAAATAACCCCATAAATTTGTCTCCACGATCAGAAAAACTGAATCCATAAACATCATCACGGAGTTCAGACCAATAATGAGATTCAGATTCAGAAACAGGCTGGAAGTGCAGCTGCCAGAGGGATTATTTGGGGACAATTACCAAAGAGAGTAAAGAGTCCACTCTGAAAAAGGAGGATCCTGGAAGATCTTGGAAGAGCATACAAACTAAACAAACACCAAAAGACATCAACAGACCTCAGTAAGACCTCAGAATACTTTAACAAATTGCAACAAACACCAACAAAGTTCAACATATCTTATGTAACTCAACAAACACAGACAAAGCATAACAAATAGCAACAAACACCAATGCACATAAACACCAAGAAATCTCAACAAATACAATAAAGACCAACAAATCCCAACAAACATTGGGTCACCAAAACAATGACAACCTTAGCCTCAACAAACATCAGTATATCTCAACAAACACCAACAACCCTTAAAAAACACCAACAAACCTCAACAACCAATAAAAACATTAACCTTTACAAACCTTAACACTAACAACAGACCTCAGCAAAACTTACCATCATCAAACACCAACACAGCAATTCTTTACAAGCCTCAACAAACATCAGTATACCTCAACAAACACCAACAACCCTTAACAAAACACCAACAAACCTCAACAACCACTACTAACACTCAACAAAACTTAAAAAAAACCTTAACAAATACCAACAAACTTCAACAAACCTCAGCAAACACCAACATCCCTGAATAAGCCTCAACAAACTCATAGTACAAACCACAACCCCAACAAAACATAACACCAAAAACCTCATCAGAATTTAACAACAAATCTCAACAAACCCAACAAACACCAACAGCAACAACCCTTAAAAAAACTCAACAAACACTAATATCACCAGCAACCAACAAACACCAACAAACCTTCCATTCACACAGTTCCAAAATCTTCTCTCCATCAGTTCACATAGATTCGCTTAATTTCGAAACATTCTACAAGATTCCATTAGAATAATAGAACATTAGAACCTTGGTTTTCGTTGGTTTGGTGTGTGGTGGTCTTTAGGGTTGGAACATTTGAACATCCAGTTCTACAGAAATAGCTTCTACTCTTCTGGGGAGACTTTACACTAGATGTTGAAATATTTATGTGAGGGGATTTGATTGCATTCAGCCCCAAGAGAGTGTCAGCAAGGTCGGGTACTGATGTTGAATGATTAGTTCTGCCACTCCAACTCATCCCAAAGGAATTAATTGGAGCTCCACCAGAAAATGCAGTTCAGTTGCTTAACATCCAAATTCTAGGGGTCAATAACCCCTCTACCCCAGACCTTATCCTTGGAATGTGGGGTAATAGGGTATAAAGGTAGGTGTTCTTGGTCAATAATAACTCTAGATTTCTGTACGTTTATGCCGTTTCCTAGAAAACTGAAGCATGTGACGCATAATGTGGCATCATGTCTATTGAGTAGACACTGAGCCAGCATTACATAATGGATCTGTTCTCAATAGATTCACTAGAACCTTTATACACTAACAACAGCCTCAACCCAAACTCAGGGTCGTTCTTACTGACATTCAAACTTTACTCAAGTTAAACCCTTTGGGTCATTTTGGAACAGTTCTGGTCAATTTGGGGGTATTTTATGTAGCCCAGCTACAAAACAGAGTTACTGGCTGTGTCACAGCAACTACTGAGCCAATGGTTCAGTGTTAATTAGCAGCACCCGAGGAAGCTGTTTAGAGCAGAGTTTTGGAAATGACCCAGATGAAGTTGTTTTTGATTTCAGAGTGCAATTTACCACCACCGTGATGTGATCAACAAGTACTGAGTCAGTAGTTTTCAGTTCAACAGGAATTTACTAAACCTACTGACATTGTAACTCCTCAACAAGTTGATAAATTGAGGCTCTGTCATTATTTTCAAACTATACTCCAAAAAGCTTCCAAAGTGAGCTCTTGGAAAAGCCTTCTTTGTGTACCTCACTTATTAAGATGCTTCTTTATAGAACCATCCACTGAAAGCTATGTTAATGGTTTTTCCATGGCATCACTACAAACACCCTTTTATGGCACTGTTATTTTTTAAGGGTGTAGAACAGTTACATGTACACTGATCAGCCATAATATTAACACCTCCAACCTAATACATTTGCATTTATGGTATTACTCAGAGGGACTTACAAGGTTACTCACATTACAGAGTTACAGAGTAGTGTTAAGAGTCTTGCCCAGTTGGTGTTGCACTGTATAGTTGCCACGACTGGGAATCTCCTTGTTTGTTTTGTCCTAGTCTCCTCCCTCCCTTTCCTAACTGTGTCAGATTTGTAACCCTGCCTCTTCATTATCATGTCCCAGGTGTGGTCAATAATGTGTTATATTTAAGACCCTTTGTCTCAGCCTGTCTTTGTCAGTCCATGTTGAAGATGGTTTACTTCAGTCCTTGTAAATGTTGTTATCGTCATATTTGTTATAGTTATAGTCATCCAGTTGGTTGGTTTGTTTGTTTACCCTGTATTTGGTTCACCTAGTGTTTGTTTGAGATCCTTTAGTTTTGTATTTTGTTTATTTTCATTAATTTCTCAACCTCAGCATTTATCTGCTTCCCTAGTCTTCTGTTCAGCACTTCATGATGATATTAGTATAAAAAAAATCCTAGGCAGTCTCATCGTTATAAGTAATCAGAAAATTTCAGCTCAAAAATGCTCTGGATGATCATTTTCAAACAGGATTTCTGGAATGCAAAGTGTTTACTCTTTATATGCAAATATGGTAGGCTTAAATACATTTTTGATCATTTTTTTAGACAAATATCCAATTCTGTTATATATATAAATTCTGTTAATATTTACATATTTAGACTAGGATCTAGGTTTCCTATGAATATGTTTTTCCAATAAATACTTTAAATGCTAATTTGTTGAGAAATAATAGAAAGTTTGAAAACATTCCACAAAACTGGCCGTACTGATAGTGTTATGGTTGATTGCTGTATTTACACATATTGTTTCCTTAAAAAAACAAAACAAAGGTTATTTGGTCCAATAAAAGTCTTCTACTTAGCACTAAAATGGTTCCACTGCTGTGAGAAGACTCATTTGGAGAGTGTATGGTAAGAATGTACTTATTTCCAGAAGAAAAAAAAAATCAGTGAAGATAATGCTGGAATGATAATAATCTCACCTCCAGGCTCAGCAGCAGCAACTCCACAGCAGAACAGCAGGTATAGTCCCAGCCTCATGGTGGCCTGATCTGACCAGGGTTCCTGAGGGGTTTCTCTTTTTCTGTTTGACCTCCACCCTCCCTATCTCCCCCTCTCCTCTCCTCTCTTTCCCTCCCTCTGACTTAAGAAAAAAAGGAAAGAATCTCCAAAAACAATGGCTGGCGGAGTGAAGCACCTCAGGGGAGAGATGAAGCAATGAATGAGTGACGTTAAAGTGTGTGTTTTTCTGACCAGCTTCAGTTTGATGTTTTGTATGAGTGGTGGGGTGTGTATGTGGGGAGGGGTGAGTGTTCTTGCTTTGATGATTTAAAATAGCTTTTTCTTGGAAATGAAAACTGAGTTTACTCAAATCTTGAGTCGTAAATGTTCTTGATGTTTCTGAGCTGAGAGAGAAAGAGAGATTACAATATTGTCGCTGTCGTGCTGATACCTGTATCTCTGTTTTTGATATACTGTGAATCTGGCAGCTCTTCTATATAGAAATATACACATGCTCGGAAATGCCCTTGCGTTTTAACATTGACTTCCAGTGAAAGTTATGTTTTTCTCCTACTTCTGTAAAGTTGTTATTTTGGAGATATAAGGTTTCTGCATGACAATGTGAGGAGAGAGAGAGAGAGACTGTGAGCGAGAGACTGTGAGAGAGAGATTGTGACCGATGGCCAGTTCAGTGTCATTTAAATTTCATGGGATTATGGGAGCAGTGTGACAGCAGAATGCCACTGTTAACACCACAACACCACACATAATGCCTCACCTGTGCTTGTGAGGTTTCTAACTGCACCCTAGAGGACTGGAAATATGTGACGTGGCCCGATGATTCACGGTACCAATTGCTTAAGGCTGATAGTTGGGTTTGTGGTGCAGAAGCCATGGGCCCCAGTTGTCAAAAAGAAACTGTACAGGCTGGTGGAGACACATTTCTAAAGCTCCGCCTACTGGTCATTTTAATTGGTTGTACTCTCCAGAACTGTTCTCAGTAGTGGTTTTGCACACAAGCTCAATAAATGGCAAAAAGCCAAGGATAAAAACCTGTGCTGTGAGATCTATAGCTATCTAACACTAATTTACAAAGCTGTAAACTTGATTTCGGTTTTTGATTGTGTCATTTATATGAAGCTTTAATTTCATTTTATGTAGGTCATTTAGGGTTGCATTTAAGTTTTCCAAAGGAAATAGAACTAGTATGTAAACAATTAAAGTAGGCAGGTATAACTTTACAGAAAACCATCAAGTTCACATTAAAACTGTCAAGAAATTCCTAGTTTACCTATGAAATTTCACAGTACATTTTGTCCATCATGCCATCAGACTCAGGTTGTCCAGAACTGGTTTGAGGAATATTCTGTAGAACATATTCTGATAAATGTTGTGGCCTGCATATTTGCTCAATATACTCAATATGAGCCCAATCAAGCATTTATGGGATGTGGTGGAGAGGTCCATTTGCATCAGAGGTCTTTCACCTACAAATATCACAGAGCTGTGATTGGCTGTGCAGATAGCTTGGCTCAACATCCCTCCAGACATCTTTTATCCACTTGTTGAATCAATGCTTCGCTGGGCAGGAAAATCCTACACAATGCAGGAAAATAATAAGCAGTGTAACAACTAAGGTGGATGTCAAAGAGGACAGAAGAGAACACTGAGAATGAAATGACTATCTGGCATCTGTGACTGTCTCCTATAAATACATTTCTATTTATTTTTTTGGTGAGTAACAGTACACTAAACTCTGAAAACATCCCATATAATTGGCCTAGGGTTCTGATGGTTTAGAAATGTTCTCAAAGAGCTCTTTGTTCCAAGCAAGATGACTCCAGTGTCTTGCTCAGTTTCTTCAACATGTAATGAAATGGAGTGAGAGAGAACAGTGGACAGGGGGGATGGAAAGAAGGCTAAAATATGACTGTTTACATTTTCCACCTCATCTGTGTTAGAAAATATCCACAGGCTTTACTTTGAAGGTAGGCTTATACCCCCCACTCACACACACACACACACACACACACACACACACACACACACACACACACACACACACACACACACACACACACACACATCCACACACGACTCCTGTCTCCAGTATTTACACATAAGAGTAGAGTAGCTTAAAACCACACTGTAAGGCACTGTTACTACAATGGAATCACGGCTGCAGGAAATGTTAACATAGCAAAGGACAACTCTCACTAGTCTGACAGGCCCTGAGTAACTTCTAGACCTGAGTGGAGCTTCTTAGTTCATCCAACTTCTCAACAGTACATGGAAAAATGTATTTGTGAAGCTATCTATACTGAAGTACATGCAACTGAGCAAACAGAGCTCCAGACTGAACTCTGCACAGTCATATCTGGGGGACTTGAAAAGCACATTGGCATCAGTAGGGCTGTAAAAGGTTTATTCGTGTGTTCTTGTCTTTATTAAGAGTACACATTGATGTTTGTGTTTGTGTTGCTGTTTTCATATATATATATGAGTAGCCACTTTATCAGAAACACCAAAGTAATATCTATGCAAGCTGGCCACTTTATTAGAAACCCCTACATTGTACTGTCACTCACTGGCCACATTATTAAAAACACCTATATTTTGCATCCACATACTGGCCACTTTATCAGAAACATCTACCTAGTATCTTTACTGACTGGCCACTTTATTAGAAACCCCAATCCTTGTACTTTCAATCAATGGCCATATTATTAGAAACCCCTGCATTGCGCTTTCACACAGTGGCCACTTTATCAGAAACACCTACCTAGTATTTATACTCACTGGTCACTCAGTGTCCACGTTATCAGAACCCTGTACCTTATACTGTCACTCACTGGCCACTTTATTAGAAACCCCTATATTTTGCATCCACTTACTGGCCACTTTATCGGAAACCCCTCGCTAGCTCTGGTCTGATAGCATTAGCACTGGAAAAAGAACCACCATAAGACCACAGAGCACATTTTACAGGGCAGTGGTGAGTTCTTTTTGCTGTGTGTGTAAATATTCACCTGAGAGTAAGTTTCTCGGCAGCTGCTGACTCACGGTATGCACATCATACAGCAAATCAGGACGGTGCCACTTTAGCACAACAGCCACAGGGGTTTGTTTGTTTCCACGGTTACTAAAATGCCCTAATTTAGGTTTCTGCTTTAACAACAACCCAACACTGGTTCACATAAAGCTACTGGAAAAATAAGAGTGCAGTGTGTTATTAACAGTAACCAGGCATTCATGCAATGACAAAGGTTGGTGCAGATCATACCTGTAACAAAAACAACATATTTCCAGTAGATTACAAGTATCACGCATGAGGCTTAGTCCTGATTATATACACATCTACTGTGGGTAATACATGCGTCATGAAACATGTCCTACATATTGTGAAAATGTTTCAAATTAAACATGAGAAAATCAGTAATAACACTAATTATGAAGACAATCACAATATTTGCTTTATTGTGTGTAAAAGGGGATCTTCTGTGAGGCCTGTATGGTTTTCTCTCCTATATTAATACTGTATATATGTTTTTAATCATTTCACTGAGAATAAAACTACAGAATATGATTAATAATAAACGAGAACTTGTATTTTCATGTAATTGGTAGAATACTACACTATATTATTATATATACTTATATTAATTTTTTATTGTTATTTACCATGTCAAATAATATGACTCTTAACAGTAGCAGAACCCAGTTTAGTTCAAATAACTGTTCAAGTATGTGTTTAATTTAAATTTAAATCAGTTGTTATTGTTGTATGTATAAAAATTGCTTTTACTAAAGATCCCTTGAAAAACACCCTTCCTTAAGGGTATACTCACACCAATACACTGTAACATTTATACCCATTGTATTAATAATAATAGACAACAATAGTTCTAGATAATACCAAAGGGGTATATATTAATGGATACCTTAAAATGAGTTCTTTAAGGATTCTTTAGCAAAGGCAGTGTTTTTATATGTAAAACCATTTCGGTTTTATTCATGGTTAACTTGTAATGTGGTTCTTTATGATACTAGTTTGTCTCAGACTAATTGACAAAGTCACCATTAACACTGGCATTCTGTATCCACAGCAAAGCTACTGGTACAATATTATGAACCTCAAATACCCCAAACACCCCCAACTGAAGGTTAAAAGAAGATTGTTTCAATGTCACGTGAAAGTCAGAGCAGGCGGGAGGGAGCTGACCTTTCCACACATTGTAATAAACCCTGTAAACGGTAGCATGAGAGCGGGAAATGAGCACTTCTGAGGGCAATTCTAATTATCCTGAACAGGAGAACCTTTGGAGAAATTCACCATCCCTAAAACAATAACTGGCTTCTTCAAACCATCTGTGGGAAAACATCTGTGATAAAGGTCACGTTCAAGGTTTGGAGAGGTTTGATCTCATGAAGGTAAATTTTTGCACTCTTATGTGGAGTGAATGGACAAATGAAATTCATTAAGTTGATGTTATAATTTATCAGAGTATAAATAATACCCTAAAAATCTTCCTCTCTTACCCCTAATTTTAGTCCTTTTGTAATTAATCTGACAAATGTTTCATTTTACTGTTACTTTTCACGAGTGAGAATATAACCCTGTTGGGGTTTAATAAAGATTAGTATTTATCCATGTGAAGATTAATGAACAGCAAAGTGAGCGAAGTAGCCTACGCTTTATTTCCCCAGGCAAAACAGTGCTCTGCATGAGCTTGTTCCCAAAAACCAGTGCATCCATCAAGATGAAAGGAAACCTTGCATATCTTTCATACAGTAATAAAAACTTGGTAGCTCACAGAAATCACAGATTTTACATTTGCTGTTCTTTTTTACTATGTGTACTGTGCACTGGCACATGCTATCTCATCTGGAGTCAGATTTACACAGGTGAACACGCATTTAAAGTCCACCAGGGAACTTACAGTCTATCATTTTAAACTTTTTGTAAATGAAAAACTGTCTGTAAAGAGAAGTTTTAACAGTTAGTATAAATCTATAGGAATATCAAATAGTAGATAACATAAAGGGTTAATGCCACTTACTGGCCCATTTTTTTTCAGTGGTACAGACAGAAAGGAGTCTGAGGATGGAATGAATAAACAGACAAGAAAAAAAAACTTTTGTTACAGTGAGCTCTTTCCTCCACAGACATAACCGAGCAAAACCAGTGGAGACAGTTTAGAATGAGCTTAAGCAACATAAATTTCCATTAGTTTACAATCTTCATTCAGAAAGGGAATGAATCACCGAGACAGGGAAGACAGACCCTGAGGTGTGACTGTTTTCTTCCCTGTGTGTGCGTGTGTGTGTGTGTGTGTGTGTGTGTGTACTGTCTGCAATGTGGTTTGGGGGGGTCATGTCTGTTTGTTTGGTGCAGCAGAGCTGAAGCATAAGCATAGTCTCGCTGAACACATCACTGTGTGTTAATGGGGCATTAGCCACTAGCTTCCGATTTATTTTTCCCCTGGCAGGATGGTGTGGGTGTAAGAGGAAACACATATGGTCTCATCTTCACACAGTGGTGCCAGAATGACCAAACACACCAGTTACACTCTATTCCAGTGGGCTTCCTTTGCTAATCAACAAATGGTTAAATTATTCGTTTTTGACAAACTTTTACTACCTGCGGGGTAATGTTTACATGCAGAGATAGGTTTACATTAAATTTGAGTTACATACAAGCTCATTTGTACAGATTACATTTACAAAAGTATGCTAATAAGACACTGGACAAAGACTTTAGTCTTCTGTAAAACTGCAACCTCTCATATACTGCATTCTCATATTCATATATCTCCTTTTCTGTTACACAGTCTCTCTCAACATGGAAATGCAAAATATGACTCCAAACATTTGTAAGCATGCCAGACCAGTAGGGGATAATAATACCACACAAAGTCTGATGTTGAACTCAAGAACATGATGTATAACAACCAAAATACACTTGGTGTTTCTCAATACCAAAAATGCCAAGAAAGAACTTTTGGGAAGAAGGTTCTTGATAAGCTACCTTGGAACTCACAAGAACACAAGGGTGAAGGACACCTACTGTGTACCAGCTTAGCTAAGGCTACCGTTAGAGGGTATGCAAGCCCCAAATGCCTCATGGCATAACACAATAAACAGTCATTGCCTATTAAATGGAGCAAGATTTGATGACTGTGCAAGCAGAACCAGGTGCACCATTTACTTCAAATACAAAAATTAAATTTGTGGTCATGTCCATTCATTTTCACTGGCAAGTCACTAATCGATGTATCATCAATTTTCAGGCCAGAACAAGAATACATCCAGAATCTTTCAGAATTTTTGGTAAAAGCATTCTTTACTCCTGAAATGCAACTTGAGCATGACATCAGACCAGAACAGGAGGATGCAAAAACACACAAAAAGGAATGTTGAAAAATGGCCCTAAACATAGCTGAATGTGACAAATGTGTCTGACCAGCACATCTAAATTGTGTAAAGTGTCACATGTTTCACATTAGGGTTTTGCTTCTACATCCTGTGTGCAGATCTGTATAGCTTTAAATGCTTTAAAGTCCCGCCTCCTTAGCATTACTATTGGTCTATATGTACCTGCATCAACATCAAACTACTTCCAATCACCTCACAAAAATGCCTAAATGCAAATGAAAATACCTGACTTGTTTTCTTTCTATTTATGTCAGACACACACACACACACACACACACACACACACACACACACACACCATGCTATGTTCCTACAACTTACTCTTGTCACACTAGTTTAGCCATTGTGGCGCAAACACCTCCTTAAACACTTGTGTGCAAAATCCCTACTCAAAATGGAAAAAGCTGTACATCTGAGGCAGAACAAATTCAAGTCCAGACATAATCACATAAAATGACCAGTAGGTACATTTTTCTGAGTTGTCAACTTAATACGTAGCTGCATCAGATAAATGTTGTGCAGTTCATTTTGAGATTTTGTTCTTTTAAAGAATTTCTTTGTCTTTGAAGGCAGCATTTATAGCTTCTATGCAAGTATTTCTATATGTCATACCAACACAGAAAGAACCATGACATTTGACTGTCACTGAGACGCATGTCTTTAATTCCATTATGGAAGCACATTATGTTAAGCAGCTAAATTAGACTTTTGACAGTTTTTATGCACAACATTACTCAGCTAGCTAGTTACCAAGCTGCCTTAGATGCCAGCTGAATAGTTTTCAGGCAGTTTTCTGAAAAACATAGACCATAATTTCTTAAAATCAAATAACAAAATCCACATATAAAGCCCTGATGAACAAATACAAGTTTGTTAAGCTCCACCTACTGGTTATTTTAACTGGTTATTCTCTAAACCAACTGTGTTTGTTCTGCTTCAGAGGCACAGCTGCCTCCAGAACTGTTCTGACTAGTGATTTTGCACATAAGCCCTTAAAATCACATAATCATAAGTCTGTAGTACAGGAACACAGTAGTAATGGACAGCCCATCAGGCAAACTGGGCAAAATTGGACTGGGCTGCTATGGTTGTGGGGTCAGTGAGAGGGTGAAGGGGCCGGTCGCAATTCCCTAGAGCTGAATTAAGTTGCCCTTCCAGCCCTGGGAACAGTGCTAACATTAAATGAATCACTCCTAGCTGAGGTTTCTCACTTTTCTCTGAAATCTTAATCTAATGTTGTTTTAGCGGTTTTGAAGCTTATGAAACTGATTATGATGAAGAGCTGTTAACACGTTTTAAGCTGCAGAGTTTCCACTTATATACAGTTTCTCCTCTGACATCAGATTACTCATCAGGGCTGGGTTCCAAAAAGCCTCTTAAATGTCATTCTTAAATAGTAGATCGAGTTAAGATGATCTTAGAACTGTAAAGCTTTCTAGAATGGGACCTAGGAGTATAAAAATATGAGATTTTTAAAATAAATCTTAAAGCTACAATCAATGGGGGTCTATACAAAAGGAAAGATTTTTCCAGCTTTATGAGGCAAAGGGTACCTTGGAAGGTGAACCATTCAGACCTTTTCTACTTTAGTACCAAATCCAGAAATGAAGATGGTTGGAACATGTTGGAACATTTTAGGATTCCCTGAATTCTTGAAGTTACCCTTTGAGGTCTGGTAGAGGAAGAAAAAAGTAGATAAAATGACTAATGAGAGCTTTGCCACAAGATGGTTGGTTCAAATATATTATCGTCAGCCAATCCTGCCTTGGGATATATTTCTTGGGTGTAGGAAGGAGGTAAAAATAACATGACACTACCTGGGGAAGAAAAGCAGCTGGAAAAACCAACAGCACATGCCAATGTCGGTCACTTTGAAACCAAGCTTTGGACGCATTTAACATTCAGGGAAACCCAGCAGCTACACTTAATTGCCCTGCTCTAAACACTGCAGCACTGTTAGCTCTCTATTACCAGATTACCATTTGGATTTAGATGTTTAAAGACAGCTACAGCTTGCATAAGAGCACTCCGTTGGGCTTCAGCTTTCTTAGTCAGCAGCTATTTTCATGATATTAGTCTCAAACTGGATTAACATAATTTCCCACAGCTTGCTTATTTATCTATTTATTTATTTATTTATTTATGGATGTAGGTCAAGCTGCTAATATATGTTTGTGCTGGATTTAATGTTTGTCAGGGTATAAATCAAGAAGCTGGGCTTTTTGTTTTCTAAACACATTCCACTGCTGATCCTCAGCTGTGCTTTTATTACACATTTATGAGGCTTTATCTTTGACCTGAGGTGGCAGGACAAAGTCCTCAGGATACATATGTAAGGATAAAGTCTGTGGATGGTGAAATTTTGGGTAAAAGGTCCATCCCAGCCCTATTGTTTTTTTAATGACTGAATCAACATACTAACTTTTCAGTTCACACTTTCATGTACAGAAGTAACAGTTACAATCATGACATAGGAGAATTTAAAGACAGCAGATGAATTATTGCTCAAACACCCCACCCACGTCCCCCAGGTTGGAGCATGTCTGAGTTCAGTGAGTAGCTCAAACAAATAGTGCAGTATTTTGGTAATTTGGCCTTTTTTTAACACAGTCCCGGCACAACGTCTCTCAGCATGCAGCAGACTAGTGGTGTAACAGTACATAAAAGTCACGCTTCTGTTTGCACCGTGGTTTGTAACTCACAGTTTGCTACAAGAGAAAAAACATTTCTCTTTTCACTTTTCATTTCATTTGCACAGTAGGGCAAGTTAACAGTTTGTTCCACCTAGTGACGTTCCACCAGAGTCCCCCTCTGGTAGTTGCTATAGGCTGTAGTAAAATGTAAACATTAGTATGCTGGTTGTGTTCTCCCTCTCTCTCTCTCTCTCTCTCTCTCTCTCTCTCACACACACACACACACACACACACACACACACACACACACTGTTACATTTACAATTATTTTTACAGCATTTAGCAGACACCCGTATCCAGAGCAACTTACATCCTTAGCTAGCCAGAAGAGGTCAGAATCCACAGATTCCTGTTTAGATGCTGTTGAAAAAAAAGGGGTTAAATACTCTTGAAAGCGATGGGTCTTCAGTCTCTGTTTGAAGACACCGAGTGCCTGTGCTGCTCAGACCCCTGGAGGAAGTTTGTTCCACCATTTTGGTGCCAGGACAGTAAAGACTCCGGATGCGTGTCTTCAATGCGATTTGAACGATGGTGGGTCAAGCTGAGCTGTACTTGATGCTCAAAGGCCTCTTGGTACAGCTTGAATTTGTTAATTGTGCTCTCTGTGGCTCTGGTTGCTGATGGCAAAGCAGCAAGATCTGGGACTCAATTTGGGAACCTCAGGCTAGATAAATAAAAGTTTATTTTTATTTAAAACTTAAAAATTTGATTGACACACACCATGCACAGAACCATTTAAACTAACACATGGCTGTTTACATTGGTTCTATACAGAACAATTAGTAAAACAAACAAATAAACAAAGGGAAAAAACAAACAAACAAACAAAAAACCCAGAAGGACCACATTTTAAGGGTGTAAACTGCTGAGAGTGTACAGAGGAAAGCTATACAAGTGTGTATCTGCCTGGTGATCTTTTACAGTTCAGAAACTGAAATAGCGAGTGCTTTGAAGCTGTTGTAATCACCGCAGACCCAGATGGGATGTCCGAGAGTCAAACCACAAAACACGCAGACACACAGAACACACCGACTGGAAGTGTGTGAGAGACAATTCCATCTGTGCCACTGATCACTCTTGTCTGTTTCCACTTACACATGTTGCTGAGCTGCAGCTTTTCTAGCATCCAGAGAGGCAGCGAGATATGGCTCTCTGAGCTGGAGAAGTATTCCAGACTTTTAAAATCCTGCCACCATCTAGTGGCGATTGGGTTTAACTGCATGCTACTGTTTTGAACGACTTATTAAGTCATTAAGTTATCGAGCAGTTATTTGTCAGAAATAAGTTGAAAAACTACATCTTACACAGCTTACAATGCGTAGTTAAGTTTGCCTTAGGATTTTAGGGCTTTATTTTTTATTTTCATAAAGTAGACACTGAGTAGAACCACAAGATTGGAGTTTCTTTCTTTTTCTTTTTCTTTTTCTTTTTTTCAACCGATTTTTCCCCTTTTGGAAGTGCCAATCCCCAACTCCTCTAGCACTCTCTGCCTTTTACATAGGATGCTTGTGACACTAGGAGGGTGAGGACAATCACATGCCTCCCCCCCGATACATCTGAACTCAACCACCACCTCTTTTCAAACTGCTGCTATTTTGTATCAATGCTGGGCAGCCAACACACTTGGAGGTCCCCAGCTCTAAAACAATGGCTGACAGACGCCTGTGGCCAGCATCCCCTGGAGTGGGGAGAGAAAGCACCATCTCCCCACCTAGAGAGAGCACCAATTTTGCACTCTCTCAGACTCCAGCTACCGATGGCATGCAGCATGACCTGGGATTCAAACCTGCAATCCTGAGATCATAGTAGGAGCGCATTAGACAGCTGAGCCACTCAGAGCCTGGGGTTCCTAATAAAGTAGCAGCTGAGTAGATGCACAAGACTGGAGCCTCTAATAAAGTAGTCAGTTATTGGAAGCAGAAGGTAGATTCATTAGGTAGTCCTAATAAATCATCCATTCAGTGGAATCACAAGGTAGATGTTTCTAATAAAGTGGTCAGTAAGATTTGGTGCTACGCTCCTTTTGGGAATATAAGGAGTGCAGATCCTTTAGGCCAGAACCTAAAAAACCTAGGACAGAGAAGCTGGAGCCATCTGGTGGTGATTAGTTGTAACTGTAACATAAACACAGTAGCTTGTTGGAGAGGACATACACAAAGGCCTAGTACAAATAAATTAGGATGGAAGGCCTTGGATTTTGGAAATATTCTGCATCTCACATGAGAAACTTCACAAGTTTAATGGTGTGAGCCTTCTCCTGCATTAGTAAACAAACATCAGGGTTTGAAATGTAATGTGAGCAGCTGCCAGTAGGAGTAGAAGAAGCATTTTGGCATGCTCGGTTTGAATGTTTTTAAGTCATCCTGGATAAGCACTGACAGGATCTGCCAAATGAGTAAATAGAAATGTACCACCTTGCACTGTGAAGGGCAATAGGTACATGACTTGAGATTGTGGGGCCATTTATGATCAGAAGTACAATGTTGTGGTCTGGAGCATTAATGGCAAATTTCAAAGTTAATTCAAAACAAAACATTGCGTAAATGTTAAAGGTATAGTAGTATAGCTAACCTGTCTTACTTTAACTCCTGCCTTTTACTGAGGAATGGCTTCCATCTGGCCACTCTACCATACATGCCTAATTGGTGGAGTGCTGCAGAAATGGTTCTCCTTCGCTCTCCATAGAGCTACATTGGAGCTCTGCCAGAGTGACCATTGGGTTCTTGGTCATCTCCCTTCTGCCACGACCATTCAGCTCACCCGGTTGGGTGTCAGGCTTAAGGAAGAATGGTGGTTCCCCATACATATATATATGTGTGTGTGTGTGTGTGTGTGTGTGTGTGTGTGTGTGTGTGTGTGTGTGTGTAAACATGGAGAAAAATAAAGACAGAAAAACTGTAGATACATGGTTTTCATTGTCTTCCTAATCCCCCCTAAACTTCATGGCAAATGTGTCTCTTATTGCAACAGGCTGGCTGTATACCTGCTACCATGCACCAGCAAACTGTAATCCAACCACTCAAAACTCCAAAAGCATTTGGTGACCACCCTTCCTCATCCCACCACTTCATACAGAGTGAGAGATTCCCTCCATTCTCTCCATTTTCTTTAGGGCCTGGCACCCTGTAGCCTGGACAGGCACAGACAGGCAGGCACATGGCCTATGCCGAAGGGCAGAGTGTGAAATGTGCAGAAGCCATCAGCTTAATTACCCCATCACATCGCATGAGGGGCACTGCGCTGCTCACACACTTCCACCATACTACCATTTCCATGCCAAAGCTCTCAGGTAACTGCTTGGAATTGAGTCCCAAACTGATAGCACCCACCTCCAGGATCTTTGAAGGACTGCTGGAAGAAAGATAAGCAGTTTGACAGCTGTTTACACTGCACTGATCATTCTGTGGGCCCTCTGGGCTGCTGAAAGAACAAAATGTTGTTCATCTTTCAGAGGTGCATTCAGGACAGCTGGCTACCATGCTGAGTTATGACAAGACGCTCCTTAAGAGAATAAATCTAATACTCCATTCATAAAAGCTACACAACTATGCGACCACACAGATGCACAACGTTCACAAGAGCACCAACACACTGCTATGTTTCTTCACAGCTTCATCTTGTCATATATATCACATACGCTTCTCATATATTAATATTCTATGTCATCTTTCATTCATAAACCCATCATGCTACTTAGGTCTCTTAACTTAATATAATTAAGTATATAAAACTTAAGTTTTATATACTTAAAAGTTAAGTTAAATATAAACTTTGTGCCTTTTTACCTCACCCTAATGTATGTAATGCATTTTATGCAGCTCTCTCTCTCTCTCTCTCTCTATCTTTGACTCAGCAAACAGTCTCATAATCACTACAGACTTATATATCTACAGAATATAATACATTGAAAACACCTGCATTCATAATCAATAATCATTGCATTCACATTTATATTCTCTGCATTAATAAATACTCAGGCAATACTGGAAATTTGGACAACATCACAATATCCATAATATGGTCAAAAAACATCAGTCTATCACTACATCTGCTCACTAATAACAAAGATACACTGCACTTCCTCAGCAAAAAAAACACCAAACCTCCTCTCTGGTCAAGAAGCAGAGAAAAGCCAAAGCCTTCCAGCACTCCGCACGCTATCTCCTACCAGGAAAAGCCAACTCTGCGTTTTTCGTGGGAAAGGCCTGAGAACAGAAACGGTGTTTTCTGCGTCCAGAACCGCTATTCAAATATTATTTCAAAGGAGGCAAGCCGAGCATCTTGGAGCGCGATTCCTACCTCAAAAGCACAAGGCTACCAGGGCAGGCCAAAGGCTATACATTAACTACTAATTTAGCTCCAGTGTCTGATATTTAAGCTCTTTTCTCCCCTCTTCCTCAAAAAAACAAGTTAAGGTTTGAGGAATTAACCTCCAAGATAAACACCACCCGGGCCGCATGACCCTGATAATAAAACCACTAGAAGTAGTAAATAAATGATGTTCTCTGCTCTTACCAAAAACCTGCGAGAAAGAGTCAGGCGAAGGGGCGGATCTGTCCCAATTTTTCTTTTGCCATGATTGTCAGCAAGGCCTGTTATTAGCAAGATGTTTTCTGGATCCCCATCCAGAACAAAACCTGCTCACACAAACTCTGAGGTTTTGTGGGTTCCTTCAGCCAGACTGGGTGGTATTCGCATGGGGATAAATGAGAGAAGCTAAGTAGAATACCTGTCCAGAACTGACTGCCCACTATTAAACATAAAGGTGCTTTATGTGATTCTGTGAAGAAAGCCATAGAAGAACCATTTTTGTTCCATGATTGTAATAGAGATGTGAGAGTCTGAAGAACCTTTTAAGGATCTAAGGAACCTTCATCTATGCTGCATAGAATCATTTGTAAAAGATTTAAATTATTTTCCACCAATCCAAAGAACATGCATAATATAAATTGGTCTTTATCATTATGACCTAGATAATCTCCAATTCAACTCTACCTGTAGCTCTTATTGTAGAGTACACACACTATACTGTATGTCCAAAGCTCTTTTTTAAACCCTTGATTTTAGATGGAACAATAAAAGAGCATGTACTTCAGTAAGGGCCACAAGACAACTACACCGTCTTATAGACATTCATCCTTTTAAATTGCAAAGTCAGATTGGTTTACAAAAGCTGGGCAGTGTAGTCACAGGCAAGTAGAACATGTGGACATGGCTATCGTGCAAAGAACATTTAGCGTCGTGATGAATCTTTTACGATAATGAGGAGTGTAAAATATTTCAGGCCATGATCTAAACGAACCTTTTCACCATCTTGTCATTCTCACAGCACAGTTGTGGTTTTTCTTTTGCGACTCAGGATGACACATGGCTGTTCTTTGGATTCCTCAGAAGCTCTTGCCAAGGTTACCACGTACAATACTAAGCCAAGTTCCGACTAACATAACATGCAACATTTCAACAACACCTCTAAAACTGGACTGGACCTAATCCAGAAGAAACGGCCCAGTCTGGTTGCAGGTTGTAAATGAACGTGACTCTTAACTGCCAGTCTGATCTTCCTCGGCAGCTCCAGGAGATGGCAGACGTGGCTTTTTGCACTGGGAACTGATGCGAAAACCATCTCACACTAAAGTAAGGATGTGTCGTGACGCTTTGCGTCAAGCTGCCTTTGCCTGGCTGTAAACCGGGCAGAAATGATATGTGTGGCAGAATAGCAAACATGCTGTAATTTGCTTTGTAAGGAACATTCAGTCACCTCATTGGGATTTTTATGCATACTTCTGTCTGATTGAACATGCAGCAGTCTGATGTGAGTAACAGGCTTCAGAACCTGTTACTTACAATTTTGACCCTGCAGACAAAGTCAAATTTGCTTCCACTACTTGTGAATGTGCACTCATTTTGAATGTCACTGTAGTACATGGCAGCTAACAATTTGAAAGGTGATTCTTCAGTGATTCTTTAGTAAAGGCAGTTCTATGTGGAACCACTCAAAGAACACCTACATTGTTTTTGCCTAGTTAATGTGTCCCTCAAATGAAAGGAAAACCTCTTTGAAGTCATTCTTTAAAGAAGCTTTAAAAATGGTTCCACTCATAGCAAAAAATGTATATAGGACATAAATGAATGGCTTCTTTGATTTCGATTATTAAAAAATAGTCAGAAAACGTATTTAAAGAACTGCCTACAAGAGGTTTTCCTTCTTTATGAAGATACAAAGAACCATTTACCAAAGCAAAGAACCATTTAAACATTCAAATTGTACTTTGTGTGGATATGACTCTATATAGAACCACTGTTTTTACTAAAGAACCCTCAAATAATCTTTTTTTGCAGTATTGTTCTACATGATATACATTTTCAACACCCCTTTTTAAATTCAGTGGTTAGAAGGTATTTCTTTTCTAAAAGAAAGAAAGAATGAAAGAAAGAATGAAAAAGAAAGATAAGAGAAATCTATATAGTACTGAAGAGGGATTTTTGACCAGTTAACCCATTTGACACTATACAGAACACTATACACCAGAGAGTCCAAGTTGCAGACAAATAGACTTCAGACTTGCAACTTGACTTGGACTCTTGACTAACAATTTGAGTAGTAAGAGTACTAATAAGACTAGCTCCATTATCCAGTTAAGGTGGGTAAAATTTAAAGAAAGTGACTATATTTTGTTGATTTGCGACATGAAATAAGTGAGCAGCAGCAAACGTAACAAAGCAGTACAGCATGGCTTCCCCGTGAGCATCATACACATCGACTACAGGGAGCTCAAAATCCTGGGATATAAGAGTGGCAACATTTAAAGAATGTAGAAACCAAATGATTGACATTGGATCAACGTCATCAAACTTCATAAGGTAACTGAAAACAAACCAGGATAAGTTTGTGTAGTTTAAGCTCGCCCCTTTGCCGTCATTCCAGAAGGGTACCTGGGCCTGATATACACTAGAGACGTGTTTATTCAATCCTGGTCCTGGAGTACCACGGCTCTGCTTGTTTCAGAGTTTTCCTGTTGTAACACACCCAGTTCAGCTTAGCAAATGCTTGTCTTTGAGTTTGTTATTTGGATCAGGTGTGCTGGAATTATTGAATTATACACACACACACACACACACACACACACACACACACACACACACACACACACACACACACACACACACACACACACACAGAGACTATATAGACTCGTAACAAAACTTGGACTGAAATGTCATGAAATGACTTGGACTTTAGCTTAAGGACTTGTGAAATGACTCTAGTGGACTTTACTAAAGAACCAATAAGGAACTCTTTAAAAGAACTCAAATAAATGTTTAATTGCTCAAATGGATCTTTGCGTGGTTTCATTCTTCAAATATAACACATATTAATAGAAAAGAGAGATCATATAAGCATATATTGACAGAGTTCATAGTTTTATGACCAGTATTATACATATAAGCATATGTATAATACTGGTCATAAAACTATGAACTCTGTCAATATTATAGAAGAAGGATCTTACATCAGATAAGCTTGTTTTGAATGAGCTGGGTCCATTTAATTTCCCATTAGTAGTTGTATACATGAGATAACAACCCCCATCCTGGCAGTAGAATGCAGTCATGATGCTGCTCTTTAACGACACTGGAATTGCCACTGCCTGCACTAATGTCTCAGAGCTTAATGACTGAATTAGGACTTAAATGCTTGTCCATAGGATTAAAACTGCAAACTGCAGCAGCATTATTCACGCTCTTTTGGTTTTATAGATGTGGAAATGTACCGTTGTTATGGTGGTATAATACAATTAGTTGAGGAACTCCATTACAGGGGGGATAAAAAGCAGCTACAGAGTGTGAAATACGCTCCCACACACCCACACAGCCATACAGCCATATGCACACTCACATAGGCAACTACAGTTGTATGTTTCTGGGTTTTGCATCTCAGGACTGATGCTGTTGATGCATCGCTATGAGTATTTATGTTTAGTATGATATTTAAAAAAAATGTTTAGAGTAAAGTGAAGAAAATAATCTTGGGACAAAATGTTCTAATATAGTTTTAAGTTAATAGTTAGTTTAAATTAATTTGTTTTTCATAACTGAACATTACAGAAACAAATCTGATCCTAATTGAGGAATCATATCTTGTCTTACAGCATCTTATCTAAAGGTGGGAAATGAATTATCAAACTATTTAATATGGGTTTATAAACAAGTACTATAGAACTGTTATGAAGGTCAAAAACTAAAGTGTGATTAAATGGAAGTATGGAAGAGATAGGAATAATGTGACTACGCCCCCTACTGTTATAAACTGTTAAGTTCCCTTAACATTAGCCGTTTACTGAGGCTTTGGACATTGGAAGTGCTCCTTATAAGCATCCATTCAACTCTGTCTCCTCATTATTCAGTTCTGTGAGTGCAATATTTAATTTTGCTGAGGGTTGATGAAATGGGGAGCATGTCTTTGGTATTTCTTTAATAAGGGTTAGTATCTGAATCTGAACTACAAGAACCAATAACCAGTTACAATTGAACAGACATCCTTGACCTTCACATGTGCCACCCATACAAGGCAATCTACACTATTCACTATGTGTTTAGGCTCATTTGCATACACTGAACAGCCATAATGTTTTATATTTGAATATTAAAACCACCTGCCTAATATTGAGAAAGTCCCCGTTGTGTCACCACATATCTGACCATTCGAGGCATGGACTCCACAAGAGCTCTGAAGGTGTCCTGTGTTATCTGGCACCAAGATGTAAGCAGCAGATCCTGTAAGTTGTGAGGTCATGAGTCTCATCAGTGACCTACTGAACACATCCCTGTTGCTGGTTCACCGGTTGTCCTTCCATGGACCCCCTGTGGCAGGTACTGACCACTGCACACCCCTCAAGACCTGGCTGATGTTTTGGAGTTGTTCTGACTAAGTCATCTAGCGATCACGATTGGTTCCTCATCAAAGTGGCTCAGATTCTAACACTTTTCCATTTTCACTGACCCAAACTAACTGTTTACATGCTCATTAATATGTATATTAATTTACTTCACCTGCCAATGATTTTATTGTGATGGCTGACTGGTATATCAGGGTGCTCACACAAATATACCCGTTTTGACACAGTTGCATATGGCCCACTGGCATTACTCCATTTATTAAATTTAGTACATTTGCTTTGGGCACACCGTAAAACAGAGCGTTTAGTCTTTCCACACTCTTAGCAAACCACTATAGTACTTTCCCTTTGATGTGTAATGTTCAGGCTGTAAACTGTCTACAACTCCAGGGAAGTCCAATATGAGCTTGCACACACACACACAAACACACACACACACACACACACATGCCAGTGACAAAGCATTACAACACTTTGATTTTAAACCCTGAATAACTCTGTTCAGTATGAAAAGAGGAAACAAGCGCTAATTGGGCAGTGGGGCTTTGTAAGTGCGTGTGTGTGTGAGAGAGATTTGCTATTGTGTGTGGTGATTTCCTAATCACTGTTAGAGGGGCTTGAGCAAGACTGCTAGAAAAAGTGTAGAGAGCTTTATCTCTCATTACCAGCAGGTTACCTACAGCAGGCAAGCTTTGGGGCTTTTCTGAGCGCACTCGTTTTCAGCAAACAGACAAAGCCCTGCAAATGCTCCTATCTCAAATAGTGCTGTCTAGCCTCATTATGACTGGACATGAGGGCATTTCATTCCAGAAACAAATTAGAAATCCTTTTAATGACCAAAAAATTGGAGATTGGAACACCGGGCCTGCTGCTCAGTTCCCCCTGTTTTTCCTGTTCTTGTGTGGTTTGTAATTCCAAGTGAATGTTCTCACAGGCTGTTTGGGTCATGCACAGTGTATTGTCATTTTTCATTCACAACTTCAAACGCTCTGGTTGTAAAAATCGGTCAGTTACACGGCCACAGAGCCGGACGTAACTGGAGCTGTTTTCACTGCAGCTCCCCCTTCACTTCGCCCCACCACACCATATTCCCCTCAGAGCCGCTGGGGGAAAGAGAAGTGTGGAGGGTCAAACTCACCTTAGAAACATAATATGTGCAAACTTGCTGCCATTCACAACAATTGTGAAGAGTTGATGAGGTTTTAATTTTGGGAAGGTGAGCAGGGGGTCTGAGGAAGAATCTCCACTTTATTTCAATGGATCAATCAGAAAACATTTCCAAAACATATAAGGAAAGCCAAAGAGCATTGAAGTTGCAGCTAGCTCTTATCTAGAACATAGATTGGCATGATGGACTGATGGACTGATAAAATAGATAGAAGAGCTGAGCGCCTGTATGTAAATCACATCACAAGTGGCCCCTGGCCTTCAGGGGCCAAGCATTAGGACAGGTCTTATTTAGAACAGTTATGAGGTCTCCATAAGATATTTATGGACCTGAATTTGCAGAGTTGTTGAGCTAAATCATTCCACAGTAATTGCCCCTGTTTTTGGTCTCAGATTGCACCAGAATCCACATGAATTTTTATGTTAAAATCACTGAAGTAAAGTCCAATACAGGGGTTTGGTTTCTAGACTTCATGTCTGAAACATACTCTGTGGCTAATTGAGGCCAGAGAGACATCTGCAACTTAGCTGTACCAGCAGCTTATGCACTTTCCTGTGCGCACAATCGAATTCTCCTCAAAGTATTATTATTAGAACACAGGAAAAGAGCAATTACACTTACTCCCATTTTTTATTTAAACTAAAGTTACTTAAACCAAGGTTTATTAACCACCAGTGGCCCATGAAACACTCTCTAGGGGTTTGCAAACCCATCCTGAGGGGGAGGCAGTAGTTCAAAGTGGGCTGATAATGGCACTTGAAATCATATATCAAGTTGAAAAAAAAAATATATATAATAGATATGCACATGTCATAGAAGTGCAAGGCAAATAGCAAAATAAATCATCTGCAAGCTCCACTCAGACACATCAGACAATCTGATAGCATAACTAATCAAAGTGTCAACATGGGGTCTGACATACAAAGACAGCTACTAGATAGAATTGAAGAAATCCACATTTTGTAACTAGACGTATCGTCTGATGTTAGAAACATATATTTCCTGTTTGTGTTTGTGAGCTGCATTTGGGACAGGTGTTTTCGTGAAGACATGCAATCTAATCTAACCCAATTCTCACATTTTTATTCTTAACACTCGAGAACTAAAAGGCAAAAATACTTTTACATAAAAATTGGATTTTGTTTTCTTGTGAGTCATTATGCTTTCTAGTCCTGAACTGTTGGGTCATGAGAACCCCTGATTTACACCATACTGTTTATTTTAGATAGATTGATCAGTGTTTTGGTTGTGCCCCAGCATCTTTTAGGTCGATCAGTCAATCACTGATACCCATGGAGGAGATTGGGGGGCTGGATGCCACATTAACCTTTCAATGCAAACCTGGTTTTGCAGCCACGTGCAGGGCTTCAGTAATGTTCTAAATGATATACTCTCAAGAGGGGTATCCAGTTTTTCATTTTTTAAAGTCTGCTCTGCTTACCTCACAAGACACGCTACTCATACTTCTGCGTTCTACAAATAGAGGGACTCGAGATCCACACTTCTGCAGGCAGTTACTTATGCTTCATATCTCAGGATCAGAGTAACCTACAGACATGATACACATATCATAACTATAAACTTACCCTCTCTAACCTCTAACTATCACAGTGACATAATATAGCTCAGAAAACTAGCTTCATTTGTTTTCAACTGAAATAAATCCCTGTTTTAAAGTCAAAGGAGCTTCCAGTGCTTGTTAACATGCACGAGGCAGTGGATAGAGCTGGCTCAGAGCCAAAAGCAGGCGGTGGACCCAGAAACTTAAGAGGGGCAAGCATCACTCTGCTTATCCAATGTCCAAGTGCTGGATAACAAAATGGACCTGCTTTGACTCAGACTGTGCCAACAAGAGATGCAGAGCTGCAGTGCCTTCATCTTGACGGAGACATAGCATAATTGCAACATGCAGGATCACATCTCCGGGCTTGATCGGCGGCTGTTCTTCTGCTCGGACCGAGACCAGCAGCTTTCAGGTGAAACCCAGGGAGGAGGACTCTGCATCTATATCAACAAAGCTTGGTACACAAACCATCATTTCTGGTTCTGTGGTGGGCAGACACTGCTCTGAGGCAGTAGAAAATTTAACAGTGAAATGATGTCCTCACTATCTTCTGTGCAAAGTCACAGCACTGTATGTAATGGCAGTCTACGTCACCCCGAAAGCTCTTGGGGAACTGCATGACAGCATTGGCTTGCTTCAAAACAAACTCCCTGAACCGCTGTGTGGTGTGGTGGCAGGAGACTTTAACCACGTGAATCTGCAGGACATTTCCCCCAATCTCCCTTCTGCAAGCTCCTGCATACTGCCCAGTGTAAAGGAGCAGGACCACTGTAATAAAGTCTTCTGCATGTGGCCTGAAAGAGCTGTGTGCAGGCTCCAGGACTGCTTTGAGACCACATACTGACAGATATGTATGGAGGCTGCAATAACAGGAAGCAGCATGAGTTGTACTCATCATCTGTCATGGACTACATCAGGATGTGCACAGATGTGGTGACCACTTCTAAGACCATCACCATCCAGCCAAAACACAAAGCTTGGCTGAATGCAGAGGTGTGTTTCCTGCTGAGAATCTGTGATGCCGCATTCAAGTAGGGTGATACAGCAACTCTTAGAGCAGCTAAGGAACCTGTCTGTGGGCATAAAGAGTCCATATACACTCTCTAGATCCAGGGTCACATCAACATGTGAACGTGCATGTGGAGCATGTGGAAGGGAATCAGGTGCATCACAGACTACAAGAGGAGTGTAGTTTCATTTGCACAATGCCCAAATGAGTCAGTGCTCCCCAACACCCTGAACATCTTCTATGTTTGCTTCGAGGCCTCCAAATCTACCATCCCCTCCCAGCTGCTCCCTTCCCTGGATGAGCCACCAACCATCACAAGAACAACAGTAATGGTAAGCAGGAGAATCAACCCTCAGAAAGGCCCTGGTCCTGATGGGATATCAGGTAGAGTTCTGAGGGACTGCATTCCAACTTTGTGAGGTCCTGAGGAACATATTCAACACCTCACTGTTCCAGGCCAGAGTTCTAATATGCCTCAAGACCTCCACAATCCTCCCTGTGCCAGAATCTTCTGTTGTGCCTCAACAATTTCTGTCCCATTTCACTCACCCCTGTCATCGTGAAGTGCTTTGAGAGGTTGGTTATGAGGCACCTGAAGCACACCATCAACATGACTGAGGACTGTCATCAATATGCTTACAGGCGGAACCGGTCCACAGCTGACGCCATCACTGCTGTGACCCACCAGGCCCTCACCCAGTGAACAAGGACTCTTATGAGAGGCTACTGTTTTTGGACTTCAGTTCTGCTTTTAATACCATCATCTCACAGAACCTGGTGTCTAAGCTGGCAGCACTTGGAACCTTCTTATCCCTGTGCAACTGGGTCCTGGATTTCCTGGCCTGCAGGCCACAGAGAGTCAGGATAAACACCCATACATTCTCCACCATCATCCTGAACACTGGCTCCTCAGGGCTGTGTGCTCAGACCTCTTTTGAATACACTGTGGAACCACAACCATCTCAATATCCAGGAGACCAAAGAGATTAGCAATTATACAAAGATAAGAAATAAAATAAAATAAAAAAAAAAACATAAAAATGTATAATTCCTGCCACTTTACAATGATTGACTGTCTCCTGCCGGCCACAGCGAATCACTGAATGGATTTAGTGATAGATGATAAATGTTTTGAAATTGCAACACCTTTATTATATAGATCCTGAATATAGTTATTTGCAGAGCTGATGGATTGTGGTGTATTATTGTTTTTGTTTATGTAATGTCCTCCCTAATCTCTTAAGCATTATGCTGAGTCTCTGTGAAAAAGATTAGATGAGAAAAAATAAATGTTTACATAAATGTGAAAGCATATGCTCAGTAATAAGTTCAGCCTAAAGCTCTAAAGCAGATGGGGTTAAAGGAAAACAGATTTTAGTGAAATGAGAGTTTGGTGTGTTGATTTGATGGTTTTCATTTTATATCCACATTGTAGAAAAAGCTATTAGGGAGTAACTGAGAGAGAGAGAGAGAGAGAGAGAGAGAGAGAGAGAGAGAGAGAGAGAGAAATCTTTTGGACAGTTGTTTTGTCCTTCAGAAATCGCATTGGAAATCACATTACCATCCATTCCTATGTAGCGTACATACATTAAAGGAAGGTTTATGGCAAACTGGATCAAATGGAGCACTTCTTAGATCCTAATGAAACGAACTCCAACTCAATAGTAATTGTTTTGGCTTTTTTCTCCCCAGTCAGATGATCCACTGCCTTCTGCTGCTTCTGTTTGGGCTATGAGTGCTGCTTCACACTGAGTCACACTCCATAATCAAACACTCATCTACTATGTTTTGATAGACTTATACGCCGGTGGAACAGAGCAGTACCACTGGTAACCATTAGGGGTAGCTAATAGTGAAACCTCACCACTACCATATGGAAACCAGAGGTGTCGCCTGATTGCACAGAAACTTGGAGCTGAGTCCACAATGGGTTTTGGTTGACAAGGGGTTATGAGGGTCAGTTTCTCTTTTGTATCACAGTCTGATTGCTCTGAATGTTTGATGTGAGGTGATGTTGTAAGGTTCTGGGCTCTTTAAAAAATATTTTGGGATATAGGCCCAGAAGCCCAGGTCAGCTGATGGACACAAAGAAAATGAATTTATACCAGATTATATATATATATATATATATTTGGCCAATCAAAAAGATTTGTCTGGTCAAATATAATGGCCTATATCATGCAGACTTTTTCCCCTGAAGATTCTAAGCCGAATTATCATTTAGGAAGGTGGGTATTAGATGGATAGAATGGTTTCTGTTTTATACACAAAATGTACAAGTATAATACAAAAAGTATGAATGTACTCTTCATTCAGATGTATTTAAATGCATGATGTCTAAATCATAATTGCAGGATTACAAGAAACCTAATTGGAAAAGAACCTTTTAAAGATTTTACTTTTAAAGATTTTACACAATACATAAGTAGCCTATTATGACTCTGTAAATCAGGATCCGTATTGATTTGGCTTCAGGACTGTTTGGAAATGCAGTTGGGTTTAATGCTTCTCTTATTGTACAGCAATAATGTGATCTTAAAAGCCAGGATGTTTGTATGTGCATTTCCAGAGACCAAACCATGATAACATGAATTTCTGTTTAAAGAAATCCTGCATAAAGTATAGTATAGTATGAGTATAAAGTACTGTTTAAATATTGTGCAATATGACATTCACTCCCCAGTATACGATATATATATATATATATATTGTTTATATGCTGTTTTACGGTTGGTAGGAAATGCTGCATAAGTATGATAACACAGTCTGGACTCTAACGCCAGCGAATTAATCTGTATTCAGATTAATGGCAGCCGGAGACGGGAGGGAGCTGCCTGTATTTTTTTTTTTGTATAATTACACTGATCTTTCCCTCAAGGTGATTTAATAAAATCTTCTGAGAGCTGAACTGAGCCCAAATATCTTTCAAACAAAAGTTCCTGGCTCCGGCCTCGTCACCTGTCAGGAAGTTTCAAACGCAGTACAACAGAGTGTCTCATTAAGAGTCAGATAAAAAAACAACTGTCATCACCTTCTGCAGGTTCCCCCTGACCAGCTATTAGCATTAACTGAGTAGTAGAAAGAAAAACAAATGTAGCAGGGAGTAACAAGTTGCTGCGAGTGCTGGTGCGGCTGTAATGTTCTGATGTTTACTGCTGATGGATGCTGAAACGCAGTGGAGTTCATTGTGTTTGATACAGTGAAAGTACTCAAAGAGTGTGTGTGTGTGTGTGTGTGTGTGTGTGTGTGTGTGTGTGTGTGTGTGTGTGTGTGGTGTGTGTTTGTGTGTGTGTGTGTGTGTGTGTGTGTGTGTGTGTGTGTGTGTGTGTGTGTGTGTGTGTGTGTGAAGCATTCTTGCTGAGTTGGAGAGGTGTGAAGAGAAGCTTCATTCATTCCAACTTTGGCTGCAACTGAAGAAAACTGCTCCTTTCTGCCCAGAGTGATTGATCTCCACTGGTGATTGGTCACGGCCTGGACCAGAGGAAAGTAAAGACGTGGGGGGGGGGTTACGCCTGTTTTCATTCCCTGGGAAAATGAGTCAGCCAATGGGATTTAATAACAGTTGGCAGGAATTAGCATAAAGGAATAATTCAACTAAAATGTCCTCAGATGAGGTCATGTTTAGTGTCTGCAGTTTGCTGATTTGACTTCATTGTGATGCTATGAAGGTACACACTTAAAAATAATGATAACGTAAACCAAACCTGGTTCCTATTTTATATTACTATAATATAGTTTAGCTCAATGGCAATATATGAAACGATAAATGAGTGAAAATATCAGGACATCCAATGAAATCATCCTTTCATCTTTTTTACTATATTTAAACATTGAAAATACTTATGCCCCTTCCATGGTGTGTAGGTGAGATCACAAATGAGGGCAGAGGGGAGCAGAGTAGAGAAGGAGCTAAGAGCAGGGGACAGAGCAGAAAAAGAGGGAGCAGAGGGAGTTTCTACAAGATTCAACAATCAAACAATCCATCAAAATGTATTTATAAAGTGTTTTTTTTTTTTACAACAAAGCAGCACAAAGTTTTGTCACAAAACAACTTTAGATAAATCTGGGTCCAAGCTTCTTTTGAGCAACCCAGTGGTTAACAGTGGCAAGCAAAAATTCCCTCAGGCTAAGAATCATTGAGTGGAACCAAGGCTCAGAATTAGAACCCACCCTCCTCTGGTCCACACTGGATAGCACACAAATAAAGCACATAAAAGAGGAAAATAATAAAGAACTATAGTGTGAGCACGCCATGTTTGGGTGAGAATCAGTTATGAGAGAATGCAAGTGAATGTATGATACAAGCTCAGTGTTAAGCTGGCAGTGGATTCTCTAATGTGGAATGAGTGAGACAATGCAAGGATCCCAATGTGTGGAGCAAATATTAGGGAGGGTGGAAGCAGGTAATAACACCCAGCCGTGAATGGACATGAACCAACTTCAGCCAGACAACAGGGGCAGCTTGGGACATGTGGAGAGAGAGAAAAAGATAATTAGGGAATCAAGGGTAAAGGAGGGGAGCTAACAGAATATTACTTCAAAACTTTAAAACTCAATACAAAGAATATTGACTCAGCCGACACTTAAATCACACTCCATTTATATCCCGATATCAATATAATCACCCAGCCTTATGGGATACCATAACAACTACAGAGCAACCTTACTGAATGGAAAAGCACTGACCAACAGAAGGGTACATTCTAATGTACTAACTAGAGTTCTAATATAAAAGAGTATATGCTGTTACTGTAGCAGGAACAAGAAGAGGAACAAACCTCAGGATATGGAAGATCAAACTCAAAACAACCTTGATTTCTTCTCTAAAAGGTTCCCCTGCTGTTCAATCTGTTTGGAATCTTCCATTCACATTCTGATCAAAAAATAGAAAAGAAAGAGTGTGAAGGTGAAGAGTAGGGGAGGTGAAGGTGGGGGGGCTTATATTCTTTATTGTATATGGGCCAACTGGGGGGCAGCTGCCCTTTGAGAAGCACACTATACAACATTCCGAAAGAGGAAATGGTGACAAAACAGGCTTCCTCCAGAGCCACTTTTGTCTGAGGCTCCAGCAGCGTATGATGCATGTATCGAGCAGTGGCAGGCCAGTGTCTGGAAAGGTTACTTCTTCAGTGATAAACGAGATGAAAAATAAATAAATAAAACATCCTGCTTCTGCCTCTTTGTATTCCTCTCTCTGTCTCCACAATGAACACGCCTCTGCTGAGGTCACCAGCACAACACACACGCAGACATTCAGATCATGACAGAGCTCTTCACTGACGCATTCCAAACACATACTGGAATCACTGGTCATATTACTCATATTTTGTACTATATGCAGTAATAACAATGTAGTGGACACTGAAATATTGTGTGGTCTGAAGTGTTTTTTCAAGTTATAAAAAATAATATTTATAGACAACACTTTCATTAATAAATCAGTGCTCATTCTGGATACTAATGTTATTGGAATTTAATTTGGGATATTAATGTTATTAAAGTTTAATTACAGATAATAATGTTATAAGAATTTCATTCTGGATATTAATGTTATTAGAGCTTAATTCTGAATATAAATTTCATTAGACCTTCATTTTCGATGTCAATATTATTAGAACATGTCTTCATTCTGGATATTAGTGATATTACAACTTCTGGATATTATTGTTGTTAGAGCTTAATTATGAATATTAACATTAAAGTTCATTTTAGATATTAATTTTATTTAACATCCAAAATTATCTTAATCTTAATATTGATGTTATTCGAACTTTACTCTGAATATTAATGTTATAAGAGCTTCCCAAAAACAGGTGTGCCAAGCTTGTAGCATCATACATAAAGACTTCAGGCTGTAATTGCTGCCAAAGTCACAGCAACGTATTGAGCAAAGGCTGTTAATACTTATGTACATATTATATTTTTGTGTTTTATTTGTAATAAATCTGCAAAAAAAAATTCTTTTTGCAAAAAAAAAAAATTTTTCATCATGGGATATTAGACTAATGGGATAGATAGACTGGGATAGACGTTTGGCAAATCTGAGTTGTTAAATGCTGTGTTTAAGCTGTGCTAATAGATCCATGAGAGGGTTCCAGGTGTGATAATATCTTTTCACTATTGTTCCTGTTTTATTCAACAGTCAAGCTGTTCTTGCTGAGAACATCAGGGGAAAAAGTGGATCTGAAGGATCTGGCAACAAGGCCCAAGGCTACTTCAGCATGACATGAAAAAGAAAAAGCAAAAGAGAAGACAATGAAGACGACCATTGCTCTGCAGACGTAGAAGAGGGTAATTTTAGCGTAGGCCGCCAATACGAATGACTGTTTCTTCAGATCATTTCCACTCACGACCCAAGAATGCCGTGACTAGCAGAACGGATTAAAGCCTCAGCTCCCACAATGCAAACTGGCATTTGATATGGCAAAGATATACCCACATTACACTTCAGAGCTATGTATAGGCAGTAATCTTCAGATATCATGTAAAACAGACTGCAAGGCAATCATTCTCAGCCCTGCTCCTCTAGCTCACAGTGGGGTTATTTGAAGTGAAAATGAGTGTGAACGACCAGAATAAGATCCTGTCTAATATCTGAATGGCTGGTTTTTTTTTTTTGTTTTGTTTTTTTTGCTCTGGGTCGCCCGGAAAGAGTGCTGTGTGTAAACCGCAGTGGGAGCAGGAAATAAGGACACAAATGGTGCAGAGTTTAAGAAGAAAAGGCTCTTCAGAACCACCACCAACAGGGACCTGCTCGGAAACAAAACAGATCCAACCAGGGAAAGGGAGGGGCAGAACAGAGAAAGGTGGAGTCTGTGTGACCTTTTGACCTCCAGATGAATTCAAAGTGGACAGCACAACACTTCCCACCCAATTTGGTCAGTCATTGTTATGGAAAAGGCAACCTTAATCACTACAGGGAACCTAACTTTGGAACCCAACCTTATTGGCAAGGAAACCCTAAATTAATGCTCTAAAGCACTATTTAAACTGTCCCCTTAAACACTTTTGCCTATGATAAAGCACTAGAACATTATTCTCTTCTAATCGGTGTTCTCTACATTGAAACAATAGAACAATATAGGGACCAGAAATGGTGTCTAACTACCATCAATGACAATAGGAGTCTAGAACATTAGAAAAAAAGAAAAAGCCCATAATCATTGTTCCCCACAATGAAGCAAAAGAACACTAACATAAAGAACAAAAACTTTCCTCTTAATCACTATAATCATACATTGGAGCACTAGAACATTATTATAGGTAACATAAATAGTCCCTGCTTACTCCCTATGATGGAGCAGTAGAACATTCTTATAAAGAGAATAAAATCCTAATTAAGTGTAACTGGATGATTGGCCAATTAGGGGGCATTTCAGTTCCCTATAATAGTGCTCTATTGCTCATTGCACATTGTAGGGACGAGATATTGGGGAGTGTTTTTGTGCCCTACAACCTTGTCCTCATAAACATGACATTAGAAGCCCCCAAACATAATTCCCTATATTGGAACATTAGAATACTCTTGTATGGAACAGAATTCCCCCCTAATTGACTACTGTCTACTCCAATCACAGTCAAACACAGAGAGGCTAGAGAAAACAGTTCTTTTGGAGGCCTTTCACACTTAATTTGTGTTCCTGTTCCTGTTTGGTTTACAGTTGTTTCCCCTCCCACACACACACACACACACATACACACACACACACACACACACACACACACACACACACACACACACACACACACACACACACACACATTTGGCAGAGTATACATTTCTCTTTAATATGATTACATTTATGTATATAAGATATTTATGATCAGCCCCCACTCTCCTCTGGGTTGAGCCCACACATGAGTTGCAGTAAATAGCAAAGAAAGCCTTTAAAGAATATCAAACACTCTTATTTTGGGCCTTTTTGAATTTACAGTATGTGAAATTAAGGGAACAATATGACATAATGACAAGTGGCACACAAAGCCTAATGACAACTAATTCAATGCACATTTACTCACAGTTACTGTATTTCATGACGTAAACACATTTGGCTAGATCTCAGGTCTTTATCAGCAAAACAGACCTGAGGCATGTCACCAAGAATAATTAGGAACTGTGAGCGGAATCAAATTTCCAAGCTTCCTAGCAAATCTTGCACTCTTCAAACTTTGTGCTAACACTCAATAGCCACAGACTGTTCTAAGTAACTCTTTACATCAATGCATTTAGCCAAACATTTTCAACTTGCAGTTCCTGAAGTCAAAACTATTTGGCCACAATTAACAATGTTTGAAGAAATGAAGGATTTACATTTCATGAGAACCCTATGCAGCTGTAAAACACGGGGGTGGGGTAACATGCTAGGTAATATTTGTTCAATCTATGATACTACCTGAAACAACACAAGCTGAAGATTTTAGCAAAACCCTTACAATGCTCTGACCTAAATAACACATGTAATTTCTGGACAGACCTGGGCAGGTAGGCAACATAAACATATTTCAGAAAGAGAGAGGTGCAAAGAAGACTATGAAACAATTACAGCTACATTACCTGAAAGACTTTTAGCTACAAAAACGTGTTTGAAATTGTGTTTTGTTTGATACGCTACAGAGACTTTACTGCTACATACGCAATAGCTGCATATGTTGGCCCGTCTGCCAACTCATGTCATGAGCTGGCAGCTGTGTGCAGACTGCAAACACAGCACCAACAAGCCCTCATCCTTATTTCTGGAGACTTTAATCATGCTTCTCAATCCTCCACTCAGCACATCTTCAGTATGTAACCTGCCACACCAAAGACAATAAAACATTGCACCTGTTCTATGCCAATATAATGGAGGCATATAACTCTTGACTGCTCCCTTCTGCCTGTGTATAAACCCCTTGTACACAGAACCAGCTATGGCCCATACAGTGAAGAAATTGTCTAAGGAGTCTGAAGAGGCTCTGCAGGACTGTTTTGAAACCACAGTGGGGAAGAACTGTGTGATCTTAATGGGGAGGACATTGACAGTCTCACTCAATGCATTGTGAACTATGTCAACTTCTATATGCACAACACTGTCCCCACTATGACCGCTTGGTGTTTCTCAAACAACAAGCAATGGATGAATCCTGACATAAAGGCTCTCATAAAAGAGATGAGTGCCTTCGGGCCAGGTGACAAGGATGAGCTGAAAGCTGTGCAGAGTGAGCTGAGAAGGAAAATAAGAGAGGAAAAAAACAACTACAGGAGGAAACAGTTACAGCATGAAAATATCAGTGGAGTTTGGAAAGGCCTTAAAACCATCTCTGATCACAAGAAACCCAACTCCCAGGTGGTGGGAGTCAAAAAAGTGGGTCAATTTGTTTTTTAATAGATTTGATAGCTCACCTTCCCCTTACCCCACATAAATATCCGTGCAGAACCCATCACTCTAGGACACTACCTGCATGCTGCCCTCCCCTCTTCTCAACAACTCTCAGCTCTCTGCTACTCCCCACTGACTCATCGGCTGGCAGCTGCAATCTGTCATTCACACACTCCATCTGTGTATAACATCTTGTGTGGTACCTGTACCAAAAACACAGCACCCAAAGGACCTCCTACAGGCAGGTGGCACTGACATCTCATCTGATGGAAGTCACTAGAGAGGCTGGTTACCCATCTCTGTCCTCTGGAGAGTGCATCCAGTGACTCTCTTTGGTTTGCCTACCAGCCTGGCATCAGGGTGGATGATGCTGTCATCTATCTTCTACACAGAGCTCTTTTTCACCTGGAGAAGCCTGGCAGCACTGTGAGAATCACTTTCTTTAACTTCTCCAGTGCTTCTCTTTAATTTATTAAAAACACTATAAAGCCTGGGTTGGTGAAGGACAAGCTGGAATTTGTTGGTGTGGACAGTCATTCTTTCAAAACTGGATACTGGACTACCTTACAAACCAACCACAGTATGTAAGAGCCTGGGACTGTCTCTCAGACAAGGTGGTCAGCAGTACAGGGGCTCTTCAAGAAATGGTCCTAGCACTGTTTCTCTTCACCCTTCAGACTTTGTGGACTGGTACCTGCAGAACCACTTCCAGATTAACGTGAGAAAGATAAAAGAACTGGTGGTGGATTTCCACAGGTGCAGACACACCCCTCCACCAGTGAACATCCAGGCAATGGATATTGAGAGAGTGGACAATTACAAATACCTGGTTGTTCACTTCATCGCCAAACTGGATTTTATAAAAGAGGCACACTTATCTCACACACTATTAGTCTTTTTCAATACAACATAATGTACAATACTTAATCCATCTCCCTGTGTGCAATTATCTATAATTTATCTGTACATATTTTTGTATTTGTTTATTATTTATAATGTTGTAGATACTGTACTATATATATTATATTTATGCCATAACAGGTTAATAGATCTTTCATAAAGAAATCCTCACAAAGTAAAACCCATTTGCTAGTCCTGTTGTGCACACATATATTCCCACACCCATACACACACTCCACTCAGTGGGTATATTCCGGCTGTGTTTCTCTGAGTGTCTCTCTCAGCAGGTAAATGGCTGATGGGTTTCCCTCGGCTCCACTCGCAATGAGCCAAGTGCATCAACTAAACAATCCCCATTTCCATGTTTACTGCCAACAACAAAGGCTTTCCATTGCTGCCCAGGGAAAGTAGTTATTTGTGTGTTAGTGATATTAGAGCCTGGGTGATTTTCTGCATGCCTGTGGGTTTGGAAAGGCTGCTTCATTCGCTTTTGCTTCCTTCGGCTTGAATGCTTTTCTCTGATTGTTATTGTAATGAGGACGATGTTTGCCAGTTGTCCAGGACAATCAAGAAAGAAATGTGTGTAAGTTGCACATGGTGTTAGATAGTATCGAACTGCATGCATTTTAGCTTTTTATTTATGTTTTATTCCAGGTTGTGTAGATGCTTAAGTGTTGTACTTTTATCTAGTTATAGTTTTGTTGTTATTTATTTAATAATTACGTATTTAGGAGTTCTACATTAGAAGGGTTATTTTAGAGAAGATTTTGCCTTTAAAACAGAAAAGAATAGTAACACACCCTCTAGAACAGGGGTGCACAACTCCAGTCCTGGAAGGCTGGTCTTCAAGAGAGTTTGGTAGATGCCCTTCTCAACCACACACACTTTGCCTGGTAATTAACTGAAGCATTGTGTATGGCATCTACCAAACTTTCTGGAGCCCTAACGTCCAGGACTGGAGTTGTACAACCTTGGTATATAAGCTCTTCAGAAAATGGCCAAACCATTGGATTGTGGGTGTGTCCATGGTATAAGCCCCACAAGGCCCCACATAAACAGTTGACTAGTTTTGAAATAAAGCCAGTCATATATTCTGTCCTTCAAGGTTTACCTTGTTGCAGATCCATTCTATGATTTTCAGATCTGCATTTAATAATTTACCAGTGAGAGTAATTTACCTGAATACAAGAAAAGTAATGAATACAAAAAACAACAAAAAAACAAAACTAATAAATACATTTCTTCCAGTAATAATAAACATGCTGCCTATTGAACACATTTACTGCTTGAGTAATTGGTTTCAGTAACTTGGTAATATTTCTCAAATCTATTATGAAACAACACAGACCAAAGCTTTCAGAATGTCCCTCACAATGCCCCGACCTTTCAGTACCATTACTGTGTGTAAAGTGCTGAAAGACGTGATCACTGAGATCTCATGAGCCCCCAACAAATACGTAGCATGTTTGGTATCACGATGTTGACTCTACATCTAGTAATGTGAAAATTGTTATAACTGGAAGTTTTTGCAACAACTTGCTACAGCCAATGAGAGAGTAAGCCATGGGTGGAGTTATACAACATCAACAAATCTGCACATTTTAGTGCTTTCCCTGCTCCCAAAACACCTGAATCAATGCTTATTAACAAGCCCTTTCCGAGTCAGACATATATTTTGGAAGAAAATGTTGTGTATGGCTGTACATCAGTTCTTAGCAGACAGTTTTACTATGAGTTGTATGATTTGAAATATATGAGTGAAAGATTTTGTAATTTGTGACCCTGTGTCGATGGTAAGTCCTTTAGTGTACAAACCACAACCACTAAAAAATAACCAGGTATCAGGTTAATATTAAACTTAATGAAAGGAGTTTCAGTTCACACAAGGTAGGTATACCCCCAGACAGAGAAACAGCCCATAGCAGGGTACCACACACTTACACCTAGGGGGAAATTTAGCATGGCCAATTCACATACCACATGCATTTTTTGGGAGGCATAATGAAACTGGAGGAAACCAGTGCAAACATGGGGAGAATGCATCAAATTCCCTATAGACAGCAACCATAGCAGGCCTCTGGAGCTGTATGGCACATGCATATGCACATGCACTTGCAATGCCACCATGCCACCAACTAATCTTTAATTATACAAAAATAAATCATTGTACAAAAATATTGTTATGAGTCTATTCAAGACTAAATTTACTAGTTGATGCACACCCCCAGGGATGGAGTGCAAACTCTGATGGGTTTGGGCTGGAGTTGTGTGGCTTCAGAGCACCCACCCCATGGGTGATGTGTAAAGAAAGGAGTTAAAGACATGATGGGGAGGTGGAGCTGTTCTACACCATGGTGTGGTGGAAGTGAGGGGCTATATAGGGGTTATATAGTGGGAGGAGATTGGGGCATGGACCATCTCCCCAAATTAAGTTATAATATAACCTTTATTCCATGTTCTGGAAGAATGTGCAGGCTTTTGTAACACATTTACTACTACCACAATGAAAGTCCTTATCTGACACATCAGATTAAAAACTGTCAACAGTTTAGGAACATACAGCACATGTGAGAAGTTACATGTAGAGGCAGTGACATTGAGAATGCTGTGCACCAAACTAAACCCAGTGACATCCGAGTCAGGTTCAGGAAGACAAGGACGCTGCACTAATGACAGATTCAGCCATGCTGCACTCATTAAAACTAATTATAGCTCTCTATTAGCAGACGGCCCGTCACGAGTCAGGGGTTGGGCAAGTCCCAATAGAGCCGAAAGCTAGGGAAAGACATAAATCCCCCAGCACAGAGCAGACGGATCGGCAGCACAGACCAGATCCCGTTCTCTTTTCCCAAGACAGCAGTGCTGCTGCTGGACATCCCTGTAGACCATCTGCACTCAAACCAGGACCTCACCAATAAATCTTTCAGTAAATTGTGTAACTTTGAGTGAACTGTAATAATTCAGGGTAAAAAGTACCACTGGAGCAGTAATGGTCATTTGTGTAAAGCCATGATGGAACACGAGGGGTTTGGTGCGATTTTCTTCCAAGCTGAAGCTAATGAGAGCCAAGGCACTGGAGGGCAAACCACTGTTAAAAAACACGAACCAACTGCAGAATAATGATTGACATTGCTGTCTTCTAAACACAACTGTGTAAATTATTATATGCAAAATATTATATGAAATTATATAATTTCATGTGAAGGAAAATCTACAGGTAATTTGTTATTATAGAAATGAATGAAAAACAGGAAATTATTATTTTTTGATCTGCAATCCTCCTATTGAATGTTTACACCAACACTCAAGTTAGTGACACGAGTCACGTACAAACAGACTTCAGACTTGACTTGCAGCTTATTAATAAGGACTCGCAACTTGAATCGGACTTGTGAATAATAACTCATCAACAATAGGAGTTGTTCCAATCATAAGCTGGTAATACAGTCTCTAATGTGGTGTGAGTGAGACAATGTGAAGCTCACAATGAGGACAGCATCACAGAGGAAAATGGGGTAGCGAGAGCTGGGCTGGGTGACATCAGGGTAGATCAGTTGAGACAGGGCATCTTGATATATGAGAAAGAAATAGAGGGAGAACAGAAGGAAGGAAAAAAAAACAAAGGGTTAGGAAGGTTTAAGTAAATGCTAGGTAGTAGCACCCAACCACGAAGAAGCATGAACCCACATCAGCCAGGCAGCAAGGGCAGCTCAGGACATGAGAGAGAGCGAGAGCGAGAGAGAGAGAGAGAGAGAGAGAGAGAGAGAGAGAATAATGAACAAAACCTGCACTTAGTGTAGCACAGAGCAACAACAGGAAAACAGCCTGTAAAGAAAATTTAACCAAAAGCCTGAAGTGAAACTTGACAGGGACTGAGAGTGACTTGACTTGGACTCTAGCCTAAAGACTCATGACTTGATATGGACATGTATTTTGTGACCTGTAAACATCTCTGCATCACCCTAACTGCAACTACACCCTAACCACACCATTTCACCAGCCACACCCTTGCACCAACCACGCCTTTGCTTCAACCACCCTTACCTTGACCACACCTTTGCCCCAAATGCATTGTCACCCCAACCCACCAAACCTCTTCCCCAAACAGATCTTAAATCCTTGAGCATGCGTATACGCTCACAACTAGATAAAAATGACATTATTTGTGAGATGCTCTACATTTCTAAACTCTCTTCTATTTTATATGGTCTGTATTCTGTAGATCATTTAGTGTAAGTCCTGCTTAAAGTAGAAGAAGTGTTGATAATATGGAGGATGGTGGTATTTTATTTCATTGCTGAGGCAAAAAAAGTTTCAGAAATTAAAGACCACACTCACAATTCAATGACCAAACTATTATCAGGTTATACTATGCTGATTGAACATAAACTAAACTGGTTTACTGATATGCTAAAACTTAGTTTAACCAATCAGACCAGTGTGATCAAATCATGACCGTAAACTTGAATCAAAAGGGTTGTTTTTAAATGTGCTAGTTCATGTTTGAAGTCAAGAGCACAAGTAGAATGGAAACTTCTACACACAATTCCCAAAGTATTTGTAGTTTAAGGAATCCCAATGAGAAAAGTGGCCCCCATAATCCATAAATGGAAGAAGTTTGGAACCACCAGGACTCTTCAAAGGGCTGTCCATTCTAAGTGTAAACAGAACAAGATAAATAACCCAATACTCCTATGGGTTAATATGAAGTCTAATGAGAAACAACATTTCTGCTCAATTACTTCCAAGTGGCTGAAATTGGATCAGTATTATCCCTTCTCAGAACTTTTAATCTGAGATTTGAGCACTGTGTGAGCAAAAAATGAGAGCAAACAGTCCCTCCCTTCTCAATTTCCTCTAGAATCCAATATCTGAGTCAGTGACATCAACAACCCCACCCCCTTTTGCTGATCTGTCGAAGCATATAAATGTGGACAGAGCAGTAAACATGCACTGGATTTAATTAATGTGGAAATGAGTAAGTTATTGCTGTTTTCCAAACTAGATTATTCACTAATAACTCATCACACAGTGATAGGGCACATCTGTATAGGGTACACTCTGTAGTTTGTTATGATATGTGTATCATGTCTTTAGGCTACTCTGATTCAGAGTTATGAAACCAAGAAAACAACATGTTGCTTCCCACAAGGTGCAGATATTGGGTTGTAAGAGTTAGTCAGATTAAATAGAATAGTGAAATGTAGAAAGTTTTATTTGCCTTTACAGCTGTTTTGTCATTTTAGAGCTTAAACCATGATTTGTGTTTTTAAGTGCATGCAGTCTCAGGACCTACACTTCCTGAACCTGTGAGAAACTCAAAGCAGTGGAATCTCCCCAGCTTCTGGCGCTCTACCTGCTGAGCTTTTATAGAGGGAGCCCCATGTAAAGACCCTACGCTCACTCTATTTTTAGGAGGCCAAATTAGGCTGGGCATGAAAAACCTGCAGCAAAAAATAGCTCAGTAAAGTTTAAAGGGAAGGTTTAATACCTACGAGGCTCATGTGTGGTCTCTGTTTCATTATAATGGGCTAATTTTCCACTCATGTGCTGGAAACTCTGTGCATGGCAACAGCTGCAGGAACTCCTGATGTTCTTTATGGAGAACCAACCTTTTTTTCATAGGGAAAGCCCAGGAGAAGCCCCTCTGCTACTAAACTGAAAACACTGCACTTGCCAACCTACTGGGTCAATGCTGTGTTCACCGCTGGGAGAATATGATTTCCATATTAGCAAACATTTGATGGCCATCTTTTTCATCATTCCAATGTCTAGTTCTGAAACTCCTTGTGTCCATTGTGAATGCTTTCATTAGCGAATTGGCACAGAATGTACAGTCTGCACTCTGGCCAACCTGCAGCTACGCAGCCCCATATACAGCAGTGGGCGCTATACTGTAACACATTCCTCACATAAACATTTTTAAACATTTCTGTGACTTGCACCTCAGAAGATCTTCTATTTATTTAATCCTGGGGATCTTTTTTGTGTTTTATGTGTTGTTGATTTTTTTCTTTTTTCAATTTTGGTAAAGCTGATCTTCAGCATTCACTACTGTCTGTCTCAGACTTTCACATGTATCACTGTTATTCACTTCATCTTTGAGTGCTCAAAAGATGTAAAATCATTGGTGTACAAAGTTGGCATTAATGAGTGGATGCACAAAGATGATGTTTCTAATTAAGTGGTCAGTGTGTGGAAACTCAATGAAGGTGTTTCTGATAAAGTGGCCACTGAGTGGAAGCATAAAGTTGGTGTTTCTTATAAAGTGGCCAGTGAGTGGAAGTAAAATGTGGGGTTTCTTGTAAAGTGTCAAGTGAGCAGAAGCATAAGGTAGTTGCTTCTAATAAAGTGAAGTATGCTTAATTGCACAGCTTCCACCCCATCGCTCACAGTCTTTCAGCAGCGTGTTCTATTAAAGACTCACATCACCAGCACAAATACTTCATTGTAAATTGCATTAAACCAGAAGGCATGTATAAGTGCATGTGATCTGTTTAATCAGCTAAACTTCCACAATCAGTGCCTGGCAGCTCAAATAGTGACAGATGAAAAACAGTTTGATTGTTAGTAGTGATGATTTATTTTAGAGATGAGTTGTATAGTGGTTCCTCTCCTTCTGTTTCTGATTATAAACAAGTAAAGACATCATTAGACCGCTCTTTTCTCATTTATTAAACCAAAAATAGATTTAAATCATTGACCAAAAGACTTTCTGCATTTCATTAAATATTAACTCTTAGATGTTATTAGATGCAATTCTTTAAAATATACCGATTCTAAGTAGAAGCTGCTAGTCCTACTTCAAATCTTCAGGACATGTAAAGGATTTTTATTACATTTGAAATTTGAAAAGTTATTAAATTAATAAAGTTACACTTATATAGTGTCTCTGGGTTCCATCAGGGTTGGTATGTTGCTTTCCGGATCCTGCAAAAACAAAAGTATATAACCTGCATACATATATATTTTATGTTCAACTTGACCTAGGTACCCTTCAGGTCTTATGGCTTGAACCAGAGGTTCAATTATGTAGAGCAAATAATGAGGGGGATAAAACACATCCTTGACATGTACCTCTTTCTAGGTTAATTCTTTTAGAAAACTGACCATTAATCTTGACTATTACAGATGGTAAAGAACACAGAGCCTGAATGCTTTTAAGGCTTTCCTCATTAAATCTAAATTTCTCTAACACTTGATAACACTTTAACTAATACAATGTAGCTTATATAATGACCTTCTTGTGCTGTCGTATATTTGTCTATTTTGTACAAAACCTGACTGAATATTTTCTATTAAATCTGGTAATATTATTTCTAGTCTTTTATCTAGAATAGAAGCATATACTTTGTAATCTACGTTCAAAACTGATATTGGTCTATAGTCGGCAACATCTACTTTACCTTCCTTCGGTATTACAGATATCATTGCATCCATCCATGAGGGAGGGGATTCTTTTTCTAGAACTCAATTAAAACATCTAAGTAACGGGAGTTAGTTGTTCTTTTAAAATGTTATACCTTTCTGAGGGGAAACCATCTGTACCACGTGATTTAGTACTTCTCAGGTTACTAATGTCTGCCAAAAGTTCTTCAGCCGAGATTTCTGATGTTAAGAATGGATTTTGTTCTTGGCAAATAAATGAAAGTTCAATAGAGTCAAGAAAGTTCCTTATCATCCCTATCCCAGCATTTTCTGGTAGGGTATACAAATTCTGATAATGTCTCTGAAATGCCTTTAAAATGTATTTGTGTTTAAACATTATTTTTATCTTTAATATGTTATTTAATTACATTTTAGTTAATTAAGGCCAACATTTTAGTGGATTTGTTTTCCCTGCTCATATCTTTGCCTGGCAAATCTATAGTTTTTCAGTCTCATCTTTATAGATATGATTAATTTCTTGTCTTGTATTTTCAGGGAGTAGTTTAGGGTCTTCAGTTTGACTATGTTCTCTTTCCATTTTTTTATGTTCTGCAGTTCATTCATTTTAACCAATCTCTTCTTTTTCATTCACAAAACAACTTTGAAGAAAATGAAAATAAGAAAAAGATCTAGAACACATCACATGACTGAGGCCTCTACACCTGCTGATGTCTGTGGTCTTAAAGTCCTTTAAATGACAGGTTAGTGGATGATGCAGTAAACATGATATTGTACTGCATCCTGCATCGACTTGACTGCCAAGGGACATATTCTGTTTTTGGACTTCAGCTTGGTGAAAAAGCTGATGTTCAAATCATCAAAACTACCATTTCCAGGACCTGAAGCAGGAGATCACACCATCTTCATCTTCAGAAAGCCCTAACAGAGTGGTGTACTTTCTGTTGCAATTGAAGAAGCTGGGTCTGCCACAGGATCTGTTGAGTCAGTTGTACACCACAGTCATTGAATCCATCCATCTGTCAGAGGTTTGGTCGGAACAATCACAAAACAGGTTAGGGCTGAAATAACAATAAAACAGCTGAACAAATCATTGCTGCTCCCCTGCCCACCCTCCAGGATATGTACTCTTCAAGAACCTGGAAATGGACTGCAATTCCTCCCTTCCAGCAGGCCCTACAGAAGCCTATTTACTATGACTGCCAGACACAGGAGCAGCATCATAAGGCTCTGGGATTATTATAGATGTCATCTTTTTGTCTTGGTGGAGACAACCAGTGAATGTGTGTGTGGAAGCACTATGTGTTAGACTTATCTGCAGTTGAAAAAAGGTGGGATGCTATTGGATATGCTATCAACACTCAACCACTACCACAAAATCTACAGGAACTGTGTGAGAATATTCAAGCTGTATGGGATGGATTATCACAGGACAACATAAGGAACCTTTACAACTCCATGCCAGACATCTGGCCTGTTGCATTAGCAAACATGGCTGACCAACGTCATACTGAGAGATACTACTTTGGTGTGGCTCAATAAATATTGTCCACATTTTCTTAGGTTTAAGCTTTTCAGTTGCTAGGATGTTGTTTTGCTGTGGTTAAGTGGACGTTGTTATCTCAGGAAGTTGCTAGGGATGATGTTACATGGTGGTTCAGTGGTTGGTAGGGTGCAAATATTAAATACTTATGTTGTATCCGATGGTTGCTAATATGTTATTTCAAGATGCATCATTAGATAACAACGGTGTAATGTATGGTTAGGCAGTCACTGATGAATTGGAAAAATCAGAAATGGGTGAAATGCAAAGCTGTATTGATCTGAATTCAGGCTATGGACAGTGCACACCTAACACAGCACAGATCCGCTGTCTTTGCTAATAATACCATCACTGTTCATGTCCAGAACAGTGCCAACATTTTTGCCCCAGAGCGAAATCAAACCAACAAAGGGTTCTTTGCTTCCATTTCTAGGAACATTCAAAAATTCAAAGTTAACTCTTGTAATAATACCCAGCATGCATCTGTTCACAATGAACAGCAAGGAAGTGTATCACTTCCTTTACAGAGGCTTTAAAACAGATAATATATGCATCTACAGTACATACAGCGGCTACAATACCCACAGTAAAAAGAGTACATACAGCAAATTCTACTCTACTCTTCCATTTACAAAGGTTTAAATACTGAATGATAATAAACATTTGCCCATAATTTAAAATACTTAAAAACAAAGTACTGGACAACTGCACATCAACCCATGTAGGGCCTGAGACAAGGAGGGGTAAAATTAGATGGGACCTATGTCAGGAACCCACCTTGCCAGCATTCCATCCATGTAAGCTCCACAAAGGGAATATCAGTGCGCATAGGAGTTACAATGTCCAGAATGTGGTGGAAACGAAATAAAAATTGAACAATATAAAAAATGATAGATTTAGTTTGGAATGTTGTGCATTGTTTTTTTTCAGAAGGGAGGAGAAACACACACACACACACACACACACACACACACACACACACACACACACACACACACACACACACACACACACACTACCCAACCCATGCCTCCTGCCCCTGCCCTGGGCATGTGCATTGGAGATTAGCCATGCGACGCAGGTCATGTAGCCTTTATGAGCCAACAGAAATAAAACTCAATGAAAGTGAAATGTTGGCATAATTTGGTGTCTTCCTGGTCCACGTCACTTGGCCTCTGTGTACTGCACATGTGCACACAAATCAAAATGGCATAATGACAACCTGGATGGGCAAACCAAAGTAAATTAAAAAGAAATAACTAATTAAAATCACATTATTCCACTACTGTCCACAGAGAAGAATCCTGTGATCTTCCATTGGTATACTATTAAAAACAATAGTGCTTCAAAGGTGCCAAAGCGATGCCACAGAAGATCCACTTTCAGTTTGTGGATATATGGCATTGCTTTTAGCACAGTTTGGAGTACATTTATCTGGGTCAGAGTTTAGGTGCTTGTACCACTAAGTGCAAATCTAATGAAGCAAACTTCAGATAAAGAAGCTAACTGATCAAGATCGGAAACTGTATACATTTGATAAAATGACAATTTGCCAATGTGTGGAAATTTCTAGTAAATATATCTGACATTCCAGCCCGCCAGGGAGTCTCGATTCAGCTTCTTAGAGACTGACATTGTGCACCACACATCCAACCACAGTATGGTTTTACTTTAGGCATCACCATCAGCTTCTGACTGAGCACCACATTGACTGTCAGGCCTAATAAAATCATCAGCACACAAATGCCCATATGAGGAGGAGGACTTCTCTTCATTTCTCTTGCAGGGACATGGCAGGATCATTCGCTTCCAGCACTCGAAGGTGAGAAATCTTGGCTTGGTACCGGAGTGCAGTCTCGGGTTGCAGGTCTTCTTATACATTTATTCATAAAGTCTTTTGTGTTGGTGAAAGCTGGTACATGGGTCTCTGATTTGATATATGGAGGCTCACAAATCATTTTTCTGTGGCCAGAACAAAACATATATATTGTCCTTGAACATAGAAAGAAAAAAGTTACATTTTATGTGGCGTTGCAGACTGTAGGCTGTAAATGACTGAATTGTTCTTTTAAGACAGCTAGTCAGATGAGGTAAACTAAATACTAATTAAATTAAATGGGCGAAAATCTTGCAGTGATGTGAGCTAGTTTGTGCAAACCTGCTGTATATTTAAAAAGCAGGACTCAATATAGCTTCTAGACATCTACTAATAATACTTATTTGCATATGCTAATGTGAAGATGTAAAGGAAACTACAATAGTTTAATACATAGCATTTTTATCATGTTTAGATATTATTATAAGCATAATCATCACCACCACAACCATCGTTATTATTATTATTATTATTATTATTATTATTATTATTATTATTATTATTATTATTATTATTATTATTATTATTATTATTATTATTATTATTATGCCCTGCAGAACATCCAGTAAAACCCATATTTATGACAAAAAAGATGAATAGAAAAAAATGATTTGGATGAAAAAAAATATCTGGAACAGTTTAGAACACACAATAAAAACATAAATACTAATCAGGGATCACTTTTCTTCATACTACAATAATGATGAATCATCTACAGATGGAAAAAAGGAAACGTGCTGTTAAATAGTTAGTGAGTCAACAGGACTCAAAGACGACGGGATGTAGAACAGCTCGTTCTGTCATTCATCTCTTAACATTTACAACTCTCAGATCAACAGTACGGTATTTACGGGAACATTCTCCTATCTGTCTTCATAATAGCACTCTAAGTGACAGTTTTGAAGTGAGATTATGATCTCTGTGTGATTGCCACTCATCTTCGAGGGCATCATTGTGTGGTTTGCTTTGAGAGACTGAGCCACAGATGAAGGCCTAAAATGAACCTGCTTTCTGGCAGTCTGTGTCAGAGTCTCTTCAGTGAGATTTATGTGGCTTTCTCCTTCAGAGGGTGTGGTGAGACTGAATAAAGCTTATTTATGCCATGGCCGCGTAAATCAGCCACACACTGTCAGGATCAACATGCCTCTAACCTGCTAGCACACGAATCTAGCATTACCCAGCAGGCCCCATACCATCACAGTGCCTCAGACTGACTCAGCACCTTCCCACACAATCAGAAAATCTCTCTTTTTCTCTATCTCACACACACACACACACACACACACACACACACACACACACACACACACACACACACACACACACACACACACACACACACAGGCTTATGCAGAGGGGTTTAAAAGTTGGCATCTAAGCAGTTGGCAAATAATTGTTTGCATAAACATTTGTTGAAATGAGTTATTACTCCTAATGCAGAACTGAATATAATATATTTGATAACTTGTATATGAGTGTAATGTGATAATGTGTGTATGAGATTGAAGAAAATATTCAAAAATATTGTTACGTTTTACTGTATTTATGTTTACCTGCATCTTTACTTAGCTAGAACCTCTGCACAGTAATGTACAATGTCAAACATAAATAGATTCTAAGAAAAAACATAATAATATAATAAGTAAATGCTTATTCGAGTATGAAAAATCCATTTTCTGCATCATTGTAAATTTAGGAAAACAAGTATATAGAGGTTGTTATTGTTTGCTGCCACACAGGGGCACTTTCCCGCACCTTTTTTAGGAACCCTCTGAGAGAAACATTTCTAGAAAGAGGAGAAAGGTAGATTGTGTTTGATTAGATTGCATTAACTCCTGCATGAATGCTCCACAATATGCCACATCACTCAGCCAGAGCATTAAAAAACACAAGCGCCAAACACAGTGGGGTTGAAGTCGGGGTAAAGTGACCTCCGCTGTGATTCGCCTTAGAAATCTGGATGTTTTTTCTTTCTTGCTAATCTGCAGTCCGTGACTGTTTCAGGTCTGCAGCAGGGAACTGGGAACATACCTTATAGAGCAGAGCAATAAAATAAAATCAGCCGCCAAACAAAAAAAGGCAAAAGAATGGACACAGAGCTGTGTGCTGAAAGGCTGGCCTGCAAAAAGTGAAAGTGGCATTGTTGGGCTTTTTTTTCAGCATCAGCAGGGGGAGCACCCCAGTGGCTGCCGCAGACCACCAGGTCAGGTCACGTGCTGCCCAAGGTTATCCGGGGGAAAATGGGGGGAACTAAAGCCGTCCAACAAACGGCACTCAGCGGCTTTGAAGTCAAAGAAAGCCACCTCATCGATCATTAATTTAAAGGCTTTCTACTTCTTTTCTCTCACTGGCTTTTCTTTCTCATGGTTTTCTTCACTTTTTTGGGAAGAAGACTCATAAACACCCAAATAATTCAGAGGAGAAATAACATTTAGGCTATGTTTACTGTTTATTACTGTAAAAGGATCATTAAGAGCTTTTAAGAGGATCATTCATTCAAGTAAAGCACAAATGATGCATCACTGTATGGCTGTTTCTCCATTTAGAGATTTATTCAGATCAGATTCAAGTCTTATTTGTATGTAGCTTCAATTTTCTTTTCTGCCCAGTGTAATAATTTCCATTCCCCTAGCTAGAATGGCCCCATCACATGATGCTACCCAGAGTGAGAGGGTGAAGGCTAGCCTAGCATGTGCTACCTCCATACACATAAAATTAGGAGGAGATGCTTGGAGGACAAATCTATCAACTCATTTTGTTACATCAGCGAATCTATATCCACAGTGGCTAGCATTGCATTAAGTAATGGGAATATGGAGAGCAATACTACTCATCCAATGAGGCCAGACTGATAGTTACAAAAACAGATATTTAGGAACATAGATTTACTTTGTGTATAGTTTTGAAATAGCGGTTAGTGTTCTCCTTCAAGAGTGTAAAGCATCAGAGGTGTTTGCAATAAGATTCTATACACATATGGCTCAAATGTACCCCAACAATTTCATACCGTGTGCATGATTTTCACTAATTTGTATATACATTACGATTCCCTGGTGATTCCCTGGCCCAGTGCTTTTGCATTTAATGGAGCTTATACAAAAGGAATTAATGGGCAGCATGGATACAAATGTGAAAGCTATGGATTTCACATTCTAAATTAAAGTAATAGTTTGGGTTAGGGTTTCCAGTCCAGTAAAAGCTAACCAAAATGCACAATGTGCTAGGATACATATTGTATTTAGACACTATTGGATCAATGCTTCACTGCTAATATACTTCAAACACAGTAAAACTGCATTGCTGCTGTTTCTAATGTTGTTTTAAACATACAAATTTGGGACCATCAAGATGTTTCTCACTGGTTGCCAAAATACAAGTGATGCCTCAGTTTACAATAATGGCTCAAATACAGTGTCTTTTCCCATTCTGTTTTCAGTATCCTAGAGTTGATAATACACAAATGACTGTGCAAATTACATAACGACTTTGGAGGGAGTTAGCCAAGAACATGGTGGACATTCCAGATTTTCATAACAGGCAAATATTCCATACGTGATCTATATGGACCGAGCCAAAGCATTGACATGCCCTGACTTGGTAAGTGATTTAACTGAAGGAAGATGTCTCAGGCCAAGCTCCTTAGAGACCATGCTAATTGGACAGGTCAAACAACGCATGTTGGGAACGGATGGAAAAGTTATTATTATTCATGTCATTATTGAATTGGAGAGGTTAGGGTATTCATTCATGGTCTAAAACTTTCCATCTTTGTCTTTGTAATGTGCTCAGAAGATTCTGGCCAGGAGGTATCAATTTTCTTCCTCTGGGATTGGCTTCTTTCAGTAAAGTGAAATGCCACCGAAGAAACACTGGTGCACTGTAGCTTAATCCTCTTTTAAAGTCCATTTAGAGGGAGTTTCCTGGAGGAACATTTAGAGTTCCCCCATGTTTGATTGCTGTCGGAGTCGTCCAGCAACTGGACCTTCTAATCCATCTGTGCAGTGTGGTCCAATTTTCTAGAGCTTACCCTGTTTGTGATCAGCACAAATCGGACCAGAAGCTCAGCCAGGGGTCACAGAGAACGGGCCCTTAATGTCCTCGTATCTCCCTTAGGCATCTCGGCTGTGATTTCATTCAATCACCCGCAGCCCTGCTTCCAGGAATACATGTGCTTCTGTCTTTTTTACCACCAACCACAATCTTGGTGACTTCAGTCTCTGAGGTTAATTTTTTCAGAAGTTTCACGGAAGCACTACTGTCCTCTCCAATATACTCTGTAATTACCTGATCTATTATTTAAGGTGTGGAAGGTAGACTTTCAACAGAGTCCCAAGGTCTGAAGTAGAATTCAGTTTCAGATGATTATTTTGTTTTTTTGTTCTTTTATAATTCAGCCCTTGTGCCAGCACACTTTTGTGCTTCTTCTGCTCAAACACATCTTCTGATATTAAGAATCCACATATGGCCACAAAACACTGCATTATTCATATAAAATGTCTCAACGCCATATTCTGACAGCGGTTCCAATCCAGAGATTGAAACTCCAAATTTGACATAATCTAATGCCATGATCCACCAGGGATTTATCATATATTAGTCATATATTATTAGCAGAACCATTTCTGGATTTTGGGATGTTTCACACAATGCACTCTACCAATGACCTAACATCTACCCTACTATATATGCCATAACAATCACCAGGGATAAAATTGCAACCATGGAGGAACACCATAGCAATTACCAAGCAACACTGTAGATTCCCCTACAGATCCTAACTATTTGGAATGCCATTCCATGTTATTATTATGTCAATATACATGGTGTGTCAATAATGACAATTACTAGCAACACCCTGATATACTATAACAATCACCAGTGATTCCATAGCAACCACTTACTCACACCATAGGAATGAAATAGGAGAAACTTTTGTGGTAAAACCACCCTTTAAACTGCTGAAATTATGTACTAAATCAACAAATTGCAAATAGTTCACTGTTTTCAAAAGGTATCCTATTGTATACTAATGCAATGATATTTTTGAGCATTTCCATTGATGCTTTGAGCATTAAATGTTCCTTTAATGTCAAGGGCAGCTAGTTAGATCAAATAAATAAGTCAAATGCAAAGAAATGCACTTTAAGGACAAACATATTGATACACTTGCTCATTCATTCTTTCTTCTGGGTCTATACTGACCAATGAAGGCTTTCTTCTAGCATTAATGTGAGGATCTGATTGCTTGTGAGGTCAAGATGCTAGATTTTCACAACCCACCTCATCCCCAACTCCCCAAATGCCAAAATAGATGGCCAACATTCCATAGAATACATTTCCACTGCTCTACAATTCAATGCCATGAGCTTTATTCCCCTCATGTGTGATTTAGACTTTTGCTTGACCCAGAATTGGACTGATCAAATCAAAAATATACTGCTGACAATAAAATTGCTGAATTTTCATTGTTTCTCACCAAATGTGAACTCTTCGGCCTTTTTATTTTGTCATTTTCTTCCAGTTCAATCATTTGTAATTGCAGTGTGAAAGCCGATCCTCTGCTGTAGGCCAGTATCTTTAATCTAGGAGGCTGTGCACTTTCACTTTGATGCTTGTGAAGTCACAACATTGTCTCAAATAACACTTTACAGTCCAGAGACTTCAAAGTCAGCTGGAGGTCATGAAGGTTGAAGGTGGAAATAAACTCAATTCTAAATTCAGTAACTTTCTATTATATATTTTAATGTGTAACTGTGCTGAATGAAATGTCTTGCATCCCATTCATTAAGCAAAAAATTAATAAAATTCAAAATCAAGGTCAGTTCTGCCACTTCAGCTCCATTTCTTCAGAGTTTGAAGTTTCACTTCCTCAGAGCACATCTATCATCTTCTAGCCCATATTTGATATTGGGTTTCAGTGACATTAGGCTCATGTGCAGCCAACCCACAGCATCCCATTCTACTGGTCATTGTTTTTCTCATATACAAGAGGGTAGTCAGAAATAAGACCACTCACTTCATATACAGATCCTTCATTGTTTCCCAATATTTCATTATAAAAAGAAAGAGAACAATCTCCTAAATGAGTGACTGTCCCTCTACATAATAGCCTAATTTAGAAAAGACCTTGTTTAAAGGTTAAGCTGAAGTATTTATATTGTTCCTGATTTACCACCTGCTCACAAAGGCCTTCAGGCATATTTTCAGTAACTACACACTTAAATATAATCAGCCAAAAATAAAATATGACAGAGATAGATACCATTGGAGCACTATTGTTTCCCAGCAACCTGCCTTAAAGGAAAATTTGAGTTAAATTCGGTGAAAGTTTCCTCACTATTTGCTAGCTCTCCGGTCTGTTTGCACGCTGGAAAAAGTCTGTTTTTTACACCCAGCCTTGGTGCTGTAAATGGGGGAAAAACAGAAGCATCTTGACTTCCAGCAGGGGGCATTCCTGCTCATCCACAGGTTGAAGAGAACATGTGCACACAAGTAAAGATGGCAGAGAAACAGCTGAAGAGGAAAAAGGGGGACCATCAAAACTTGATGGATGCATGTGTTACCTTGGCAATGCACATGCATGATTTTGGGGGGCAGAGATTCTGAAAGAGCATTGAAAAGAGTGGTTTGGTTGTGGTGTTGCTGAATTCAAATATCAACAGTTGTTTCACAGTTGTTTTCTAGAATTGTGTAAATTTCCTTTAATTATAAATGTTATGTAAATATTTGCAAAGAATTTCCCAAAACATAATGTTACCATTGTGTGTTTTGATTTGGTGCTTAACTTTTAACTCTATTTTAGCCTATCATTTTATATTCCCAATTCACACTCACTAGTTTGTGCTCTCCCATGACATAATTCCAAGTGACCTGACGCCAGCCTTTACCACTGGAGTTTCTTGGATGAGAAGGATGATAATAAATGCTAATTCTGCTGCATGTTAGGGAAGATGTCATATGTTGTCAGATTATGACATACTATGTTGTGTAATGTTGTGCTTTGTTACCAGCAGCAGTACCTGTCATGACAAATGCTATATTTATTTTTATAATGATTTATATTTGATAACATTTTACATTATAAATACATACCAATCAGTTATAATATTAGAACAACCTATGCAACTGGACTTTTTTTCTACTTTTTCTCGTGCACTATTTATATATATTGTATATTGTAATATAGTCTCTATATTATATATTCTTTATATTTATATAGTGTTTCTTTACTAAATTATTATCTCATTCTACCTTTTCTGTACTGTACTTATGTTGCAGCTGGAACCTTAATATCCCTGAGGGAACCCTCCCAAGGGATCAATAAAGTTCTAATACTATCCTATACTATCCTATCCAATCTTGAGTAGGTCCTTGTTGTGTCTCCACCAAAGATCTCATCATTCAAGGACTCCCCAAATTCTCTAAAGATATCAGCATCTTTTGAGTCCTGTAAGTTGGGGCTCTATGGATCCCATAAGTGAGCCTTGGGTGCCTGTAAGCCTGTCACTGGTTCATTGGTTGCCCTTCCTTGGAGCACTTCTTGAAGGTACTGACCACTGCATATGAGAAAATTCAGTCTTCAGTCTTTATCTGAGAATGCAAAATTGCCTGAAACCTGAAAGACATTGATTGTTACAGTCCAACTGAAATGCTTGCACTGCTGGAATGGAGGATGGAAGCTGTGAAAGCTCTAAGATGCTAAAGTTGCTGTGCAACAATAAAAGACAAAGATTTCCATCCACACCCTCAATTACACCTCATCTGCCTGCCCACATCAATATTTACCTCAGAGACCGCCATCACATCAGTGCCTCAATTCATATCACATATCCCCCCCCCTCCCCACACACACACACACACACACACACACATACACACAGATTGACTTTAAAAGGTTTTGGAGTAGACCTCCTAAGAGACATGGAGGGGTGCTTTGGTGTCTGTGTCAGCGGAGTACTTCCATTGTAGAAGCACAACCAAAACATGTCAGGGTTTTCCAGACGAGGATATCCCTCATCATTAGTCTGGACTGGATTCCCAGAGACATCCCAATTTGTGTTAGCAAGGGATCATGATACCAGCTGCTGTGCTGGAGCTCCAGTGGGGAATCCTGAGGGACATGTGATTTCTGGAAATTTAATAATGACTTGGAATATTACTCATTTTTCTTCACTGGCTGAAGTGAATGTGTCAAATTAAGTAACAGACAAATTAACCATCATTAATCATATTACCAATATACAGCATTTGGGACCATTTCATTTTAGAATGTATATACTTTATGTATGTTGCTTAAATATTTAGTTACAAATTAAAATACCCTACCCTTTCCCAACTTCATTAAATGGCAGTTCATCATTATTGTCATGTATCTCCAAAATGGCAACTAAAATGAAAGATTTCATGAGCAGAATGATGATCTAAAACACACTACAAAAATAACTCTTGTGCAAAAATTGCTTGTTAAAACTGTTCTGAGGCAAAAAAGACGCAATTGGTTCAGACAATACCCAATTAAAAAAACCAGCAGGTGGAGGTTTAGAAATGTATATCTGCTCCACAGAATATGTCAATACATTGCATAAAAGGTACAATTCATTTGAGATTTTCATTAATTTTATTTTTTTTTAACTGTATGCCAGAACAGATAGTACCCTGACATTTTCATGTGACAGTGTCTTGTGCACCTAGTGGTGCCAGTTACTGCAGAAGCATTTATTAAAGAAAAGATTGGATAGAAGCTGTGGCCATGAATGAAGAATGCCTAGAGTAGATTGAAGTTTCTCATTTGTTGTTTGTTCTGCCTCGGAGGCAGAGCTGCCTTCAGAACTGTTTTGAGTACACAGTGCAAAAATCTGTACTTTTTATTTACTACAGTTAAACTATTATGCTTAATCTACTGCTTTCCCCCACTGCTATAGTGTGTATTCAAATGTATCTATACATAGCTATAGATTGATAGATCTATCCTCATAGTACATGACTAATCAATCTATGATGAATAGGAGAAGAACTGAATTATGCCATATGTCTCAATCTGCACTGTTTGAGGAAGTAAACCTGTCTCCCATTGACTACGTGCTCTCTTTCACGGAGGTTGAGTCTTTCTTTCCTCTTTCCTCAAACATCTCTCCATCCTGTTCTGCTGTTTCAGTTCTAAGTGATTATGGGGGCCTAAAACCCCCTTGAATGGCAAACACATGTCTGAACACAGACGTTAACATGTACCACCTACAGCAGCAGACAAACGTTTGATCACCCCTGACAGAGTGGTGAATGTTTAGGATATGTTCATCTAAAGTCTTTTACTTATTTGATTGAAATTTCAGTAACACCTCATTAGGACAGCCCACTGTATCCTGTAATAATGATGACATCTCTTTTTAATTATAGAAAGTATCTGATTCTTAATTTACTCACCATTCAGCTGATAAATTCCACCAGTGAGTAAATCTTACTCTTTGTTTAAAAAAATAAAATAAAAAGACAAATTAAGAACATGTTCAGATAAAAAATTAAACTAGTCAAAAATCTTTTGGTAGACTCTGCTATGACTTTGGATTTGATGCCATGCTACTTCAAACCATCACAGACTGTGGAAACTTCAAATTCGACTTCAGGCAGCTTGAAGTCTGTGCTTCTCAACACTTCCTTCCAGACTCTATGACTTTGAATTTGAGTTTCTAGATTTCTGATTTACATGAGCTATAAGCCAAAAGGTTTACATCACTTTACAAAAGGGAAATATATCACTTTACATGTTACACAGATTACCTTTTTGAATTACATTTTGTAACAATGTATACAATATATTTAGAGCTGCAGTAGTAACTAAAAATCTAAACAATGTTAAATTTGCTTGCAAAAACAACTGCCAAAAAAAAAAAAAATAATAAAAAATGAAAAAGTGCAGCAAGTAGCTACCTTACTAACTTAGTTTACTAGTCCTGGGCTGGCCCTTAACTGAAAATTATATAATGTGTTGTCTTCAAAATGCATTTTTAAAAACAAAACCTAGTACGTTTCCATTTTTCGACTGCTGACCTTCACATTGGATCGATATCTCATGGTGAGTGGGCAAACAGAAATGGTTTAAATTTGCATACATTAAAGGTAAATGTAAAGGTGCTCATAGACCCACTGTGCTGCACATTTAAACCATCCACACACAGTACACACACATACACACCAGTGAATTCACACACTAGGGGGCAGTGAGCACACATGCCCAGAGCAGTGGGCAGTGAGCAGCTTGTGAAATGTCTTGCTCAAGGGCACTTCAGTCAAGCCCTGCCAGTTCAGGGATTCACTCCATCAACCTTCACAAGGGTGGTTCTTTAAAGCCACTAGCCCAGAGTCCCCTGATATTATTACATGAACTTACATGTAACTTACAAAGTTACATTACTTTTCAGAGATACAATGTTTTATTCCAACAGCAACAGTACGGGGATTTGACAGGTAGAAGTGATAAAGCAAATGAAATAAAACACACACCACTGACCAATGCTAATCACATACCCACACTGCTATTGAGGGAGGCTAAATGCTAATTAGTGACTGTGAGCCAAAGTGTGTTATCATAGCAGCCACATTCACACTTGCTGAAGAGGGACTGGATAGAGGTCTTGGCCTCAAGACTTGCATTTTGGCCAATGCATGTGAGTGATTAATGCCCAAGGTCTTGAGGACTACCATTGCCACACTGAGATAAAGACACCACCTAGAGGTTGAGCTTAAGCCTGACACTTTCACATATAACAGAACACATCTGGAGAAAAATGCTCCTATTTTTTTTAAATTAGGATTAGGACCTGACCAATACATTCAGTTGCGTTTTTCAATTTGAAACTGTGGAGGAACCTCTTAAGGTGCTTAAGGTCCTCCATTAGTGAAGCATGCACAGTTAAAACACTGCCTGTGAAGTTTACATGGATATATTGTTAAATCATTCAAGTTGTTCAAATAGGGTGACCACACGCAAGGGTATAGCAGTTGTGAAGGTCACAGATGATGCGACCCCTGCATTCTTGTGGGAGCCCAATTCTGCTGCCTGCACTTTTTTTCATTCATGCATGTCCTCAAGGTTTATTGCAGCCAGATCTTACTTACATCCATTGCAAAAATCCCAGCTTTGAACTCATGTTCAGGTGGTGTCAATTAGTTTGTGTTTATTCAGTTGCTTTTATTGGTGCTGTAGTGGTAACTTCTAAGCAAGAAAGCAAGCACAGGTACAGGAACTCCCAACAGAAATCCTGCAACTCATGTTTCAGTTTGAGCAGGTCGTTGAGGTCTTACATCAATGACTCACCCAGAATCACCCCCCTTTGTCACTTCCAGCATCTTATCTCCTGTGCACCTAGAAAGCAATGTATGAGATTTATATCACAGGTTGGGCAATCCCTCACTCTGCAGATTGGTGCCCCTTTAAAGGTTAATTGCCCTTGCTAATTGTTCCTTCCAAAACTAATGACATCACTCCTAAGGAACACGTCATGTCTGCGTGAGCAGAAAGGCCTCTACCAGTAGCTTCATGCCATTAAACTTCAGAAGGACATGGAGGCATCAGCAAATCCACAGGCCACTCCAAATGTTTTCCATTCTTCAGTTTTGTTTTGGAGGTGTAGCTGTGCTAGATGCCATTCAATAGTAACGCAATACAAAATACCACAGAGGTCAAGTTCATCTCACAATCTTTTTCTGTCTGGTAGTGTGGGGAAAACAAAACAAAACACTGATTCAATTTAAAGTTGCTCCTGCAGAGATGCCCCAAACTGATGGAGGACCTCTTTCAGGAAACATTTTTTCCAAGATAAATTACAGGCAGAGACTCAGCAAACAAAAGCAGTGAATGGCTATGATAAGACGACTCCCTACATCACCTGCAGTCTCCTCTGAGAGACACCTTGCAGTGAGATAAGAGGTATGGAAGAGAAAACCGAGTCTCCATGCTTTTCAGGCTTAATGAGGCCGTCAACCTTGACATGCATGGTCGGAAACAGAAAGAGTCAAAACCAGGTACCGGTGCCAACTGCGATAAGACACTATTGCCAGACATCAACAACTGTACACTGACTTTTACAGACATTTTGGATGGAAGGATATGTTTGTGCTAATTTTAATTCCATACTCTGGGTGTTGCTAAAATATCCTACTCATTAAAGACAACCAGTTTTTATTTGACATCTCAAGCTGTTAGATGAATGGTCAGAATTTCCAAAGAGATTCTTTGAATGAGCTACGGATCTTACATAACATTAGAAGATGCTCAGTATCACGTATACACCATGGGGGGCCTGTGAGGGTTAATGCCTTTTCACTAATAGGTTCATCCTGATGTCTGCTTACATCAGTGTCTTTCTAAGTGGTGCTTGACTCTCTCACCTCCGATAAAGACACGTTAACAAGTTCCTATCGGTCAGCAGACAGTTATGCTCACTAACCTAGCACTTCAAAAGCAATTCCAGGAGTACAGCTGAACTTTCCGCAAGGTCTGGACACAATCACACTCTGGGCTTCATACTCTTAATCTGGTGGCTCACTTTTTCTATAGAGTAAACAGTTGCAGATAATTTAAGGCAGGTGTAGATTTGTTTGGATGTACTGTGCCTAGCCTATGCTAAGTCCACATTCACCACTTCCCGGAGGTTTAAGTGCTCCAAAAAAATCCCGGGTGTAGTTTAGGTCACTTCCCTCTTCAAGCTTTTCCACTGCTCACCATGGGAGGAATTTTGATGAAGACTTTGAGGTCAGGAAATTGATAAAAACATACAGGAGCCTCCCTGGAAAACTGTTGGAAGAACCTCTGGCATTATGAAATACTTCCTAAAATAGGGTAGTGTACCGGCACATGGGTAAACATTTTTGTTGCATCCTTATCAGCAGTGATTCCGTGCCAAGTTCTGGTTACTCATTCTTCCTTTTGCTGTCTTACAGTTGAAGGAATGCACATTGTGTAGAGTTGCAACCTACAAATGATATCAATTTTTTTTTTGTATAGCATTCTTTACAACTGATGTTGTCGCAAGGCAGGTTTACACTAATCCAGAAAAAAGAGGAAAGGTCATCAACAAGTATCTCATTAACCCCAGGTGACAGTGGCAAGAAAAGTCCCTCAGAGCCACAGGGAGAAACCCTGGGAGGAGCCAAGACTCACAAGAAGGCACCCCTTCTCTTTTGATCAAACTACTCATAAATTATTGATAAAAGTAGTCATCAGACCATCCATTCATCCGTCCATCAATCAATCAATTAATAATATAATCACAAATATTAATATTCAATAACTCATAGAACCTGAGAGCCACACTTTGAGGAATGTAAATTTCAGTGCATGTTTACTGCTCTGCCCAAGTGTACCTGCTCAACCTGCATTAAGAGGTGGGGCTAATTATATCACTGGCCCAAATATTGGGTAATCGAAAAAAATTAGAAAGGAGGGTCTTTTTTTTAATAAAGAGTTTCTGAATAAAAGTTCTGAGAAGGGATAATAACTTTTATTTTTACTTTTTGGGATTACTGTCAAGTATTTTGAACAATGTATTATTGTACATATACTTGTCACTTGCAAATATTTCATCAAAATGATTGTATTTTCAGTTCAAAAAGCACTCTGTATGATCAATTTCCAATATCAGAGATATGAAGCGTTTTTAGTCCTTATAAGCAAAAAAAAAAAAATTAATTGTAGGCACAAGTTTGATCAAAAAACAAACACATTCATACTGAATTAAGTTTTCACCCTATACTTGAAGACTGATGTAAATAACCAACTCACCAATTGTGTTGGACACATGGAATTTGGCCTCTTACATCCATGCACACACACACACACACACACACACACACACACACACACACACACGATAGGTGTTTTTATTTGTTTGTATTTTTTTTTTAATAAAGTCAAGTATTTTGAAGGACTTATACATATCCTTGGGAATCTAATCATTACAAATAACCTCATAACAAATCAATTAAAATTATAGCAAAATTTCTTTATTTGCAAACATAGTGAAGGTGCATGTAAATTTGACCAAAGCATAGCCAAATGTTGTTCATTTTCAAGTCAAATGATGACACATTTTTACCCAGAAAATATAATTATATGTGTGACTTTCTCTTATAAATACTTTTCAAATTTTCTGACAAATAAAAGTACACCAAACTACACATTTGTACTGCAAAATTGGCCTATGGTTATAAAGGTTAACATTAGGTAAAGTTTGACATGGTATTTAAGCAGAGGACACTCATCCTAAATTTTATGTTTCATTTGAAAACCAACAATCCTGTATTTGTTCTGCCTTTCACTCAGCAGCAGTCTTTTCTCTCAGTCCAGGGATTTGTTCTGTCAAAACCCTTCTTAGTCAACATCTGCCTTGTGTAACTGCTGTCTGACAAATTAGTAGTGTATACTGTCCACAAGATCTAAACAGTAGTAGCACCCACCAGCATCTCTGTTTATGCTAAAATGAAAGATGTTTGTGTGAAATGTGTTCTTTATTATCAGAGCAGTGCAGAATATGTTGTGTTTTAGTTTGCTTTACTTTGCTTTGTTGAAATTGAAATTGAGCTTGGCATTTTTAGTTTTCACTTAAACAACCACGCTTCAAACTTGCATACAGATTTTGTGCATTTATGTATTACACCAGAATTAATCTTTGACAAATAAACATTGAACAAACACAATTATCCATAACTGCGTCACGGTCACACTTTCTGTGGAAGCTTGTGGAACTTAATGAAGTTCTAAGGTTGAAGTCAAACAAAAATGTAATATTGTTACCATCACACAAAACCCTCATTTCCAAAATGCCTTTACAGGACATGAAAAGACAAGAATATTTATGTATATTTTATTCCAAATCATTTGGAAGCAATTCTATTGGTCTATCCATCATGAAATTTTGAAAAAATGTAAATAACATTATGTCAAAAAGGGAAAAAGTATAAATCTCTACAAGATTTGTCTGTCAGTGGCAATTTTCTAATTATATTAAGATTATATGTCCTTTATGTGTGTTATGTATCTCATGTTCCAATAGGTAAATTGGTTCTTCTGTCACAAAGTGTGCAGATGAAGAGAGGTGGACATACAAGAGGTGGGGTTTATAGAAAAGCATGAACATAGGAAACAAAACAAATGCAGAGCCCACACGCTAACATTCAACAAAACACTCACACGACTTAATGGAACAGGGAACTTAAATATGTAGACAGAATGGGACACGCCAGGGACTGAATGACAAATGGGCAGGGCTACAAGTAAGACACAAATTGGAACGGGGGGAGCAAGGGCAGAGACAAGACAAAAACCAAACACTAAGCGAAACACAATACCAAAACAGAATGGTGACGAGAAGGGATACAGATACATGTCAACATCAGTACATTACTGTACTGAAATTGATCATCCAGAGTGTTTTTGAGCTGACAATGCAATAATTTTGATGAATTATTATGTATTACAATTATTGGAATGAATAAATATATTACAGATATTTACAATGATAAGATCTACACAATACTTGAGAGTATTTAAAATACATTTGATGCCTGTGGGTTATTCAGATCCTGAAAATATGAAGCCTGGAAAATGGCATGTAACTTCCTGCAAAGTGCAGGTCATGAGTTCCGAGACTCCAAAGATTGCTGTTTCAGTTTCATTGTTATTTCAGAACTATTGGACGATCAGTTCTGCCACAAAAACTCATTCCAAAAGATATGGAATAACAAGATATATAGGACACGGTTACACTGCTCCACAGATCCGTGCTATTTTTTAGCACCTTATGCTCATCTGTAAACTCATTCTACTGGTCAGAGCTTTTCTATGAAGATTAAACTCTGAGAGTGTCTGTGTCTCCAGCTGAAAAGCCTAAAAGAATCTAAATTCACTCACTAAGAGGAATCACTGAATAATTTAGGGTCATGTAGTGTGTATTATGTTATTTCAGTATTTTTCTTCATTTCATGGTCCATCCTAGAACATAGAACATTGATTCTGCGGCATATCATTGTAATGCCTGCTCCGTCATCCACTCAGATAAAGCCTTTTTACTTTTAACAAGGATACACTGTAGGATACATTGACATGAATGATGCTGGGGTGACTGCACAGGTGGCTTGAGTGATGATGAAACTGCACGAAATTGATCTAGTTGGCTCCATACAACAGGTGCACTAAAACATGAGGTGGATTAGCATTATCTGCTAGAGCTGTAAGTGGGAGAGAATGCTCGCGTGGCTCAAAAGGCTTTGCTGCAGATATTCACTATGAAAAATATGGTGATGGTGATGACTAACAGACTCAAAAGCTCTTCAATTCAGGATGGAACCTGCTTTCATCTGCAGCCCACACGCTAAACAATATACAGAAATAAACCTTTCAAAGATCACTTCGCTCTCACTGTGGCAGTATGTTTGTATTTGTAACCTTTATGGTTTATTAGTGGATCCCTCTCAGAAATTCAACATGATCAAATGAGTTGAGGGGTAAGGTATCAGTGGTAAACCAGTTTCAAGTACACCAAGGTATGAAAAATGATGGCTGTCATACTGTGTACATTTGCTTATTACTGGTATAACATAAACAACAACAATATAACAGAGTTCCACAACAAAGAATCCCACAAGTTTCCTTCTTTAAAAATCAGGAGAAAATAATTAGCAGATTAACCCATAATGAAAATGATCATTAGCTGGATACAGTTACATGCTCTGTTCTAGGCTTCATATCTCAGGATCACAGTAACTTACAGACATTGGTGCACATCATAATCTACAAGACATACTGTATTAAAACATATCTTTCAAACATTATTGTATGACAAATTATCAGCAAGTAATTCAGCTCAGAAAACAGCTAAAATTTACTAATTTCCAACAGAATTAAATCTCAGTTTAAATGCCAAAGAAGCCTTTCAGTGCATGTTTACTGCTCTGTCCACATGTACATGCTCAACCTGTATGCAAACTCTGACTAATTGTGAAAAGGGGGTGGGACTAGAGGAAAATGAGAAGGGAGGGTCTGTTTGGTCTTATGTATAATAATAATAGTGATACATATATAAAAGCAAAAATAATAAAGGATATTCTGGGTGGTTTGTTGTTGTTGTTGTTTTGAGAATAATTATCATAAATAACCTTGTTGATCTAATCATTATAAATAATTCTGTATCTTCAGTAACTCTATTAATATTTACATCTTAAATGAAGAAATATTCATGTATCTTAGGATCTCCTGAAATAGGCTCACTGAATAAAGAAAAAGAAGAGGAGGAGGAGGAGGATGAAGAATTGTAAATTGTGAAAATCTCAAAAATGTCATTGCATTCTTTGGTAGCACACATCCACTTTCAGCCACCACTATCACATCATACACAAACACAACATCACCAGTTGATCATGTTCCTTGTAAGCTCATTTCATAGGCCATCTAACTCTGAGCTAAACAAGTAAGTTTGGAAAAGATGTTCTGTCCTACTAGGAGTCTGCACTGATGCATCCACAGAATTTAAACCCTATCTGGCAGCAGAGCTCTTCCACAAGAATTGGAGGATTGAAACATAAATGGAACAGATAGGGAGTAATTTCTTTAAATCTAAATGAAAATAAAAAATAGGAAATGAACAGTAGATGTGAAATGCTTGTGTGAAGGAAGTGGCATTGCATTACAGGGCCTGTGTTTGTGCACATGGCTTTCTTGGACAGTAATTTATCCTTTTAGGTGCAGTTCCAGTTATGCATATGTTGGCAATCACACCTAAGACGTCATCTGTTCATTTATCCTTCATAAATACAGCAGAGTGAGGAAACTCACAGGCTGAGAGAACAAGAGACATGCAGGAAACGTCTGTATTTTAGCCAGGTGGAGCTGGAAACACTGCTTAATGAGACCTGCTGAACACTCATATTATGTAAATTAAAGAGGAAAAACTACAAATGAGCTCATTCAAAGTCAGAAGGGATCATAATATTTTTGACAAACGTTTGAAAAATGTTAATTTTCTAATAAGTAAAAAACTAATTCCATAAAAATCTGAAAATACCACTGATAAGATTTGAAATGACTTAAGTCAGATGATTCTCTTATACATGTTAAAACACTTCTTTGACTTCTAAGGCTAATTGATGCTCATGGAGGCCTCACAATGTACAAGATTTAAAGGATCTGCTGCTTGTGTCTTGATGCCATTTCCCACAGAACACTTTCAGAGGTCTTTTAGAGTCCATGCCTTGAATGTCCATATCTGGTATGGCATCACAAGGGGGACCCTCAATATTAGGCAGGTAGTATTAATGTAATGGCTGAACCCTTGGAAAAAACAGGATTTATAAAAGGATTAAAAAACATTCCAGTGTCACAAGGGTTATCGCTCTTGACTCTAGACTGTCAATCTTAGCACCCTCAACAAAACAAGTCTGAAATGAATGAAGACAGTGACATCAATCATCTGCACTTAAAGTCAAATGCCTCCATGGCAACACTGCACCTGTCACAGCTGTGATAAGCACAGTGCTGCAACCTGAATTAAGCTCTGCCATTCAAAATGACTGGTTTGCTTGGCAAAAGGCAACAGTACTGACATTTAATAGTGACAAATGGACCACAAGCATTCAATTAACAGAGAACAAACACCTAAAAATACCACTAATGCACAATGCAATGTCTCAGTGTTGCTCAGTTTCCACTGTTAATATTATACACTTTTTGCTCTCTTTAGTAAAATGAATTACAGGCTTCCAAAAGTTTTACATTTATGGAATTTGATGCTCTTATCTAGAGTGACTTAAAAAAGTGCTTTGCTCTTCACTCAGAAAATACCCTTTGTAGTTTGTAGAAGCTAGAATTTAGACATATCTCAAGCATAGATATGACATACAGATTGGAGACCTCGATACTGAAATTGAATGTGTTAAATGCTCTTGAAGGAGAGGGTCTTCAGTCAGTATTTGACAGTAAGACAGTAAGTGACTCAGCGGTTTGGACCCCCAGGGGAAGTTCATTCCAACACTTTGGTGCCAGGACAGAAAAGAATCTGGATGCTTGTCTTCCATATATCTTGAGGGATGGTAGGTCAAACCAAGCTGTACTTAATATGCCGTTGCATTCTGGATCAGTTGGAAGGGCCTGATGGTACGCATAGGAAGGGCAGCCAGAAGGGAGTTGCAGTAATCAAGTAATGAAATGACAAGAGACTGAACCAGCAGCTGAGTGGTACCTCAAGACGAAAAAGGTCAAATCCTCCTGATATTGTAAAGGAGAGATCTGCATGATCAGGTCATGTTTGCAACATGAGTCGAGAACTGGTCATCAACAACTACACCAAGGCTTTGTGCTTCTGCCAATGGAGTGACCAATGAGCTCTCCACAGAAATGGCAATTTCAGCATGAGGACCATTGGTTTCAGGGATGTATAGCAGTTCAGTCTTGCTTGTTTTATATTAGTAAATGTATTATTTTTGTACAATGTTATAGATTGAGTTTTCTTCGCTGATCAATAGGGATGTAAGAAATACACTGAAGTATTCTTTGCAATACTGTATCAATTTTCAAAAACAGCATACATTTTTAATTAATAATTTGCATGTAAATATTGGCAGCAGACAGTGGTTCATTTTGACCACTAGATAGCAGTCATGTACGTGTCTTCAGATTCCCTGATTGTATAAACAGTCAACTTTTCTTTTACTTATTTTTTGCATATAGTTTAGACATATAATGGTGTATTATTATAGCATGACATTTTTCCAAATATTAGATTAAAAAAAATCTATCGTCCTCGTGTACAGTATCACAATATACAGTATCATAACTCTTGTATCGTGATATATTTCATATCGCCAAGATCTTGCCAATACACAGTCCTACTTAAACACTTAACCATTACTTATTTATTTATTTTTGCCTAAATGGAGACCTGCTCTGTATTGTAGTGACTTGAATGAGATGAAAGAACCTTGAAGGCTACATTATCATTCCCAGTTAAGCAGGACACCCTGTTTGCATCATTTTGATAGACGATATGGCATCATTGGGGAAGGTAGAAAAGAAATGTATCTGTAAAGGTTTGTGAGATTAAAGGCACCAGTGCCCTCCTGAACTTTCCCATTCAGAACTGGGAAATCTAAATAGACCTGCCGTTTGTTGATCTCTGCTTGTAACGTCCCTTCTTGTTACAGCCTTCCATTGAAGTTCCTCAGCTCTGTTAACGGATATGTTGGTTTAACTGGCAGCTCTTCCACAAATCCTGCAAATCGCTTTACGTCAGTAATTCCCTGGAAGGTGAGTCGGGTATTGCTGTTTTCACATCTTCCCACAAAGCCCTATCAGATCTGGCCCAGTGGGTGATTTGAGGTGATGATCTGTGGCTCATTCAGCCAAAGTCCTTCTGTAATCTCTGTCTCTCCGGCTGCATCAATATGCCAGTTACCTGTGAAACACTTTGTTTTGATGGATCTTTGAGGTTGCATTTGGCACTCATATCTAATATGTGTCGTCACGTGTAAGATTCGGATATCTTTGTTCAATCTGCCATGAAATACATTTATTTTGTATTTTATCCTGTTGATGTATAAACAGTAAGTGTACAATCCTGTATCCCATTTATTTGAAAGGCTTTTCTTTAATTGGCTGCATTATGGCCCAGTGACAGATGACAGTAGTCACATAGCATAGCCTAGTGTCGCACTTCTTTTTCATTGTTAATCCTAATTGTAATATACTAGTGCCAATAAAATTACAATTTCATGAAAACTTCATTCATGCTCAATTTCATTCAAAAAGGTAAACTGTTATTTTTTTATTCAGTACATTCTTTTTTTGATGAAGAATATATATATATAGAGGAGCAGAGGAGTCACGTAACTCCTCTGCTGCGTTCCCTTCATTGGCTCCCTGTAGCTGCCCGCATCAGATTCAAAACCTTGATGCTGACCTACAAAGCCAAAAACGGACCAGCCCCTCCATACATGATGGCAATGGTCAAAACTCGAGCTGCACCAAGAGCCCTTCGAGCTCCTGGCACCAAAATGGTGGAACGAACTTCCCCTGGGAGTCCGAGCAGCCGAGTCCCTCAATGTCTTCAAACGCAGACTGAAGACTCATCTGTTTCAGGAGTGTTTAACTCCATAAAGACTTTTGTTTCAACATGGTCTAAATGTGTGGATTCTCTAGATTCCAGCCTTATCTACTAGCTAAGGATGTTCTAAGTAAAAAGCAAAGCACTTTTGTAAGTCGCTCTGGATAAGGGCGTCTGCTAAATGCCGCAAATGTAAATGTAAATATATATATATATATATATATATATATATATATATATATATATATATATATATATATATGTACTAGGGGTGTCACCCAGGTACAATCTTTCATTAGGGTGAATACTATTAACACTAAATGTAGGTTTTGTGGATATACACTGAGGTGGAACTACAGTCTCTCATTAGGGTGAATATGTGAATATTAATAACACTCTAAATGTAGGTATAAGATAGGATAATTCTTTATTAGTACTGCATTGGGGAAATTCACTTGATTACAGAGGCAAAAGGAATAGCAAGGGATAGTAATGTCCTCAGTACAAGAAAATAGATAACAGCGCAGTGCAGTATCTACAAAATACAGTATGAACACTGTAAATTACAAATCACTCTGAAGAACATTATATATAGATTTGAAGATTATTACAGGTAATTGTACATTATGTTAAATTGGAAAAAAAAGCTGATTGTAGCAGGAAGGAAGGATATGAGAAGCTGCCCATTTGCCAGAGTCTCATGCATGGGGTGGGAGTCATTGTCCAGTAAGGATGCCAGTTTGGCTAACATCCTTTTGTCTCCCACCACCTTCACTGTGTCTAAGGGGCTTCCCAGGGTGAATATTAATAAAAATTAAATGTAGGTATTGTGATGTACACTGAGGTGTAGTTACAGTTTCTCATTAGTATGAATATTATTAACACTCTAAATGTATGTATTTTGATTTACACTAAGGTGGGGCTACAGTCAATGTTGAATGGGATTTTTACCAGGGTTCTGTAAATCTTATCCAACCTCACAAGAGTAGCTATGAAAGAACATTTGTGGGTGAAGTCTGGATGTGTCAATAATTCATACTCCTGTGGAGAGGCTAGAGGTGATCTTCACACACCCACTCAGTCCACTGACAAGTCAGTAACTCTGTGTGGCCCTTCAGGAAACTCTGGACTTGTCAGTCTCCTGCTGTTTCAACTAATCATGGAGACATGCAGACAATTGTGGGCAAGCAGCGGGATAACTGTTCGGGTTCAGAGGTCAGTGAAATGAAACATTGGCACTGAGAGTGAGGGAGAGTCTATTCAGCTGAATGGACATCTGCGATTTTGCAGAGAGACAGTTGATGTTAAGAAAGCCCATCCTAATCAATGTAAGCAGTCCACACCACTTACCACAAGTTCATGACCTCTTCTGAAACATTTCATAAACCTTCAGAGATAAGTATCTTACATGTACAATTATGGAGAATCTAAGTTATTTTGAAAATGACTCAAACTGCTGTTAGTACAATGCAACTGAATGACAGTCCCCAGTCATCAGGGGATCCAAATATTGGCCACTTTGGGTTCTATTTTAATTCTTGTCTCTAACTTTGCAAGTCAATTGGAGGAAATTCCAAAAATTCCAAGGAATTCCCAATGTAATCAAATCAATAGGCTAAGGAAATGAGGGCAATGGTTTAGCACCTCCAGTGCTTAATGAATGTATTTAAAACCACAAATAGCTAGACTAGGTCTTCTACAAACGGTAAATGCACTATAGCACTAATTACAAGTGTTTTTGGCCAGACTGCTTTTTCCTTCCGTGAATCACATGACTGGACTTCTCTTTCAGCTGAAGTAAAGGGGTTAACAGCTGTTGGTCTTTTCCTCAGAAGTCAGGAGACATGGCTATTGAGCACACACATTTGTCAGCTTGATGCTTAATTATTGTTTAATGTCTTAAATAATGTGTTTTTGTTAATTACTTCAACTGTGTTCTGCGAGAGCATTTCTTGTATTCCATCAACCTGCCCAGGGACTGCAGATGACAATTAGCCATTTGGCTATATCTGGCACATTTACATTATGAAATAATGATGTTGATTAATGTGTAATGTCCCTGTTATTTAAATAAATCAAATCAAAATCAAAACTAGGCGTTACTCCAAAGCGGCCAAAATTTGGGAACTTTTTGGGCTGGTTGATAATGGGTGCTCTTGCACTTGTTCGGTTATGTCAGCTAAAAGGCATTGTGGCTAGCACCCTTTGCATTGTGTTGGCTTATAGGACAGTTTATTTTGTTATAAGTCAAATTTTATATTTAAGCTGTGTGTGTACATGTGTTTACAGTGTGACTATAGGTCATAGTATACCCACCTATCCAGACATCAGTTCACCATGGGTCATGCCTGGTGTCTCGCAGAATGGCGTCTTTGTGAATGTTTCATAAGACATTTTGTAATTGCTTTTAGAGTCATATTCAATACAAACGGGATGTGAAACTGAGGAACGCCAATATTTTGTGTCTGCTAGCTGAGGCAATAACATCATAACATGTTATCTCCTGTACGGAAATTAAGCGGTAATGATGTCATTCCAGATTTTTCCCCACACACATAATGAAACATATACTGCATGAATAATGTTCTATGAATGATGGGAATTGTTTAGTATACAAAAATGAGCTCAAGTTGTTCCAGCACTGTGTCACCAGGGAAAACAATGAATCACACTAATCACAGTAACCTAGGATGAAAAATGCAAATTAAGGCATAAATAAGACCTAATGCTTTTTATATGACAGGAGAGAGCAATGGCAGTGTACACTACAGCAATGTCCACTAAATCCTATTGGGCTTCTCACTAAATCTTATTCAGCTTCGTGTTCCGGACTCTGATTAAGTCTAATCATTAATGGAATTACTGAGTTAATGAGGACTGCGTGTAGAGTCTACCTACTGGCAGGACTGACAGCTATGAATGTGAATTCTACTTAAGAAGCAGTTCCACTTCAACAAGACATTTCTTCTAATACTCTTAGATATTACAAAGATTGAATTTTAAATTCATTAAAATATGCTTTTATATTGTACAACGTGATAAGGTCAGCTTGTATTTCACAGTGGTTTCTTTGCTTTTACAGTTAAATGCCTTTGTATTTATACACACATGCATCTAGTTGGGAGTAGTTACAATTACTACACTAATGTGAGATTTGTTAATCTATGATTTCTTGGTTTAACTGCTCAGGGTGTAAATGTTGAGATTTATTTTTGTGTTATTTGTTTTTTTGTCTATAGTTTATTGTAAGTAAACATAGTTGTGATCTGTTCTGAAAAACTTTTATTATTGTAGTTTTCAGCAATAAAGTAATATGAGTGTCTACAAATAGCATATATATTAGTTATAGGGTGACATGATGCCACCGCAGATAGTGTATATGGATTCAATTATTTAAGGATAGTGTCCTATTATTCTATTCTAGTTATAGTTATAATTATATATAAAATCATCAAATAAAAATGTTATTCAAGTGTTCAAATAGGGAGACAGAAATTTCAGTGCATGATTAATTTACAATTGTCCTCCATTATTAGAATTCAGGTTGTTATTAAAGTAATACCATGATGTGTTTTGCAGTAAAACTTTATATATCATTTATAGAGACCATACGGTGTGTGACCCAGCCCTAACACTGACCCACTTTGTCACCATCCAGCACTGAGTCTAACCCAAACGATTATGTAAGAAACAGAGGAAATACAGTTGTGCTCAGAAATGCCAACATCAAAAAGCTGCACCTTCTCCAGTCCAGCTCTTAGTCTACTCTTAAAAAGGGGAAAGAAAACATCTCAATGATATAAATTTCGACTTCAAAAGGTGCCTGAATGCGAGGGGATGACAGAGGAAATGAAAAGACTTTCTGGGCAGCCCCTGTGTCTCAGGTTGCATGAGAAAACCTTGCTGCACTCGCCGCTCCAACCTTATCTGCTCTACTCGGCCTTAGTTGAGGACTTTGGGTTGTAGGAGGTCAGAACTCTCTACTGAGAGCTGTTTCTTCTGACCTGGCAGACATATAATAGAATGGTTTGGATAGGAAGGTGGTATTAGGCTAAATGTGGCTAACAAGTAGTGGAAGTTTATGTCCCACCAATTAGCATTATGGTAACTGCATGCCTAAATCAATACACTTATGTGGTTTCGGAAGGAAGAACAAAAGAAAGAAAGAATGGGAGACAGGCAGACAAGAAGGGAGAAAGAGGGAGAGAGACACAAATTAGCAGTGGGAGAGAGAAAGGATGAGGGAGACATAGGGAGGGTCTGTAGTGGTGGGAAAACACTGAGCAGACCCCAAGTATTCTTCACTTTCCGCTGGACCACCTAAAAAGCCTCTCTATAAACACAGCATGCTCTCTCCGACTCTTAGGTGTTGTAGGAAAACACACCTAGACCACGTGCTCACTGGATAATCTCCTTCTCTTCTTGAATTCATCATTAAAGTTCTAAAAAAATCGAATATAAGGTCTCTGAACCCAGTGCTGAGCGGGGAATAAGCCATGGATCTGCATTCTCTAGAGCAGTATTTCAACAACAAAATTTAATTAACAGTCTATTGTGCACCTCCACTTTTCATCCAATAAAGAGATGACATTGTAAAAATAACCCAGATACACAACAGGGCAAGCTGCCACCCCTGTCCCAGAATAAACCCAGGACCAAGCTGAGAGTGGTCCTAACTTCCCCCTGCCCTGCCCTGGCCTGCCTGCTCCCAACACACCTGATTTAAGGATCAGCTCATTAACAAGCCCTTTCAAATTTGCAGGCCAATTTTGAGGGACATTTTCTTAGTTTGACTTAATTTTATTCTCCAAAAACTAGAAAAGTATAGGATATATCACAGATATATTGTATTTTTGTTTGATGTTATTTTCAAGAGCTCCTAGGCTACTCACATTTGTCTTCATTTGTATTTAATATTTGTATGAATTTAATCATGGTTTAGTCAAATATTTACTTATTTGTAATGATCAGATTGGTGAGGATATTTATTATAATATTGTAGTAATTCTTCAAAATACTTGACAGTGGTCCAGATAAAATAAAAAACATCCTGAATATCCTTTATTATTTTTGTTATTTATGTATGTATCAGTATAATTCTCATGACTTTTATTCTGAAAATTGAACATTTTCCTCTTTAACTTACATGCTCTGGAAGGATACTCTGTTTTCCGAGTTGGATTACTGACAGATAACTCACCATACAATGATGGTTAGATGGGTATGTCTTGTAATTTGTTAAGATATGTTTCATGCCATTCTCTGATATGAAAATGACATGTAACTGCCCACAAAGTGCATATCTCGAGTTTTCAGAGGCATAACATGTTTGGGAAATGCTGCTCTAGAATGATTAGAGCTCAAGTGGCAGAACCGATCTTACAGCATTAGTAACTGACCACTGACCTGTGAGTGAAATCTTCCTCACAACAATGTTCTTGGGTTCTAACATCTAATGTTAAGGCTTCTCAGATGAGTAGAGGGTTATTGAATGGAGGTGCACCACTTCAGAAGGGCAATTCTTGTGGGCTTTATATCTAGGCCACTTTCTGTAGCGTTCATGTGCAGCTCTGCCATAGTCCAGTTTTCCATGGACAGCAATAGTTTAGAGCTGTTTTGGTGGCAGACAGGGCACCTATAAAATATTAGTCAGGTGATTTTAATGTTATGGCTGATCAGTGCACAATGACCTTGAAGTGAACGGAATAAACAGATCAAATTGAATTAAAACATAGCAATTTCTAATTTGTTCCATTAATAATTTTCCTTATTCCACTTTGTTGCTGGTGGTAAACTGTGAGCAGACTAACAGACCTGAATGACACATGAAATTACTCACACACCTCATTAAAACAGACTTAGATTAGCTCACTTAGTCCCAGTTTCTTCTGAATGAAGAGGCCTAGTCATGTGTGTGTGTATCTGCATGTGTGTCGACCTCATCCTTGTAACTTTTCTTAGAACAGAAGTGGTGTGTTTACACTGTGCAACGGCTAATCCAGCGGTGCTCTCCACTCCCAAAGAGAGCAACTCCAAAACTAACATTTAGAAATGAACAGCATGAATTACTACAAAAACAGAAGGCTACTTTAAAATAAACCCAGCTGATTTCACATTCTCTCGAATATTAGGTCATCTGAGACCCTTTTTTCTGCCACTTTTCTATGCTCTGTGAAAAATACGTGTATAAACAATCCCAAAAGTCTGGTTTTGCTCTGTCGGAAATGACTGGGTTAATGTTTCCTTTCCTCAGAAAGGAAAAAAAGAAATGCTCAGATGAACTTGTGGCTAATTGAGTAGTTTGGCCTAAGATTTCCTCCTATGCTCACCATTCAGCTACGCAAATATTCCCTTCCTTCACCGTTACCTCAGCATCATACCTGCTGCAGGCTTGGCATCTGTCTGAGAAGTGTTTAGTCTACTTACACACTGCCAAAAGCATCTCTTTGGGTCATAGGATCTCCCTGCTGACCTGTACAGGTATAACATGAGATTCAGTTGTAGCATCTATACATGGTGTCTCAAAAATAAACACTCATTGTTGGCAGATGGTGGCAGACAGTGACACAAGCTGTGGGTGAAGGAGGAAACTTGTTAGGCAATGTCACCAACATTGTGACCAGCTTGAATGCCGCCATCATTAGACTTTGTCATCAGCAACATGCATCAGCACCAGTCATATTAACAAACATGAACATCTGAGCCATTTTCTGAGCTCTATACACTCTAACACAAACTGAATTCTGAATTAAAGTTAGCAAAGCTTTGTGCTGCTCATAGGATAGTCCTGGATTATGTTGTTTACAAACATAAGCCTCCCATTAATGAATTAACATTACATGAGAAAACATCTGAACTTCACAGCGTCCAATAGCTCGTAACTATCATTGGCTTAGTGGGCTTGTCAGCTCCATTCGTTCTACTGTGTTGGTTAGAAATGAGACTCAGAGTTCTGTCCTCATTCTGGTCCATATTCAGCTCATGTAGTGAGGTATGATATGTACTACAAATGATCAGTGAATTGTGGGAGAATTATAGGGCCCTCAAAATCACATTCAAATTCCACTTTATGATTTGGACACTTAGAGGAAAGTGGCTGACATATTCATTATTGTTCTAAAGTGTAGGGAATCCAAAATAGGGACCTACTGCAGTCACAGTCATGGTCTACAGAATGTGTTCGATATGCTGTCCATCATGTAGTATTAAGGCTTTTCTTTTCTCATATTCTTTAGGCTCTTTCTCCAAAACATCTGGCTAAATGCCAGCACAAGCATCAAATAAATAATCACATAAATGTGTCTTTTAGATGAACATCTGCATCCTCATAGGGTAAACAACTGACACAATCCCACAGATAGAAATCCAGAAGGGTTGAATCAGTGGGAAATGTTTCCCTCTCGTTTGTTGGAAGAAATCAGGAAATGGTCCATCCTCTGACAGCAACAAATGAGACATATCTTCTTTTTCTTCTTCTTTCAATTTGTTTTGTATTAGTCTAGTTAGGGTTGCTGTCTACTGAGTAAAACGTTTTGTTTCTTGACCTCACCTTTTACAAAGACAAGGAAAAGAAGGTTTGAACCATTTGAACATTAAAATGAATAAAGTATTCAAGGCAGCATTCAAGATGGCCCCCACGTTTTCCTTCCACATAAAGAGTGGGGGAAACAATGTACTAAAAAAATTAATGACTCAGTCACTACAAAGGTAAAGAACTTTCTGAGGTGAAGAAACAGTTGCACGTAAATATTGCAATGCACATAACATCATGGGTGACATACCAGAGTTCAAAAGAGAACAAATTGTTGGTGCATGTCTTGCTGGCGCATCTGTGACCAAGACAGCAAGTCTTTGTGATGTATCAAGAGCCACGGTATCCAGGGTAATGTCAGCACCACCAAGACGGACGAACCACATCCAACAGGATTAACTGTGGACACAAGAGGAAGCTGTCTGAAAGGGATGTTCGGGTGCTAACCCGGATTGTATCCAAACAATGTCCTTCCCAAGACGAATTGACACTGTATTGGCCGCAAAAGAGGCCCTAGTTCACCATACTGATCAATTATTGTGGTCTAAAACCAGGTGTTTCAGTTTCATTGTCTAACCCCTGTATGTTCTCTGGAATGGAGGTGCTCAGTCCAGTACTTCTGGGATGAGGTGGGGAGTTGGGGGTTGTGAGCATCCAACATCCTGATGATGTCACTGAATGCATTGAATGAGAGACAGTTACTCCAATATTAATAATCATTTTTAATACCTCTTATTCTAGAAGAAACTATACATGAGCAGATGTTCTAATATGTTTGTCCATATAGTGAACAACTATAGTTATGAATGGTAACAAAAAACAAACACTAAAAGAATGCATTTTGTGCTGAAATGTTTGTGGACCAACTATAAAAGATCTCATGATTTGTAAGGATTTTAGTAAGGTTACCTTCAGTTTATATTTAGCAAGGACAGTAAATGAATGACAAAGGACTGAGCATTTCTTCCCTCTTTTCTGAGATGAAAAAAGCAAAATGGGTCTGACACAGTAATTGAAGTGCAAGGGGATCATATAACTTCATCTGTTTCACTAATGAGCTTTGTCTGTTTGCATGTTGCTCAGCTACAGACAAACCCTGACAGAGCACCACCAACCAGAAAACTGCAACACCAGCACTTTCTGCATTTCATCTGATACATAATTTGTCCTTTCCTCTATGGAAAACTCTTTAATGAGGCCTGTTGCAGCTTGCTTTTCAATTAAAATATTGCAAATGTGCTTATGCGACATTGATGTTAAATTCTCCAACTGTTTGACAATGATCTGATTAATCATAATAGAAGGCACCAAAAGGATCAAGCTCTAATGAATGATGGATACTGTTTAAGACAGAGCCACAAAAAAGTTTCTGCTGGTAGCTGGTTTCATGTGTTCTAAGATGATCTTTGAAGGTCAAAGTGGTAGAGTAGCTTGTCATCCAAGTGAAGACATACCCTATAATTTTAAGCCCATTGGTTAACCAGTTTAGTTCTTGACCAGCATAGCGTATGTTTCCAAGTTTGATGGTTTAACTGATTGACCGGCATGACTGACTTAACCAAGCTGGTTGTCAAGCTGATTACTTGATGACCAACTTGAATAACTTGAGCATACTTTGGGGGACAGGTTTGGTCATGCTGGAGATGGTCAGGCTGATTAACCAGCATAGCCAACTTAACCTCGTGGACTCTAGACCATTTGTTGTATAATTGAGTAGTTAGAAGTACATTTATTGGCTAGTTTCATTTTTTAGTGTTTATAGGTGACAGTCACAGATGCCAGATCTTCTTATTTTCAGGAGATCTTAAAGGAAATGTGCATGATTCTTTAACGACTGACTGAATGACTGTTAACATTTGAATGCAACAACACCACAACCACACCCCTCCCTTCAGTGCTCCTTGAGAAGCTTCACCTCCCAAATAATGCAGTAACTGTCCTTGTGTTCAGTATATCTTGTTAGTCCCCAGTCTGACATTTGTTTTTCGACAGCATCTAAACGTAATCTCTGAATTCTAGCCTCATCTACTAGCTAAGGATATTTTCTGAGTGAGAAGCAAAGCACTTTTGTAAATCGCTCTGGATAAAGGTGTCTGTTAAATGGCATAAATGTAAATGTGATTGCAACCTTGACACAGTCATATGACTAGAACTGCTGGGTGTCATGTGACTGTCTGCATATAGTCCTGGCTGATGATCAGGAATGTGATACCAGGTAAAAAATGAACAGGTAAAACCATACTGACAAGGGCAAACCATAGATGGAGTGGTGGCACAGTCAAGGATCAGAAACCAGTAGAAAATATTACAGGGCTAAGCATGAGGCAAAATGTTAGCAGACGAAATAGGGGACATACACAGAAAAACAATAATGATTATACACTGGGAATGCTAAGAATTGCAGTGGCAAAACTAGGTGAACATAGAACATCAGAATTCTGGTGAGTGCAAACGAGTTACAGTTTCATGATCTGTCAGGTGATGGAGTGATGGCTCTGCGGTAATGGAGTCAGGAGTGTCGGAGGGATGTATGACATGTAAACATGAACTGGAAGGCCCCTTTGGCGTTTTAACTAGGATTTAATTGGCGCACATTTTAGCAGCTTTCTGAGCTGGATTAATTGCTTACAATTGCTTACATGAAGCCACTGTCATGGTAAGCTAGGGTAAGACTTGCAATTTGTTGAAATGTGTATCATATCTGTAGGTTACTCTGATTCTGAGATTCTGAGTTCTGAAGCCTAGAAAATGACATGTAACTGCCTACAAAGTGCAGATCTCGGGTTCTAAGAGTTCACCCAGTGGGTTGTCAAGCCGGTTTGTCTACTTTGGTGGACTGGTACTAGTTTGATCAAAGTAAGTCATATTGGTGGGCTTGCATGGTCAGGCTGGACTCACTAAACCATCTTCTCACTTACCAAACATATTACTAATTTTCACAGATGGTTTGAGAAAGAAGTAACACATTTCAAACATAGCTTTGAGAACATCATTTTCACACCTTACTGAGACATCCGGCTCTGGGAGTAATCGATACACTCAATATCTACAACTCAAATCAATTCTAATTTCAAAAATCAAGCTGAAATGTCAAATATACAAATTACCTTCTCCAATCTCAGATTTTAACATCCATCCATGTTTTCTATACCACTTATTCCTGAATAGGGTCACGTTGCCCAGCCAGCAACTCTGAGCGCAAGGGCGGAAACAACTCTATACAGGACAATAGTCCTTCATAGGGCACACACACACACACACACATTCACTAATAACCACTTTAAAGTCACCAATTCACCTACCGCGCATGTCTTTGGACTGTGGGGGAAACCGGAGTACCCAGAGGAAACACATAGAAATTTGCCAGGTCACACCACCCAGGGATCAAACCGAGGTCCTTCTTGCTGTGAGGCCACTGTGCCACCCCTAGATTTTAACATCACCTCACTAAATACATTTTTGTCCAAAATCTATCTATCAATGAATACATAAATCAGACTTAACAATATCTTTACTGACCAGGTAATGGGAAGAGGATCTGTCATTTACTCTCAATACTGTTTTCTTGCCAGTGATCTTCAAAAACACATTTAATATGACAAGAGGACAAACCTGGAATGATAAAATGATCAACAAAATGCACTATACTGGACACAAAATATTTAAAATTGACTGCATAGACACAGAATATTGCTTATATTATCACACCTGTATATTATATAACACCCCTGATAATTACATACACACCTTATGGGAATGTACAGTGATTCAACACGTCTGGCAACAAATTTCCAATGAACTAACCAAACTATTTAATCAGCCTGTCCCCATTACTGTCTGTTAGGAGACACATCACCAAGTAACATAAACAAAGACATTACCAAAATATTTCTCATAATGCTATTGCCAAGAAAAACTGATATCCTGAAGAACTGGAAATCAAGAAAATCCATCAATATCACCCACTGAAAAACCTCCTTATTACTTATCAGTGAAACATTCAACTTCTCTTCGAAACAAGCCTCACAAATCTAATTCACCTTGGTCAACATTTATCAATCTTATACAACAATAATCTAATCTAATACAACTGTACCAATCCCATCACGATTAACAACCTCTCCCTGAAATAACTACCAGACCACCGGAGCACAACCATAATCACCCATGAACATCCCCTCACACACACACACACACACACACACACACACACACACACACACACACACCGAATAACATTACTATACAGGGAGCGTGTGGCAGAGTGTGGCATGCCAAAAAAAAAAAAGACTCACTACACCATCCACCTTAAGCAAAAACATCCTCTGGACAACCAGCTTCACCCAGTTTCAACAGCTTGATCTTAAGCCATGACTGCAATGACATACATTGTTTTACCTCCCTTAAAAATGACACAGAGTAAATTAAAGAAAAGTTATCTGTTGAAAGATAATGAGCTCATTCTGCAGCTTCTAAGAAATCCTGCTAAAGCAGCTTTTCAAACAAGCTGACTGTGGGTCAGAACGTTTTGTAAAAGAATGCGCATGCTGATGTTGGACCATTAGCAGGACTGAGTACCTGATTTACTGCTCAATAACACCACAGACCAAAGAGAATTCTTCACAAAATTGGTCATGTGAGATGTGAATTGCTGCGAAAGCATGACCACATGCTCCAGTGTGAGCATCACATATACCAGAATGGACACTTCCAGTTAAGGGCTAAAGTTATCATGGGGCTAACATGTACAGTAGGCCTTCATTCATTCGCTGGCTTTAAAAGGGTTGCCAGCTGTGTGAATGCTGAATTTGCTATGGTCACAGCTGGAATAAAGGCCAGAATCATTAGATCATAGAATCATTACGATTACCCTGATTAAGAGCATACTGTGACTTTGACATCTTATGAAACTTTCATTATATATAGTAGCTTTAGAAAAATAAAAAAGAAGATTCATAAGGATTGCTAGAAGACACTATGTTAACTGTGTTTGGAGGCTGGATGAAATCCTTACAGTGTTAGTTATTGGAGAATCTGTCCAAAGCGCCACTTTTATTTAAAAATTTAAGCTAGCTGCCACAGAGTGGTACCGAAAAGTGCATGAAGATAAAGAAATTGGCTTCGACAGCTAGTCTCTGTGATATTGAGTTACAGCACAGTCTGCCCAGGGCCTTCATGGATGGAGTTGTTTAGGTTCGTTTAGTGTCGTCTGTCAGCGGTTAGGCTGTCCGGTGCTCTTTGTACATTCGAAAACTGAAGTACACACCCCCCCATGGTGAAACCTTTACCTCAGCCAGTCTGGGGGAGCCACTGACTCACGCTGACATCATACTAGCTCCAGCATCCCCCCTGATGGCAACCATATCTCCACCTTCCACCTGATTGCTTTCTTCTCCGCAGCCTCCATCTGTCAGCAATCATGTGCTTCAGAGGCCGGCGGGGTCTGTTGTTCCCCAATCGGCCCCACATGCCCCTAATCTCCCCATCATCTCTATTTGTTTCCCCCGATGCTAATCGTTAATGTTTATGTGAGCATCTAGCTCCTTGCTACGTGACCCTGTGTTGCTGCCAGGCCACAATCCAAAAAAGGTGCATGACTGCCCGCTTCATATGATGATTTCAAGTGATGGTGTGATACATTGTTTGTTCAAAAGTTTGTTGACTACACTTTCACTTAAGAGCACCCACTGCTGAAACAGGTGTTCAAAGGCTTGCACAGCTTGTATAATCTCCATAGAAAAGCACTGACCAGCAAAATTGGATTCTCTGGCTGCACATGACCATAAGGCCATTGTCCCCAGTGCCACATTTGGGTTAGAGGGGTATAAACTCCCTCAGCATTAAGCTGTGGAGCAGTGCAGCTGTGTGCTTTGTAGTGAAGCTGTTCCATCCAAAACCTTCAGTTGATCTTCTTTGACTGAATGCAATCATATTTTCAGAGCAATGTTCCATCTGGTGTCTGGAGTCTTCCCAGAAGGGTTGAGGCTGTTCCTGCAACAAAAGGGATAGACTCCCCATTTATAGCCTTGATTTCAGGAGAAATGCTGGATTAGAAGGTGTCTACAAACTTTTGGACATACAGTATTATGCTTATATAGGTTTATATATTATATATTACATCTACTAAAATGCCTTCCAAGCAGATTGGAAGCTATCACTACAGGAATCACCCTATTAATACTCTTGAGTTGGGAAGACAGTGCTGGATGTACTATAGACTGTACTATAGTGGATGTACCATATTGGCGATAGAGATATAATAGAGCAAAGAAACTACTATATACTTTGACTATAGCATCATTTCTGCTTTTTGGGGTAGATTTTGAGTACCTATATGTGCATAACACCATTATGAACATTATATTAGTTTCTTTTGTTTTGAGATTTTGATACAGTACTCATATTTTCACTACAGTACAGATTCTGCCCTTTAAAGTCCCAAACATAGTCTGGATTTGCAGCTAAAGGCATTACAGTTCAGGTTCATTACAGTCCTCTCGTTTCTCATTTCTCGTTTGTAACACCACAGCAAACAGAAGCAACTGTAGCTTGGTCACAGTGGCCTAGATGGTGGGCAATTTGTCAAAATGAGCATTCTGCTTCTCTCAGTCCAATGATGCACCGCCTAGTCTGTAAGCTGGGCAAAATATCTTCAAGTGCAGCATGTGGTAAAGTCAGGCGGAGGCCTGCTTCGCTGTCAACAACCTCTCACCAAGAGGTACACTACCCAAAAGTAGCCTCTGAGACAGGGCAGTGACTGCCTTGATAGGACAGTGACATTTATAGGTGACATCCACACATGCCAGATCCTCTTATAGTCTTGTAGTTTGTTATATGTGTACGTAAGCTACTCATATCTGTCACGTATCTGATTTGTCCTTCTCTGGTCTCGTCTTTGTTTTGTTTATCTCCCCTTGTGCTTTTGAGCACGTCCTGTCTCTGCCCAATTCCCAGCTGTGTCTGATTTGTAACCCTGCCCCATCATTATCATGTTCCAGTCTTGTCTAATGTTCTCATGTGTATATAAGCCCCTTGGTCTCAGTCTCTCTTGATCGGTCTTCTTGTCTACATGTCTAGTCTAGTCATGATGGTTAATGTGAATGTACTCAGTTTAATAAATCTTCAACCCTGCGTGTACTTCCGCTTCCTAATTGTTTGATAAGTCAGGTTCTAAGAGTTACTTTGGGGGTACAATTTATTACATTCTACACAGTTTCTCCACTTGTTTTAGTGGAGAAATATGAAATGAAATTCATATGAAATAACAGCATGACATTATTATCTCAACATGACATATATCCAGTGGCAACTACAACTAAGCATTTAATTCTTCCCAAACAAAATGCTGCCCAAAGAGTGATTCCAAAGTTGTTGACTTTCCCACATATCATAATAGTAAATCATTTTACTTGTTTCACTCTAAAGAACAATCATTATTGGTCCAAAGACGTAAAGCCTAAAATAATGAGGAAAGAGTATTAATAAAAGCTGCAAAGCATCTGGGAGTGGTTTTGTAAGACAGGGCATCATCAGGACTTTGGCACAGCCTGGTTCGATTGTGAACCCCCACTCACACACACACACATGCACACACGCACACACACACACACACACACACACACACACACACACACACACACACATGCACACACACTGTTCTTTCCTACCACTTGCACAGAAAGAAAACAAAGTGTTTTGAGTGGGAAACACTGCTGTAAACACACGCCTTGAGGAACCTTTAATGGAAAATTATAGAGTCACTGCTGGAAGCCTCAATGGAGGACTCCCCTTTTCATGCAGATCAGCTTCTAATGCCAGTGTTTTTGTTTATTTATTTATTTATTTTTACAGAACATGAGCAAAAATGCTCCTTTTGTTTACAGGTACTAGCTTTGGCTGAGTGCAGCTGGGAAAAGAGCAACTGAGAAGGAAATTGACTTTGATCCACTTCAAATGTTTTGGTAAATTAATTTTAACAGCCTGATGCTGGATTTCTTGTACTACAGCCAAATGCAGTATAGAACATCTGGCAAAGCAGGTCTTGGTGTGACTCTGTGTATCCATCTCTGAGAGGAGAGAGGAGGTTAGATTCTTTTGCCAGGGGAGATAATTATCTATGAATTAAAATACATTTCAATGTCATCAAGTAAGCGATAATATTGCTGTTGTCATTGTATATATTTAATTTTAGCCCACACCTTATAACGTCCACTGTTACATTAGGCAAACAAACACTTTCTTATCTATAAACATAAGACCCAATAAGCTTTTACTCAGAACTCTAATTCAGTTGTTACTGTATAATTCACAGGAGACACTGAAAAAATCATTTTTTTTATATAGAATATATTCACAGTAGACACTGAATAATTCATTGTGGATTCAGAATAATACAGAATAGATACTGAATAATAAATAGTAGTTACTGAATAACTCATTGTAGATACTGAATAATCCATAGTAGATATGGAATAGTTCATAGTGGATACTAAATCATTTGTGGTAAAAATTGAATAATTCAGATTAGAAACTGAATAATTCATAGTGTCCATATTTTACAGTAGTTACCTAATCATGTGTATTATACTATATATATATATATATATATATATATATATATATATATATATATATATATATATATATATATAGAGAGAGAGAGAGAGAGAGAGAGAGAGAGAGAGATTTCTAATATATATTATTCAATAATAATAATAATAATAATAATAATAATAATAATAATAATAATAATGTAAAATCAGTAAAAAAAAAATAATAATTCTGAGCTCATTTGTGTACATATAATATTGCCAAATGTCTTTTGAGTATTTCCTTTAGTTGATTCTATCTTTGCATACCTGAAACTTTGTTCCAATACAATAATATATAAGGACCTACAATAAATTTGATCATGCTGTGTAGTGATATAGTTGTCAGTTAAGCTACCCTACAAGTGAAACCAAAGGCCACATCTGCAACTATTTACAGTATTTTATTATATAAAAACTATTTATTTTCATTGTATGTGATTTACAAGGGTAAAGGAAAAACTACTACAGATTTACAGGTAAGAAGCTGAACTTTCCAACATTTCATGGTGAGAAACAGTAAGGAATGTTCTGTTTCACTGCAATAAACTTTTGCTGATTGTATTTAAAACACACCTACATTTATGCTGAATCTACATTCGTATAATTTGTATAGTAATTTTATTATATAAAGAGATTATTTACCTCCAAATTCTGTTGGCTGGTCAGCTGAGACTTTTTTTGGGGTGGGAGGGGGGGGTCTCCAGTGCAGTCCTCCATTTATAAACCTAACTATTTGTATTCTCTTATCAAAAACAGATTCAACACAACATGATTTCCTTGGAGGATTACAGCCTGGCTGCTACCACTCACATATGTCTGACACTGAGGTGATATGTGAAGACGAATGGCTTGAATTAAAGGAACAACAGCGTTTCTATTCAGGATGTTCTTAGACAACATCTTGAAACAGAAAAACCTTCTGAAAAATGAGGCAAATACAATAATAATGACAGAAATGCCCCATTAATGGTAAAGCTAACATGGGACACCAGTGCTTTTAGTTTATAGAACCCACAAGATGAAGCTGTAACTAATTAAGGACATACATTTTGAAACACTTCCATAAAAAAAACATCAAGTAAAACAATGATTCATTATTTCCTGCATGCCACTTGTGCTAATTAAAGAAAAATGTTGTGGAAACATAAACAGCTAGTTGACAGCAAACTGACAAAAAACATTAAGGATTCAAGCAGATGTGAAATTTTATGGTATGGTTTCAAAAAACAAACAAAATGTTCAATAAAAAGGACCTTTAAACAAGAAACTAGAATAAAAGTCAATGGAATAAATTAACTGAGTCTTGATAAATGGTAAGAATGTACAGCTGCTTTAGTTGTAGCGGCTGTTTTAGCAGCTGGAAGGCAGGAACAAGAATTTTAGTTTAATGTTTTAAAATTGCTTAAAAATTTGGTTTTAGGAAAGACAACCAGAATAAAACTCCAATAGCATTAATATTCAGAATGAAGTTCTAATAACAGTTGTCCACAATGAAATTTTAATAATATTAATATTCAAAATGAAGTTCTAATTACGTTAATATCCAGAATAAAGTTCTAAAAACTTTAGTGTTCAGAATGAAAGTCTAATAACAATAATATCCAGGTTATACTGGACAAACACAGACACTGACAGAAAAACCTGACAATAGGCTCTGATAACTAGGCCTGTCACCCCTTTGTTTGTTTGTATATTTTCCCAGAAACATGAGAAATAATATTATTGGAATTTTAAGACCATACTATGATATTATAATAATATGTATACTATAATATTGCAATTTAAAATGTTTAGATGCTGAAATGAATATTTGTATTTTTAAATATCCTAAATAATAAAGCATATATACCCAAAAGTAAAACATGTACTGTTTTTAATCAAAGTCTGTTTACTTATTCAATTAATGGGCTCTTTTTGCTAGGAAAAACATAATGGGTGATATCAGTCAATAATGTTATTACTGTGACAGGCCTACTAATAACACCAATAACCAAATAATAATTTTAATATCCTGGTAAAAGTTTATGAATCATAATGGTGAAAGTGTAAAACAGTCATAAAAAAAATCAAAAACAAAAAAAACAACAACAGAAAAGTTTCTTTTAAGAACCTAAAAGGTTTCATCTCTGTTTTTAAATCAATGTTCTTTTGTGGACCTATATTCTAGGACCTCAGAAAGCATTGTGCAAAGTGTAAACTCAAATGAATAGCTCAAATGGAATCACTTACAAACCTATAATAAAAGAAAAATAAAGAAAAGAACAAGGAGTAAAAGCACAGATGGAGGAAAATGCTAAGATTAAACAGGATTTAGCAGAGTTGAATGGATAGTTCCCTCACTCTTAATGCATTCACACCACAAAGCAAGCAAAGAAAAAACAGAAACTATGGAACTTCAGAGTGAAACCAGGCGGAGTGGGAGAACATTTTTCCACCCTTCAGAAACAGGGGCTGTTTCTCAGCACCTCAAGTGGAAATCCTCATGTGAGGTCACCCCTTGTGGTGCCAATATGTTTCAGAGGGGTTCACTCTCAGCAGAAGGCCTGTAAAACAACCTGCAGTCTTTAGAACTTCAGAGAGAGAATGACTTGTATCTCCCAGATATAAAATTTACAAAAACAAATGTAGTTCTATAATTATAGACTGTCGTCCATCTGTCTCTCTGCAGTTTCTTAGTCCTCTTTCACTCTAATCTTCACTGGTAAGAACCCCCCAGGTACGGGTGTATCAGACACAGCAGTGTTGCTGGAGTATGTAAACACTGAGCCCACTCATTGTTCACGCTATTAAACCCTCATTCCTAGTTGCTCCACCATGTAGATGGAAAGTCAGAGACAGAAGCTCATCTGTTTCTGCACAGTTTGTGGTGGTCATTCTCTAGTCCTTCTTCATTGTTCACATGATGCTGCCTACAGAACACAGGCTGGATATTTATGGCTGGTAGACTATTCTCAGTCCAGCAATGCCGCCGAGGGGTTTAAACACTCCAGGAGCACTGCTGTGTCAGATCTACTCATAACAGAGCAGCACACACTAGCACACCACCAGTGTCAGTGTCACTACAGTGCTGAGAATGACCCACCACCCACATAATACCTGCTGTGCGGGTCCTGTGGGACCCTGAACATTCAAAAACAGGGTGAAAGGAGGATAACAAAGTACGCAGATAAACAGGGAGTTGAATGAGCTTCGTGAGAGGATCTCCTGTACTTGTTCTCTGTGTTCATTCCTCAAATTGTCTTCAGCCGAAGATCAATTGCTAATGATTCCATGTACACGGTTGATATGCAATAAGATCTTTGTGAATCAGCATTAATTTCCCCATCAGTGCTGATCCCACAGCTTCCCACCAGCAGTGTGTGTGTGAGTGTGTTGGTGTTTTATAGGGTTAAGTGGCTCAACATGACTTCCTATGGGCTGAACTCTGAGCTCACCTCCTTCCACCAATGAAAAACAGCTTTATGCTTACTCTTGTGGACGTACTGATCTTTGTGGCCGGGGGCAGAAGGTCCTGACGGCAGCAAAAGGAAGTACGGCCTACTTTAGGAAAGGCCAAGAAGGTTAGCACGAGGATTAGAGCAGGGTTCTAGCTTTAATGTCACACTAGCAGCCTCGTGTCTCTTGCCTACTGTGATTTTTTTTTTCTTTTTAATCCTCATTACACCACTTTGCGTGAATTCCTGTGTAATTATCGCTTTCATTACAGTTTCCAACAGCTGGAGCTAATTTCACCTTAAAAGTCTGACATGCTTTCCCCGACAAGAGAGTTTGAACTTTCATTTCATTTCAACAAGCAACAAGGATTTTAATAAACTACTGGCGGATATTTAAGCTGACTATATTAGTAACATGTCACAGTGTTGATGCATGAATTAGCATGAGCTATATGTCCAAATATTTGTGGACACCACTTCTAATGAATGTTTTCAGCTACTTTAGGTTACAACCATTGCACCCACTCTTTGTAACTGGAAAACATAATAACATATTAAATATGAACCTATTGGCATCATGCCATGCCTAATGAAACTGGATTCTTTTTCTAAGCATTTAGTACTAAAAATAGCTTTCTTTGACTCAAAACAGTTGTGAAATCCTTACTGGTGCTATGCACAAGCTTTTCTTAAACCCTATAAAGAATCCCCTACAAAAAAAACATAAGCCAAAGCCAAAGCCAACCAAGCCATAATTTGTGTGGAATATTGCCACCACACTCAACCCATCAATGCTGTGAACACATATACACACTAGTGAGCAGACACACACCACAGTGACACAGTGAGCACATGTGCCCAAGGCAGTGGGAAGCCCCAGCTGTGGCACCCATGGGATAGTTTGGAAATTGTCTGGGTGGGGGGTTATGTCACAACCTGTTGGTTCAAGGACTTGGTGACTTTCCATTCACAAGGCTGCTTAGTGCTTTCTACTAAGTACAAATCTGTACATACGTTTCTTAGTTTGTAGGTAAGGATATACATTTTTCCAAGTTCACAATGTCTTTGCCAACCTTAAATTCCAAGATCATGTGGTTTGGGCGAAAAAGTGTTTTGACTGTCCACTCTCTTATATTGAACACAAATGAGTGATAAATCCTGAAACAGGTCAAAATGTATAAATATCTAGCCATTTAATTTGACAGCTTCCTTATATTGTTGAACTACAATCAAATTGTTCTTCATTTACCCAGGCTGCCAAAATCTCTCTCGTTCCAATGAATGTTCTGTTTGAACTAATGTGATTTGTGAACATGGTGCTACAGTTTACTGATTGGCCAGTAAAAGTGCATTTAAAAAAACTGCATATTCTTTTTCATTCTGTGATCTGTGTTGTTATACGTGGCCCTTTAGAACACTCTTTTTCATCTCAGGTTAATTGGCCTTTTTAAAGCTTATGTGCAAAACCACTACTCAAAATGGTTCTAGAGGTAGCTCTAGAACAGCAGAGGCAGAACAAACACAATTGGTTCAGAGAATAACAACCAATAACCAAAAAAACAAAAAACAAAACATAGGTGGAGCTTTAGAAACATATATCTGTTCCTCAGAGCTTTAAACTAGTGCATCTCAAAAATAGAACACTGGGACAAATGTATATGATCATTTAATTCAAAAATAATCAAAGTATTTTATATTTATTACTAAAAAGTTTGAAATGTCACTTTATGTGTAATGAATATTAAATATGACAAGTTTCTGTGAATGAAATTGTGATCATAAATGAGCTTTTTAATGATAATTTTGCTTATTAACTGGCTAGTTACATAATATTGTGCAGGAACATCAAGAATGCTAAATTAGCTAATGAACATGAGTGTTAAAGCTACGTGATGAAATTGGAGATGTATGTTTAGTGCAACACTTTCACATGAAAACATCATGCTGGTAAGCAGTAAAGAAAAGATTGGATAGAAGCTGTGGGATGCTGAAGCTAGCTGCCTAATTTTTAAGAAACCAACACCATATGAAGATGACAAGATAAGATAAGATAAGATAAGATAAGATAAGATAAGATAAGATAAGATAAGATAAGATAAGATAAGATAAGATAATGCTTTAATAGTCCCACGGTGGGGAAATTCACATCATTACACTAGCAAAGGGGTAGCACTCAGTACAAGAAAATAGATATTATGCTGTGCAGTATATACAATATACTGTAAGTAAACATTGTAAACAATAAAATTCACTGTGAAGAACATTATCTACATATTTGCAGATTATGTACAGAAAATTGTACATGGGGAGATGGGAGAATAAATATTGCACATCGTTTTTTATGTTATATTGGGGAAAATATTAAATTAAATGTATTAAAAAACACAAAATCTAAACTGAATTGCACACTATTTATGCAATGCGTCCACATATAAAGCTCAGAAGAACAGAAAGCTCCACCTACTGGTTATTTTAATTGTTTTTTGTTTTTTTTTTCTGAACCAGTTTAATTTGTTCTGCCTCAGAATTATTTTAAGTAGTGATTTTGCACACAAGCCTTTTTTACACATTCATCATGCCAGGTTACATAATTTGTCAAACCCTTCTAGGAGACACTCCTTCAAACTTAGAAAGCCTATTATAATCAGTATCTTCTAAATAATCTAATACCAAGACTTGTTAGTTCCTTTTTGTTTCAGTTTAGCACCACAAACCACTGGAACAAAGAAACATCTTTCTCTATATTCTGTCTAAATTCTGATTTTCATAATTATATGAAGTATATTCCCCCCTTTTGTAGTTCTTTTTCTCTCAACATGCATTTGCTGCTTATTAGGCTGCCATTGTAAGAAAATGTTCTTAATGACTTGCCAGGTTAAATTAAAAGTTAAATACAAACAACATCAAAAACAGCCTCTCAACAGGAATTAATTCGTATGTGACTAAAATGCCATTTCAGAAATCGTACAATGTGAACTAAATATAGGTCAACTTGCGTGCACATGCAGAAATTGCGGACACAACCTAGACAGACAGAAATTAAATGATTTGAACTAACTCTAACTTCAGCCATTAAACCTAACCCTTACTCTAATGCTAACCTTAACCATAGAGCTTAAACCTAACCCTTACTCTAACGCTAACCTTAACCATTGAGCTTAAACCTAACCCTTACTCTAACCCTTACGTTAACCATAAAACCTAAAGGTAACCTTTACTCTAATGCTCTCTGTAAGAGATTCCATCCATGAATTCCTTGTTTGAAAATCTGATCCTTTTTTGTAATTGTAATCATGCAGATGGTACAAAATGATTGGGGTTATTGCAAAATTATTGCACTTCAGTATTATTTCTTTCTGTAGCTTTATATTGCAAAAAAAAACCCTAAAAGGAATCAACCAATTGCAATGCATGGCTGCAACGATGTAGTGCCAGACTCTGGTGGAGTCACTCAGAATGAAAGCAGGCCATCTTCAGTGACAAGGGTACCCTACCTTTTCTAAATGCACATAGTGCCTCATTCAAACAAGGCAAAGTTCATATCTCAAGGTGAATGGGATGTATTAAGAAGGACACCATAAGGAAGGAAGATGTCAAAACATCTTACATGTTGGTTTATACCCGACGCCATACTGAGAAACTTCTGTATGGCCCACATCAGTCTAATATTATTCATCATTTATTTTTCCTGATAACATTTATCTTCCTTCTGAATAGCATTGTACTCTAACATGTCCTTCTGAATGCAAGTATTTTTTACCATGAGTGTAAAATAAAATAAAAAAATCTAAGTGGACAGTGAATGACTTCTGTAAGTTTTACCAAATAAGAACATCTGCTGAATGCAATTAATGTTACTGTAATGAACATTAATTAGGCAACATTCTTTGAACATAAAGGAAACATACTTTCTTAAAACAAGTCATTTATTTAAGCACAGATTGCATAATATTATTTGTAAAACATTCTCACAGTGAGAAATAAATATACAGAGGTTCACAGCACATTTTTCTCTTTCAGACTGGGAAGTGGGAATTGTATCATGCACTGCTATTGTTTTAAGATGAATATTGTGCTGTGCTGAATCTGGTTTTCCTTGAACTAACAGATGTATTACATTTTTAGTGCACACATTTATATAATGATTTATAGAATGATTGCACATCTATCTATCTATCTATCTATCTATCTATCTATCTATCTATCTATCTATCTATCTATCTATCTATCTATCTATCTATCTATCTATAGTGCAGTTTCTGCTCTGATAGTACAATTCAGTATGACATGCATCTACAGACAATGTCTGCACAAATAGATGTAACAACTAGAAATTACCATAAAATTACACTTAGGTTAGAGTAAGCACAGTCTGAATAAAAGTTTACTGTTGAGAGGCTACTGGAATCACTCTGGTGTGTGTTCTGAGTTGTGCAGATGTCCGGACTCCAGCTGGCTGTGCCTGCAAATAAACACAGCTTCATTTCTCCCATCAACCAGAGGCATACCTGTTCGCATATGTTATGTCTGCCAGCCTCCTCTCTAGCATCAAAAAGCAGAGGCTCATACTGAAGCTGAAACACAAGGTATAGCGGCTGCTTACATATGAACTTTTTTGAGATGGTTCCCAAAACAACCCAGCCCAGTCCAATTGCTGTGGATTCAGGCACCAGATTTGAGAGGAGAATATTGTCATAAGGAGGAAACGTGTTTTTCAATGTACTTTCAATGTGCAGCGTATCCATGAAAATGGATGAAGCATAAGCAAAAAAATGCATTAATATACTCTAGCAAACATCAATGATGTACTTCTATGTTGTAATTAAATTTCCCTCATCTAGCTGGACATATGGACACACCTGAAGTTCCCAATCTCAAGATTTCTCAATCTTTCACTAAATTTAACTATCCACCTCCAATGAAAAATATCCCTGTAATTTCAACACATAATACACAGTCAACATTTTACACCCTTTACACACCTTCATGGAGCAGAAAATCATGGAAGGTGGATTGGGGGTGGGGGTGGGGTGTGTGTGATGCACAAGGGCCCATGAGGACAGATCAGAACAGATATCCCAGCATCAACATTTTGCAACAGCAACAAAAAGAGCAAAGACCATAACCTTACATCAAGACACAATGGCATGGACAAGGTTGGCCATGACCTTGAGAGAACAATAACCTAATATACTCTCGTAGATGAGCTCTCAAAACATTAAAAGTGTGCAATTTTGTCCAATCATCTTCAATCGCAAAGAACAAAAGCCAAACTAGCGCAGAATGAGGGAGGTCTTATTAACGTACGATAGAATCAATGGGAAAAGGCTGTCCTAATGACCACTGGTGGGCATTTTTTTTTGGCCCGTAAAAAACTGTGGCCACTCACTGTGAGCATCTACAGACAAAACCGACAGTGAAACAAAGGTATGGAAGTAATTATCAGGCTTTTGAAAAGCATCAAGCTTACACTACCTTCAGAGGGCTTCTGAGGAACCTTATCGGCAGAGCAGTGATGAGATGTAATCTTTGTTTTTGAACTCAGGACAGCAGAGCTTACACATGCAGAGATGAACCAAACACAACAGAGCCTAGAAAACAAGTGGATCTACCTCTCTGCACTAAAACAGAGATCAATGTTTTCCTAAAATAAAAATTCCTACATGGTTATTGGACTGACTGTGTACATCTAGGGCAAAACAATGTAATTTGCATAGAATGAACATTAAAATATGTACTAAAATAAAGGTTCTTCAAACATTAAACAACAAACCTTCTAATGAAAGAATATTTAAAGAACCAAATGTGGTTCGTCAAAGGCATTGGTTCAGAGAAGTATTTTACCATTTCTGCATTGTCAGTAATTGTGCTGCTTTTTATTTTTATTTTATTATTTATTTATATTAACTCTAAAATCTGTTTTTCTACCCCAATGCTGATTTTGGGCCTGTTGGACCATTTGGCTGTTTTTCACGCCATTTTGATGTTTTCAACAGTGCGGGTTAGTGTTTGTGTAGTTTTTATAGTTCAGTAATTAATGCTACCCATCAGGGTCAGCATCAAACTGACTTTTTGTAAAGTCTTGTTAAATTTGTACACCTCAAAAAATGAGAAAATCATGAAAAGGTTCATTTTTTTATGTTCAGAGATTAATTCAAAAAGACAAATTGTAATATTTTATATTCCTTACATTTAAAGTGACATAATTTAAGCCTTTTTTATGTTGATGCTGTCCAATTAGGAAATTATCGATATGAAAAATTCATTTGAGAAACTGGATTTCTGATTTTCATGATCTCTACAAAAAAAGGAAGTTAAAAAAAGGCTTGAAATGTTGCTTTACATGTTGAATGTGGAAATATGAATACAAATGATGAATGCTCCAAGATGGCACCGACCATGGCTTCCATGTCACGAGCTCCCTCTAGTTTTGTAATTTCTTTCTCATTGTGTGTCTGTTACTCTTATTGCATGGAATATTGTCAGCACCCTCATCTGCAACAGATAAACACTTCTACAAATCAGACTGATTTGCAGACTCACTGCAAACAGGACCGAGTTTTACGACACAGATCTTTTGTTGTAAACACCAAAGGAGCCCCATTCATCTGGGCTGCCTGGCCACACACCTGACAGAGACACCGTAAAGAGGCAAGAGAGCCGATATTCTGGTCAGGCTGAGATGGCAAACTTACCACCCACCTCTACACAGCATACTACTGTCTAATGTACAGTCCCTGGACAACAAACTGAGCAAACTTCAGGCACGGATCTCCTTCCAAAGAGAGACAAGGGACTGCTGCTTTATCTGCCTTGTGGAGAAATGGATGTCGGTAGAGATCCCTGACCAAGCCATTGAGTCAGCTCTCTCTCAACAGAACTAAAGAGCTCTCTGGGAAGAGCAAAGGAGGAGGTGTATGTTTTCTGATCAACAATGCTTGGTGTGATCAGAGGAATGTACACTTTATTGAGTCTTTCTGCTCCCCGGACCTGGATTATGTGATCTTCTTGTGCAGACCAGTGTGGCTTCACAGGGAGATGTCAGGGGTCATAGCTGCCTCTGTGTACATGAGCCTACAGGCTGACACAGACCTGACACTCTGGAAAATGTACAAGGTGATCAGCAAACAGGAAACCACTCGCCTGGAGGTTGGTTTCATTACTGTTAGATAAAAGTCACTCTGAAGTACTTCCAACACATCATGTGCACAATGTGGAGAAAATGAATGATGGACCACTGTTAAACCACCTTCTGGAAAGCATACAAAGCCCTCACCTGACCAGCAAATTAGATCACTCTTCCATCCAGTTCCTGATCACATGACTCAGGACTGTTTTGATCATGCGGACTGGGAGATGTTCTGTGATTCAGCATTGATGAATATGCTGATTCAGTCATTGGACTCATCAGAAAGAGCATGGAGGATGAGCTAAACACAATCATGGATTGTAAAGGGAACTCTCACTCTCTGAGTAGCACCAGTCCAATGCTTCCAGACAAGCTAAACTCCTTCTACGCTCATTTTGAAGCAAATAACAGTGAGCCCATGGAGAATGCCATGACCACCATTGAGTCCAAGCCACCCTCCGTCTCTGTAGTTGACATGCTTCAAGTGTGTCAACACCTGCAAAGCCACCGACCCAGATAGCATGTGCAGATCAGTTGGCAGGACATTTTAATACCTCTTTCACCCTCTCAGTCATGCCAGCATGCTTTAAACTGGCCACCATCCTCCCTGTTCTGAAAGCAGCCAGCATCACTGCTCTGACCTCTTGCATAAGCAAGTGCTTTGAGAGTGTTTGAGAGGCTGGTCAGAGACTTCATCTGCTCCTTACTGCCCAGCCTCCTGACTGGTGCCAGGAAAACAACCTCTCTATAAGCATCAGTAAGACCAAGGAGCTGATAGTGGACTTCAGGAAGCAGGAGAGAGAGAGCACTCACCAGGCTGCTAAACAGTCAGTAGCCCAGTGTTCCACAGCAAGTCACAACAACAACATCTCACCTGTCTCATCACAGCATCACACCTTCACACCTGCACTTTACACACTACCAGAGCAGCACCTAGATGCACAGTTACACTGCACCCACCAAACACCCTCCCACTGTACCCACCAAAGTCCATCTCCCACTGCACCCACCAAAGACTTTCTCCCACTGCACCTACTAAAGACGGTCTCCCACTGCCTTCTCACACTACAGCTACATCTAATTCTACAACCTGTGTATATACATACACATATAGCTATATTCTTTATCTTTTTAATTTTTATTTTCTTCTGTGTTTTTATGCATGTTATACTGAATTATTAAATGCTAACAAATGTGTTTCTCGGTAATGTTAGATAAGTATGGCAAAGATAATTGTCAGCAGTCTTATTTATATATTTTATACAACAAAAAATAAAAACACAACAAAATAAAACAAAAACATAAGCACAGGTTTAATTGCTGACCAAACTTAGATTTTCAGGATTTATTTCCAAAAAACATGATAACATTTGGAATATCCTCCTGTGTGTTCTTGACCTGAATATTTTCCACAGCATTTTAGTCATCTGAGCATTTCAGATTCCGTTGACCACGACACGGCATCAAGGAATTTCTGTAATGTCCCAGATGGTTAAGAATGACCTGCATCTGAGGTTGTATTTATTGCCAGTCTTTTTAATAGATTCTAAAATAAGTCTTGAATTTCACCCATGGTCCCAATGCTCTCTCTCTCTCTCTCTCTCTCTCTCTCTCTCTCTCTCTCTCTCTCTTTGTATTCGCTTTGTTTCACACAAGTTTTAAATGGGGTGTTGAGAAGGAAAGATGCCCATACTGACAAATGGAACGTTCTGAATATAAAAAAGGAAACAGTCAGTATCTCCCAAGCCAAAGTTTAGCCAACCATCGTAAATTACCCTTGACTTAATAATGGCCACATGACGGACTCTTGGCAAAGCTCCTTTGAACCCACTTGACCTCTACATGCTCTCTCTCCTGGTTTGTTCCTTTTATAATCTCTAGTCCGGAATTGTCTAAATTAATAACTGTTTTCTTTGTAACAATATTGTCATCATGTGAGTACTAATTAGCTTAATTACAAACAAATTACCATAAATGACCATCTAAACACATTCAGCTGGAGGTCTCAAGCTTGATCTGCAGTTGGGTAATAGAGTCTTCTAGATTACTTCACTTAAAATACAAACCTGATTTAATGTCATTACTTCGTAAGTAAAGTTTTCAGCAGCTGGAGATTAAAACTAACATCATTAATATTGCATAAAAATAATGTCCAAAATAAAGCTTTACATGAAATGAGTGAATCCAAACTGAATTGATAAAAATAACAAGAATCAAATTCTAAAAAATATTAAACAACAAAAAGTTCCAAGAAAAATGCAAAATTAAGTAAAAAGAAAATCCAAAGTTTAAATCCAGAAATTCTGAATATATATATTTAGAAAAAGTTATTATAAAAAGAATTTCCTGAAGTAAGATAAAATAAACATCCAGATTGAACATCTATAAAGCAATATCTAGTGCTAATATCTAATATATAGATTAAATTAATATCCAATTGTAACCAGTTAAACATTTAAGAATATCTTCTAGTTTGCCTATTTATAATGGTTTGATTCATACTGTTTAAGCTGGTATTATGGAATCTACAAAGTGTTGATGAAAAGTAATAAATTGACAATAAATATTTAGAAACATTTTATTTATAATTTGTATTTAATTATGTATATGTAAGTATTTGCTTGTACTAGAACTTCTTGAGCTAATCTAAACTAAAAGCTTAGTCTAGCTTGCATTGTGTGCTTTGAGAAGGTATGCAGGTTCAGTTTAGAAAAAAATAACAAGCTTCTCAGACAAAAGGAGGAGAAACTCTTTGATAATTATAATCATTAACATTAACATAAATAAATAAGTACATAATCGAAAACAACAAACCATTATTTACCAATAAGCCCCATTAAAGGTTTTTGTAGTTTACCAGGGGTACCTTGCATTAAAAGTGATTCTAAAAATTAGTTCACTTACATTTTTTAGGTGATTTCAGCATTACAATGAATTATTCAACTTTCAATGCAGTTATTTACCACCTTGTTAAGTATGCCAGTTTACAAATATTAAACCACTAGAGGATAAAGTAAAATACACTATGTGAGTCTGTGGCCTTTAAGGAGTGAAGTAACTAAACATTAAACAGACTTTAGTCTGAAGTTTCCCTAAACCTCCCTAACCGAAATCCTGCTGTTAGTCCTGGAACAAAACGGCATGAGAGTTAACCTGACAGTTACAGTACAATCACCTCTTTCATCTGCTGGTTTCCTTCCATTGTTTCAGGCTGTAAATCAGACCTGACACCCCGGGATCAGTTTCAACACAACTCTTAGCCTGTCACTACCAATCGATTAATCAGCTGATAAAGACAGAACTGCGGTGCTCTTTCAAGAATACAAGTTCTAACACAGCCGCTGTTGGGAAGGTGGTGAGCTGAAAAGAGAGGGAGAGGGTGGAAGAGAGAGAGAGAGAGAGAGAGAGAGAGAGAGAGAGAGAGAGCAGTGCACATATGCTGAATGCATTCACTGAAGCTGATCTCATATTCTAAATTAAAGCACGTTAAAATAAATGTCCACTTAATGATTCTGCAGTGATTTGTTTTGAATCAGGATGGTGATGAATGAGTATTAAATGAGGCTGATTAGCGCTGACTCAGCCATGCTGCACATGCTTCTAGACCAGAAATGTCACAGCATTTGCTTGAATTCTATCACTATCTGCTTATTTATTAAACAGCAACAAGATAGAGTTTAATACCATATTTTACATGTATCCCTAACCCCAAAACTAACAGGTCAGTCAAATCATGATAAACACGGCACTGTAGAAAATGTATTATAAAGTCAGAACAGGGATTATGTGGCTTTTATGGGACTTAACTAGTCTTAGTTTATTCAAGTGGTCAATTCAATCTCACAGTCAACAAAATATAGTTGACTGAGCCTGAGAAACATTAGTAAATGAGCTGCAGCAGACACTTATTAAATATTGTGTAATAGTGTGTAATATTGTAATATCTCTAGGTATGTACAATGTCCATTTCTGTTACATGTCCATTACTGTTTATTCAGTAATTAGGGTAGAACTTTTTGTATTACATTATTATTACATCTCATGACTGAGACACTTTTGACAATGGAAATCTGGGCCCTTGCTGAGGGCCTTATGAGGTTGGTTGGTTGGTTGGTTGGTTGGTAGGTTGGTTTAATCCATTTAAGGTTTAACCTTTAGAACCCTAGACCAACTTTGTGTGATGTTTTCAGAGTTTGACGAACATTTCTTCACCAAAACAATTGAAAAGTATTCATTAGAAAAAAACAGAGCTGTTTTTTTAGCTGGATTACTCACTGATAATTCATCTCAAAATAATCCTAAAATATGACGGGATGCAGATCTCAGGTTGTAAACAGCAGTTTAACAAAATAATCAATGCTCCCGTTGGTCAGTTAAGATTAGACATAAACTTTAGTTATGTAAAAAAAAACCAAAAAAAAAAACAAACAACTCTGCAGCTTCAGATGCCAGAAGAAAGCCATCAACATTTCCTCTGACCCCACACACCTCCACAACCATTCCCTGTTCCAACCCCTGCCATCCACAAAGAGGTACATGGAAATCAGAGCAAGACTTTACACTATAAATGTGGTCACGCTATTAAATTGGTCACATCAGCAACACCAACCACAACCTATATACACACATACACACTGCAGCTGATCACTCTGACCCCCCCAGATCAATTTATTCATAAGTCCCCTTGCTCAGCGACTGCATTACTCATTACAGATGTGCTTAGATATATATTAACTTAGTTTGGCACCTTCAAGAGGAACACCAATGAAAGTACTGAAAAAAGATTAAGAAAATCACAGTCTGGTAGCTTTTTTATGTCTACTGTGTGTCTACTTACCCAAGAATCTTAGAAAAGGCTGTGGCAGTGATGTTGGAGGAGGCTCATAACTGGGGTTCCAGCACCATATTAATGATGTTGGATGAGGCCCATAACCAGCTTGCCAATGCCTTGGTAGTGACGTTTGATTAGACGTTAGAGATGCAAATTCAGACTTTCATGTGAACGTCAAGTCTGACGTTTCAACATTCAGCACTTTAACCTACATCTAGCTATCTGACTGCTGCAATATGCCTCAAAGATAGCATTATGAGTCATCAACGTCTTACAATATTTCCTCAGTGCTCACATTGGTTTATCTTTTATTTGAGTCACACTTTGTATCTGCCTAAACAAATGGTTTGCAGAAGTTAGAACATATAACACAATGGCCACACATCTGTGGATACTGTGCAGAAAAAAATGTCATTCGATTATGGGGGAACTGTTGGGCTTGAGGTTCAGGGGATAGTAAATCTTCATTTTATTCCTACAGTTAAAATAGCTGGTTATAATTAATAACTAATCACACTAATGTAAAATTAATTGAATATTTAAATGTAAAATTCTCCGTGTACAGTCAAAAAAATGAAATAAAAATGTATATATTAAAAAAATATGATATATAAGTGTAATTTTTTATGAGTTTTGATTTGGAATCTTTTAATTTACTGAGTAGAAGTTTTGATTTAGCTTTTGCATCAAATGTGCCGAAGCTTGGACCCAGAGTTCAATTAAATTAACCTATTGGAACAGATAAACAGATGGGCTAAGCAAGGTAGGAGAGGAAATGAGCTGAGCAGCAGCTGTGTGTGTGTGTGTGTGTGTGTGTGTGTGTGTGTGTGTGTGTGTGTGTGTGTGTGTGTGTGAGAGAGAGAGAGAGAGAGAGAGAGAGAGAGAGAGAGACAGAGAGAGAGAGAGATTGCAACTCAGCTGTGTTGCTGTGATGTGTTGGTATGGTATAGGTACTTTACTTGGTTGTAAAGGTCTTGCCTTGCTATGGTGTTGCTCTGTCATAGTTGGTGGTTGCTAAGGTTTGATATGGTGTATGAGTTGGTTGCTAAGGTGTTGCTATGTAATAGCACCCGGTTGCTTTGGTGGATGCTAAGGTGTTTCTATGGTATAAGAGTCAGTTTCTAAGGTGTTGGTAGGTGGTTGATCAACTTTTGTCCAAGAGCTGGGGTCACAAACTTTTGATCAACATGTGGGCTGCAAACTTGAGCAAAAAGAAAAAATCAAGCAGCCAATGGAACATTCTGGACAGCATCCATGCAAGAGAGGAAGGTGTGTGGTGGAGTGTGTCACAACTGGAGTAAAGCTGGGCTTCCTGTTCACACAGCTTTCAGTAAATTAAAGCATTACTTTTAGAGAAGGTCAACCAAGCTGTGATGACGTAGCCAAGGCTTTTCCTCACTTTGAAAAGGAAACGGAGGGCCCTGCCCTCCTGGCACTCTAAGGCAAGTAGAATGGACAGGATAACAACCATTACAATCACAGTTGCCAACTTCACCGGATGTTATCACCAGGACATAACATGGCATGTGCAGGACTCTTCATCATAAGGTGACGTTGATCAAACCAATGAATTCAATGGGGTTGGACCCACCAAACCCACTAAGATATTGCAAGACATATTATGAGCTCATAGGTTAACCTCAGTATTACTGTTAGTGTTAGTAATGCCATGAATCACTGGTTTGTGATTGTGTTACAGGGTTTGTGTATATTACCTCAGTCTGTGTGTTTTGGAGATGCACATTTGTCACTTGCAACAGAAACAATACAGCAATACAGTAAAACACCCTCTCCCACTCAATGAGTGGGGCTTTGACATGCCGTCGTCTGTGTTCATTTTAAGACTGGTTCAAGTGATCACTGTTGAGAAATCAGTATGTCTACCTTGAAGATAAATCTATAATCTTCTAAAGAAAAGTCATCCCTGCTACCAAGCCTCACTGGCAGAGGTTTCTCACAGTCTTCCTGAACGTGTAAGTGTAAGTGCTACAGTTGTTTACTATGCACACAATTATGCAATAATGCCCAAGAGGGAGAGCTATACCATGAGATATTGGTGCCAACGTGCTGTGGTTGTGGGCTGGTGGCACCAATTTCTCAATATCTATGGAACAGCATTATTTTGATTACACCACAGTTTTAGTCATGTACCTTATTCAATTTTCAGACAATGAAAACACAAACTGATAAACAAGAACATATATTTTCCTCAAAATATTTTTCTGTGGTTCGATTCCTTGGTTAAACACGACTGTTCTTAAGCAGCCATAGTTGGAGGATAAATTCATAAAGGATTTTAATAATATTATTAATAAACAATAAAACACTGAGGAAGGGTCATACAGCTCTCTGGTCTCCATCTATGGATTAGTTTCTCATAACTTTTGCCATCTCAAGCTGGTTAAGTTGAGAACCCGAAATCCACATTTCGCATGAAGTTACATTGCTTATTCTAGGATTTATAATTCATGATCAGTGTAACCTACAGACGTGATACACACACTAAAATAAACTGTAGTACGTATCCTATCAAACCACGGTGGTGTTATCTTATGTCATATAAGTGAGTAATACAGCTTGGAAAACAGCTCATATTCACTACTGGCAACGATAGATAGTCTCAAGGCCAATCACATTCCAAGGTCTGAACTAATTCAAATAATTACTGAGCACAGCAAGAAAGCATTAATAACACAACTATATAGAGTATGTCATAAAATAGTTCTATATACCTACATGATTAGAATGCCTAAAGCTAACCTTAGGCCACTTAAGGCCTTCAAAGCTACTATGCAATTAAGCTAATAACCCCCAAGTAGTCCAAAGACTTCCTTGAGCTAAGATACAGGTAGTGAGTGCTGCTAATATAATATTAACAATACAGACATAACATCTTTTTGTGTGCAGTCAAACATTTTCATACTTTAAGTGATAGAGTAGTTAATTAAGTGCTTTTGTAAGAAATGGATCTTTAGTTGTTGCTTAGAACATTACCATGAGGTAGGAAGTGTTTTTGATTTTTTTTAGGGTTTTACTTGTGACAGGAGCAGATACAGGAAGTCATTTAAGCAGTGGACTGATGTAGCAGCTTTTTGGATGAGTTGACCTTCCTGATGACATGCAGAGGAAAACCAGTCAGGAGAGAGCTGCAGTAGTCAAGTCTAGAGATAACAAGTGACTGAACAAGCTACACCAAATCCCAAAGATAGATGTAGAACCATACACCAACCAAATTGCAACATATATAGCTCATCCAGCTTCATGACCCCATGAGCACTTGCAGGCTTCAACACTCAATACAAAAAAATCCATTTATATGGCTACACTTTTTATCCTCTACCGACATCAAACATGAAAAATCTAATAAAAATTACAGCTTTGACCTACTTTGCTCTCTTTTTAAACACTCTGGTCTACTCCCTAGGAAGGTTGCAGATAGTAGATTCCAAATTCCCCAGCATTCTTAGCTTGGCTCAGTAAGCCTCTGCTTTTTTAAAACCACCATCCACTGACCCATGCTGCAGACATGGCTCCACGAGGGTCCAAGAAGGCAGAACAATTATGGTGAGGTCAATAAAAATGTTAAAACTATCAAATTCTATGGCCTGACTCCTTTACTAATATGCACTCCTAGTAAAAAGCCTAGGCCCAAAAAGATGTTGAACAGGCAACCGTTAGGACATTTTTTAACAATAAAATTAGTAAATGAATTCTGGGTTCTTAAAATAACAGAGCTGTAGCTAAGCAGGTTTAAACCTTTAATATACCCAAAGATTTCACTATAAATATGGCTGGATCCCAAGCAAACTCCAGCCTATGTTTATACTGCCATGGGTGGACCTTAGTGAGCCATCACAGTTTCACTGTCGCCTATTAAAAAAAAAAACAAAAAAAAAACTTTTCTAATTTTTTGGTAAATAAAAGTAAGTCACATATAATATCTTCCAAAATTAGTCCATGCATATAAAGGTTAAAAGCCTTAAAAAAGAGGCAGTCTTTTCACAGCATGACTAACCTCCTGAATGACTGAGGAAGTGATGATGTTTTTTGAGAGCTTGACTGTGAACACGCTTTTCTAAAACCAAGCAACCATGTTCTTCCTTTTTGGTAATTAGCACAAAAGAAATGGAGATGCTGGTGTGTCAGCCTGGGTTTTTCAGAAGTGGCAGATCTACACATTCCAGGGAATTTTTCCTTGGATAAGCTAAGGGAAGAGATATTATAAATGAGGAAACTGGTCAATGTTGAAATATAAAAGGATATTTGTCATAACATTCAGCATGGCATCTATGTACAGATAAAGTTCCCAATCAGTCCCGCATTTCCCCCACCTCCACCCCAATGTGGAGATCTGTGCAAGTAGATAGGACCAGAACAAACGTTTTGTGGGTTTTTGTTTGTTTGTTTTGTGTTATTGGGGTTTTTGTAAGATTTCTTTAAATATTTATTTGATTTTGAAGTATTTTTGAAATGGTTATTTTATCTTCACTTTTGAATATTTTGGTATCTCTGCATCCATAAAGTCTGGTCTTGGGTGACTAAAATAACTGTTCAGCAGTGATGTATGCATAGCTTTGGGAACATACCTGCCTAGAATGACATTGTTTTGAGTGAGCAACAATAAATGAACCCTAAAGCCCTTTCACACACTGAGTAGACACAATCTCTGCCATTTAATATCTTGTAATCTAATCTATTCTCATTCCAAAAAGAGATATTAAGTAAGAATATATTGTTGTGATGTTCACATACTTTTGAACATGTATTGAATTTACTATAAAATTGCAAATAAAAAAGTATTGTATAAAGTTTTAATTGAACACTGTAAATATATTTATTAAAGTGTAACTAAAAGTAAAAAAAACTGTTTGCACTGTTGCCTGAAAAGCAGTTCAATAAAAGTGTCTTCATTCTCCAAGGGTTTTGAAAGAAAAGCTCTAGCCAGACTTGGTTACCCTGTAAAGCTTCACATTAAGAAAAAAAAGCACTTAAAGAGGTGCGAATGAGTGAGCAAACCTGAGCTGTGTTAAATGGTCCAGAGAAGAGGCTGTCGGCCAGTGTGGTCAGCCACAGATGTTTCAGAGAGGTCAGGCCGAACACACCTGGGACCAGGCTTACACACTGCTGTAGGAAACAGGCAGAAGCCAAAACAAACACAGCGTCTCTCCAGCTCCACTACTGCTCTCTGCTCTGCACACACACACTATTTCCACTCTGCTTTACTTATAGATACTAATTTGGGGCTGTCAGGCTGTTAACTGACCATAATATGACCCTCAAAATCTTTTCTGGTGAAGGCCTGTTTGCTAATACACTCTGATGGCTTATAAAGTGATCTTACCCAAAAGGTAGTCAAAGAGAAACAATGTTTCTTTAGTCATTGATTGGAGATATGACAAAAAATCTTAAAATGTAATTTCTTCTTTATGAATTAAATTGTTATTGTGGCTCTGTTAATAATTCATTGCTGTTTACAAGCTTTTGGTATTAGTATTCTTGTTGTGCTGAGAATAGCTAGAACAAATATATATATACAAATATCTGTAATGTTCTTACTTTACAGATCATGTAAATAATACATTTGGGGGTGATTTATTATTATTATTATTATTATTAGTAGTAGTAGTAGTAGTAGTAGTAGTAGTAGTAGTAGTATCATATCAGGCTGATATAATATTTATAATATTGGAACACCATAGCAACCACCTTAACACCTTAACAACAACCACATTACATCTTAATAACCACTTGAAACACAATAACAACTGCATAGCACCACCCTAACAACCACCAGGCATAACAACTGTCTAGCAACACCCTAGCAACCATTAGCAAATCTAGCTACCTGTTAGCAAAAACATTTTCACCCAAGCTACCATGTACCAACAGCCTAGCTACTTGGGAGAGGAAACAACTTGAGCTACTAGCAACCAGTGTTTCAATCAGAAAATGATCTGACTGATGAAGTTATTCATGTAATTCTATTTACATAATTATATAGTTGAATTGATTTGACAGATTTATTCTTACTTTTGGTATTTTGTTAATTTGAGATGTTTTTAAGTTTTATGTTATCTTGCCTATTTCAGTCCCTGAGGGCCACCCTTAGTCTAAAATGGCTATAATTTATTAACAAATATACCCGTCAACATTATGACATTCAGGGGCACTTTGCACTTTGTTGTTCTATTATTAAAGACAGTAGTCATTGACAGCACTGCAGTGACACTGACATGGTAGTGGTGTTTTATTGGTGGTGGTTACGAGATTATCAGAGACTGATGTGCTGCTGGAGTGTTTAAACACTGTGTTCAGTCACTGACCACTCTGTCACTAGACACTCAAACCTAGTTGATCCACCTTGTATATGTAAAGTCAAAGATGGAAGCTCATCTGTTTTCTGCACAGTTTGTGTTGGTCATCCTCTAGTCCTTCATCAGTGCTGACAGTATGTTACCCACAGGACACTGGCAGGGCAGGATATTCTCAATCCAACACTGACACTGAGGTATTTAAACACTCCAGCGGCACTGCTGTGTCTGATCCTCTCGTATCAGCACAACACACCTTAACACTCCACCATCATGTCAGTTTCATTGCAGTGCTGAGAATGACCCACCACCCACATAATACCTGCTCAGTGGCCATTGAAGATCAGGGTGAAAGGAGACTAACAAAGTATGCAGAGAAGCAGATGGACTACAGTCTGTAATTATGGAACAACAAAGTGTTCCTGTGTGGTCACTTGGGCTGATACAATTGGTAGTGAGTGTAGGGACAAGGAGGTGGTCATGATGTTATGGTTGATCAGTGTATATTCAACAGACCTGTGGTTCAACAGCATAGACAAATGTGATCACACAATTTGGATAGTGTTACTGTTCATTAATGCTTATTAACCAATTATAAGCTCATTAAACTCTTAACAGTACACATACTGCAAAGTGATAGTGTCTAGCATATGCCAAAGTTTGCATGTATGGTTTTGGAAGGCATGAGACATTATTTAAAGAAGCTTCAGCTCAGATCAGTAATGAGTCAGAGAGGAGGTGGAGAATAATAAATAAATGGGCTGGGGCTGAGACTAATGTGTGTGTGGGATGGGGGAGTTCACTCCTGTATTGTACTAGTGTGGAGTGTGTTCAGGCTATGTTATCTCTCTGGTAAAGCCCCTTTTCTGAATAGAGCACAGGGATTACACAGCAAGCTGCTCGGGGGAGATTGCAAAGAAAGCGTCACGGCAACTGCGTCATCATCTCACTCAATCAGTGGGAGTCCAGCTGAGGATACCCAGGGAAGTCCCCTATTCACACTCTGTTGTCTTGAATGAGCACATTGGCTTTACTCTTTTCAAACTGATTCAACTCTATACCACATAAATCAGAGTACAGTTACTGTACAATTGTAGTGGAAAGTGGAAAACACTATGCTGATTAGGACAAAACATATCCTCTGAAATCAAATAATTTCAGTGCTGCAAGTTGTATATGGGAATATATAAATATGCTTCATGTATTCATATGATATTCTGTAATATGTGGAAATAAGATGGAAAGATGCAAAGCCTATGAGTGCACACACATGCCATAAGTCATGAGATTTCAATATTTATATTGATTATGAAGTGATGCTACCTCAGGGATAGCTTGGGAAGAACCACGCCTTTGTTACTCAGGTTACACTGACCAGTAGTCTCATGCTATGGTGACATGAATTTTTGGTAAGGCATGATAGTGTGTGCAAAATTTTGTGAAACCTTCAGCATCATGTGTGTACCAAGAATATGTCATAGAAGGCATTACCACCCATAGTGAACAGTGCAGTGGCTGACGACAGGGGGTTAATGTTTTTGGCCAGAATTGTCTGTGTAAATGACTCTGGCCGAAATCACATTCACTTTTATTCAGGTTACCACTTTTTCCTGCTCTAGCACTTTTGTGGGAGTTTGTGTGTGGAGAGGGCCTAGTTAAGGAGGAGGCTTTTCCACCACTGTTTTCACCCAAATGAGTAAGAGTAAGTTATATATACTCACCTCTACCATCATACCTAAACATCATGTCTGTTTAACTATGGTGGTTTTTAGAAATGTCTGAATTATGCAGTCATATTTAATAATAAATGTTTTGAGGACATTTAAGCTAATTTTCAAAGTTAATTACCTACTTTAGGAGGTTTATTATAAAGACATCACAGCTACAATATTTCCTAATCAGCTCATAAATATCAATGGTTTAAAAAAAATAAACCACTTGGCATGTTAGTGTAAATTAGTCATTATTCATTAATCAAGCACCTCTATTCATAACATATTGCCATTGTTCTGCTATATCTTCATTTTTGTCATATTACACGTTTTGACATAATGTGAATATGGGAGTTGTTTTTGATTAATGGAACAATAGAAATACTACAAAATGACTATGGATAAAATGTTTCTACAGTGACATTAAAGGAAAATGAATAGGTTTATTACTTTTGCTGTTACTGCTTTTGAGATTTTTTTTTTAGATGTTTTTTGTTTGACCAATGACGATTTGAAAGTGTCAATATTTTTACATGGATGTGATGGGTCTATTTAGAATACCCAACATCCAGGGATGTTTGTAGCCCAAGTCTATCCTTCATTATATCCCCTATGCAGCCTTTGGACATACTGGACAGAATCAAGTAATTTGGATGTTGATGACCAACAGGTGACAGCCAAGAAAACTGATCAAAATCTGGTTATTGTTCAAGTTATTGTTGAAAAAAATCAGCAGAAGAAATTGTGAAATTGTATTGCAGAGGACTGTGGCTGCAGATAGTCTTTACCTGAAGGCAGGAGCAGATGAGTTGAAATCCTGACCCAAAAGAGGGCTGATCTGAAACGCCGTCATACTTAAATTTTTGTTTAACATATTTCTTTATTATTATTATTATTATTATTATTATTATTATTATTATTATTATTATGTTGTTGTTGTTGTTGTTGTTGTTGTTGTTGTTGTTGTTGTTGTTGTTGTTGTTGTAGCAGCAGGGGGAAATTCCCGTGGTCATTTCATAGTCATCCACTGCGACACAGTGGTCAGTTTCTACTGCCCCATACTGCTAAAGTCTTTCAGCCTGTGGACTGAATGTCAAAATAACACATATCAAGATGGTGTGTTGCTCACTTCACTTGCTGTTAGTAGAGGAACATGGCCTTCATCTTTTAACTCCACAACCACAATGTAACAGAGGCTCTTTGTGTTTTTTGGCTTTTTAGTGGCATGGAAATTCATTTTTGACATTCATTAACAAATTGCAACTTTAAAGCAAAAATTTAGTCCATGAGAAGCGGAGAAAAAGCTGTTTTGGATTTAGATGCATCGTGTTTGTGATGAACTTTCCGCTAGATGTTGCATTTCCAGCAACCGGCATTGCGGCTTCCGAGATGATGCGACCCTATTTATCAAAACACAGCTGCCACGATTTACCCTCTGCTGGAAAAACGTCACTGCCATGCACTACTGCAATAACATAATTTCCGAAAAAGACTTAAACTCCACCCCCTAACCCCCCACACACACTTCTTTAAGGCCAATGTAAGTAAGCCCTTAGAATAAGGGTAATTACGCACTGTTGAACAGTGTTTTCCAAAGTAAAGCAAACTTATCTAAATTTGCAAATAGATTAAAATTTTTCTACATGATGACTCAGAATTCTCATAAATTTACATAAACTGATCCTAGAATGTTCCGAATGCACAAGCAATTAAATGCATGGTGGTCCTTTAGATTTCACACAAATGTGAAAAAAGTTATTTAATATTCATTTTTATTCTTTTCATTTTAATGACTTGATTAAAATTCATTGCAGCAGTACTTATTTAAATATATCATGCTTTGCATACTGAAGTTGATGCTGGCTGAATGAATGTCTGCTCTCAAACAGGTTTTCAGTTCTCTTAGCAGAACTCCTTAATTAGTTTGAAAGCATTAAGAAACCTTGCTGTGTACGCGTCGGGCCTGATTAAGTGTGCATTTCTAGAATAGTCCAGAGTCTTCTGCTTCCTCAGAGCTGGAACCACACATAAACTTTCAGTTTCTCTGCTAAAGATATAAAAGTGTTATTAAAAACATGACATAACAATTATAACAAGTACAATCAACAATCAAATAAATAGGACTAGCAATCACACTCAATAAACATTCCATCATATAAAACCAGTTTCATTACAGAATACAGAGCAGGTGATCCATAACTCAACAGGAAACCTATCGAACACCAATAATTAACTAACAACATTATTATGCTGCATGCAATTAAAAAAGAAACAAGAAAGTTCACAATGAATTTATAATAAAATTATTATTTGGTGAAGTTTTCATACAATTCATTAAAAATGGTTATTTTCTAATACATTTAATTAAAAATTATAATAAAATTCCATTTTTGAACAAAGGTCTACAAATGCTATTATCTACACAAATCAAACAAAATATTATAACCTATTATTAGACCAATGTCTATTTTATTACCTCCCAAAAGGTCACCATGTATAATGTGCTATTCTCAGCACTAGTGAAACAGAGAACATTGCATTGGTACGAGTGGATCAGACATAGCAGTGTTAATGTTCTAATAACATTAATATCCCAAAAGAAGTTCTAATTAGATAAAAATTAAAAATTAAGTTCTAATAACATTAATGTACATAATGAGGTTTTAATAATATTAATATTCAGAAACAAGTTCTGATAACATTATTATCCAGAATGATATTCTAATTATATTAATACCCAGATTTAATAACAAGAACAGAACAAAGATATAATAATATTAATGTCAAGAATCTGGTTCTAATAACATTAATATCCAGAATAAAGCTTTAATAACATTATTAACCAGAATCAAGCACTAATAACACTAATATCCACAATCAGATTCTAATAACATACATTTTGAGAATAAAATTTTAATAACATTAACATCTGTAATTAAGTTTTAATAACATCAATATCCACAATGAAGTTCTTATAACATTATTATCGAAAATGAATTTCTAATAACAATAATATCCAGACAGAATTTTTAATAAATTCAAAATCAGAACAAAGTTCTTATATTATTAATGTCAAAAATCAGGTTCTAATAACATTAACATGCAGAATAAAGCTTTAATAACAATAATATCCAGAATGAATTTCTAATGACATTATTATCCAAAATGAAGTTCTAATAAAAATAATGTCCAAAATTAAGTTTTAAAAACATTAATATCCAGAGTGAAGTTAATAAAACATTAATATTCAGAATTAAGTTCTAATAACATTAATGTACAGAATTGGGTTTTAGTCACATTAATATCCAGAATCAGGTTCTAATAATATTAATTTTGAGAATAATGTTCTAATCTCATTAATGTTCAGTTCATGTTCTATTCAGTTCATGTATCAGTCCTGTTACTCTCCTGTCCTGTTTTGTTTTTCCCTCAGAAGCACATGGATTGTGTTTTTGTTTTGGTCTGTCTCCTCCCTTGCTCCGCCCATTGCCAGCTGTGTCTGCTTTGTAACCCTGCCCAGTCATCATTGTGTCCCAGGTGTGAGTATTTCTCTCCATGTATTTAAGACCCTTTGTTTCAGTTGGTCCTTTTGTTTCTGTGGAAATCCTGGCCTTTTGTTTGTCTAGGTTCAGTGTTAGTTTGAGTACCACTGTCTGTTTGTATCCACAGTTTGTTTTGTTAAATCCTAAACCCCTGCATGTACATCTGCCTCCCGTGTCTTTATCATATATATGATAAAATGAGTAAAACAAACTTTAGGGTTGAGGTGCTAATTTTATCATTTGAATATGATGGCTGGATATTGAAAGGCTGCTTTCATTTGTCTGGGGTTAGATTTAATGTGGGACACAGTCTTTGGACTGTTAAACCTAGATGGTGCCTCAAAGCAGCTCTCAGACTTTCAGTTTAGCCTGTCTCTCTGCAGTCTGGTCCCAGCTCTGGTTTGTCAACAGGTGTTAATGCTACTCTGACAACTAACAGACTATGGGCTATGCTGTATGAAGGTAAGGCAGCTCCCTACCGCAGTTGCTCCATCTGCAAGCTCAAAGAGGTTGGAGCTGAGCAACGGTGTGTAATCATGTGTCAGCAGAGTGAAAAGAAGGGGGCTCAACACACATCCTTGGGGGACTCCTGTGTTCAGTGTGATTGTAGATTTGTTGCTGCCGACCCTTTCTTCATGTGGTCTCCCAGTCAGAAAGTCTAGATGCCAGTTACACAGTGAAGTGTTCAGCCCCAGCCTGTCAAATTTGAGAATAAGCTTTTGGGGGATGATGGCATTGAATGTGAAGCTGAAATCAATAAATAGCTTTCCAGAGTCTTTGTCCAGATGAATGAGGGCTGTGTGTAGGGCAGTGGAGATGGCACTATCTGTTTAGCGATTGGACCCATATGCAAATTGGAAGGAGTGCCGTGGGAGGGGGGTGGATTTGACTAGTCATTCTAAGCATTTCATAAGAATGGGGGTGAGTACCACTGGGGTGAAGTGGTGAATGATGGTGGTGGGTTTGAATAGAATAGAACTTGAAGCATGTGGAAACAATGGCTTAGCTCAGTGAGGTGTTAAAGATGTCTGTGAAGACAACTACATGTCCCTCAGCACACAATATTGGAGGAATATTGTCCAGACCTGGAGCTTTCTGAGCATTGATCCTGCTGAACAATCTTCTCACACTCTATAGTCTGTGATGTTCTGTAGTCCCCGCCACAGGCTCCATGTATCTCTGCTGTTGCTGAGGCAGTGAGCTATCCTCTTGGAATACTGCCTCATAGCCTTTCTGAAGCCCTGGTACAAGTTGATTCTAGTTGTTCTTGGGCCAACCTGGTCTTCTTCTGTGAGGGCAGTGTTCCTAGCCCATAGACCTTATCTGTCAGCTATGGCTTCTGATTGGCCCGAACAGTGATGGTCCTCAGGTCAGTTACATCATCAATACACTTGGTGATGTAGGCCATGAAAGTGTCTGTGCATTCCTGGGCATCTGTGGTGGTGTTGTAGGTGGCAGGATTTTTAAACACATTCCAGTCTGTGGTGTTGAATCAGTCCTGGAGTGACTCTATAGACCCCTCTGGCCACACTTGTACCTGCTTCCTGACTGGTTTGGTGACTTTAGCTATTGGTCTGTATGCTAGCATTAGCTTAACAGTAAGGTGGTTGGAGGTGCCGATGTGGGTGAGGGGATGGGCCTTGTAAGCTCCTCTCTGGGTAGATTGTGGTGATTATAATGGCTAGTAATGTAGTAACTGTAGTAATGTAGTAACACATGGTAGTTACTACCACACACCACCATGGTAGAGAGGCATTTAATCTAATCTATATCATCGAAACAATAATAAAAACACTCTTGTATCCTTGTTACTCATTTTAGAAACTGAGTGTGACTGTTAAGATGTGAGTGTCCAGTAGAACAGTCACTAGTAAGGTTAAATGTGCAGGAAATCAGTCACAGTTCCAGTAGCCAATCAATGACCACTCCCAGCGTGCCCTGTGTTAGATAGCAAAGTGAACACCCTTCTATTCCTTTGTGTCTAACTCAAAGAGGACAACTCCCAATGGAAAAGCTGTTCTTATCTAAAGCCAAGTGCTGACTGGAAGCATGAGGGATTTCCTGGAGTTGGTGTTCAGTTTCCTATTGGCTGGGGAGTGCAGGTGTGGAGCTTCTTTCTATAAGACAATCTGTGAAATTATTCAATTATACTAAATCATCTCTGTGCAATACATGGTTCCTTTTGGACAGAGATGATATAGAAGCAATAGAGAGGTTCACCAGAGTCCTGGTTTGTCATGTTTTTCACACTATCCATGTGACATTACAGTTTTTTTTTTTACAGAAGGTGCTTTTTTTTGTACTTTTGATGTGGAAAGTTTAGAAGTACATCTGTTTATTCGTTGAATTTAACATATTGAAAACAATAAACATATGTGGCATGCTTAAATTTTATGGCATGTCTAATTCAGGAAATGAAAATAAATTGTTTGAAAATAAATTTAATTTCAGGTTTGACTAAATTACTAATCAGACAGTATCAATTTTAAATTTAAAAAAGCTTCAAATATGACACTTTAAATATAATAAATATACAATAAATTGTAGTTTAACATTTTTTATTAAATTATGACACAAAAAAAACAATTTCACATTTAGTATATCTTGATTATTGATGTTATATTTTGACACCTACCATTTGTGAAGAATTCTGTGGAAAGCAGTATAATGAGTTAATGAGATAAAAATGTGACAACAGCCAAATAGGAGGGTTTAACTGTAACAGACTGAAGTTTGCAGATGAGGGTTACTTCTTATTAATCAAACACACTTTTTATGAAAAAAAACAAAAAAAACCTTTAACATCCATGTTACTGTACTGTAATGTTAATGTTCTGTCTTTGTGTTCTTCTATATCTTAACAGCACTAATTGTCCCATCTCAGTTCTTCAGTAAACTACTCCACATGAAAAGCTCAAGCTCAAAACAAGTTTTGCCACAAAGAAATTAACTTGTTGAAGCACATGGCCTGCTCAGAGGTGGCTGCGTACACAACACTAAACATGACCCGTACATACCTGCCACTGGGCACGGCACTCTGTTAGAGTTCAGTACAGAGAGGCCACTGTAACGCTGTCAGTGTCCAGCAGCTGCATGTCTGCCCTGATGAAAACAGGTGCACTGAGGAACAGCTGATAAAAAGCAGAGCTCCTACTCCAAACTGCAGAAACAGGACCAGGGCATTCCCGTCACCATGGGAACCAGCGGTACACAGTAGTGTGGGAGAAACGACCACAAACATGCTATTTTTTTTCAGTAGAGTGAAAAATATATTTGTATTTAGCTAGCTAGTAACGTTAAACACTGCCCGCAGCCCCCCTACTGGAGACTCTGCTTGTGAAATAGTATACATGCATGCTCACACTGAATCGAGCAGTGCTTTCTGTGAGCAAATATTTTGCTCCTGTATAAAAGATGTACATGGCGTTCATTCTTGTTGGTGTTTTTTCCAGAGGACCCCTTTAATCTGAAAATTCTTATTATATTTCTATTCATGTGAATTATGCATTCAAAAGTATCCAGGTAAAGCTTCTAATGATTGAATTCATCTGCACTTTACCACGAATATTCAATAGTGCACACGTAGCTTGTATAACCATCAGTAATAGTTGAGGGACCTGATCAGAGTGATCCATGTTCAGGACCCACATTTTTCCATCTGCTGTCATTCAGCTGAACTCTACACTAGACTGATAAAATACTGTTGTCCATATACTGTACACTCTGAAATCATTTATTCCTAGAATTCATTAATAGACAGCATACTGTACTCTACATACTCAAAACTGTATATATTTATTCTATTTTACATATACAGTGCAATGTACATGTTTTAGGCACATCAGCACACAATTCAAACCAGAGGGTTTTGCATGTACAATTTCAGAACAAGTGCAGGCAAACATAAATTAAATACAAAGCTTGGTTCCAGATTTCTCCTGAATGTCACAGCCAGAACATGGATGTGTTCAATTCCATCACCAGCTCACTTGATTTAAAATCATTGAGCAATGATTTACAAGACCATGTGTTGGATGACAATGATAAAAGTACTAAACTCCCATGAAGAGAGAGTTTGTTGTTGTTGCTTTAACACACTAATGTAAACCCATGTAAACTAATGTAATTTTTTGTATGATTGATTTAAATTTATTTTTATATTAGTGGTTTACCCAGTAATTAAACATTTAATCACACAGCAAGGTGGCTTGATGGTTAATATGGTCGAGGCTTGGGTAAAGACCCTATTTGGGTGGAGTTTCCATGTTCTCCCCATATCTGTGTGGGTTTCCTCTGGGGATACCAGTTCCTCCTATATTCCAAAAAATTGTTGAGTGCTGATTGTAAATCTACCTATATAGCTAGCTAGATAATCCACATAGAAAAGCAGAGTATAATTGCATTTTGTATTAGTGAATTAGTGAGTGTGCTCACAAAGGCTTGTGATAAATATTACATGTGCTAAATTAAGCATGGTGAGGAAACTTCTTCATGTTTATTTTGGTTTTAAAAAAATCCCATATGCTTTAGGTAAAAAATCTTGGAAGAAAATGAAAAGGATTACAAGATTAAAACCTGGTAACTTGTTATAAACAGACTGCAGGGAAAGAACATCTCCTTTATGATCCCAATCTTATATTTCAGCTGGAAACCACAAACGTCTGGCAGAACTGAGTGTTAGTTTTGATCTGCTTTCTTTGTAATTGTCTTAATTCTTGACTCACTCATAACTACAACTTAGTTATGATCACATTTCCAGACTTAGTCATCAGACTAAAACATGGGTACTTCAAGAGAATAAACAGAGGAAAGTCCCTTATAAAATTAAACAACTTGGTGCAGAGAGCATCTTTCATGGCAATCAAAACCTCACACAGGAAAGTTCTGTATGTAGGTTAAATACTTATATGACTGCAGCATAAGCTTTAACGTTAGCTTAAACAGTAGCTAAAACCTAATTAGGGTTATGCATTTCAGCATTTCTCTTGTGTTAGTCTTCATCCCTTTTTTGTTTATATTTATTTTTCTCTATTTATAGATATATATCCACATAGTATAGATAGAATATATATATATATATGAATTAGTGAGGTTATTTTATGTTCTTAGTGTTCTCAAATACTGTGCTATGGGATATGTATGTGGGTACTTTCAGCACCCAGCCAACCTCACTACTCCTTCATCTACCAGCACCCAGCCAACCTCAGTGGACTTTCACCTAACAACATCAACAGTCAACCTTACTGCATCCCCACCTACTGGCTCACAATCAACATCCCACCATAACATAAACAATCAACAATTTCCCACCCATAATATTCATCACCTCTGATCTAAACCAGCACTGATCATCACAGTGCAGCACATCTGACTTGTAGCATATATTCTGCATCTGCTTCTTCTGTTGTTGAAATTCATAACATTTATACCAGTCATGAATTATTACAATTACATAGGATCATACAGGGACATAGTTGTTTCCACCATTGAGACAACTAAAATCATCATGACATATGATTAGGGTAATGTTAGAAACAAATTCTGATTTGAATAAACATTAGGACATGATTACTTTTATCATTCAAGTTCAAGAACATAATAATGAAAGCATCATACAATAAACAGCAACACGTTCTGTAACCAAGGTGACAAATCTTTACTTAAAAAACTTAAAACATTTATGTTAGGGCATACAGATGTTGATGTGTTATACAGATGTTGTAAATCAATGTATTTATTAACTGCTAATTACCAAAAACGAAGTTCTGTCAGAGCCTTTTTCTGTGTTTAAATTGCCGGCAAATCTTTCCTGGAACTATCGTAAGGCTACATGAATCACCAAGTATTTTGAACTTCCGTTGACGCGACTCTCTCTCTAAACAGCTCTGGATACCACCAAGTGAATCAATATGCCACCTCCTTTTCACCACAATATGTCTCCTTTTCACCACACAAAACGCAATGTTTAAAAGGTGGCAGACAAGGGTATGATATTCAATATACCAAACAGTGCTTGATTAAAAATGCTTAAAGTAAGTACTAATGGTAATTAATAACTAGTAATTATTAGGAAAAAGCTTTGAATTCTATTTTATTGGAGACCTGCAATACAGTGCCTATGTAAATGCTCCAGAACATACTAATTTACTCTAGTTTTTACACAGTATTAATAAACAGCTACATAACTTTGACCTAATACATCTCAATAAGAGTAACACAAGGGTGTTATCACCGCTTAAAAAAAAAGGTAAAAATGATATAAAGGCTTGCTGTCCACCAGATGAAGAAAACAGTAAGTTCATAGCCACTGAACAATTACAACACAGAGCACTGTTACATAAGGCTTGGCCTTACAATACATGCTGATCTTCAGTGAAATGATGTTCATGAATTATCACTCAGAGACATTACCTGCACTGACTGTCTTGTTCATTTCTAGGGATTGCTGTAATTAATGTATTTGATATCAGTGGTTTTCCCCCTCAGGCGACTCTCCCACTTTAAAAACACGCTTAGCTTTGCAAACCCACCAACATCTCCTCCCTAAACAAATACCTCAGATGACTCTATAAACTGATTGTACAGGACGAACCATCGCTCGAAGGTATTCTTCCAGTTCTCGTGAAACTCTATCCTGTAGATCAGTTAATGAAAATAACTCTGGCTCTGCAGAAATTCTCTGACAAAACTTGTCCTGTGGCTCACTGGATTCTAAACAAAAACCACAATGGTGAGAAAATGATTTAGCAATCAAGGTGGCAGGATTGTATTGGGAAGGGTGAAAGCCAAGAGGAGCCTTGACATGGCAAAATCTAAGCTAAGAAGCTAATCAGGTGCTCCAGTCAAGAAGGAAGAAAAGATGAATGACAGAAAAGGTTGAACCATCGCAGCTCTGATGGTGATGACTGTTCAAAAACTATCTAGGCTTTCTGGATCAGCAGCAGCATGAAGTATATGTATCCAATTACACTTCCACAATACAGCCTTTATGAACCCAAAACTGAACACTCACAGATGAAGTGAATGATTATCTTGTAACAGTGGCAGTGTAAATGTGAAAGCCTGGGATGTCTGTTGGACAGTATCCGAACAGACAGTTCACCTACTCCTTGTGTTGGATAGGATGAATAGAATGCAACATCAAGACAACAACATGGGATATCACAGTAACCACCTCAGATTTCAACAATGTCCTACCAACCCTTAAGCCACACCATAGCAACCACTTAGCAACACTATAGCGCCCATCTAGCAACCACTTAGTAACACCATAAGAATCATCATGAGACAACATAACATCCACCTATCAACACCATAGCAACCATTAATCAACACCATACCAATCACGTTTAATCACTATTTAATGATGATGATGATGCTATGATATGAGACTTTCCCTTTGGGATTAATAAAGCTACCTTCTGCCTGCCTGTCTGTCTGTCTGTCTGTCTGTTTATCTATCTCATTCCAGAAACCACAGTTCCATTGCCCAAGAGATCAATTGCAAGGTGTCAATTGGTTCATAATTTTCTGCTCCAGAGTGTCCTATTCTGTTGGCAGTACTTTTCAACAGGAACTAGACACTTCCTTTCAGGAACTGTGTCAGCAATGACTGCATCTTAAAGTAGCTGATTTCATTAATTAGAAGGGATTTTCATATTTGGACATATAGTGTAGCAACCTATAGAAATGACCAATTAAAATGCCCTAAACCATTGACTCTTATTGAAAGTTAAAAAGTAATTTAATAATATGTCAAAGTTTTTGTTGGCACCCTTTCTAATGAATGCAGCTACTTTTTCGCCCATTGCTGACACACTTGTGCAAAAGCATACACACAGCTTGTCTAATCCCTGTAGACAAGTATTATCAATTAAATAGGACTCTCAGAAGCAGATAAACATGTACCTATTGGCACCATGACTAATGCCAGGTGTGGCATAGAGGGGTATAAAGCCCTCCAGCATTGAGTGCTAAAGAATTGGAACTGTGTTCTCTGGAATGATGGTGCTCCATTTGATATTTTTTGTGATTTTTGCAATAGGTGCAGGTTTCATCTCGTATTTCAGCATGCCTTTCTGACATCTCATCATGGATGTCAGCCCATCACCTTAAACTCAACCTCAGCAAGACTAAAGTGCTATACATTCCTGGAACCACTGGTGCTCACCCTGATATTGCCATGTCCTTTGAGAACTCACTGGTCACTCCATCAGCAGAAGCACAGAACCTTGGTGTAGTTGTGGATGACCAGTTATTGTTCTCAGCTCATGTTGCAAACCTGACTAAATCATGCAGATTTCTCCTTTACAACATCAGGAGTTCCAACCTTTTCTGTCTAGAGAGGTTTGAATCCCTGAACTGGCAGGGCATGACTGAAGTGCCCTTGAGCAAGGCAATTAACTCCCCAGCTGCTCCCCTGGCACTGTGGATAGGGCTACCCACTGCTCCAGGCATGTGTGCTCACTACCCCCTAGTGTGTGAATTCACAAGTGCGTATGTGTGCGTATCCAGGGAAGACAAGCTTCCAGACTCTTTTCTGTCCTGGCACCAAAATGGTGGAATGAACTTCCCCTGGGGGTCTGAACAGCTGAGTCACTCACTGTCTTCGAAAGCAGACTAAAGACCCATCTCTTTCAAGTGCATTTAACTCATTAAATGTTTATAATTATACTTAATCGTGCTGGTATGGAGGTCTCTAATCTGACATATGTTTCAGCAGCATCTAACCTTGAGGTGTCTCTGGGTTCTAGCCTCTACAGACTAGCTAAGAATATTTTCTGAGTGAACAGCAAAGCACTTTTTAAAGTCACTCTGCATAAGAGCATCTGCCAAATGCCTTAAATGTAAAGTTAAATGTAAATGTGGTGAGTTAGGGTTTAGGAGTGGTGGGTGGTGCCCATTTAACACTCTTCACTAATATTGTTGTTGCTGAATACACTCCAATCTTCAGAGAGATACTCCAAAATCTAGTAGAAAGCCTATCATAATTTTATTTAATATCATTGATTTCAAAAGAAACAATGAATGAGCAGGTCTCCCAATACTTTTGTCAATATAGTGTAGGTGGTTGTTAGATAGTTGCTCTGTTATCAGAAGCACTAACATAAATTACCAAAGTGATTGACATTAATACATATACACACACACCACCACTAAATGTGTGTCTTTTAGCCCAGGGCACAGCTTTTACATAACATTTTTTTCTTTCTTTGATTCACTGGCTCTGTGACTGCAGTTTAATAAGGACATACTGACCCTGAGGGCAGTGGCTTTCTCACACCTTAAACATAACAGCCTATGCACTTCATCCATCATGTACTAATATACAGTTATGTGATTGATTGATTGATTGATTGATTGATTGATTGATTGATTGATTGATTGATTGATTGATTGATTGATTGATTGATTGATTGATTTACTTTCATACTGATTTTTTCTCAAAGAGTCAGTTCAACTCCAGGTACAAATCAGTCTATTAATGGCCCTTATTTAAAGTCACATGTAACAAAAATGTCAGAATGAGAGATACAGATTTTAATAAACAAAACAGTAAAATGGTAAAATACAACAATGAGCATGAAATTCAAAATTTAAAATAAAAACTTTGAACCCTCACAAATTTAAGTATTTCTGCATTAATTTGGCTCTAAACAGGTTTACACCTAGATACATCTAGATCTAGGTAAATCCAGTTAAACAAATAATGCAACATTATAGTTTATTGAACTTTATTTATTTTATTTATTTTCCTTTAATATATAATTATCTAATCATTTACTACAAACTATGTGATCCTTTTTTGTGATCTAATTGGCTTGAGTCCCTTAAGTAGTTATCACTTCAACCAAATATTTAACTGGTGATCTGGTGATTAAATTTAGGTCCAATCCTCATTATAAATCTTCATCAAGTCAGTGATGTTGGGCTACACTTATTAGATCATTCTACAATATTATTATTGGGCTAAGGTCTAGATTTTGACTTGTTCAATTCATAAATGTCTTGTCTATGACTTACGTATGATTAAGGTTCAGTTCATGAGCCCTTGACAATCATCTGTAAAATTTGCTCATACAAACTCAAATTGATAGGCCAACCAAAATGGCAAGCTGTCTTAGACCAAAAGCAGCAAAGCAGCCCCAAACCACGATACTCCCACCCCTAAGCTTAACAGTTTGGACTATATTGTTATGCTGATATGCAATGGTTGATTTTTCTACACCATCAAAAAATCTTAGGAAACTGGAGGAGAGAAATCTGAAATAAAAGGTTCTGGGACTTGTGTAAGAGGGGGCTCACCTAGTAATAACTTGTAGTTCAGTTTAACACATTCAGAACTGACCATGTTTTTCAAGTTGTAGTTGTGAAGAGAAGACTGACTGGCCACAAGAAAGTCATCACTATTATGGAAAAATAATAACAGCATGCTTATCTGGGCCACCCAGAACCCAAACTGCTTTTTAAAAACATAATACTCACCACATTGCCAAAGGAACAGAGCCTCAAACTGGCATGCATGCCAATACTGCAGCACTAATATTAGCAAGCAAGTCCAAAGCTGACAAAACAATCAAGTGCTACCCTTAGTAACCACAGTCAAAGAATGTAACATTAAGTGAACTTGATTTATGCATTCAAAAGCCAATAGGTTTGCAAGAATGGCCAAAGACAAGGATGCTGAAAAGCAGTGCAGTACAAGGCTAATTTTCCTGTGAGGTAAGGGCCTATATTTAGGCCCTCATGACAGAGGGGCCCGCTGCATTGCCGCGGTTGCTGTAGCAGGCCCATTCGGGTTTGTGTGTGTAAACTGGACTGGGTTAGCTTCAGGTCCTGGCTGCGGTGTGCTGAAAAATCAACTGCAGCTTCCCAGGCCTGTAGCCAGCCACTAATGTGATGACAAATGATGGCAATAATTTGGAAAAGCTCGTCCCAGAGAGATGGCGGCTGAACATCTTGTAAAGTGAAGTGCTCCCGGTTTATAGCCGCCCGCTCACCCGGTCACTGAAAGGTTCCCCTTCCGCTCCTTCAGTATTTACTTTGTTGGCAAAACATATAAAATGGCAACCCATTTTTTTCCCCTTCTTTCTTTCTAAAAATGTAGCAGTGGGGCCTTCAAAATGTTAAAGCTATTGTCAGACACACTACATGACTCATGGAACATATGAAGCCCCCAAAAAGAGACGGCAACGACCAGACACATGAAGTCATCCAAGATTGTTTCTACAGCCCATTAATGAGGAAGACATATTTTCTAAATGAAGTGAATGAACCTAAATGGGAATATTAAGTAACAGGAATAATAACAGCGGACCATCCTGTTAACTTCACATGACCGTAACTTAATAACGCTTAATTCCGCTTCCCGTACACCGATGATGCTTCAGACAATTTCAACTGAGCAATTTACCTTTCTCTTAACCAGCAAACACATGGAATTTAAAAGAATGCACAGAAATTGAGAAGAACGAAGGTCTCCCGCCAAATTTCTTCTGTGGAGATGAACACAAACTGAAGAATCTGAGTCACCTTCTTTCATCTTCAGACTAAATGAATCATTGAGCATGTGCACTGTCTGAACACATAGCCAAATTCCAACATGTTTCTGAGACAGATCATGAGCCGTCATTTATCTCTGTCAGATAACACATTAGGAATGTGTTTTTCTTGAGAAATTAGTTAATAGTGGCAGTTAACCCACCCACTAGAAGTCCCCCATCATTTGCAGTGCTCCCGTCAATAGGTCAATTGCCACCTCTTTTTGAAGTGCCGCCAATGCAGCATCACTTGGCAACCAATACAGGAAATGCTGGATCCCCTGATCTAATACATCAGCCAGCAGACACCTGTGCCAGCCTGAATCACACAGGGAGTGAGGAAGAGAGGAAGTCACGTGGCCAGTTGTGCTCCCTCTGTCTCCAGTTGTTGATGGCACAGCAGCATGACCTGGGATTTGGACTCAATTCTCGAGCATTAGTGACTTCACCACTTTGAACCCATTAATGAATAGTTTAAAGCAGCTTTGGGTTCAGTAGTGCTGGCAGTAATGTTGTATGAAGCAAATAATATATTCAGGTAACTTTTCTTTATTATTTTAACTTAAGTATGACTGTCACATGTTTGTCTGTCGTGCTCTGGGCCTGTGAATTCTTACTTGTCCTGTCCAAGTCTGGTTTTCTCTTTGTTTTGTTTTTGTTTTCATCCCTGTCTCTGCCCTACCTCCGGCCTATTCTTTAGTGTTCCCACCTATGCCTCCTTTGTAGCCCTGCCCTCTCATTATCTTCCCCAGGTGTGCTTGGTCTGTGTGTATAAGCAGTTTTCTTGTTTGAGATTTATAATCTGTTTGGATTCCTTGTCTGTTTGGTTCAGTTTGTTTAGTCTCCAGTCTGTTTATGTTGGTGTTTTGGCTCATTGCTGCTTTGTCCTTTTGCTTTGTATTTTTTTTTGTTCTTGTTGATAAAATCCCTTACCCTTTGTTTATGTCAACCACCTGCTCCCTAGTGTGACAATGATGTCATGATTTTCTTCTGTTACAAAAGAACAGAGCTTGTTCATAGTTCAGTGGTGAAGCATAGCTAGCATTATGTATTATCTACATTAGCATCATTGTTCCAATCAGAAACTAACCATGTATGCGTGTGTAATTTTCTCAAACAGTTACTTTAATCCAGATTTCTAATATTTAACCTGGCAATACTTAACCTTTAGAAACCTAGACTAATTTTGTGGAACATTTTCATAGTCTGATCTACTTTTATTCATGAAAACATTATACAAGGAGACAGTCACATATGCTAGATATTGCTATTTTCAGGAGATCCTAGGTTACTCAAATTTGTCTTCATTCATTATGTAAAGATTAACAGAAATTAAATCTTTGTATGAATTTTATTATTTACCAAATATTTATTTACACCTAAAATTTGTTTTGCTTAAAAGGATTTAAGATATTTAAGAAATACTGTTGGAAATTGATCTGAGGTGAAAATGTTATTGGTAATGATAAGATTGACTAGGATATTGACAATAACAAATTCTTCAAAATACTTTACATTAGTTAAAAAAAAAATCCTGTATGTTCTTTATTATTTTTGTTATTTATGTATGTATCAGTATTATCCCTTCTCGAGACTTTTATTCTGATATCTGATCACCAAGTTAGCAAAGAATGAGAGCAAACAGTCCCTCCCTTCACATTTTCCTCTATAATCTAATATCTGGGTCAGTGACATCATTAGCCATGCCCCTCTCACTGATCATTCAGAGTCTGCATGCAGGTTGAACACTGGAAGTAAGTCTTACAGTTTGTTATGATATGTGTATCATGTCTGTAGGCTACTATGATCCTGAGATATCATGCTGAGAAAACAGCACAGAACTGCCTGCAAAGTGTGGATCTCGGGGTGTAAGGGTTAAAAGAGAGTACCAGACTACCGAAACATAGTGAATCTTTAAGCTTAAAGACATTATTTTCAAGACATCAGGTAAAATGGGGAGGTAATAATCATACAGCTGTGTCAGATTAGTTAACACTGAATCAGGAGGCACCTGAAATTGTTGAACATTAACTGAATCAGTTAAAACACAAACACACACTCTCTCACCTGGCTTTTCAGATAAAGATCTCCTCAGCACATCTGCCACAACTAAATATCAAAGCTCTTCCTGAGGAAAAAAAGTAATAAAAGGCTTGCTGGTGCCAAAGGTGTCTGTCTGTTTAAAAATGCTGTCAGTTACTTCATCACACTCAACCAGAGTAATCTAATGAGCAGAAGAACAAGAAACCTGAGAGAGAGAGAACAATAGCCAGGAGATAAAGGCTTGTTTTTTCATGCGGCCTGCTACTGTTTACACTTCAGTTGTGCAAAAGATTTACAGAGGAATAATAGTTACACAATCACTTACACCCAGCGTAATTAAACCAGCTGATGATGGCAGGTAATTGTTTGGCTTTTTTGATGTGGTTAAACCATGTTTTAATTTGAAAAAGATTTTTTCATAGTCTTCATTCTTCTGGGATCCGGCAGTTTTTCCTCTGGAGCGATCACCGTAAAACTGCTAATTCACTCCATCAAGCTGTCAAGCAAACGTCAATGTAGTCATGAAGCTCAATTAAACTCAATATGATATGTGTTTCTTGCCTTGCAAGGCATTCCCTGGTTGCTGTTTTATTTCAAAATTCCAAGATTAACTGTTAACGATTAAAAGCTGAAAATACTCCCTGTAATGGGATGGGATGGAATAACGATGGAAAACGTTGAAGCGCACACGCCCCATACATAATGCCTCAAAAAATCGCTTTTTATGAGCATTACGAGACACTAATTTGATTCCTCACTGCAATCCGGAACAATCAGCTCGGAGACATCGAGAAAGGGACGAGTGGTAAAGTTCTCTGAGTGGAAAAGTTAGATTGCATGGCAACTGCTAGACTACCCAGAAACAACAACAGAGCACTTCTATGCCTTACAGAGTCCAGGACTCATACAAAGCTCTAGCAGCTGATTGGACAGAGCAAAACGCACCTGCACAGCTGTTTTTATTTCTAAAAAAAAAATAAAGAATAAGAAACGGGTCAAACCCAAAACCCAATCTCAATCACGGCTCATTTAGGTGTGGCATGACACCGGTACATGGCAGAATAATCTGAAAACAACCATCCTGGGGAGGACCTGATGGAAACTTGTTCCTCATCATTGCCACGGCCACTTTAACTGCTTTTCCATGGGAACGCTCCTATACCCTTCAGCCGTCCAGGCCAAGAGATGCAGGGTTTGAACCGCAGCCCAGGCCCGGCACCATTAAACTGCATTAAACTGCTCATCCAGAGCAGCGGTTAACCTCCAGATGCTTCACTCCTTCCTACTGTAAAATTGGGGTTAAGGCAACAAACCCCAGGCCCATCTCCGCCTGCCTTCAACTAAACTACACTGTAAAGCCACATGTTCAGGTTTTAAAGTTTTTAAAGTGTCACCATGTTTAACTGAGTTGTTCTCCTCACATAGAACCAAAGCAACACTGAAGCTGTGAATGTACAGCATCATGAGCAATCTGGAGCCTCCCAAACAAGTGTTTAGTGTTGGCAAGAGGTTAAGTCTTACATTGATTGCTTCTTCTTTGGTGTGGGAACAAGAACCGCATATAATGCGTATAAATGCACATAGATTCAAGAAGATAAAGTTCAAGTGCTGATTCTGATTGCAGTGTGTCATTTGCTGGAGGAATGTTTCAGAAAAACAATTTAGAAACACACAAAAAAGCTTCCTTTCTGTAAATGGACTCTGGTCTGGTTATCATTTACAGTGCAACGTAAGGTTCCCTTTGTCGTCATTTTCAGAAAAGACAACAGAATCAAAACAAAACAAATCAATCAGAACAAGTGACTCAGTAAACAACTATAATGCAGATTTATTCTAATGAAAATCTACATTTTTTTTATCGTACTTATGTTATAGCAATAAGCAAGCTAAACAAGCTAGAGGGATATAAAGCCCCCAGTCCATTTTTAATATCTTATTCAAATGGAAAACTGTGAGTACTGAAATTTACCAGCACTATTAGCATTTATGCTGGGTTCTTTTACATTTGTTACAAAAACTGTTTTACAGTTGTTTTACATCATTCTTAACATTATTTTAATGCTATTATTCATATCTATGTAAAACATATGTCCATTTATATATGGTTATATAGATTGTATATACTGTACATAGGTATATAGATTAATGTAATTTATTTTGTTAATAGGTTCTACATGTTTTTCAAATGTTTATGGACATCTAATATTAGCCTTCTAATATTAGTATTCAGCTATGTTAAGTTACTTACCTTGGCTAAAACAGATGTGCAAATGCACACATACAGTTTGTCCTGTTTCTGCCAATAGAATGGGACTCTATAAACTGCTAGACATGGGCTAGAGGAGTATAAAATGCCACATAAAAAAAAAAATCTTACTAATGTTAATTTCTTAAGTCATATGGAAAATTACCAGCACATTTAGTGCTTATGCTTGATTCTGTTACAGTTCTTATTGAAATTTGGTCTTTTCACATAACATTACTTTTAAGTTATTAATACATTCAGTCTTTTTTTGAAAGTAACAAATTATTAACAAATTATTAACAATTCAATTCAAAAATTATTTATGAACAAAATGTTAATAAATTAATATTTTTCTCAGGTTTATACAAATATGACAAATATGAGCTATATTTAAACATAAGTTGAAAAAACAAATGACTAATTTTCTCATTTTAAAAAAAGAAAGTACATTTCTTGCAGGATTTGCAAAGGATTTGCATTTTAGTGATGAAACTTAATAGAATATACTTTTTTTGGCCCTTTTACTTGGGTTCTGTTAACATTTTACTTGTTACTGTTCTATAATAATGTACAGCAGTAAAGGTAATGATTTTTATTGCAGTACATTTTATTACAGAACATAACTTAAGTAAAAGGTCAAATAAACTTCAATAAGGCTAACTTAAATATCATATATTTATATTATATATATTACGTTTATTGTTGATTTTTTTTAATTCTACAAAGGCTTCTACATGGTGTTTTAACTAATGGAATGACTGTTGCTATATAGAGGCATTTTAACATGTTTTCCTTTATTTTAAAGACCATTTAAAGGCTTTATTGAAAACTATTGCTGATTGTATTGTGACTACAGTGGAAATGAGCTGACAAAAATAATTTGGACTGGTGGGTCCTGGGATTGCTAATACATAATAACACTATATGTCAAAATATTTGTAGACCTTTAGTGAATGTATTCTACCTTAAGTTACACATCCTGGCTGAAACAGGTGTGTAAATGCACATAGCTGGTCTTGTTCCTGTAAAAATGTGCTACTGATAGAATAAGACATAGGGTATGTTAAGCTTCCAAATGTTTTTGAGTTGTTATAATTCTGTGTAAACCCACTGCTTAATGAAAGAGCTAATGAATCAGTACACCATAAAAAGTATAAGATACTTGAGGAGCTTTTGGAGGATCTTCAGTTTGAAACTGTGTAGGAACCTCTTAAAGTGCTTCAAGGAAACCTTTAATTAAGGACAAGGGTTTCTTGAAGGCTACTTGATGCACAACAACAGGTTCCTCCACAGTTTCAAATTGAAGAACCTCCAAAAGTTCCTCAAGGATCTTGTACTTTTTACAGTGTAAGAATTGTGTTTATAAATCAGTTGTTTTCCTGCAGTATTTAAACCATGTAAATTCCAAGTGCCATTTCTTCTGCAAGCTGCACACATTCCGCCTGCAGTGACTGGAGCCAATGCGCACACTCCCAAAACTAAACATCAATTTCCCAACATGTAAAGCCGTATTTTCTGTGGCGAATATGCCGGTAAAAATTTCGATAAACTGGCCTGAGCTTTCAAACAAGCCTTTTGGATCAAGCTTGTGCATGTTTTTGTTTTTGCTCCTGGACAGACAGTTGTTTACATCTGAGCTGTGTGAGGTGAGTGTGGCTGTCACGTGAGCAGGAGTTTGAAAAGATGTGGTGAAAGTAAATTACAAAATTTACAGTAACAGTAAATTGGGAACAACACTACTTTTCTCTTTTTCCCACAATTCACAATAAAGTGACATCACGACTATGTTCAAAATATCTTCAATATCATATTAAACATACATATAAAATTAAATATACAATATGCAAGTTCAGCTACTTTAAGGTTTTTGTTTTGCTGAGGATTAGCTAATACAGTATCAGCTTCATAGCAAACCTCGGACAACTGGTTGTACAACTGGTTTCACTGGAGCAGACACACAGGGGTTGAGTTGCTGTGCCCAGTACCAAGTGTGGGCTAGAAGGGTTTAAAACCCCTATCATTGAACTGTTCATGAATTGTTCACTGTTCATTGAACTGAAGCAGTGGAATTGAGTCCTCTGAAATGATGAATCAGGTTTATGAGGTTAAATACAATCAAGAGGTATTCTTTCATCAAATACATGTAACCCATCCTTTCATGCATTACATTTCTGGAGCTGAATTAATAAGAATGTCACATTTGATTAAGGTTAGGGTTATGGGTAGAGGTAGGGACAAGGTTAGGTTTAGGTAAAGGTGTAGGTTCAGATCATATTAACAACGCTAACTTCATGACATTCTCTGTTCATATCATTTCTGGTTCTAGGTCAGTAATTTGCATATATGCAAAAGGGTTTTCTACACATTGTGCATCACCAAAAATACTCTTTTAGTCTCATATGTATAAAATCCACTTGATACCAGGCGGGACCACATCTGTGCCCCATGCTACTATACACATATATGTATACATGCACAAATGTTGGCCTGCTTACAGAATCGCACACATTTGCACATCTCCTATATGAGACTAGTCAGACTGTGTCTCATTCAAAAAGTAGTCCAGGCTAAAACATTTCTTATAATTTAAGTACTATAGGATTTATGTGGATAACCTAAAATAGCTAGGCTTACAAGCCCAAAAGAGCATGACATCACAAAAACATGATGAATGAATTAGACACTTAATCGTAATATGTATTCACCAATTATCCTCAATAATGTGACTGCTGGCAGATATGAATTACATCAATTATGTTATAATAGTGGAACATGTGATGGTGAAGGATATTCAATTAAAAGGATTTATTTTACTTCATTTTACAGTGTTCCTGTTACAAGTAACATTTTAGTCATAATTAATTTATTGTTAAAAGTTTAGAACCCTAAGCCAATGTTGTGGGACGTTTTTTGCAGTATGATGTACTTATATTCACCAAGTCATACATGCCAGATACTATTATTTTCAGGAGATCTTAGGCTACTCTAATTTGTCTTCATCTGAACATAAATATTAACATAATGTAGGAATTGGTATGAATTTTACTGCGCCTACAAATTTTATATGGAATAAAACATACGTTGTATCTCAGAAATCCTGTTGGAAATGGATCATCCAGAGTAAATAGCAACAAGGATATTCATAATAATAAGTTTTTCAAAATACTTGACAGTGGTCCAAACAAAATAAAAATAAAATTAAAAATAAGCCTGAATGTCATTTATTATATTTATTTATTTATGTATCTGTATTATCCAATTTCAGGAGAGAGAGAGAGAGAGAGAGAGAGAGAGAGAGAGAGAGAGAGAGAGAGAGCTAGAGAGAGAGAAACAGCCCCTCCCTTATTATTTTCATTTTTTACCCAATATCTGGATCATTAGTCCTGCCCCTGCTTGGTGATCAGTTGGAGTCTGCGTGTAGGTTAACCAAGTAAAAATGCACTGGAAGCTCTTTTAGAATTTAAACTGGGATTTAATGCAGTTGGTAATGAGTGAATTCTAGCTGCTTTCTGAACTGGATTACTCACCGACAATTCATCACACAATGATGACACTACCATCATTTTTAGTAGGGTACATTTTTAGTTATGCACAGCCACAGTAGACAACCTGTGTGTGTCTACTCTACTCAGTGTCAGTGCAGAGGAATAATTCTTTCTGTGCGTCCTACAGAAATGGCAAACTGGGTGTTTTTTGTCTTTGGAAGAAATTGGCCTGGTCCTTTTTTACCCCCATCACAGATACATGTCATATACACGTGCTTCATTTAACTTTATGACTGAACTGTTTTTGTTTAGATATATTAAGCAGATGGTCATAATGTTTTGAATGTAGACAAGGTCAGCATGGGCTTTGAAATGTTAACAAGTGTTTACCTTCTACATCAACTGGAAAATTAACATTTCCAGTACACAGACCATTAAGGTTCTGCTTTAGTTTGATGCAGTGGTCAGTAAGCAGCACTGCAATAGACGTTAGAAATTTCAGAGACTGTATACTTTTCCCAAAGTCTCTGTACCTGTGTGCACCCAGGCTTCAGCCAGAGCCTTCATCTCTCATCTTAACATTTACAAACCCGAATCAGCTGTGTATTTTTCTCCATAATTGTATTCACGTTGTGTGTGAGGTTGTACGCACATTGCTGACTGTACACGTAGAACAGCGTCTGTGAACTGAATATGAAACAGATACAACAGCAGACTGGGAGCTTTTCTCAGCACTGATTCAGTTACAGTTTGTGTGCTAATTTACACTGATGGGAATACACATCTTATACACAGCCAAGAATTATTGGTACCCTAAATGAGCTTTACTGAGGTAGCAACAGCATCCCAATGTTTCCAATCGAGCATTGATCCTTGTACTATTGACAGTAAATAGTAGAAATATTTGTTTGAAAAGAAGCATTATTAATATTAATATTAATATTAAAATGTTAATGTGGGTATTATTGGTTTACAATAAAAGTATTAAAAATAATTAAAATACAATGGTTACACTTAGTAGCACCCTTGTATTTAAGAGGATATTCAATAGACCTAGAAATCTTGTATAGTGCTAACTATAAGACTAACTTACTTTGTACACACCTAAAAAATGAGCAACACATTTTAATTTATAAAATATTTAATTTAATTTAATTAAAATTTTTATTTCTTAATAAATTTGGTGTAATGTGGGAATTACCTGGTTGAATAATGAGGGGAAATAGTTTAATGATTTTAAAATTGTCTTCTGATTTTCTTCAGGCATTTTCAAATTGCATTTTAAATGTCATAAACAGACTTAAATGGGGTGATGAAAACGCATGATGCTGCCATCACCACATTTCACCATAAATGCCTTTGACTGAACAATGTTCGGATTCCTTTAGGGAGTGTTGCAGAAATGGTTGTCCATCCAAGTACCTCATTGCCCTGCACTGTATCTATTTTAGAGTGACCATTGCATTCTTTCTTATCTCCCAATGCCAAGGCCCTCTTGCCTACATGCACAATATTCAGCTCCACTGTGATTGTAGCCTCTCAGTCCTGTGTTCATACAGTAATTGGATTCTTGTTATAGTGAATGCCTACCAGAGGAACTGGAGCTGTATTATGATTTCTGTGTCTTTCTGGTTTTTGTGCTAGGTCACCAGTTTGCCAGCTTTCTTGCCTGTGGGAAGGATTATACAGCAGGTTTCTGTTCATGTATTAACCTGATTGTCAGTATGAGGGCTCAAGCCTTAACTTGTTGATTGGCAATACATTCAACCTGAGTTGAAAAAACTCACGATACACCATCTGTGGAGTGTTTAATAGAAAACTGCTACATTTTTGAATAAGCAAATTATTACACATAATTAAATTCCAGGAAAGTTAGATATACAGACTATAGTTATATCTGAGGCTGTATCTGAAGCATAAAGTCAATATGCTATCATTAGCATTAATCTGGAAGATAGTCACAAGCTTTTGAATGATATCAGTGAAGTTGTAGAAAATCTAAACTCTAAAGGTGAAACATTTCATCTGTGTTTGCTTTAATCAATAAATATAAAAGAGCTGCTGGATGATCATAAATAGAGGATGCACTGAATGCAGTTTCAGTTTCTCATAGTACAGCTCATTTGAGAACAGAGTTGACACATTGGCAAGAAAATGTAACAATGACTTAAAGAAATCCTTTATTTTTTGTTTTTACAGCATTAGTTTTCTAGTTTAACAAGTAAAAACTAATGCAATACTGTATTAGTGCACCTCAAAAAAAATTAAATGTGGAAAAAAACAAAATTGTTCAAATTTAATTGAAAAGGGTAATCTGTTATATATTTAGCATTTTTTACATTTAGAGTACATTTACATTTTCATTGATTTAGTTATTTTTAATGTTGATACTGTCTGATTAGTAATCTATTAACTCAAATTTAAATATTCTAGTAATTTAAGATTCTGAATTTCTGAATTTTAAGACATCCTCTTAAAAGGTAAAACAAATGTCACACACTGAATATAAAATGTGACAGTTTACCTTTTAAAATGAAATTGTGAACAAATAATTGTCACAATTTTTGAAATTAGTTTTTATTAAAATTTTATTTAAAATTTTATATTTTGCTAGTTTTATCATTGACAATTCTCTAATTCCTGGAACACATCTATAAATTCCATTTGGCTGCAACAGTGTACCGTTTTGATTATTAGAAAAATAAAATAAAAAATCTAAAGTTTACGATCTAAACAATGACATGAAGCATCATGAATGTCCTGTAAAATTAGATATAAAGTAATATTCTCAGACTGTATCTGGAGTGTTTAAGAGGATTTGATGAGCATTAATCATCAGTGTTTTGTTTGGATTATTAATCATCAGGCAAAGTTGATACCTGAAGGACAGATTTACTTACAGTACAGCTGCATGTATTCCTTGATAACGCAGACAACCTTCAGTCAATGACAGTCTTTTCCTTTTGTCCAACTTAAATGGAATTTCCTTTGGATTGCCTTCCATTGATATATATATATATATATATATATATATATATATATATATATATATATATATATATATATATATCAATGGAAGGCAATCCAAAGGAAATTCCATTTAAGTTGGACAAAAGGAAAAGACTGTCATTGACTGAAGGTTGTCTGCGTTATCAAGGAATACATGCAGCTGTACTGTAAGTAAATCTGTCCTTCAGGTATCAACTTTGCCTGATGATTAATAATCCAAACAAAACACTGATGATTAATGCTCATCAAATCCTCTTAAACACTCCAGATACAGTCTGAGAATATTACTTTATATCTAATTTTACAGGACATTCATGATGCTTCATGTCATTGTTTAGATCGTAAACTTTAGATTTTTTATTTTATTTTTCTAATAATCAAAACGGTACACTGTTGCAGCCAAATGGAATTTATAGATGTGTTCCAGGAATTAGAGAATTGTCAATGATAAAACTAGCAAAATATAAAATTTTAAATAAAATTTTAATAAAAACTAATTTCAAAAATTGTGACAATTATTTGTTCACAATTTCATTTTAAAAGGTAAACTGTCACATTTTATATTCAGTGTGTGACATTTGTTTTACCTTTTAAGAGGATGTCTTAAAATTCAGAAATTCAGAATCTTAAATTACTAGAATATTTAAATTTGAGTTAATAGATTACTAATCAGACAGTATCAACAGTTCATGGAATTTTGTAAATATGTAAAGAACTGCACTTGACAAAATGACAGTATATATAATACAGTGTATAACAACTATATATATATATGTATATATATATATATATATATATATATATATATATATATATATATATAATTATCACTTTTGATGTGATGTGATTCTGACAGCTTTTCTTATATTGTGTCAAATTTTATAATACTGTACCAACACAAATGCACTATGTAAATAACATGGAAAAAAACATTTTTATATGTTTATATGACTTGGAAATTAAAACCTTTTTGCTTCTCTTGTAAAATTGCAGGTTTTAACCAAATGAGTTGGAAGTAAATCTCATTTTGAGGCAAAATAAATACAATAAATAAATAAATAAATATCTCACAAAACCCAACACAAGTTCTTTTGTGTTCGTGTGTCATCTGGAGTTCCTGCAGTATACCGGTTTACATTATACCATGGCATTAAAATTGATGATTGTCATTCCCTAGCCGCTTGCTTAGCTACTGCAAACAAAAAAGCAACCAAACAGAGAAACCGTCCAAGTTCTTACTATTTTTAGTTTATAAAAACAAAATAATTAGTTGATTAATAGAGAAAATAATCAGATCAGTCCATAAAAATAATAATCAGTTTTTCAACCAATTATTATAATAATCAGTTTTTCAACCAATTATTTATTCCTATTAGAATCACTGTAACTGGAGAAAAGAAGAACAATTATAAATTATACTGTGATAAAAGTGGATTTTTTCAGTGACAATTATTATGCTTTTATCTTGTACTGTTAACCTAGTCCTAAGAAGTGCTACATGACTGATACGGCAGATAAATATTAAATGCATTACTGCACTACCTACATGACAATCTAGCTATATCAAAATTAGAGCAGTAACAACTGATATATTTCTAAAATTGTGTCTTTTAAAAGAATAAGCTCATATGTATCAAAAATTAAAGCATTACATTCCTTAAAAAAATTAAACCAAATTGTCTCCTGTAGGTGATGTTATTTAAACGAAAGAGATCAGAGTTCTCTTTTTTAAAAGCATCTGGTACTGTGGTTTCAGAATGTTGTTGGTTTTTTACATCACCCTTTATGAGCGGCTTCATGTCGCATACATTGCTGGCAAATAATTAATTGAGCGTCTAAGTTAGTGATATTAAAAATAACATTTACTCCAGGGAATTTGGTCTGTTCATCATAAAGTGTTGGGGGGGATAAAAAATATAAGTTAAAATTGGGTAGTACTTAAAAGCTTTACATAAATGTTTTAATATGATGATAACTCTCATTTTTACCTACACAGGACTTTTCTACTGTAGATATACTTCATATGTGGCCGCTGTAACACACTGCCTTGAGGAAGCCGCTCTTCAGCACTTTGAACACGCTATTGCATTTTGTTCTCATGAGATGACACACTGCCTCAGAAATGTTCCAGTTGCATTTAGTTTTACAGCAACATGTGCCACCCAAACCTCTAAAATATGGGCTGTTTGAAAGCATTTAGGAAAAAAGTGACAATGCTACCGCTGGCTGCTGTAGCAGAAGCTTCCAGTGGCAAGTGTCCAGCTTGTATGAGGGACCCTGACATACTGTAGTTGCTAGTCACTCAGAGGGTTGCCTGTTGCGTTCCTGGAAATCCTCCATTACTGATCAGTATTGACGCATGGTTTTTTAAGAAAATTACTGCTTTAGTGTTTTAATGATGAATGGACCAATAGAACTTTCTACATACATCTACGCATTTACCAAATGGAGATAATTGAAAAATAATCTGTCTCCATGAGCGACGCCATAGGAGAATCATTTTTGGTCCATAAAAACAGTTTGCCATACAGATGTGTTAGTAACGCAGTCTTCTCTTGGTGAGAAAAATTCTTTACCAGTTTAAATGTTCTTCACACTCACATCTGCTGTTTCTTCTAAAATAAAAGATATTAAAGCATTTTTTGTTTTTTTATTTTCTTTGTGACTATAAAAAAAATGTCTCTATTATCCATGGAAGACCTTCTACGAGATTATGGAGCATTGCTGTGAGGATTTGATTGCATTCAGTGACAAGACAGCTGAGGTCAGGATGTTGGATGATCACCACCCCACTCCACCTCATCTGCAATTTCCCATCTCCATTTCATACCCCTTCAGACCCCTCTAGCCCAAGTCTAACATTAGGCATGTTGCCAACTGGCTCTTTCTCCTGAGAGTCCTACTCTATTGGCAATACTTCACTACAGTGGCAAGACATGCTATATGTGAACATTTGCACATCTGTGTCAGCATCGTAATTTTCTATCTTAAAAATAGCTGAGTGCATTCATTAGGAGGACTGTCTCAGAAACATTTGACATATAGTGTATGTCCATTACAAAAATATTTATTGAACCAGCAGTGGTTCTTCTATGACAGCACCCAGAGAACCTATTACAATGTGGAATATGTCGAACAACATGTTGCAATATATTCCACTTTCATACGGTGGTGGTTTAAAGAACTGCTACGTGTGGGGTTGGTTTCTTGTTGGGTGCTGTGGGGCTAGGCATGGCAGCTTTAGCAGCAGCATTTAGTTGGTGAAATTGAAAATTGGCTGTGACTTTTGATGCCAGGCTCATGCCTATGGGTGTAAGTGATGTAGAGACATCACTGGCATCGAAATGGAGCGTTTTAGTAGTAACATATGCCATTACAGTTATTACAAAACTCCTAAATGCAGACCACAGAGAAATGAAATCCAGACTCCTCTCCTGAATCGAATTCATATTTGCCCTGGAATAGATGTTGACCTAAGAGCGCCGTGTGGCTGAGCACAGATTATCCTTCTCTTTCATTCTGCTGGCGACATGGCTTTCAGGGTTTTGCTGTCAGACCAACGGACAATTCATTAAAACGATGCTGAGCACTAACCGCTAAAAGATATTCAACACCTTGCCCTCATGTTTTTCACTACTGTATGGAGCACTAATACATAATGTTGAAGTTTATCATGTGTTTTTCTTCACTTCACTGTAATCTCAGTGTTTAAACAATACAATATTAAACAATAGTCTTTTATATTACTGAAAAAAACAGTTTTGAACATTTTAACTACAAATTATTTCATTTTAATTCATCTTGAACGATGATGCACAAAATATTACAGAAGCTCTGCATGATGATGCATCGCGCTTACCTGGAAAGGTTATTGTATCATTTGTCTACTAGCTAAGGATGTTCTAAGTAACAGCAAAGCAATTTTGTAAGTCGCCGATATGCGCCTGCCAATCCCGCAACAAATGTAAATGTAATCCAGTCCCTATCTCAAATATTATTCAGCTAACCAGCCAACAGTCGATTTCTAACTGGTGGTAGAAACATCGTTAAATTCACCTTTTTTAAAGTGATGATCAAAGAAAAGGATAGTTCAAATGTTGATAAACAAGACAACTTTGTTGTCTGTGGTCACCAAAGCTACAAGGCTAATATAACTAACAGTAAATGCTGCTAACACCATCATGCTCCGAACTGCATGTCTAAATCATACCCCAATGAATTAGTATGTTGTGTACATTGTATGCCTTTGTACAAAATAAAGTATATGTAAACTGTGTTGTTCTGAACTTCAGTTGTTGCCTGAAATCACTAATTTGTACTTAAGCACTACTTGAATATAATTCAATTATACTAAGGTAAACTTAATATACCCTAAGTATACTGCTCAAATGTTATGTTTGCCACTCTTTTAATACAGTTTCAGTATATTACTCTGAGCTGCCTGAAAACATATTTTGTATATCTATATGTGTAGGAAGTAATTTAAAAAAATATAAAAAAAAATAAATATATATATATATATATATATATATATATATATATATTATATAAAATACAGCTAATTCAGAATAGCATAGCCAATGTACTCGCAGAGGAACCCAGAGGAACCCAGAGGAAACCTGCATGGATGTGTGGAGAACACCAAACACCTCACATATAGTGAGCCAAGCGGGAATTGAACCCACAGTGGAGTGTGATAGTTGCGGTTTCATTTTGGGTCACATTCATATGGGGTATTGAAATCAGAAACATTTCCAATATTCGACAATGCAATTCAGATTAAAGAGCCAGGTCAGAATTCACCTTTTACAACAATCCAATTCAACATTCATCAAAAATGTGCAATAAGGAGAAGGGGAATGGACAACAGTAGGTCTTTTGCATGTTCATGTTATTTTAGGAGTGTAACATCACATTGAATGAGCCACATTAAAAGGTTGAACATCCTTAAAAAATAAAATTTTCTGAGAGATTTTTGGCCATTTTACCTGCAGTGACAATGGATCTTTCATGGATTACCTCATTAACAAGTACAGAAGCAATAGTAAATGCCATAAGTCCAGTTTGGTCAGATCTCTCATAGCGCTAATGTGGAAATCACCTACATCCTCACCTCATTCTCTTTGGATGCTGAAATAACTTTGGAAATGGAGCGTCCCATCACTGTGGCACCTACTGTCAGCTCGTGCTTGAACTCTGATAATAAATGTCATCTTTTTATGAACATTCTAGCTAGTGTTCAACCTCACTTACAAGTAAACATCTCACCACTTATATAGGTATGGTTGTGCCCAAGTTGTCCCCTGAGGTAACACTGCTTCATAATCATAATTCATAATGTACATAGTGATGTCAGTGTATTATACAGTACCTTGCAAAAGTATTCACCCATTTTTTGTGTTTTGCTACCTCACAACCTGGAACCAAAATGGATGAGGGTTTGCTTCATTTCATTTATGGAACATACCCACAACTTTAAACATTTGATTTTTTTTATTCTGAAGCAAACAACAAAGAGGACAAAATAACTTCAGTGTGCATAACTATTCACCCCCTGAGGTCAGCCCCCTTTTGTGGCAATTACAGGTACAAGTCAGTTTGGATTAGTCTCTATGAGTTTGGGCCACATCTTGCCACAGGGATTGTTGCCCATTCCTCAAGGCAAAACTGCTCCAGCTCCTTCAAGTTAGATGGTTTCCGCTGGTGAACAGTAATCTTCAAGTCTGACCACAGATTCTCAATTGGATTAAGGTCTGGGCTTTAAGTAGGTAATTCCAATACATTCAAACATTTCCCCTTAAACCACTCAAGTGTCTTTAGCAGTATGCTTTGGGTCATTGCCCTTTGGAAGGCAAACCTCCATCCCAGGCTCAAATGACTGACAGACCATTCTCAGACAATATTCTCAAAAAAGCATAATACAGGTTATGTTGATTGCATAATGTTATTATATTGACCATAGTTCTAGGTGGTCATCCAGCATCAGTAATCTTCTTCTTCTTTCGGCTGCTCCCTTTAGGGGTCGCCACAGTGGATCATCTGCCTCCATCTTGCCCTATCCCCTGCCTTCTCTTGTTTTACACCAGTCCTCTCCATGTCCACCTTCACTACATCCATAAACCTTCTCTGAGGCTCTTCTCCTTCTGCCTGGCAGCTCCATCTCCAACATTCTTTATTCAATATATCCACTATTCCTCCTCAACCAATATCCAAACCATCTCAACCTGGCCTCTCTGGCTTTATCGCCAAACTGCTCCACCTTCACTGTCCCTCTGATCTGCTCATTTCATTTCAAATCTTGTCCATCCTTGTCACTCCCAAGTGACTGTAATGCTGTATGCTATGTCCTACGAATATAGCATGACTCCGTAAGGTATGGAAACGGCTTATTATAATCAAGTTCCCACACCTTAACAAGTCGCTCCCAAGCCTTAATAAATCATGTGTTTTCTCCTTTTCACTTTCTCTCCTTGAGAGACTGTGTTATACTGGTACAGTGACTTTATCAATAGTAGGTGCTTTATTGTTTTATTCCTTTATATTGTTGTATTTGTTTTGTACATTAAAAACAATTCAAATGTTATTAATCAAACATGTTTTTGTAACCAGTTGGAGAGGTAACACCATAAGTTCCATCTTTATTTTCATCATTTTTACCAGAACCTGGGCAAACAACATCATTTAGGACATTTTGGAATATGGAAATACAATAACACATAAAATAGCTGCATGTTTTTTAAACGAGTAAAGCATTTTTTCATGTGTCAATCTTGTTGCTCCAAGAGGACAACTAATAGAAATGTTCCAGTTTCAACTTTTCCATCTGCCAGGTTTGGGGATTTTCTTATGGCTAGGCCTGCAGAGTCTATAATGGCAAGATGTGACGACTGACACACAACATGAAAACAGATAAACAGCAGTGGTTTGGAGCTCATGTGACTGGATTAGTTTTAGCTATAGTTCACATTAATGGTGCAAACTGGACTGGAAGAAATGTAATGGCATTCTTGTCCTGTGCCAGTAGGGCCGGGACCGCCATGTGCTTCGTGTTAAATGAAGACAGATCCAGCAGCTCTGCATCCCACCATCCCTCTGTCACTCTATCGCTCTGTCCGAATCTCAGCAGCAAAGGCGAACAACTCCACATGTGAAAGCTTTCAGTGCAGCACTGTGCAAAAGGCATTAAAAAGCCCAGGCACAATAAAAGGGTTATTTATAGTACTGTAACAGGCTTGTAGTTTGTCTTGAACTAACCCCAAAAAGAAGAACAGACACTCAAACCCTTGTTCAAACACTTACCGAAGAGTTAAACACTACCAAGTGATCGGCTCCCCCTCTGGACGACTCCATGTTCTAAACTCGTGGGGTTCTTTATTTTCCCCTTTGCCACATGAAAGACAGGGAATATATTAAAAATTAGACACATAAGAGTGTGCGGTTAAGGTTTAAATAATAAAAAAAGAAATCTTTCAAATATTCTTTATGATGTCATTGGAAAAAATCTACAGCATCATTAAATCTGCTTAGAGGAAGAGGAGGAAAACTTGTTATGCCACACTCGCAGCATGGTAAAGAAATGTTTCTCTTGCTTGTTAAATATTGAAATAAAAACACGGAGAGGAAAATGTTACGTTAAGAAGTATGGCGTTAGGTAAATCATTCAGCTGTCTGCAGATGTTGTTCCACTTTGCATGGATGTGTTTTTGTTCAACAGGCAAACACTCACTTGTCACTTATCTCACAGTTTTGAGTGTGAGGGGTCCTCACAGCATCCTCCCCAATATTAAAGCCCACCGACATTCATAAAGATAAAGGTGCTAGATTGAATGGCATCTCTCAACATCTGCTGAAACAAGCAATAGCATAGAACAGGGGTTCTTAACCTGGGGCTTAAGACCCCCCAGGGGGTCAGGATGTACCTCTAGGGGGGTCGCGAATGTGACACTAATTGAGACGTTTTGTCAGCTAAATGTGCGATGAATCAGATTTAAGCGCTAAACTTTTTCACACTGTATCTTCTCAGTCTTGATGGAGTGTCTCGCATGAAGGACATGACTTGGCACACCCACTGTATCTTAAGTGTTAGCATTTTTAGAACGATTTTTTAACGTAATCAGACTGACTCACTCACCATTCTGCTCGACTCTTCAATCTGAACCTTGATTCAGGTTCATGCACATGTGGCTCGGCACGTCATCCAGTCTGGACTAAAATGAAGCGTTTTTTTAGAAGGTCGAATTGGAAGTGGGGATGCAAAATGCACGCTTCCAGGAACATCAGAACAGAAAAAAAAAGTGAGAAAATATGATGAAAAGTAAGTGCATGTTCCAGTGCATGTTTGAGCTTCAACCTGCATGCAAACTCCAGATGATCAGTGAGAGGGGGTGGGCTGATGCAAATCCAAATATCAAATATATCAAATATAAAAGTCATGAAAATGGATAATACTGATATATACATCAATCAAAATAATAAAGACATTCAGATTGTTTTGAAAACTTTGCCAAATTCAGGCATATATTTCATTTCTCACAAAAATATCCTACAAAATTGGCCAAGGGTAAAGAACCAGTTTAATAAGCAATAAGAGATTTTGTCAGAGAAGGTTCTTCACACTCGTCTCTTACAAAAAAAAAAGTGTTTATGTGTCGAAGTAACATCAGTTCTTGTATGGCATCACTTTTTTGAGAGATGCCAACTGAAAGTGGTTGTTCTATGGCATTGCTAATTCTGCATATGTTTTACCATAAATACCATTGAAGAACCACTTTCAGTTCTCCAAAGAATTGTTTTGTTTAATAGATGTGTGAGCATGAAGAATATTTTATAGCCTTTAAGAACCTTCACTCGATGAAAAGATTGTTCACGCTCATGCAAAAATAGTTCTTTAGGGAATTAAAAGAGGTTCATGATTCAAGATGTTCAAGAACCCTTCATAGTGCCTTTATTTTTAAGAGTATCTATCTGGGAAAACCACATTTTCCTGCAGATATTGTATTGCCTCTTTGCAAGATGCCAGCAAAGAACCCTAAAGAACTATTTTGTAGGAGATGTGTGATTGTAAAGAACCTTTACATCCAGTGAAATCTACCCTCAAATATCCAGTAAATATTTCTGACTTCTTACAAGCTTTTTAGACCATTTTCTGAACTCAGAAGCAGCTGAATCAGATCTACACGCAGTGGTGTTTGACCACTATATAACAGGGCTCTGTTCAATGTACTAAATTCTATTTGACTTTCAGCATAAAATACAACATTCAGAGGCTAAACAGCCTGAAATATGTGTTGCTTTTTCACTTAGAACAGTTTGTTATATTTATGATTATAGAACCACGGTTTACTTTTGGGAGTGTTGGTGACTGAGCATATAAGCTTTGGTGCCAAAAAACTACACTGTTCTTTGAACTGCTGGCAGAAATGGCAGCATTACAAAAGACTGGGCCTGTCAGTCCATTTATTAACCATTTTAAGTTCAGGTCATCTAAACTGTGAGAAAATGTCTTCATTGTAAATCATTTTAAGATATTTCTTGGAAACACTGAAACTGTCCTGAAACTCCTGACAATCTGCAGTGGCTGACCATCAAACCTAGTCTACATGGCATGTCCTACACTGATGTCCATGGCCGTCAGTTTGGAGTGTTTGGATCCTAGAAATTTGCTGTGTTAGTAAAGATCTACATTCAGGCATTTAGAACTAGAGGTAGTGTATTAGAAGAAACATCACAGTAGATCAACACCAACGTTTTAGTTTCTACCATTGTTTCAGATGTACAGTACAGTGCCAAAATCTTGGATAACTGAAAAAAATATGTAAAGCTCTTTTATGGCCAGTAGAAGTTAATATATTTAGAAACCTTTGTACAATTTACCATTACGTTCTCTTGAATGTCAGTATTCTCTATTCCCTATCCAACATCTACTTTACTTTATCAGTCTTTCATTAACCTGTAGAACCATAGGCCAATAATGTGGAATGTTTTTGAATTTGATGTATGTTTATTTACCAAAACTATTTATTTGTTTGTTTATTTATTTATTTATTTACTTGCTTATAAGGAATAAAAACACATTACATCTCAGAAATCCTGTAGGAAATTGATCATCAAGACAAGTGGACAGAGCAGTAATTTAAAGTGGGATTTAATTCAGTTGGAAACAAGTGAATTTTAGCTTTCTGAGCTGGATTACTTGCTAATTTGATAATTCCTCACACAATGATCAGACACATAATGGGGTAAATTTTGTTGTTTAGATAGGGTAACCCTTTTCATTTATCATAAAATGTGTTTCATATCTGTAAGTTTACTCGGATGCTGAAATGTGAACCCTAGAATACTGCATGTAACTGCCTGCAAAGTGTGAATCTCGGGTTCTAAGTGTTAAAGGAAATCATATGAGCTGCTGTTGAAATTAAATGAATTCATTTAATGAATTAAATGAATTTAATGAATTTAATGAATTCATTTAATGAATTAAATGAATTAATTCATACTAAAATAAAGAGGCTTGTAGAGAAAGACTTTTGCACAGTTTATAATAGTGCCAGTTGAATCTACAAATATATAGTTTCAACAGCTTAAAAATAATTAGCTTTAATCTCTGTATCTCGTTTTATATAAATATCATCCAGTCAAAAATGTAGCTGCACCACATGTGACAACAACTGGTCAGTGAAATTATGCTGGTATGGTGAAGATGGTTTTATTATATATATATATATATATATATATATATGTATTACAGTTGTTTGTTCCATCCACAACAATCAGCCTGTGTGGTCAAAACTAAATGCAATATAATTGTATTCATTTACCAACGGGGTCATAAATCCTTACAAATTTTCCAGGTACTTTGTCTCCATTTGGCTGCCCCTGTTTGCACAGTTCATAAGTGGCTCTGGATAAGAACGTCTGTTAAATGAATGAATGAATGTAAATGTACTTGTTAAGGGAGTTGTCTCTTTTTCTCCTCCATGACAACCTTGCATTAAGCCGAGCACGGTACTTGACCCGTATGATTTTTCTCCTTAAAATAAGGCGGCCACCAAAGAACTAGCCTTTCTGTCTGAGCCCTGTGGGAAAGCTTGTTGAATGTGGAGAGAGAGAGCAGAGGAGGCAATGGGTTTTTCCAAAGGCCAGGCACACTTATTTGCTCTGTAATCGGTTTATGAAAGAGTATCGTCATATGTTATGGAGTCATGCTCTGAAAGTCTCTTCCTTTGCTCTTCTTATCTTACTTTAGTCATTGGCTCTTATAATTGATGCTTTACCACTTTATTTTCCGCACCACACCCGCTAATATGAGCTTCAGGTCAGTTTTATTGCTTAAAATAGGGACAAAATGGATCACTGGCTTTATTGGACATTATGATGATGACCGTATTTCTCTCTGGTTCAGTTTGGAAGTGAAAGGCTGGGAAAGGAAAGCTAAAAAAAGGCCATTCATGACAGCCGTTGTATTCAATAGTAGCTCCTGTCACTTTAGCCCAAACCTCCTACTGCCAGCTGATCATTACATTTACACCATGTGTGCCCGTGTTGATCAAGACCACATTTCACCTTGTCACATTTCATTCTGCACAGGCTGATGTAGACTATACATTTGCCAAAAAGCCTCTGAGCCATGTATTGATTGCAAGGCCACAAGTCTTGCGTCTTTTGAACTGAGTCTTGGGGTGCAAGTCTCCTGTCTGGGTGAGCGACCTTGTCAAGCATTTTGAGTCTCTGACTGCAAGTCCTAGTTTTGAGTCTCTGACTGCAAGTTCAGAATCTTTGAAGGAAAGCTCAGGTTCAGAGTCTCTAGGTGTAAGTCTTAGTTCAGGCTCAAATCTCTGGATTTGAAATCAAGTCTCAAGTCTCAAAATGCATGCTTCCCCTCTGTGAAGAGAGTCTGATTGAATCTCTAGGATGTGAATCAAGTCTCGGGAAAACACATGCCAGGTCTTACATCTTTGAGTTCAAGTCTCTATGCATGTCCAGTTCTCAAGGTGAGTCTCAAGTAGAGTCTCTGGAGTTAAGTCTGAGTCTGTGGGATGCATGTGCTGGGTCTTAAATCTCAAGTCTGAGATCTCCATGCAAATCCAGGTTGCGTGATTTGATTCTGAGTCAAGTATCTGGGATACAAGTCTGAGTTGGTTCTTTGAGAAGTAAGTCTGTGATGAGAGTTGAGTCTTGCATCTCTGAGTTTCAAGTGTCCATGCAAGTCCAAGTGCAAGTCCTGTTTTCAAACTGTGAGTCATATTTAATTGTGAGTAATTTAAATATCTGAGTTTGAGTTTCAAGTTTTTGAATGCAAATCCAGTTCTCGTGTCTGTGTGCTATTCTGAGCCAGGTATCTGGGCTCAAGTCCTCTGTGAAGAATGATAGTTTAGATTAGAGTTAAGTTAGAGTGGTCATTATTAGCAGAAGGCATTACCTCGTGTTTCCACTTGCTGTCCACTTATCTCATTTATCATAGTGACCATAGGACCACTATTGGCCATTTTCAGCAAACCTACCTTGCTGGCCCACCTTGTAGATGTAAATTTAGAGACAGAGCTCATTTGTTTCTGCATAATTTGTGTTGGTCATCCTCTAGTCCTTCATCAGTGCTCACAGGAAGCGGTTGGTTGGATATTTATGATTGTTGGACTGTTCTCAGCTTCTCACTGCTGTGTCCGATCCACTCCTACCAGCACAACACACACTAAAACACCACCACCATGTCAGTGTCACTGCAGTGCTAAGAATTACCCAACACTCAAATGATACCTGCTCTGTGGTGGTCCTCTGGAGTTCTGGCTATTAACGAACAGAGGGAAAGAAGGCTTAAAAATGTATGCAGAAAAACAGATGGTCTATAGTCAATGTTTCAATCAATCAATCAATTAATATTTATTTATATAGAGCTTTTTATGACAAGGGAGTTGTCACAAAGCAGCTTTACTGAAATCCAGGTCTGAGCCTCAAATGAGCAGCCAGTGGCAACCGTGGCAAGGAAAAACTCCCTCAGGCTAGGAGGAAGAAACCTTGAGAAGAACCAAGGCTCAGGAGAGGTACCCATCTTCCTCTGGTTGACACCGGAAAGCACAGATAAAGGCACATAGAAGGCACATATAAAAGATGTAGAAGAGAAGAGAAATGGTGTTTGCAGTAAGTGTAATGTAAATGTAAATGGGTAATGGGTTATATGGGAGAGGAAATGTGGTTAGTGTTAGTATTGAAGTCCATGCAGGTTAAGTATTCTAATCTAGCAGTATAGTCTCAGGTATGGATGAGAAGACATCTGGGTAGAATCTGTGTAGTCTGTAATTATAGAACTACAAAGTGCTGCTGCATGGCCAGTAGCTGATAAAATGGACAGTGACTGTAAAAACAAGGAGGTGGTCATAATATTATGCCTGATCAGTGTATGTTCACCACCCACATATTTCCACCCAAGAGTTGCTGTGTGGTCAGAAAATGAGCACTGATAAAGGCTTAGAGGTTGGCTAGCATTGTCTTAAAGTGCACCAGCAAGGGGGTCGTACAAATGAGGGGTTTCCGATAAAGTATCTGTGAAGTGTGCACTCAGATTTAAAGGTGAAACCAACGGCTCAGCCTGAGATCATAATATGATATGCAGATGATATTTACACACTGCTCTGTTGGTCTTTTGGGCTGATCAGCACAGATTGCAGCTTATACTGCCCCGCAGTGTTTCTACAAGGCAGCCGCACACTTCACTAAGTCTTCCAATACAAAGTCTGTACAGCAGCCTATCATGCTTCACTTCTAAAGGTGTGTTTAGATCCCTGAGTCATAATACGACTCAACATCAAACCAATAACTTTTACCTTCACTTTTATAAGAAAATGACTCACTCGTTTCCTGAGATCACTTCTTCTTTAGTCATTTTTAATTGTTCTGATGCAGACTTTGTTTTGGCTGCAATTTTCATAAGATTGCCATCCTACACTGGTCAGCAGTGGTCTTCTTTCTTCATGCAATTAGTAAAGACACCATAAAATAATACCTGCATATTATGCCTATTAAGTTGTGTTTATATAATCTTTTTGGGATTTTTGTGGAACGTCTCAGATCAAGTCTGCACTTGTTTCAGTGTTCTTAAATATCATCCCTGTCCAATGAAAAAAAAATGTATGTCCAAATTGGTGACTTTAAAGGAAAAAATGCACTTAACTGAATTAAATTAAATGTATAATAAGAATAATTAACATAAATTTTAGGATATATTTCTATTCTATTCATCCAGAATTATAGCAGCTACAGGGTTCAAACTATGGAGAAAGCTAGAAATTGAGATACATGGTTTTCATTGGATGAACTGAATGTATATGGAATTATGAATGTATATTGGATTAATAATGCATATGTAAGTTTATTTTATATCTCGTTATCAAATAAATTTTGCTGTTATTGTCATTGGATAAACATCCATATTAACCTCTGAACATCTTAAATCAAATGGTGAAAGCAAATGGAAAACAGGGTAAATAATATTTAGAAGTAGGTAAGTGAGTTTATAACCTGGTGTAAAGCTGAAGGGTGGATTTACTGGCCAGGGTTCAAAGAAAGAAAAAGACAGTCACTCTTTCTGTCACACTTCTGGCGTGTGTGTGTGTGTGTGTGTGTGTGTGTGTGTGTGTGTGTGTGTGTGTGTGTGTGTGTGTGTGTGTGTGTGTGTGTGTGTGTGTGTGTGTGTGTGTGTGTGTGTGTGTGTGTAGGCTTTATTAAGTTTTCCCCTTTGATCCAGTTGAGGAAAAAGTTTTGTTCAGGAAGAATAATTTGTTTAAACACCTGTACCACTCACACACACACTACACACACACACACCACACACACACACACACACACACACATGCACAGGATGGAAGGGGGTGATAAAGAATGAAAACAGAACAGAGGTAGATTCAATAGAGAGAGGGAAATTGAGAAAGTGCAAAGAGAAAGAGGGATGAAACAAAAAGAGAATATGGGTGATGAAAACAAACTGAGAGGGGAATAGGGTGGATGGGTAAGCTGAAGAGAGAGAGAGAGAGAGAGAGAGAGAGAGAGAGAGAGAGGAGGAGGAGGAGGAGGAAGGTGGGATGAAGGGGGGTGAAAGAAAAGAGAGTGCGTGGGGGGAGGCATGTCGTGGGGGTGAGTGAAGGAGGGGAGGGTAGAGAGAGGAAGGGGGGGTTAAAAGAGGGATGGATGCATGAAAGGAAGCATTACGCACGCAGAAGCAGGTTCTCATGACGTCATGCTGGGCGCGCTATAAGAGCGCTCGCGCAGAGCCGAGTGGAGAGAGAGAAGCGCGAGCCCTAGAGCTTGAGCACCCTCAGCCTTCCGCACGCACAGCTGAAGCATCACTGTAACGCCTGGAACGCGGCTCTGCGCGCTGCGGCCCGAGTCTGTTGGTCTGAAGAGCAAAGTCGTGATGGCGCACTGGGCTGCATTAGGGCTGCTGGTGGCGCTGCTGTTCATCACCGTGCAGAGCAGACCGGCTACTCAGACACAGCACGAGGTGAGGACACACACACACATGCACGAACACTCCAAACACGCACGCCACGTTTGCCAACATACAGCATGCGTGCAAACACAGTGTGTGTGTGTGTTGGATGCGAGTGCGCCTCTTTGGCTGTTGCGCGCCGCAGCCACGGTGCGCTTTTCCATTTGCGCTTTTACGCACCGCATCTGTGCGCGCGGCGCTCGATTTACCTCCGCAACTCGCCGCTTCTGCTGCCCATTTAGACCTCTGCTATAGTTCCATGACAGGTGTAGACCTACATCTTAACCAGCCGCATATGATTGCAGGAATCTGGGGCTTTGCGTCTTTTACGCACTGCGAATTCCTCCTCTTTTACCAAAGGCGAGAAAACAAGTGTCCTCAAAACAAGTGGGAAGAGCTGTAGTCTATAGACTTTGCTAACCACAAGTGTGAAATATAAGGTAAAGCAATATTGGCTGGACCACCCAGAGCTGTAGAAATGAAGAAACATCAGTTGCTTCAGGATTGGTCAATGCAGATGTTTGGTCCACTCATGTAGAAGTGTGTCGTGACATCAGTTTGCAGCCCCCAAAGCTTTAGAAAGTTCCCTAAGGATGTCTTAGACAACTAAGATCCTTTGTGTTTGTCCAAGATGCAGGTTCCTCTTGCCAGCATAAAACCTACTGCATTAGGAGAATCTGTGAACTGGTTTCTACACCTTCTCTGAAGCTGTTGTAAAGGAGATCTGATGGTTTTATGGGAATTCATTCATACAAGATTTTAAATACTGGAATCAAAATGAGAATTCTTGAATATTTATGGAATTCTGCTAGGTGCACTCTTCAGAAGAATGCCAAGAAAAGAGGTTCTTTGAAGCAAGCCATTTTTAATTCTCTTTTAAAGTAAAGATCCTTTCAGACCACACCACACATTAAAGGTACTTTAAGGGATACCTGAGGTTATTCTTCTGTGGCATTCATGGTAGTTTTGAGCCTGTGTGTGTCCTCCTGCACTGCTGTCCTCCCCTGTTTTCTGAGTCTTGTTCTGTGTTGTAGACTCTGAGGGAGCTGCTGGGTGATGAGTTGGCCGACTTGGTGATTTCAGGGGATGCTGAGCGGACGCTGGCAGCTCGAGCCCGACTCCTGAGGGACCTGCGCATGGACACAAGGGCAAAGGGCATGTGGGCAAGGATCATGAATGACCAGCCTGGGGCACGCAGACACAAAATGGGCTCAAAGAAAGCAGGCAGCACCACCCGCAGCGGCTGCTTCGGACACAAGATGGACAGGATAGGCACCCTCAGTGGCATGGGCTGCCAACCTGCACACTACCCCTCTGCAAGCAACCTCTCATGGTAGGCAGGGCTTTGCCTTTTAGCGTCAACAAATGTGTTCTATATCCTGTTAACCTCAATCAGCTTCATAGTTACTGGATAATTCATAGTGGTTAATTAAAAATTTATTCTGGACAAAGCATAATTCATAGTACCGAATAATACAAAGTAGATATGGAATGATTCATAGTGGATACTGAATAAAACATAGTAGATACTGGATAACTCAGAGTCACCAGCCCTGTTCCTGGAGAGTTACCTTCCTGTAGACTTTAGATTTAAACCTAATCCACCAGATCCTATTCATTACTGCCTTCAGAAACTCCTGATTAGCTGAATGGGGTGTGTTAGATTTGGGTTGGAGTTGAAAGCTGCAGGAAGGTAGCTCTCCAGGAGCAAGGTTGGTACTGAATAATACATAGTAGAGACTGGATAATTCATAGTATTTACTGAATAATTAATTCTGATTAAAGCATCATTCATTATTGACTTTAAATAAATGATACCAGGTAAAGGATAATTCATAGCTGGTACTAAAATTAATCATAGAGGTTAAAGGACAATTCATTGTGGATACTGACTAACTGATACTGAAGTCACAGCAGTCAATGAATAATTCATAGCAGATGCTTCATTATTCATAGTGGTTACTGGATAATTCATCATAAAGAATAATTCATACTGGTAACAAGATAATTCATTGTAGACTAATAATAGAATAATCATGTAATTAAATTAGACTTCAAATTTAGATTTAAACACATCATTTTTTCATGCTTTTAATGAATACGTAGCAGTGTTGAATTCAGAACTGAGTTTTTTTCAAGAATTTTGTGTAAAAATAAAATTGAACAGGCTGAACATTGGTGAGTTGATGAGATACGAAATGACGAGGAGAGGCAACAGTTGTTCAGCTCTCAGGCAGGACCAGTGCACTAATAAAGGATGAGACTGATTGAGTGGGCAGGAAATCCTGCACCTGAGTCATGTAAAAGCTAAAACATGAAAGAAACAAAGGTGGTGAGACAACAGAGAGGTACAGAGAGGTAGTTAGATGGAGTGACCTGAGGGCACTGAGGAATTTAGTGGAGAGACACCAAGTGGTTACATCACGGCAGGGTTTTGTTTTTTTTCTTTGAGCGTGAAGTGATTCACCTGGGTTTTACGTACTGTGTTTGTGCACCAAATCCAGCACTGAATCGGCTTAAATCAAAGGTGTCCATCATTTTCCGCATGAATCAAGCGTATTACATCATCTTTATAAATGAGGAAACCCAAAGACAGGGTTGTGATGATGTCATACATGCAAATTCAGGCAGAAATGATGAACATATTTGAATCAGGTCAACCTTTTTTCAGTATTTGCTTGAAAGTATGTTGGAAAGGTATTTTAATCCTGTCTTTCTTCTTTGATTATCTGGAAACTCACATCTTAACAGCGTTTTCCTTCTCTTTCTCTTCCAGAGTGTGTTTAATGGCTGCTGTTTGGATTTGGACAATATTGACTTAGTTGTTCCTCTTTTGGGGAAAAGCCTAAAAAGCGCCGGATTAACGGTACAGAAGCACCATGAGCAGTGATATGGGGACAAACATCATTTTAAAAAGAAACAACAACAAAAACAAACCCACATAAATGACAACACACTCCATCTAATGATGGACAATGGTGTAAAAAGAAAAAAACTCGCAAAGCTGTATATTGTTGCTGCTGCTGTACATTCATGTACGTCATTCCAGCATAAATGTATTTATGTTTAAAAAAAACTATTTATATGTTTATAAAAAGAGATATTTATAAATATGAGTTTTATTTATGTAACATTTTGAAATGAATGCAAAAAAAAAAACCTTCAGGTCAACTCTGTTTGTAACTTTTTTTTTGTCTCAAATAGTTGTAAATGTTTTAAAAATGATTAAAAAACATGCATAACTGAAAGACTTTCTGAAAAGACTGTGTGTGACAAAGGGACTGAAGAAGACAAGTGGATAAGTGAATGCAGGTGTAGAATCTTGCATGTCGTCATGCAAAACCTTTGTATCTATATTTTTGCATTATCTGGCAAATCTGGCAGTTTTCCTTTACACTATGTTAAAAAAAGCTCCAAAATGACAAACCTTAAGTTCCACTGAAAGAAAAGATGTTTATTTCCTTCACATGTAAAACTGTTTTGAATGACACAAGCAATATATTTTATAAACAAAAGTAATCCAAGGTTTTTTTCCTTCACTAAAGTTGCTTAATGAAGATTAGTATATTCTAAACTGTTCTGGCTCTCCGTTACTGTGAATGTGAGTAAAGCATGCACAGAGTCTGTATCAAGTTAAACAATTGGAATTGCAGGCTTTCGTATTTTATTAGTCCAAATACTTAAGGGCTGCACTGTACACTGGATTAATGCTGGAATATTGTTAGGAAGACTACTTTAGGCATACTTCCCAATCTCTTTAATGTAATAATGTGCCTTCATTGTAATTATACATATCACTTCTAAAGTACAATCAAATTCTTCTACTGGCATATGCCATCTTAGAAAGCCAGGGTTCGAGAGCAGAGGCAGCCATGCTACCATGTCTCTCAAGCACAGAGGGATAAGGGCCATGATCAAGGGACCAACAGCAGACCTGGGTATCAAATCAACCATGCTGTGATCAAACACTCAACACTCTAACCATTGCAAAAAAGCTGGTGTCATAAAAAGGCCACAATCATTTCTATCTGATGCTAATGTTGAATTGGGAACTCTTTTGAAGGTGTCTGTCTAAGCTAACCAAACCACCTAGCCCTTATTGTATCTACGTCACAACTTTCTAAAGTGCCTTTACTATCATTACACTTATACACGTGTAGAAAGATTGGGTACTCAGAATCAGAATCATAAATACTTTATTAATCCCAGAAGGAAATTGCAAGAGTGAAGGGTCAGCCATGCTATGGTAACCCTGGAGTGGAGAGGATTAAAGGACTTGCTCATGAGCACAGAAGTGGTAGCTTAGTGAACCTGGGTATCAAACCCACAGCCCTGTGGTCAGCAATCTAGCAGTCTAAATACAAAGCTACTACTACCTCCTAAATGACCATTAGACGATGTAAAAGTACACATAAAATGTATATTCAAATTATTTGCAGTTTTATTCTACATTATTTTCATAATAGACTTTATAATACATTCTAATGAGCAATTCGGCAGCAAAATCATCTCCCAAAGACATTCTCTCATAAAGTAGTATTTTTATTTAAGTATTAAAGCATACCATCATGAACAGGCAAATTAAAATCTGTCTTTCAGACATTCATTATGCACTGTGAAATATGTGATCCTGAATTTCATGAAAATAGCTGATACATCTTGTTCAGAGATAATTGTAATAAGATTAATTCACTTTTTTCTAGATACTATTGCTTGTTTTAAATAGTTTATCCAATAAATGTGTCATATTGCAGAGATTGAGATAACTTTCCTTTGCATTATTTCATTAAGAATGGGGGGAAACACTCAAAAGTCCCCAATACAAGAGAAAGAGACACTTTTTCTAGATACATTTTCTTAAAATAAGTAAAAATGTCCAGAGATAAGATAAATCATCTCATTAGCCCATAATCAAACATATTAGATAGATTACATTTAAGATTTTATTTTTGCAGCATGATAACTGTAACAGGTATAAAGTATCAATGCACACATACAAACACATATACCGTTTAATTTATGTTATTTAACAACATTTTTCAGTTGGGGTTGGGGTCATAGTGTTCATTGTGTTTCAAACCACAAGAGGGTGCAAAATAGCTCAGTATTTCTGACCTATTTGCAAGAACACAATTTCCTTGCAAGCTCAGGAACATATCCGACTACATGTCTGAATGTATTCAGACACCCTTTCTAATGAGTAATGAGTTCAGCTACTTTAAGGTTCACCCACTGTTGACACTGGGGTTCAAATTCTTTTTCATATAAAACTACTGACCAATAGAATGGGCCACTCTAGAGCAGATGTGCATAATATTAAGATCCCCTTGCTCAATGCTGAGCATGGAACAGTGGGGCATGAAGCCCTCTAGCTGGAGTGATGGGTCTCCATCCAATATCTTTGATGGATGAGCTGGAGTGACAGAGCTAATTATAAACATTTGGTATTTAACTGATATTTGATATTAGGTATTTGACTGTTGCTGTTGTGAGGCTGTATGCAATCAAATCTTCCTCACAGCAATGTTCCAACATCCACTGCATACTTTTGTACAGTGTAGCTTGTGTGTAATTTCTTTTTTTTATTACATACTACTCTGTCCTTATCTCTTTGATCATTTGACCTTTCTCCTGCAGATATGAATCTATTAGAAATAAATCTGCAGTCCTTAAAACCATAAATGCATACAAAACAAACTCATAACAACAGCAGGTTCTGTAAAAGGAAACTATATAAGTCTCAGTTGGAATAAAGTAGAATATATAACACACAGTAAGATTTTCCTCAGTTTTGTAGTTTAATAGTTGTTAGACAAAAAAGCAACAGTTGCCAAGCTCAGAAATATGAAACATTAGTGGAACATTTCAAGCGTAAATAGCATTAATAGCCAGGGTGTGATATCACACACACCCACGCTAAGTGATATTTAAACTTCAGCTCAGTCTGAAGGGTGTAAAATCATCCTGGAAGAGGTAAAAAGAGGGCTCAGCTTCAGTGCATTTTTGTTCCAATGCTGTCCTCTAGGGGCCCGTTTAACAAACTGCCTGCTTTTGCATCCTGCTCTGGACTGGAAAGATCTAACTGGTTAGTAAAACCATTTTAAAATTAGATTTCTAAGAGAATATTATACAATAATTCAACTTACTTTAAGATGTTTTTCATGTGATACATTAGCATATGAAGCATATGAAAACGTTAGGACACCACATATTACAACTTAAAATGCCTAAAATTAAAGGTGAAAGCACATGGGCTGCAAATGATTAGACATTTATTAGAGAGGACAACCTTATTTACACCTCAGACATTAGTTTACTTTCCTCTTGATAGTTAAAGTGAGTGGTATCACCATGACAAGATCTCAGAGCTCACAGAGGCGTTCTTAAAGAAGTCAATTGAGTCAATTAGAAATCAGCCATTCCACTTTCTAGACATCATTAACAAATGGAGAACTTTTAAAAAGCTAATCACAGGATGTGTAAATAAGTCTCTGTTTAGAGGACCTATAAGCAGGTCTTTTTACAGTTGATCAAATCAAAAAGGTTTTACCGTCACTTGTGCTGGTTTTTGCACTACTTTTGTCTCTTTTACGACCGTGTCTGGAGATTATGTGCGGTGCCACACTTCTACAGTTTACTCCAGGGATCAGCAGTTAGCACTAAGCAATGTAGCAGGCAAGGCACAATGTCCCCACGAGCTGCTTTATGGGAAACGTGAGATAGTTTCTCAACAAGATGGATGAGCTCACAGCCCTAACACGGCATCAGAAGGAATACTGGGAGTGTAGCATCATGATGTTTAACTCCAGACACGCTCATATTTATGGATTGTTTTCAGACATGTGGTTTTTGTGAATGATGGTGTAATTTCGGACACATCACTGTTAAAGAACAAATCTGCTGTAAGAACATGAGACCACGTTACCTTCCAAAGGAAGTATCATGTTATCGCAATAGCGGCGTATGTTCCTCCGTCTGCCAACGCTATCAAAGCTTGTGATGTCATACATTCAGCTGTGTGTAGACTGTAAACACAGCACCCACAAGCCCACATCCTTATCTCCGGAGACTTTAATCATGCTTCTCCATCCTGCACTCTGCCCACCTTCACCCAGTATCTAACCTGCAATACCAGAGACAATAAAACACTGGACTGGTTTATGCCATATATACATTCAGAATCAATTACAAAATACTGCTACTAACGTACAAGTCACTAAATGGCTTAGCTCCCCAATACCTAAAAGACCTCTTAATACCCTACAACCCGTCACACAGACTGCGTTCTCAAGGCGCAGGCCTATTGACCGTCCCTAGAATCAAAAAGAACTCTGTTGGGGGACGAGCCTTCTCTTATAAAGCCCCCCAGCTCTGGAACAGCCTTCCTCCTACTGTTCGGGACTCAGACACACTCTCCATCCTTAATTCACACCTGAAAACGTTTCTCTTTACGCAGGCTATTCATTAACACTTCTAAGGGGGCACTAATCTTTCTCCCTCTCTCCCCCCCATGTCCTGAGCTGCCCGGACGCCTGCGGATACCGGTCCAGTCATCCACTTCCTACTACCAACTTCCAGACCCGACTATGCCACCTGCATGGATCTCATTATTCATTATTCATTCATTCATACCTGAATCATTACTACAATCTAAACTGTATTTATCTTCCCTCCCTCCATTTTATTTTTCAATTCATTTCTTTTTCTCTTTCCATCCCAATGTATTGTGCCTCTCAAGGTTTCTTCCTCCTAAACTGAGGGAGTTTTTCTTTGCCACTGTTTGCCTACTGGCTGCTCATTTCTTTGATCTTTGTAAAGCTGCTTTGTGACAACTTCCTGTTGTAAAAAGCGCTATATAAATACAATTTGATTGATTGATTGATTGATTGATTGATTGATTGATTGATTGATTGATTGATTGATTGATTGATTGATTGATTGATACATATAACTCCTCATTGCTCCCTCTGGTTTGGAAGATTTGATCACAATCTAATTCATCTTCTGCCTGTGTTTTGTCTTGTTTATGGCAGTGTGGGTCTTGCCATTTGTTTAGGATTCCTGTTGGTGTATTATTAAATCAGAAACCCCTGCAAGTGCTTCTGGCTCCCTTGTCTGTCTTCATCTGCTCTTTACACACACAAATCATTACATCATCTAAAAGAGAAGGCCTTCAGTTCAAGTGGCAAGGATGAGATGAAAGGTGTGCAGAGGAAGCTGAGAAGGAAAATAAGAGAGGAAAATACAACTACAGGAAGAAGCTGGATAAATGACAGATTGGAAAGGCCTTAAAATCATCTCTGCTCACAAGAAACCTAATGCCCAGGTGGTGGGGGGACAAGTAGGAGGTGAATGACCTCAAACTATTTTTCAATTGATTTGATCACTCACCTTCCCTTCAACCCACACAGACATCACAGTTGAAACCTTACTCTGGGACATTACCTGCATGATGCCCTCCCCCTTAGCAACTCATCAGCAGGCAGCTCAAGTCTGCCATTCTCATACTCCAACTTCATTCACATACCCCAACACCCTGCCCCCCTGCTCCAGTCTGTCCTTCACAATGGTCCAGGTGAGGAATGAGCTAAGGAAGATGAGTGAACTATTAAAAGTACCTGGTTGTTCATTTAAACACCAATCTGGATTGGTCAATTAACATCACTGCACTTTACAAAAGTGTCTTGCTATCCCTTTCTTGTTGCAACATTGTGACTTTCCCCACTGCGGGCAATCTTATTATTCCAAAATTGATTAAACTATTTTTTCTAGACATAATACCCCATGATGACAAAATAAGAAAAGTTAGTTTGAAATCTTTACAAATGTATTACAAATAAAACACTAGAATATAACATAGATACATATTCCCAGCCTTTGCTCAATACTTTGTTGAAGCACCTTTGGCAGCAATTACACAGCCTCAAGCTTGCCACACCTGTGAATGCGAAGTTTCTTTCTTCTTTGCAGAACCTTATGAGCTCCATCAGTGTGTCTTGAAGCCACTCCTTTGTTATCGTGGCTGTATTGTCCTGTTTGAAGATGAACCTTCATCAAAGTCTGAGGTCCAGAGCAACTATGGAGCAAGTTATCATTAAGGATGTCTCTGTACATCGCTGCAGTCATCTTTCCCTCAAACCTGACTAGACTCCCAGTTCCTGCTGCAGAAAAACATCCCCACAGCATGATGCTGCCACCACCATGCTTCACGATAGCAGTAGTGTTGGGTAGATGATGAGCACTGCCTGGTTTCCCCCAGACATGATGTTTAATCTTTGTTTCATCAGACCAGATAATTTCTCAGAATTATCTGTTCTTTCCTGACCAAAGCCCTTTTACCATGATCACTCAGTTTAGCTGGGCAGCCAGCTCTAGCAAGAGTCCTTGTGATTCCAAACTTCTTCCATTTATGGATGATAGAGGCCACTCTGCTCACTGGGACCTTCAATTCAGTATTGTTTTCTGTACCGTTCCCCTGATCTGTGTCTTGATACAATCCTGTCTTGAAGGTGTAATGACAGTTCCTTAGACTTGGTGGCTTATTTTTTGTGCTGACATGCACTGTCTACTCTGGTACCTTATATAAACAGCTGTGTGCCTTTCCAAATCATGTCGAGTCAAGTGAACTTACAGGTAAACTCCAAAGTATAATTAATGGAAACAAGATGTACGTCAGCTTAATTTTTAGTGTCAGGGCAAAGGTTGGGAACACTTATGTACATGTTTAACTTTTAATAAATTTGCAAGTTTCAAATAATCAGTTCTGAATATCACCATGGAATATTGTATGTGGAATTTAGAGGGGAAAATGAATTTAATCCATTTTGGAACAAGACTGAAACACTCAAAGGGGTTAATTGGGTGTCACATGACTGTATGCTTGGAGTAGTCTGGAGTATGCAGATGATGTATCCTTTGTGGCCCCGTAGTAATCCACAGTTCTCTGCACACTTACTACATAAAAGGAAGCATAAAAAATAGGACCATGGAAATGGCAGAAACTGGACCCTGGAAGTGAGTTTGATTTAAAAAATGTTCACATACTTGAATACAATTACTAAATTTGAGTCTCCTCAAAAGTTTCACAAAGAAAAGTCTAGGCAGGACCTTTCTAGTGATGTCCCACACAACTTCATTAGACTTTCAGACTGACCCCTGAAGGAGTCATCATAAGACAGTCCTGCTGATGATCTGCCCCATCTCTGTTGCTGCATAGGCTTTGAAACCCAGCTACAGAACCTGGATGTTATGTTGAGTTGTGGAGTGGGAATGACAGACACAACATTCTCTCTTTCAGTATCAAATAAATAATTTTGAAGATGTTTTAAGTTACAGTTGCTTAAAGAAATGTTATTTTTGTGTGCACAAAAATCTTATTTATCCAAAATGTGGCCCAGACAGAATGTCTGCTAGTTTAGCACTAGAGCTTTGAATGTAAACTAGGGTATTCTCTTACTTTTGTCCATGTTCATAGATAACCAAGATGTATACACTGTCAGAAACTACAATTGGCAGTCTAGAAATTACTAAACAAGGCCACATGCTATGCTATACAATAAGAAATGCACTTACGTGTTTTGTTAATGAGTCCCATGTGTTAAAATACTGTTTGTTTGTTTTGTTTTTGTTTGTTAGTTTTTTTTATAAAGCAATGGATATCAGAGATTTCAGCTTTGATTTATAGGAACAGAAATCATTTAAAGTTATGCATTTTCTTGCACAAGTATCTCACCCAAAAACAGCTCTTTGACACTTTCCATGTGTCTTTGTGCACATTGCCCATCACAGGTTCGTGAAGCATATTATGGTGTTAGTCATTTATAAATGAGGCTGAGCTACAATATATTGAATGATATTGCTAAAGTTTTAAAATGACTAATGCCTGCTGCGGTGATACCACTTACTTCAACACTCAAGAGCAAACCAAAGTAATGTCTGAGGTTCAAATACAATAAAGACCTCTCTAAGGATGGTCTAATCATTTATTATACATAAAATCATACTATAATACCTTTTTAATCTCTATAATAGTGAGATCATAGTAGCAATGGATTAATCACCTTCATAATTATTAGTTTATAGTAGTAATTTCATCTGTAATTGTGGTAATTTACAGCAGTGGTGGGTAAATTTAATCTATAGTCATGAGTTGGTTTACAGTAGTGGAGGGTACATTTAATCTGTAGTCATGAGTTGGTTTACAGTAGCGGTGAGTTAATTTCATTTACAGCTGTGAGTTACTTTATAGTAGTGGTGAGTTAATTTCCTTTTTAATCATGAGTTTATAGTAGAAATAGATACATTTCTTCTTTGGTCATGAGTTAGTTTATAGTAGTAATGGGCTAATTTCATCTTTTTCCTTGAGTTAGTTTATAGTAGTGGTGGGTAAATTTCACTTTTTAATCATGAGTTAGTTTATAGTAGTGGTGGGTAAATTTCACTCTTTAATCATGAGTTAGTTTATAGTAGTGGTGGGTTAATTTAACCTATAATCTTAAAATGGTTTATAGTAGCACTGGGTTAATTTAATCTATAATTGTGAGTCCATCTATAAAAATGTGAGTCCATAATCATAATCAATAATTAGTTACTCTTATATTGCCCCTTTCTAGATACTCAAGGACACTCAGCCTACACACACCATCGAGAAGCAGCAGCCAATCACAAGCAGCATATTCTCCACCAGACATGATCATGATTCACCTGGAGGACTACATGGAACACTAGGGGAGTTCACCCATGACAGTGCCAATCCACATCTGGACATACACAGACACACTCACTCTGTCTGGCACACACACCATGTGTCCATGGAATGTGGGATCCATGTTATTGGAATGTGGGAAAAAACCTATGCAGACACGGTGAGAACATGAAAACTCCACCCAGATAAGGCCTTGAACTCAAGACCCCAGTGCTGGGAGGTGAACATACTAACCACCAATCCACTGTGTCACTCATAGATCAAATCAGAATGGGAAATGTCAGATTCTAAGTGTTTTTTGATGTTCACACTGCCACAGTCTACAGTACAGTCTACAGTACGAGCATAGTGGGAATGTCTGTTGAAATCTATCTATCTATCTATCTATCTATCTATCTATCTATCTATCTATCTATCATACCCTTTAAATTTGGACATTGTTTATAATAGCACACTCGTCTACATAGTTCTATTATGAAGGTGATTATCATTTTCTTCCACCTGTATTCAGACAAAGCCCACCCTCCTCGGTCGTGATTGGCTAGTTCCGTCGGCGGATCGTTTCAAGTCTGAAGACGTGACCAATAAGAGGCCGGGAGGGGCGGACTTTTCCCGAATGCGGGTGTTGATCGGAAAGTGGCTCGGCGGAGAAAAGCGGCTGAGTGTCGAGTTCCGTCCTCAGAGCTGAACCGACTGCAGAGCGAAACACGTGTAAACGCGCTGACGGCGACACTCAGCGGTTGATCGATCCTTTACGCGTTCGGGCGAAACAGCACGCAGCGATGGTGAAGCTGGCGAAGGTGAGTTCTGTGCAACTGCGTCTGAGATTTAATGACTAAACCGGAGTTTAATCCACATCGAGTGGATGTGACTGGGCTGAAATCTGGTCTCCGATCGTCGTGTCAGAGAGAGAAAGAGCTCGGTGTTCGGGTGTAAAATGGAGGACGGCTGAAACGGCCTTCCTTCAAACGCGTTTTGTTCAAACGGAAGACCGGCCTAACGCTGCGCAGCAGGCAGCTCGTCGTGAGAAGGCCGCGCTGCTGGTTTGGCGTGTGAGACGCGTGTGATTTGGATGGAGCGGAGCGTCTAATGGACGCCCGTTAGCTTTAGCCCCGAGCTAACCGCGCTGCTCCTGCTTTGTTCGGCGAAGGAGCGGAGAGGCCGCGGTGCACTCAGAGCCGCGGCGCCCGGGTCGCTGTTTGTATCCGTGCTGCGGTCGGACAAACGGGCGGGCGGGGGAGGCCTCAGCGCTGCAGCGTTAGCTTAGCATCGGCGCTCCGACACGAGGCCGCAGGCTGAGGCTGAACCACGTGGGCTCGACCTCAACACGTGGCCATTAGAGACCCTGATCCGGACCTGCTGTTACATCACTGTTTAACACTGTTCTCCTTTACTCTGCGTGTGTGTGACTGATACAGAGATATAATACAGAATCACACCCTCCGATTATAACACACGGTTCTGTATAAAGAAATAAACGAACATACACCCGTATGACAGAGAGGCGTGTAACCTGCCCCTGTGTTAAGGAAAACGTGGTCACGTGCCAGTTAGTGCGGGTTTTGTTGCAAATGACCAATTTCTGCACATTTTTGAACATAGTTAATTGTCACTTATTGGGAAAAATAACCCCTTTAATGTGCCTGTAGAACACTAAGGAACAGAGCCCTAAGATGTTAAGTAGAAGTCTAGTTTTATTTTCCTGGACATATTAATGAAAAAATGGCCGACTGTGTAGACCGCATTTGTGTTTTCCCTCATCTTTACTAAACAAATTCTTAGGTTTCTATTGTTTGCCATTGCAATCAATAAAATACCCTCCAAATACCTGTACCCTCTATAGGAGCATACCATTTTTTTCGCATTTTGAAAAAAAAAAATTGTTAAATTTGACCTTCTGCAGGAGGCGCAAAAGCTACTGTAGTGCATTACACACACTGACCTTAATTCTTCCAGATTTATTAAAGAAAACATAAACAATTTCCCCATTTTACCTGAAAATGCTTTAGATGAGCCTTTCCATTACTGTTCATTTGCGTTATTAGACTTTTTCTAATGTTTTGCAGGCAGCTAAAAAAGGAATGCCCCAGAAGCAAAAGGCACCACCGCCTCCAAAGGAGGTTGAAGAGGAGTCCAGTGAGGAGGAGGACAGTGAGGAAGATGAGGAAGAGGTGGGAGATTTCATAAGTTTTATATGTATAAATGTATTATTATTATTACTACTATTATTATTATTATTATTATATTAATTCTTTATTTAATTTTCTTGCAGACACCACCAGTCAAAGCTGTGGCCAAAAAAGCTGCGGCTCCAGCAAAAGCAGTAAAAAATGGTAAAGTTGTTGCCAAAGAAGAAAGTGACGATGATGACGACGAAGATGATGACGACGATGACGATGAAGAAGAATCTGGTTAGTACCATTTTGTTTTTATTGAATTTTAGTTACTTTGTAATCATGTTTTGATTACATTTTTGCATGTTTTGCAGTAATTTGTGTAGTAGCAGTTGTGCATCATTTAACACTTATTTAGCTCTATGTAATCCCATTCTTTATTTTTGTGGTAAATGGTCAATTATGGCTATTTAAAATAAACTTAAATTGGCACAGTATCTTAATGAGTGAGTAATTCATGTCTAAAATGACCCCTTTTATTTAACCGGTGTGTCTACATACACTATTTTTTGGTCATTCGGTACAGTCGTTATTTCAGAGCAGTGCATGAGATTGCTTTGCCTTTTTTCTTCTGACCATTACAGAAGAGGAGCCTCCTGCACCAAAGAAGGCCACCCCTGCTAAAGCAGTTCCAGCAAAGGCACTAGCCAAAGCTACTCCTGCTAAAGCAACACCTGCTAAAGCAACACCAGCTGAAGACTCTGATGATGACGACGACGATGATGATGAAGGTATATGGTAGTTTTTGAGCGTGTCAAGTTTTGTAGGTGTTTATAGTGAGTCAAAAACATGTTGGACACCAAATTTAAGTTTCCTTCAAACAAATGATGCATGAACTAAAGACTCTGCTTAAAAGAATACTGATTGACATTTCATTATGGAAACCATTGAGTTTACGAACAGTTTGTTCAGGAAAGTAAGGCAGGGCAATGTGGACAAAAGCCTTGATATTTTTTTACTTAAAGCTGATATACAATATATGATGTGGTGAATACAATGCGAAAAAATAAGAATACCTCACTACATGCTTATTCAGTCTTATTTAGTCTATTTAAACGTGTGTATACATAAATTGAGCCCACATTTTCAAGAAGTCTTATGCTTTCATAGTGTGCATGTGAGTGGGGGGTGGAGGGGAGCTGAAAGCAGGGAGCAGAAAAAAGGCTTCTACAAGATTGAAACTGAACATTAATCAATCTCTCTCTCCCACTCTCTTATATATAACTTGCATTAGTCTGTATCTTGCTGTTTTATCTCAATATCAATATAAATATCAAGATTTTGTCCTGACCAATATCAAAGCATATTTATCACAATAACACCCATTGTTTACCTCTTCTGATGTACCCTTGCTGGCTACTGGCTGTCAGGTAGAATGTCATTTGTTTAACTCTCACTGTTACACCTTTTGAAGTTCTTGTCCAAATTGATTACTTATAGATGACGAATCAGAAGAGGAGACTCCACCCCCAAAGGCAGCAGCTAAACCTGCCGCCAAACCTGCAGCTAAAGCAACCGCGGCAAAGGCTACCAAGGAGGAGTCTGATGAAGACGACGATGATGACGACGACGATGAGGATGGTACGTGTAACATGGGCTTTACTTTCAGACTAGCCAAAGTAACTGCACATATGATGAACATTTAGGGACTTAATACTGAAACTATTTGCTGATTTGTTTATTCTGATGTGTGCTCTTCTGCATCCTTGTGAGCTCTGGTGTCGCTGTGGATTACAGCCTAAATCCTTATTGTGTTTTTCTTGCAGATTCAGAGGAAGAAATGGACACCACACCTGCTGCAGCCAAAAAAGCTGGAATGGTGAAGGCTAAGGAGGAGGATGAAGAGGAGGAGGAGGAGGATGATGATGACGATGAGGAGGAGGAGGAGGAGGATGACGAGGAGGAAGGTAACATTTGAAATGGATGTAATTGGGTTTCATTAACTTGTATTCCCATCAGTCTGTGTCTCCAGGCACCTACATTCTTCTATCTTAATTTATCACTTGTTGAAAGAATGGCACTGAAGCCATTATGAAATGAAGGTTATTTACTTGTATTGAAGTTAACAATGTTAACTTTCTCCTCTCCAGCTCCTGTCACTCCAGGAAAGAGAAAAGCTGAGGATAAGAAAGGAACCCCTCCTGCTAAGAAAGCCAAGGCCGATGGAGAAAGTAAGACTTCTGAGAAATTCTAGCTCCCACTGGTAGAATTTGCTTCAGACCAGTGCTTCCAGGTCCTGTGTACACTCCGTGACTGTAGCAGACTGTAACACCACTATGACTTGAACAATAAAAATAAAAATCAAGATTCAGAAAAGTGCAAAACATGGTGTCCACCACCTGTTCTCTGCTAAACATGATTATCATTAAGGGACTTAATATTGATGCCTTTTTGCAGTTCTGACCAGTATCATAATTCTGTTGCTCTTTGCTCCTTCCTTAACACAGGCCATTAATGCTGAGCTTTCATTTTCAGCTTTCAGTATCTTTTTGGGAAACTTGAATCCAGATAAAGGTTTCGATGAACTCAAGGATGCCATCGCCAAGTTCTTCAAGAAGGAAAGTCTTGTAATTCAAGATGTCCGAATTGGAGGGTCTAGGTGAGTTGTGTGGGTGAGGGGCAATTGAGAGTCATGCTTTAACCTTCTGTGCTAAACATTAACAAGGCTTGAATAATTGTAAAAGTAAGTTGAGATTTTGTGTAAAGGCCACAGGTTATGAACTGGCCTTATTGAAGTATTCATGTGAACTTGCTGTTGCAGGAAGTTTGGATATGTCGACCTTGCTTCTGAAGAGGAGCTGCAGAAAGCTCTCACTCTGAATGGGAAGAAGTTTATGGGTCAGGCATTGAAATTAGACAGAGCACGAAGCAAAGAGAACTCTCAGGACAACAAGAAAGGTACAAATATTTAAGTAGAGTTAAAGTTTTAACAAGATGCCCAAATATGATGACAATTTCATTTCACCTGAAACACCATGAGGGTTTGAATTGATAGTCAAGTACTGATTGGGCTGCATTGTTTGTAAAATTGATGATTTGGTAAAAGCAACAGGTGGCTTAGTTGTTTGTGTTTTGCAGAGAAAGATGCTCGGACATTGTTTGTGAAGAATCTGCCGTACTCTATAACTCAGGATGAACTGAGGGAGATCTTTGATCAGGCAGTAGATATCCGGATACCCTTGGGACACAATGGTTCTGGCAGAGGGTAATTATATATTCATTATTATTATTGTTATTGCTTTTTTTCTTTTTTTTTCCCAATAAAGCATTTTTGGTGCATTATCGTTCATATTTTATTGAATCGGGTGGGTGAACAGTGCTTTTTGCTTCCCCTCTGGCAGAATTGCATATGTTGAGTTCAAGACTGAGGCAATCGCAGAGAAGATGTTGGAGGAAACGCAGGGTTCTGATGTTCAGGGTCGTTCTATTATGGTGGACTTCACAGGAGCAAAAAGCCAACAGCAGGGGGGGCGAGGTGGAGGTAAGGCTCTCACACACACTGGAGGAAATAAGCTGCCTGGCCAGAAATGATGATAACTTAAACTTTCTGAAATTCTATGTTGTTCCTCAAGATAGTCAAGTACTGATCTGGCACAGAAACCATTGAGTGATCTTTAGTTACAGTACAGGAATAATTTCCTTCCCTTTCTGTTTTCAGCTTCATCACATGGTAACAAGGCAGCTGCCAACAAGGTTATTGTTGTAAATAATTTGGCCTTCAGTGCTACAGAAGACACCCTCCAGAACGTGTTTGAAAAAGCCGTCTCCATCAGAATACCACAGAACAATGGTCGGCCTAAAGGGTGAGTCCCACTTCTGTTTGAGGAAACGTACTTGTGGATTTCGGTTAAAAGGCCCAGAAATGATGTAATTTTTCTTTCACCTGAAATACCATGAGGGTTTGAATCGATAGTCAAGTTCTGACTGGGATAATCACACATCACCACTGAAGTCAGCGAGGATGGGAGAAGATGAATTCATCTGTGTTCCTTTTTATTTTAGGTATGCCTTTGTGGAGTTTGACAATACAGATGATGCCAAGGAAGCAATGGGCTCGTGCAACAACACAGAAATTGAGGGCAGGACAGTTAGGCTGGAGTTCTCCCAGGGCAGAGCAGAGGGCGGTGGAGGAAAAGGTTCTTCAGGTGAGAGCGCTTAAATGAACGTCAAAGCAATGGTTTCCACCACCTCGTGTTGAATATCTAGGACCTATTTAGGGTCTGAGGTTTAGTTTTGTCCCACAGTTATTGGAATTCAAAAGTAGAACAGAAATATTCCCATTGTTTTTACCTACATTAACCATGTCCCTTCAGTGTGGAGAACAGTGTTGTATAGAAGTTCTCAAAGTCATTTAATTTCTCCTTAAGATTACATCAAATGGATTTTCATTGCTGTTTTTTTTTTTTTGTTTTTTTTCTCACAGGGCCCACAAAAACCCTGTTTGTGAAGGGTCTGTCAGAGGATACCACAGAGCAGACATTGAAGGACTCCTTTGGAGGGTCTGTCGCTGCCAGAATAGCAACAGATAAAGAAACTGGATCATCTAAAGGGTAATTTAGTATTTGAAATTTGTGCATGTTTTCTGACCATAAACCTATCAGATGCATATGATTTTAATGTGTGATTTTGTAATTGGTGGGGGTAGTTTTGAACGTATTACAGCTGGAGTTCTGGGTTTTGCACTCTTCCCAATAGCACTTTCTTCTCATGAGCTCCTCTCTGTCTGTCCAGTGACGGTGTATGGATTCGTAAGAGAAGTAGAGTAACTAGTCACAGTTTAACGGGTCTCTCCCCTGTAATGGGAGATAACTTATGTCTGCTGTGAGACAACTGTCTTTGTACATGTGTATCATGGTTTGTCTGTTGTGAAATAGATGTCATGGAATTCTTCTCTCTTCCCCAGGTTTGGTTTTGTAGACTTTGACAATGAAGAGGACTGCAAAGCTGCCAAACAGGCCATGGACGATGGAGAGATTGACGGAAACAAAGTGACCCTGGATTACGCCAGGCCGAAAGGCGAAGGTGGTCGCGGTGGAGGCCGCGGTGGGTTCGGAGGAGGGTTTGGAGGAGGGTTTGGTGGCAGAGGACGGGGAGGTTTTGGCAGAGGTGGCGGGTTCAGAGGAGGAAGAGGAGGAGGAGGAGGACACCGTGGAGGAGGAAGGGGAGGTTTCAGAGGTGATTATTTAAATTTGATCTGGTTGAGCCTCAGCATGGTTGGTGTGGGGACCAGGGTTGAAGCTTGGCTATTGAACTAAAGTTTATTCTTGTATGACCTTTTATCTTCTGTTTTCCAGGTGGCAGAGGTGGTGGAGGATTTGGGAAGCCACAAGGAAAGAAGATTAAATTTGATGATTAAACCTGTCTTTTGTATTTCTATTTGAATGGACTTGACCCCTTTTTTCACCCTCGCGCGTCTGCTCTCACAGAGCCTTTTGGACATTCCAGAAAGCGTTGTTTCGTTCCTGTGTGGATTTTCTGGTTCTTCTGCCCTCTGTCTGAGATGTCCTCTGCACCCATGCGCATCTTCATGATTTTCTCTTTAAGGGAAAAGTTGAAATGTGAATATCGTGAATAATGCTCTGTTGGTTTAGATTTTTTTTTATTATTATTTGTTTTATTTTTGTTTTATTTTGTTAAAGTATCCTTAAATGGTTATTTTTTAGTTTGCTTTAGATGCGTGTTTTATGAAATGTATAAAGCCTATTGTATTGAATTAAATTTTACCCAAACTCTTTTGGGTATTTAGACTCTGTTAAGCTGGTATACTGTCTTTTTAAACATCACCTGGAGATGATCAGGTTAAGAGAGATCGGCGTACGGTCTGTATGTAACTACATTGAACTTTCATGTCAGTTATTTTCACGAATGTTGGAAAACAAAGAAACTTAAAAAAATTTTGAATAAACTAATGATTTGTAAAGTAGTGAATGTCCTGTTGTTTCTAAGGTAGTAAGTTGGAAACCATAACATTCACTACACAGTTCATAAAGTCCATATATATAACCTAACTGTGAAAAATGCTTTTATATTTTGTTGATTGTTCACACATTTGCATTTCATATTTGCTAAGCCTATCAGTGCTGGCTGCTTTAAATGCATAGAATTTTATTGGTTCCTTTGGGAAAAGGGCACAACTCAGGGCAACCAGTTGAAAAAGCTTGTATGTCTTGTGCTAGAGATACTGATAATGTAAGTTTCATATGCTCAACTGGTGGTGTTTGTTACTGGAGGCTTCCATTAGAGGGCAGATTAAAGTAAATTTTGCTGATTTCCACATGGACTTTAAAAGTTCTGACCAAGGGCATGTGCAAATCTGGGTAATTGTAGTGTGCCCAATTGTGTGCTAATTAATAGTATTTTTAGTGTAGCATGTAGCAAAATGTAAATGATCATGCTCATACACAATTCATACTCCTTGCTTTGGTTCCCCACCCTTGTGAAAAGTATATTGCAGTGTGCAATTGGATGTAACCATGGCCTTGGTCACATCCTTTCTTCAAACCTTTCTGCTTTGTTAATGCAAGTGCTTGTGCAGATCCATGAATGATGGGGTGTGCGCTGCTTCTAATGTTTCTAGAACTGTACTTTGCATCTATGTATCCTTTTGAGGATATGCACCACCAAGGCAGCCATCACTTGAATCGTTAACAGCAGTCTTAACAGGACAGTAACAGAAACCACAAGTTTTCATTCCAAAGCACAAAGGTTAGAGAGGGGCTGTGTAAAATTGTGCTGTGGCCATTATTGGAACATTACTGCACAAATTTGGAAGTGGAAAAATGTGGGACTGGTGCCCTTTAAAATTGGCATTACGTTTACATTACATTAAGTGTGTTCTTTGAAGGGACTGCAGGGTTTAGGGTGCCATTTGGGAACAGGCCCAAAATGCTCCTTAATTTGCTCCTTAATTTATTTTTTTATTATTAGTTTTGTTTTTAATAAAGATCTTTGACACATCCTCCTCCCATAAAAAAGTCTTAACATGCAAAGTATTTATAAAATGCATTTATTTATGGATATCTACAGTGTGTTCAATCAGTGAAAAGTCCTCCATCTCACAAACACTGCAGGGCCGAGAAGCTGCATGCAGTTCCATCAGGACAGGTGCACACCTTTCCAAAGCGTGCACCTTTGCGGACAGCACACTGCTCTCCGGCTTCACACTGAACAACGCAGAACAGAGGCACATTTTAAAACATTTACATTTACTTCTTTTACATGCTCTTATCCAGTTATTGCACTGATTTGTCAATATTTGGTTACAGTGGTGGAGATTAATGCTTTAAAAGCTCACTTGGAGAAAGTTAATATTGTTTTATCATTGATCTGAGAAGATTGTTGGTCTAATTTTTTTTAATCTATTTCTTGTATGTAGCATCTTGTGAAAAAAAAGTCCCAACATATTTGATCAGATTTTGCCTTTATCATAGAAAGGCTACAGTCAAACACAGCCACAGTCAGTGCTGACACAGCCTTTCTAATGAGTTTGTTCAGTCAACTACATTGGTTTGACCAGTAGGACCCTAAGGTCACAGGACCCCCAGAACTGGGCTGTGGATTAAATTGTGAATTCTTTAGTATTTCCTCCAAATAGAGAGAGAGAGAGAGAGAGAGAGAGAGAGAGAGAGAGAGAGAGAGAGAGAGAGAGAGACTGGTCGGTGTTAGGTAACTATACTCCTGATGCTACAGAACTAACATCAGCATCTGAACTCATTGATGTTCTTGTGAGGCTGAATTCAATCAAATCCCCCCTACAGAAATATTCCAACATCAACTTCCAACATCCAACAAAAGCAGAAGTTGTTACTGCAGGAAAGGGGGACAGACCAATACTTTTGGTAAACAGTGCATGTAGGTAATTAACATATTAACTGTACTGAACAGCTTACTTACTGAATGCACCCAGCCCAGCCTCTTCTCGGTGGATGGGATTTGTTTGTTCCTCAGTTTTTCGAGGACTTCCTGAAGAGCATCGATCTGCAAAACATGGAATTAAGAATGTAACTGTTTATTTGATGGTTCTGAATATAATATGCCTGATCCTCCCCTATAAATATATTGAGGGATGCTGGGAAGTGATGGGAATTTCCTCCAATCGATTGGCAAAAGCAGAGAGAGAGCAATTGAACAAATCCTCAAAGTGGCCAATATTTGGCCCAGCCAGGGAATGTTAGATTGCACTGAAAGCTTGTGCACTACCTTTTCAGTGATCTGATGACTGAAAGTGATGTGATGTGGTGTTAACCAAAGTCCCCACACTGTATAATTGGCCCTCAATTAAACACCACACATAAAGATTATGCATGTGAGTCCTGAATGATGGCTCTGATCCTCAACACCTTGTAGGAGTTTCTCACAAACTGACTAGAGTTGTGCCCAAAACTGTACCTTGCTCACTATACCTTCCATGTGAGAACACAGATCACTATATGATATATGATGTTTCATGTTTTTGATTCATGATCGGGGCAGCACTGGAAGTAGTTTGGAGAAGTAATCAGATTATAATCAGAGCAGATTATAGCCATCCTACACTACAGGATCATTTGGGAAGATCATTTCCCAGAATTAGAGAGACCTTTTGTGGGTCAAGCATTAAACATCCATCCATGCTGAAGCACTCCTTTTAAGCAACATAAAAGTACTTTGTGTATAAAATTAATTCTTACCAGCTCTTTCTCCTCTTCTGCAGAACGGACCTCTACGAAATCATCACAGTTAACAGACCAGACCAAAATGTAGCAAGTGAGTGTTATCAGCAGGAGACGCTCGCTCACCATGGTGTCCAGGACTCAGGTTTATCTCGATAGCCACAGGTGTTCAACACAAGTCGAAATGTAACTTTGAGTCAAAATGGCAACCATCAACTTTTATAGACCTGCCTATGACATCAGATCACTAAGAAATTCATGAGAAGGTCCAGAACTGGGTTAGATAGACATAGTTGGGTCATGAACTCATCTGCACACATCCGTCTGCAGGGCGAACATTAGAGGCCTTCTACAGACCTCTAATGACTTTCACTATTTAAACCATTCATTGCTACTCGTTTTTAGCCACTGGATGTCACAGAAAGGTAAGACTAGACTGACCTGTGAGCATCAAACATGACCGTTCAATTTTAAGCTCAGCTTGTACAAATGACTGCTGCAGGGCTTGAACATTTCCTATGAATTTTATTTCTGGCACAATGAAGGATAATGTGCAAACAGATTGGTTGCATTACTGGTGTGGAGTTAAATATTAGGAAAAGTCATGTAATCTTAATTACATTATATTATATTATATTATATTATATTATATTATATTATATTATATTATATTATATTATATTAAAGCTGTCTATTTGTACTGGACTGAACTGGACAAATTCATTTAATGCATCATAAATGATCTAGTTCTTTTGTATCACTTTGGCTTAATTACTGCATTACAGGCCTGTTGGGTATGGTCTCTGCTAGCAACTGTCCACTTTAGTCCACTGTTCTACCACTGCATGCCCATTTGTTTTTTTCATTAAGTTTTTGTGCACCTGTTTTCAAACATTTCATACATTGCCTTGTGAAAGTATTCAACTTCCTTAGCTTTTTACCTATTTTTAGTATATATATATATATATATATATATATATATATATATATATATATATTACGCATGCATACTTAGTTCTGGTTCAAACAATTACCTTCAGAAGGAAAGTCCACCTGTGTGCAATCTGTGTGCAATAAAGTTCTATTCTATTCTCAGTGTCATTTAATATCAAATCCCCTGGAGCATCATGAAATCCATTATCATCAAATGGAAAGAAAATGGTACCTCAACAAACCTGCCAAGAGAGGGCGTCCCACTAAAACTCTCAGACCAGGCAAGGAGGGCATTAATCAGAGAGCCAGCACAGAGACCAAAACTAAGGAAGGGAAACATGTAAATGTGTTGGAATGGGCTGGTCAAAATCTGTGATCAGACTTGAAGATTGCTGTTCACCAGTGGAAACCATCTAACTTGAAGGAGCTGGAGCAGTTTTTCATTGAGCAATAGGCAAAAATCCCAGAGGTAAGATGTGGAAAGCTCACACAGACTTATACAAAGTGACTTGAATCTGTAATTGCTCAAATAGGGCCTCTACAAAGTTCTGCCTTTATGAGGGTTAATAGTTATACACACTGACGTTTTATTTTTGTCCTTTTTATTGATTGCATCACAATCAAATCAAATGTTCAAAGTTGTAGGCATGTTCTGTAAATTAAATGATGCAAACCCTCAAATAATCAATTTTAAATCCAAGTTAGGTAGGAAAACGCCAAAGAATGCCAAGGGAATACTTTCACAGGGCACTGTAGGCATCTTCACTCTGTAACTACTTAATGTATTTTGGAAAAAAAGGCTTCAGCCTTTAGCCTTCATTCAATCAATGGTTTCAAACTGGGGAGTCAGTTACAGGAATGTGAGATCCATCTGTTGTTGCACTGTATTATGGATCCCATATCACCATTTACATATGTTAATACGAAACCACTGCTAACAGAATATAAAATTGAAATGATGTAAGGGGTGATGAGAGATGGCATGATGGATGTTTTCAGCCTAGCATAGTTGAATATTTCTTGTATGTGACTCAATGTAAACTAAAATTAAACTAAAGCACACGTCAGATACCAAACATGTCTTGACTGACTGCATCTGTAGTCATTGATCAATCATGCTTATTACTAGTTTGATTTAGGCTTCTAAAATTGCTTTATTAGAGAACAATGTACCTTTATACATATCTCCATAACATGTTTCTCCAGCGCTATTCTTTTACTCAAGGTTAAGAAAACATCAGGAATCAGTATAGTAATATTATGTGTACAGAGAAATGACAATACGTTTTCACCATTGAATAAAATAATGATTCTGACACTGGACAGTGAACCACTTGCAGATTCTATGTTTATTACACTGACTCTGTATCTGTGTTATTTGAGGAAGGAGGAGAAGGTGGAGGGCCAGCAATGACAGGATTAAACTCCTTCCATGGTTTGCTGGGGCAGGAGAGGGCAATGGTGTGGTTGGCTGTAGGTTCCTGGCGGGGTTTTGGAGGGGGAGCTCTACGTGGGGTTGGAACTTGGGTTCCTGTGACGACAATGGGTGCTTTGCCTTCTTGGGACTCCTCTGATGATTCTTCTTTCTTGGGTGGCTTTGTCGGAGTCACAACTACAATGTTTCTCAGGGGAGACCAGCCGGGTGGACGTCTCCTCAATTTCTGAAATGAACACATTATCATTGGGTTATTTAGCATCATGATAGTGTGGTGAAAGCTTTTTCCCCCCTTTCCTCAAATCCAATAAATGTTTTGAGTCTAGTGTAGTTTAACGATAACGTAAGCTTTATTCCCCACTAATTTTCATCCTGCATCTAAGACATAAACACAGGGCAATTCGATCTCTGCTCCTGTTGTAGCTCAGCTAAAAACCTTTTTCATAAACAATGCTCCAAATTTTGGTCCATGTTTATAGTTAATAATGTGCCAAACAGTGTTAGAAACCACATAATCAGGTCTGGATCCAATTTCCCTCCCTTCAAGGGGGAGTTGAAGTCAGGGCCGTGCTCCATTTTTGGATTAGAGGAGCATAGAAGTATAAACGTCTGTAAATCTGGTCTGGTCCGATATGGTTCAGCCCTGGAATGGATGTGGTCTGGTGTGCAAGTGGACAGCTTTTAGGTAAGAGCGAAAAAACTATCTGTTTAATACTGTTTCAGTGAGATTTGGAAAGAGACCAGAAAACCTCACCGTTGGGGGCAAAGGACCTGCTCCGCACTGCACATTCGTCTCTGGCATCTCGTGTCTCCAGGGGGCAACATCAACAGTGGAGTTGCAGTTGATGAACACCTAAACAAATACAGAATATTTTAGGGACTGTGATCTAAAAGTGTGTAAATTATTTATCAACCTTTTTTTCTCCCTCTGTGACCCACTCATGATCTTTCTGTGGACCAAAACCAGTCATAATTCATTTTTACATGTCACTGTTCTTCAGTCTCTCTTCATCTCTCTATCTCACAAAGTTGCTCTTCGCACTGAAGACTGTTACATTATAGCAGTCAGACAAAAACACAAACTTCTAATGTTAATAAAATGAAACATGGATATATTGTATGTAATAATGTATGGAAATAACAGGAAATAAACAAAGGCTTGTGCAAATATCTTATTTCCAGCTTTACCTTATCTTCATGATCTGGGTGGCATTCCTCAGTAACTTCTTTAAATTCTGATTTGGAGCAGTTACTTTTCTGCATGTCAAACTGCAAACGATACCGGAATCCAGCAATCACCTGGAAAAATGAGGTAACTGTGGTTAAAAAACAAATCAAATACAAATCGGTCAAAAAATATCTATCTGGATTTGCCTCAAGCTGAAATGAACCATAATCTTTGAGTGTTATTATTCACAGACAAATCTGTAACTATTGGCCAAACAAAAGCTGTTACAGAACAATTTAGCTTTTTATTTTGTTTCTTGATCTCAGACATTTTGTTTGAATGAGTTAAAATGTTAATGTAGAATTAAATGTAAAACATAAAACGTTAAGCAAAGTTCATGTAAAATGTGAATACTTGTAAAATATCATTAGACGTACAATTTTGTGTCATTTGTATTATAATAAATTGAATTTAAATATAAGTATGTTTTTAAGTAAAATTAGAACAGCACAGCTTTCACATGTAAGAACAGGTTTTATTTTTAACATGTAAAACTTTCAGGAGTGAGAATTATGTTTTTTTTTATAAAGTTTTTAAAAAGGTAAAAAATTATGAAGTTTAATTGTTCCACAATGAAAATTATATAGCTTAAATAGTTAAATTCTGACACATTAGATTTATATATTTTTTACATGTCAGATGTAACTTTAATACGAGCAACATTTTGACTTGTTCAGATAGAACTTCTGATGTGGAGAATGACTTGCCTGTTTTGTTGCTGACTCAACAGAGTGGAGAATGAAGAAGTGCATGTGGTTGTGCATCATGTTCGCTTTGGCGAGAGAATAACTCAGAGACTCTCTAAGATCTTCACTCTCCACATCAACCTTTATGGGACAGCCCAAACATGTGGGACGCTCAGCAGGTACTATAAGAGGCTCCACTGTGAGAAGAGTAGAAAAGAACATTAAATATAATTAAAAAAAATAGCATCAAATAGCAATGACTGGGGACCAAGCAATTTCACTAATTTGTTCAGTGTTTGGAATTGGAATTTTTGTTCTGAGTAAGGCTCTCTTCCGACACAGTTTGTTTATTTTACACCAATTAAGAGATACTATTTTGTTTGATCAGCGTGTAACATTATTGGGATGTATTTTAAGTTCAGGTTTAAAGAAAGAGTGATGTGCACAGTGACTATAATCGTGAGGGAAAAGTAAAAACAGCACAACACAATATAACCTGATATAATGTTATATACAAACTGTCGGTTACAGAGCATCAGGAATGTGATTTCATTAGTAAATGATGTAATTACTACAGTAATACATAATAGAATTATTATCAGAATAGAGCTGAGTGTAGTGGACCAGATTTTGGACAGATCATATAAAACATACCTGAACAGTCATGTGACATGATCTCGTTTGTTTCCTTCAACAGGATGTTTGTATTACAGACAAAGAGCAGCTAGAGAATAAAAAAAATATATACAAATAATCCAATAAAGCCATTTAACCAACAATAATAAAGTATTATTTTTATTATTATTATTATTATTATTATTATTATTAAGATGTATTAGTAGCATTAACATGTTTAATGTACTTTAAATGTAGAATAGCTTTAGATTTAACATTACATTAACACTGGTAGGCTAATGTAGCTGAAAATAAACAAAAAGCTCATGTTACCCAAACTCTTTTTGGCTTGGATTCTGTTTAAAATGAGATTAAATGTGTACATTTGGGGGGGAAAAACACGGAGAAATAACAAGAAAGGGAAAGTCTGTGAATTAATGTCATGTTGGTTTGTCAGAGTGTGTTGTGTCTATGAGTGGGTGCTATTCTATACCAAGTGGTTGCTAGATGGTTGCTTAGGACTTGATTAGTGGTTGCTGTAGTGTTGCATGAGGTTCCTTTGATATCCCAGGTGGTTGCTATGGTGTGTTGCAAGATGGTTGCTAAGGTGCTGCTAAGCTGCTAAGCTCTAGTTTCCAATGTAGTTGCTAAGGTGTTGGTATGGTTTTCAAGGAGATTATTGTGATGATGCAAAGTGGTTGCTTGGTGGTTGCTATATTGTTCCAAATGGTTCCTAAGACATTAGAAAGGCCAATCTTTCAACCGCTGGGAACTGAACGTGTCAATTTTGGATGTTCTAGCTCATCTTAAATTGTGACTAGAGGTCACCCATAGACATCTTGAAATTTGCCAAGCCAACTTAAACAAGTTAAAACAAGCAAGGGTTTCACATCCATACTTTAGAGTGGTCCTGCAGGTAGTCACACTCATACCACAGCTTGTCAGCCCCTGCTGGACAGTCAGACTCCCTTGCTGTGAAACGCACTGACACAATTTCATCAGTTCCATTCTTGGCCTAGGATGGAAAAAGAACAGAGCTGGATGTTGATTTTTTTAAAAAACGAAGTGAAAAGTAATGCTGGAAATGATATCTGTGAACTTTAAATGGCCCTGAGTAAAACAAACAGCTTTAATCTCAGAACAAGTAGAAGGAACAAGTTATAAAGCAGACTACTTAAGTATATGCAGCTTATAAAGCAGAAAACAACTGACCTTTTTAGCCTCCAGGATCTGATACAGAGCTAGCTGATCTCCTTCAGTTAAGTTTTTGTTATGCTTTAAAAGAGCCTGTTCCACAATGTCTTGCACAGCTTTATCACTGCACTGAAGTCGGGTCTGCTCCTGGCCCTGTGACCCGACATAGAAAAGCCACACTAGGCTGAAAAGAGCGCAAATCCTGTATCCGTTCATTTTTCCCACCACATGGACGTCCCTGGAGCTGCCTCTGGGGAATGAAGGGGCGTCAGCACTGTCCCCTTATGGACTCTCTGCTGTATGTAATGACTGACTGAACGTTTTAATGATAAAGAATCTCAGTCTACCTCCCCTGGCCTGAGTAAATGGAGTCAATGCACTGAGGCATGCAGTCTTCCACTGAATGCAATGCAAATGTTTGCTCAGTTCCTCAACCCACGTGGGATTTTTTGTGTTTTTTCTTTTAATCAATAGTGTCTCCCATTTGGGTTCAGAGTGCTGTCACATATTAAAGCTGTCCTCAATTTCAAAAGTAATCTATAACTGAAGAAAAAGATCTGATGCTGAAACAAGTGCCCATAGACTTCCATTATGACTGTGTCAACAGGGTTTCTGGCCTTTTCTAATTTCAGGAAAGTGCATTGAAATTATTCTGTGTTAATCAACTATACATAGGAGGTGCAACATATAGAGGTTAACTTGGAGGTACCTGGAGCACCTCTTTAATATTACTACATGAATTACTGAGAGCAATGCTAATATCATCTATTATGTCTCATAGTTGGAGCTGAAAAAAAGATTTCCAGGTTTTAAAGGCACAAATGGTCACAAAGTGTTGGTAAAAAAAAAAAATCTGAAAAAGGTTCTCAAAAACGCACATTTTATCTATTAAAAATGAGGACTTATGCAAACTTCCCCAGTAGAGGAAAGAATTCAGTATTGGTCCAGCTCTTCCTAAAGACTTTGGATGAGTAAACACCGTCACTCCACTGTTTAATTAAAGCCACACTTTGTCCTTTGACCTTGCACTGCTTTTCCAAAGCATATCAGAGTCGCAGCCCTTCTCAGAACTGACATTTTTTAACTGAGTACAAAAATGACTTGCATTTTACAGAGTAGGCCTAAGGAATATTGGGTGTTTTGAATTCAGATGTAGGTTTATGGATATTTCTGTGGTTTGGAGACAATGAAAATAGCAGAAGCTTCATGTATACATTTATAAGAGCCATTGTAGCAAAACTGCAGCAATGATTAACTAGAAATAGTGAACTAATCTGACTGCTCTAAAATGTGTAAACCAATTTACAACAAACATAACTTTATACTATACAATTTATTTCTATATTATGATATATACTTTCTTACAGCTCTAAAAAGCAAGTCAATACATGTTAAATGTTTCAGACAGATCATTTCGAATACAGGCCTGTTTAGGTACCTTAAACCTGAAAGTGATTAGGCTTTTAATGATACTTTACTGACAAAATATTGAAGAAACAGTGAAAAGAATATTCCAGCTGATCAGTGGGACGATGTTCAAAGCATGATGACAGACCTGTTTGAGCAAGCAGTAAGTGGGCGCTGTTTTGAATTGGTGTGTGTGTGTGTAATCGAGACAAATTCACATTAAAAGGGATTTTTAAACAAGACAGGATTCTGAAAATCCTTAAAAATCTGTAATAGAACGTAATGACACCAAACGAATATGAAGATAATATTACTGTATTATGAGTTGGACTCTGATCTGCTAGACAGTGACTGGTTTGCCTGTGATATTAAAAGGGTTGCTTATTAGTGGCTTTCGGTTAGTATGAGTGTCTAGATATGTAATGATAATTAATCAGTTAGCATATGTGGGTTAATTAACCTGTGATTGGTTAGCCAATGGTTAGTCTGTGAGTAGCAAACCTGAAATCAGTAAGCTTATAATTAGTCACTCTGATAATTTAGCCTATGACTGATTAACCATTATTAATTATAATGGGGTATGATTGGTTAGTCTATGAGTAGTTAAGAGATGAACAGGTAAGTAATCCATTACAGTAGCTATAAATTATTTTGTACTGTTTTTACAATATTCATACTATTAATATTACTATGAATCTGTAGTAAACCTCTAAAGATGCAAAGTAGTAGCCCACATTGAGTAAGAAAGTGTCAAATGTTTTTGAGACATTGCATTAGTTTGAAAAGCAGACGATGAAAGTGGTGGAGTTAACAATAGATGCTAAACTTCTGATATACAGGGTGTTGATTATACATTATGACTACTTTTTCCTACTTTTTGTCCCAGTCCAGGCCTGTCCTTGATGAAGGGGTTTAAGCTCCAAAGGTTTAGGGCAATATTTTTTAAATCCTTTGAATTCACTCAACTCAGGTTTTACAGTGAACTGGTTTTTGAGTTAGTTGAACTCAACTTTAAACTAAACTCAAGCATTGGTTAGTACAACTCAATACCTACCTGACAAATAGGTCAGTGCCACCAGGTCATAGCATAATTAAATAGTGCAGTAAAACCACAAGTATTTTGTGTGGTTTTCCTTCCAGTGCAAAGCAAAGCTGCACTGCAGTAACAGCCACAATTCACCATGATACTCAGCAACCACTTGTAATTGTGTGCAATATCTCACTTCTGACACCGTCATCAGCGGACATGTCTGGCCCTCAAAATCCTCTGCAATAATTCAAATTCCCTCATTTTCATAAACAGTTTAAATGCCAGAGGAGTTTCCAGTGTATGTTTACTGCTCTGTCCACATGTACATGCTCAACCTGAAATAACTTCCACTCAACTTACAATAATATCTTCCATTTCCAGCTCAAATCAATGTCCAATATGATTTCTGAGATGGAAGTTTTTATAGTTCTTAAGCAAATAAACAAAAAATAATGATAATGTAGGCACAAGTATTTTTTCCATGAAAATTATTTTCTTTCATTGTTTTTTTAATGAAAATAATAAAAATCGTTTTAATATTTACATATTTTGATATTTACATTTTGGACTTTTTTATTTATAATGAATATATTAAATATACGGTCCTGTTTATCTGTTGTTTTTTGTATGGAGTGTCTTGCTATCTCTTTGCTGTGACTAATAAAGGATTATCTTATTCACAGCTCAGGTTTGAGGTTTCTGAATCTTTTGGTAATTTACAATAAAAGCTTACTCATCCCGATAATTACCAAAGACCTCCTGATTTCAGGGAGACCTTACATGCTGATCTTCCCAGATTATACTGTATATGTGTTACATTCTGTGTGTGTGTGTGTGTATAAAGCCCTCTTCTTAATGCACAGGTTTCATGTTTACTAACAGTTTAAGTATTGCTGCTCTTCTCAGGTGCTACCAGTAGGGGGCAGACTGCACTGTGATTATCTACAGTCCTCTCAGACCAGAGAGACAAAGCAAGCCAGGCTTTGTGTCTTGTCCTTTAAGCGTGTTTTCTAGATGAACACTGCTTAAAGTGCTCTACCATCGTCCTGATGCGTTGATTTGTGCATTGTGTAGAGGCTCGTCAGTCCGGACGCTTCTGTAGTTGTGTGTTGTGTGAACTTCAAGCCTGAAGTGAACCTTTCTTTAACCAGCTGGAGCAGCGTGACCTTCACACGATACACACATCATATCACACACTGTAGCGTCTGGATGTTTTATCAGGACAGTGTCCTGATCTGCACTGTGGGGGCAGCAGATCCAGGCTGGACACACTGATCAGGCGGGCTGGCTCTGTGGTCTGTCTGTATGTCTTTGTGTGTGTGTGTGTAGTTTAATATAGTTTAAATGCCAGTGTATGTTTACTGCTCTGTCCATATGTACATGGTCAACCTGAAAACTTCCACTCTTATCTTCTCAACTTACAATAATATCTTCCATTTCCAGCTCAAATCAATGTCCAATATGATTTCTGAGATTTTATAGTTCTTATAAGGAAATAAACAAACAAAAAAAAATGTAGGCACAAGTATTTTTTCCATGAAACAATGTTTTTTTCTTTCATCATTGTTTTTAATATTTACATATTTTGATATTTACATAAATATTTTTGATTTGGACTTTTATTTATATTAAATATACGGTCCTGTTTATCTGTTGTTTTGTGTATGGAATGTCTTGCTATCTCTGTGCCATGACAGGATTTTCTTATCTACGCCTCATGTTTGAGCTTCCTGAATCTTTTGGTAATTTATAATAAAAGCTTCCTGTTCTGACATGACCCCTTGTTTTTATGGCTGTATTTAAACAGTGTGGGTCAATTTGACACGTAACAATATATAAAATGACCCTATTTGAACCACATTTGACCCGTTACATGATTTTTAAGATGTAATACGAGGCTTAACAATCTGACCTACCCTTGTGAAAAATGACCGAAGCAGTCTATGCATTTAGGTCTGAAAGACCCTTTGTTACAAAGACAAAAGACCATAATTCAGTGAGCCTGAAAGCTTGACTAGTGAAAGGTGGTTCTGTTCTGGTCTATAATTTATATCCTATGACCTTCACAGTCACCAGCTCTCAAACCAGACAGACAGTAATGGGACCAACGTCAACAAGGGGAGTACCTACTGGATGAACAGTGTTAATCCTTTCAGTGCAGTTCCAGAAACTCTAGTATCTGTGCCAAGGTGTTCTGGAAGCTTATTGTGGTTCCAGGCACCTGGATGCCCCCTGATGATAATATATTACTTACCAACAAAGCAAGAAAATAATAAAAGGCAAAAACAAAAGGCAATGCTGCCATCTAATGTTAGGATTATGTTACCTGGTTAAAAGAAACAACTCCAAGATATGTTTGTGAGGAAATATCACCAAATTCCGATGTATATGATGCAGCATTTCATGTTTTATGGATTTAGGTATCCCTGTTTGGAGTTTGAAATACCTGTACTGTTCATTTAAGAGAAATGCCAGAATTATTAACATTCTTCAATAAAAATGCTTTATAAAGTGTTTGTGAGGTATCCATTTACCTGCCTGTACAGTAGGAGAGCATACTGTTGCAGGCTTGGCATGGTACTGCCCCTTGGAAAGAAACTCAGGTGGACTGTATTCACGAGAACATAGAAGAGGAAGAAGTACAAGAGCTGAGCACAGAAGTTAATTTCTATATTTCATTTAACAGCTAAATGTCTCTCATGATCATGTTTTTAAGGTAGTGTGTAGTGATCTAATGATCTTTTTAGCACCTTAAACAACTTTTTACCTGCAAATGTGTCATAGCCAGTCTCCACGTTTCAGCTGGAAGGTGCCTGTGTTTATCAGAATGTTCTCAATGTTCTATGATGGCTCTGTTAAGGACGCCTCGCTTATGACATTTCCTTGTTGCCTCTACTGCCTACATCATGATGGCCCTGACCAAGTCTTCATTGATGGAACCTCCAAAGAGCAACCAGAACATTTCTATACATGTTTATTTAGATGTGTACTTATCCATAAATATGTATTTCTTTATCTGTATGGACATTTTTGGATGGACGTTTTCCTTATGACAGTGTGCTGAGTGGTGATCCCCTCACAGTGATCCCTATTCATAACCTTGACCAGAACAGGGCTGCTGGTTTCAGCTCCAACCCAAACATATCCCATTCAGCCGACCAAGAAATCTTGAAGGCAGTTATTAGTTGGATCAGGCGAGGGGATTAGGGCTGTGTCCATGTAATGATGTGAGCTTCTGCACACACATTACCTTCACATAAGTTACACACATACCTGTACTCTCGTCTGTTGTCCACAGTTAACCAGGCCCAAAAGAGTAAAGAGAGTGAGCTCTGAGCTTTTACTCACCTGGGTCAATCCACCTCTGTCATAAGGAGAGGGGAGATTGGACTTGAAGAAGGTCTAACAATGAATGTCTGAATACTCACAGTGTTTGTTTGTTTAAAAATGACTTGATGAATCGGTGTAGTAAAGTGTTCTCATCTGATGATATATATTGTATTTAACTGTGTGTCAACAATTATCTTATATTGTTTCAAGAACATCACCTGTGCTGATATTGGTAGAACCCAGGGGGAGGGGCTAGTAGTATATATACCTGCTCTGAGCGGGAGTGAGGAGAGACTTTGCCATGGAGTGGTTGTACTGGAAGAACCCTTTTTTTTTTTTTTTTTTTTTTTTTTTTTTTTTTTTTTTTTTTTTTTTAAATAAAAAAATATATATATATAGTGGCGTTGCAGTCGTTGGTCATTACCACTGAAGTAGTGTGAATGTTTAGTATTATTATTTTCTTTTCTTTATCTTTATTTGAACAGTGTAAATATTTGTTTGTTTAATAAACCGGTTGCCTACCTGCAGATTTTCCCTCTGTCTGTTCCATTTGTGGGTGCCTCTGACTACTCGCCCTACGCTACCCAGGAACTTCACTTCAGTTTATTTTACATTATTTTGACATTTTATTTCTCATTAATGTACACTCACCACCCCATCTTGACAGAGAAAAACAGAAATGTTGAATTTTCTGCAAATTTATTAAAGAAACTGATATTTGGCCGCATCATGCTATGGGGGTGTTTTTCAGCTGCAGGGACAGGATGACTGGTTGCAATTGAAGGAACGATGAATGCAGCCAAATACAGAGATATCCTGGACGGAAACCTCTTCCAGTGTGCTCTGGACCTCAGATTGGTCCAAAGGTTCAATTTCCAACAAGACAATGACCCTAAGCTAAAATAACAAAGGAGTGGCTTCGGAACAACTCTGTGACAGTCCTTGACTGGCCCAGCCAGAGCCCTGACTTAAACCCAACTGAGCATCTCTGGAGAGACCTGAAAATGGCTGTCCTCCAACATTCACCATCCAACCTGACAGAACTGGAGAGGATCAGCAAGCAAGAATAGCAGAGGATCCCCAAATCCAGGTGTGAAAAACTTGTTGCATCATTCCCAAGAAGACTCATGGCTGTACTATCTCAAAAGGGTGCTTCTACTCAATACTGAGCAAAGGGTCTGAATACTTATGATCATGTGAAATTTCAGGTTTTCTTTTTTAATAAATTTGCAAAAAAAAAAAATCTACATTTCTGTTTTTTTTCTGTCAAGATGGGGTGGTGAGTGTACATTAATGAGAAATAAAATGAACTCTTTTGATTTTAGCAAATGGCTGCAATGAAACAAAGAGTGAAAAAATTTAAGGGGTCTGAATACTTTCTGTACCCACTGTAAGTAATGTAACAACAACATGGCTTTGACTGCCATCACAACATTACAGCAAGTACAGTGAGATTATTCTGTGCATGGTATCTCTGCAATGATCAGGAGTTTAATTCACAATTAACACAGTTCAATCAACTGAATTGTCATATATATATATGTGGCTCTATGCAACAGCTGTGATTGGCCAGGCATTATTTGGTGTGTGCTGTTTCATTTGTTTATGTGAAAATGATGTAGCTACCATTCAGTTGAGGAGTATATGGACATTAGCTGATGGCATCAAAACTCAAAGCCCCTCCCAGTAAAGGATGTGTCTAATAAGGTAATGATGCTTTTGAAAGGATCCTTCCAGTTCCTTTCAAAACCCTTGAGAAACAGAACTGTTTGGTAAGGTGACTGGTCTGAGACTCACCATGCAGTGTTTCTTTCTCTCCGCTCTGCTCTTCCTGGGTGAGTTTCATTTTCTCTCATTTATAACGTGTGATTCAATGTGGTACAGCCCTAACACTCGTTAGCAATAGGTTTAGTGGTTAAAGTGAGTATAAGCTTGTATGAGAAATGTTTTTGTGGTTGTAAATGATGTAAATCTACAGGATGTCCTAAATGTAAACCGGAGTGGTGCTGAAAGTATTGAAATACAATAAAACACATTCAGCATCTCAGCAACACAATGTACAGCATTTTAAATAAAACATTTCACGCCTGTTATTCTGTTGTAATAGTAAACCTGTATTCAGTACCTGCTATGAATTATTCAGTACCTATAGTTAATTATTCAGGATCTCCAATGAACTATTCACTATCAATAATTAATTATTCAGGATTGACTATGAATTATTCAGTATTTAAATCGACTTTAAATTACTCAGTAACTAAATATGTAATTCAGTACATATTCAGTGTGTGATAACAGAGCAGTGTATATGTTGAGAACTGTGGGCTACTTTAGAGTGTGTTCTGTTGGCAGGAACACAATGTGACTGTGTTCAAGCTGAAAACCTGATTGCTATGTGCAAACAGGAAAAACTGTGATGTCTGAGGCGTCTGAGGTGTCTAAGGTAGTGGGGCAGTTTTCTCTGGACCAACCAGGCAATGAAGAAAGTACCCTGCTTAATGTCTCCAAAAAGCCCACCCTTAATCCCAAAGAGACAGCACCAGCACTGGGGAACTATGTCTTGAAGAACCCAAAGGGCCAAATGTGTGCAAGGGCCTCTCTGGGAGTGGAGTTCATTGTGAAAGAGAACAAGGTACACTGTGATAAAATTCAGCAAAAAACTTTTCTCTGTCTCTCAGCATAAGTAAAGGAGGGTGAGACCACACTCTGCTGTGGTGAGTAAGTTCACACCAGAGTGAGAATGCACTTAAAATAACTGCACACGCACACACACACACACACAGTGGAAAAAAACAGTGTGTGTTATATGAAATACAGTACTAAAAAGAGTATCAAAACTGGACTACTGACTTCAATTATAAAATTATTAAAAAGGGATTACAAAAGTACTCATAATTAAGAAGAAAGCTTTCATTAGACATAATCTACACTAAAATAAAACAATTTTTAATTAAACAAAAAACATATGAAACTAATTTTCATTGAGATTATTTGGATTTTATAAAATAAGAGTATAACACATATAATACAGAAAATGCACTTAAAATACAAAAAATAAATAAATAAATGCAATATAAATTAAAATAAATAATACATTAGAATTTATAAAATAAATATAAAAAATAATACACAAAGAGATCAACCAATTGTAGCCTATGTGACAGAGTATGGTACGCACACACACACACACACACACACACACACACACAAACACAACATCCTGTAAAGCAGAAGTTTAGCATCTATTGTTAACTCCACCACTTTTGTCTGCTTTATGAACTAATGCAGACATGAAAAGCATTTGACACTTTTATGGATTTTACTTATCATTTATCAGTTTTAATATCTTTTAACACAAATTGATATGAGTGATATGAAATAGGTTACGTGGTTTACATTTATATGAATTTTATTTCGTTTTTCTATATACCAATTCTTTTCATTTCTGCAGTGTAAATCACTTTATATGGATAATTCTAAAGACCAATAATTGATGATGTAATTAATTCACAGCCACTGTTGACTTCCAAAATAAATGTTTTCCTGTTCATTTTGCAGAAGAACTCATTTTTCAACATTGAACCCAGAACCACCACAGCGACAGGTTACTGTGGAGACCAGAGGACTGTTATTTCACTCACATTTGATGGAGGATATCTGGAGTTCACTTTCATGAAGGTAAATCAGATTTTCTGATTTTCTAAATTGGTATCATGTCCATGGAAATGCAGCATGCATACACTTATCTGCTGATAAACTGATAAACTCACACTGATAAACTCAGACATTTGTGCTTCACGCTGTGTCTTTATGATTAAACATGAGCTTCTTAATGAGTGCTAAAGCTTCATCTGTCCTATTTGAAATTTTGACATCAAGAACCTGAAGTTCAAGAACCCACACTCTGAAAGGCCAAACACATGAAATCTCAAACAACCTGAAAAACTGATTCTGATCCCCTCCCTCAGTTTTTTCAGCACTGACAAAAACACTAGCATCCCTATGTAGTGTTTTATCCAAATTACAAAATGACATATTCAAAATTGAAAACAAGCATTATATATTTGTAGTAGAATAACATACATGCTTACATTTATTCATGTGTGGAAATCTGAAATCAGTGTCATCTGTGTGTAGAGTTTTATGACTTATGTAGTTCACTGTACGTGGAGTAATGAGGAATTTGAGATTCACCCGGACACATGCATGCAATATAACATCAGCATTTTCATAGAGATCCATTTTCCCCACCCACAAGACAACAATGACAGCATTGATTTAAAAGAATTCCACCTTGGAGAGCATTTTAGTGGCCAAAAACAATGTTTTAGGTTTTTTAAATTGTGAAGCAAACAACAAATAAGATAAAATAACAGAAACTTTAGTAGGCAAAACTGCTCCAGCGCTTTCAAGTTAGATGGTTTCTGCTGGTGAACTATTCAATTCTGATTTCCAAATGGATTAAGATCTGGGCTTTGACTAAGCCATTACAATATATTTACATGTCTCCCCTTAAACCACCCAAATGTTGCTTTAGGGATTTTAATATTTTCATAACCCAACCCTGACTTGTTTTGAGATCTCCTTGGTCTTCATGGTGTTGTCTGGTTAGTGGTGCCTCCTGCTTAATGGTGCTGCAGCCTCTGGGGCAGGTGGACTTAGCATTTGTGGACATTTCACAAAGCATGTGATTTCTGAAGGTAATTGGTTGCACCAGAACGTTTTGGGGGCTTCATACAGGCACTGTATGCATGCTTTTTACTGACAATACTATCAAGAAAGATAGAAAGAAAGAAAGAAAGAAAGAGAAAGACACTAAACACACCTACAGTAACAGATAATGGACAGATGCTTCAACAGAATCTTTAGATGCTCTGTACCAGACTTCAAATGTTTTGTGATGAGGTCTTGGGTTTTCTTATTATAACTGTGTACCTCCTCCTTACCAGCACATACGTAGTTCATAGAAGATTTGTCTTCCAGATGGCATCTGGACCTCCAATGCCTTCCCTGCCCTTGTGGGCTTCAATTACTTTCATTTTTCAGATGTTTAGATAGTTGCTTAGAGTGATTGTTGAGTCTTGCACAAGCTGGTTTGCTAATGTTTTTTTAATTATTATTATGTAATGAAAGACAGAAGAACTGTGTATTAGGATTTGTTGAAACTCTTGCATTTTATGTTCAGTCAGCTACAGAAAAAAATGTCATTTAGCCAAGAGTGCCCAAACTGCTGCATAAGACTATACTTAAAAGATCAAATACAATAAATATCATGATTCGATTAAAGTAAAGGTGAAATATTTATATAAGAAAACATCAGATCCTCTGTTGAAGTGCTCCCCTGTATTTATGTTGCTGAACAATGTGTGTTACATTATGTTGTATTATTCTGGTGAAGGATTTGTGCAATCTTCTTTCCTCTGGTGTCTTGAGCACATTCTTAACGGCTCTTGCAGGAGGGAAGTGTGTCCTATGTGAGCAAGCTGAGAGCATCCCTGGCGCCAGAGCCTCCATGTAAAAATTGCAAAAGTAAGTACTGAGTCAACACATAAAAAGCATAGTTTGTGTATGTGAAGAGTCATTAAAGAACCAAGCAGAAAACATGTTGGCATAGCCTTTAAGAGTGTACAAAAGAAGCAGAGGTTCTTTCCCAGTTAGTTTGGGAAACTTTATTTGCTTGAATATAAACACAAACTGCATTGTTGTGGTTTAAGATCACACCTGAAAGAGAGCTCCATACTCCATACTGCAGATTTCTATGATTGAAACTTTAGAACCCTAGCCCAATATTGTGGGATGTTTTTGTAGTTTGATGTACTTTTATTCACCAAAACATTTTTAGGGGATATTTATTGAGACAGTCAAACATACTAGATATTGTTATTTCCAGAGAGCTTAGGCTACTCATATTTGTCTTCATTTGTGATATAAAAATGAAGAGAATAGTGAAGAAGAAAGTGTCTACCATTTTTGAGTTTCTTTTAGGGACTAAAAAACCCTTTACATCTCAGACATCTTATTGGAAATTGATCATCCAGTGTGTTTTTGAGCTGAAAATTGAAGATGTTTGCATTCATAATATTTGTTGATATGATAATGATGACTAGTATTTTAGTTTGGTATGATATATGTATCATGTCTGTAGGTTACTCTGATCCTGAGACATAAAATATGGCATATCAGCATGTAACTGCCTGATCTCAGGTTGTAAGAGTTAAAGCCATACGGTTTATTTTGTCATTTTAGAGCATTCCTATTGGTCTGTCATTTTTTAGATAGCTACAATTTTCCAAATGATTGCTGATGATTGATTTGTGATGGCTAATATTTTTTCCTAATATTTGTCTCCTTCTTAGGCAAAACCTATCCTGGTATTATGGACCATGAGAAGCTCTTCTCAGCCAAAGATGGCCAGAGTTTCATGTGCAAGTCTGATACATTGCTAATTCTGTCTGAAAGCCTCAGAATTAAGATCATCCCTTTGCAGATTCAAGCATTTGATCTGCCTAGTGGAGCATTTGGAAAAGGTAAGAACATTTTATCTCCACATTTGAGAATGTGTACACAAAAAGACTTGTCAAGAGCATCTGACTTTAAGAGCTAGACTGTGGCCAAAACATATGTTATTGCTGTAGGAATATGAGAAGATGACCAAAAGCATGATAAAATGAAACCTGTTTAGACAATTTTTATTATTTTTATTATATATTTTATTTTTATGTAGTACTCAATAGTTGGTACCCTGTTCCCTTCATCAATATTATTGGACATGTACACTGTTTAATCCAGACATCTCATGATGTCTGCAAATAAATATACAAATTACCACAGAGCTATTGTTTATGATTTGCAGACATCAGGCAGTCACTGTAAATATGCAGGTGAGGTGAGATGTCTTTTTGTAAATACAGTGCATGCAAAAACATATACAGAAACATATAACATTTACATAAATATTCACAGCCTTTGCTCAGTATTTTGTTGAAACACCTTTGGCAGCAATTACAGCCTCAAATCATTTTGAATATGATGCTACAAACTTGACACACCTGTTTTTGGGAAGTTTCTCCCATTCTTCTTTGCAGAACCTCTCAAGCTCCATCAGATTGGACGGAGAGCATCAGTGCACAGCCATTTTTAAATATCTCCAGAGATGTTCAATCGGGTTCTAGGCTCTGGCTGGGCAACTCAAAAACATTCACAGAGCTGTTCCGAAGCCACTGGAGTTCTGCTGGAAGATAAATCTTCTATTCAGTCTGAAGTCCAGAGTGCTCTGGAGCAGATTATCATCAAGGGTGTCAACTTTCCCTCAAACCCTCAACATGATGCTTGGCATTCAGTCCAAAAAGTTCAATGTTTTTGTTTCTCATGGTCTGAGAGTCCTTTAGGTGTTGTTTGGCAAAGTTCAGATGTAATGTTAATCAGAAAATCAAAGTTTATTTATATAGCTCAGTGTTGTCACAAAGCAGTTTTACACAAATCTGGGTCCAAGTTCATGTGCCTTTTACTGAGGAGTGGCTTCTTCCTGGCCACTCTACCATACATGCCTGATTGGTGGAGTGCTGCAGAAATGGTTGGCTTTCTGGAAGGTTCTCCTCTCTCCACAGAGCAACATTGGAGATTTGTCAGAGTGACCATTGGGTTCTTGGTCACCTCCCTGACTAAAGCCCTTCTACCAAGATCACTCATTTTGGCTGGGCGGTCAGCTCTTTCCATATCATGTCCAATCAACTGAATTTACCACAAGTGTGAAATTAGAAACAGCTGAATGATGATCAGCGGAACCAAGATGCATCTGAGCTCAATTTTGAGTGTCAAGGCAAAGGCTGTTAATACTTATATTATTATTGTGTTTTGTTTTTTATAAATTTGCAAAAATTTCAAACAAACTTTTCTAACTTTGTCATGTTGGGGTATTGTGTGTAGAATTTTTAGGGGAAAAGGAATTGAATCCATTCTGGAATAAGGCTATGACATAAAAAAGTGCAAAAAGTGAAGCACAGTGAATATGTTCTGTATGCATTGTATATTTTAATTATGTTTTAAACATTCAATCATACAAGTACACACATAAACACTTCAGACAGTGTTAGGAGAGAGAGCGAGAGAGAGCGAGAGAGAGCGAGCGAGAGAGAGAGAGAGAGAGAGAGAGACTTTATCTTCAATAAAGTCAGCCATATATAGAACTCTGACAACTGATAGAACTGTTTTAATAGGTTGTCAAATTGGTTGACAGCAATCATGTGCTCCATAATTCTTTTGAGTCAGTACTTTACTGAACCCCTTTTACTTAATGTCTATGGTTGTGTTTAACCCTGGTCCTGGAGGCACCCCTGCCATGCATATTTTTTGTGTTTAGGGTTATTAGCTGATCAGGTGTGTTGAGAGCTGGGTAAGCTCTAAAATATGCAGGGCAGGGGTGCCTCCATGATCAGAGGCATCACTCAAAGAACCAGCTGAAGCACTTTTGTTTTTAAGATTGTACATGGGTAGAAGTAAAAGTGTTAGTATTAAAAAAATATAAATACATCCAACTGTTCACTGAGAACATTCGCTTCATATCTGCATTTCACATTGAAACAGTCTGAATGGCTCATTTCTCTCTGGTCAGTGGACACACTGAGGATTTGCTGTGTATTGTCATTGCAGAAGCAGAGTGCTGGGCAGATTACACCAAGCGGATCATCCCCATCGTACTGGGTGCTGTAGTGGTGGGAGTCATCCTTATTGCTGTACTGGTTTATGTGCTGACCCGTGATCGTCGGCAAGGCTACGACCAACTCTGAGAACTACAATGTGTACAGAATACTGTACAGTGCAGTGCAAAGTTCTTAGATCTTCTGAAAGAAGGATTTATGTAAATTTGTTTTCCCACTAATATGAGAAAAAATGCAAATGAACAGCCCATTTTATAGTTGTGTCATGAGTAAATATATACAGTGTTCATCTGATAACTGTATTATATGTTGTAATAAAGAATAGTTATTGTATGATTTGACTATGAATTATAGCAATCCTGAATAAACTTGTATTTTTCTTTATACATTATATAAAGATGTAATATACATGATTCTGTATTTACTAATGTTTACAGAAGGGGAAGTGATGCTCTGGGAATGTTTTCCCTCATGCTGTGAGATCGTGCATTCTGTGCTTCTTAAATATGATGCATCACCTTGCATTTCATCGCTGTAATACAATAACCTCGCATTTACAAAAACTTTAAAAAAACCCGAAACTTTACAGCAATAGAATAAAATACTTTTGCACTTTCTTTGAACGTCAGAGTAAAATATTTTGTCCCATATTTTTGTGGAGCATTTCTATTATTCCACTTATATTGGAAACACTGTAAAGGATAACTAACTCTTAACTAACTTAAAAAAAAAAACAAAAAAAACTACAAGCAACTAGCAAAAGAGACTTATATTATGAAATTAAATTAGACATATGCACGTTTGTAGTTACATTTATTTGTTACTTTGACGTGACAACAATAAAAAAAACACATGGTCTTTTATTATCTTTTTTTTTATACAAAGTAAAAGTCTTTTTAAATATAAGCTTTCGCAACAATAAACATGCCCGATTAATTTCTCATTTACCACCGTTTTTAGAGGTCTGGACCGTTGTTGGTTTAACACTTTTGCGATTTATACTTTTGATTTATAGTTCGCTGCTCCACGCCTCCACACCCTTCAAGATCATTGGACAAGAGCGACTACGGGTCGCGGCGAGGCTCAATCCACGTAGTCGCTGGATAACATTATTATTGACTTAAATATAGAAGCTCTGCTAAGGCAGACACTCCGAGTAAACGGCTGATAAAAGTCTGTATTTACAGAAGAGGAAGAAAATAAGCAGCTTTGAAATGAAGTGGTAGGAATGGGTGGCTTTTAAGCTCGCCGTTTGAACCCTTTTCGCCTGGCTGTGAAAATGGCAGCTGTCCTGAAAACACAGCTCAGTCACAGACTGAGAGCACAGATACAGTAAGTTATTACAGCTGTTACACACTTAACACCTCTCTGTTAAACGGGTTCAATGAGGAACATCCATTTCTGCTGTTTATATTCAGAGCAAAGCTGTAGTTTCCTACCACAGATGTTTCACAGCTGATGTTTCTACTTATTTACAGTTTTAACATCCAACAAACTGACTTTAACCACAGGAGCAGCTCAGGGATGTTCAGAACTCATGTACAGTATTTTATCTGCTTTAAATACGCTCATATATTTCCCAAAGCCCATACTAACAGGGCCACAATGTCCAGAACAGGTTAAGGGACAAGGTTAAAGGTTCTCCAGGCTGGTCAGAAGTTGTAAACACCAGGCCTTTGGCAAGCTGAAGGTGGAAGTGACTGAGTAGGTTAAGAGCCTTAACATGATATTTAACATGAAACCTAAAAAGACAGGACCTCCAACTGTGTGTTCAGTCATTGAAGGTCAGTCTGTTTGTTTACACAACCTTCCTCACTTACAATCTGACCTGAAGGTGATGTCTTGCCCATAGGAAACTAACATGGACCAAAGGATGTGTCAGGCATGCTTCAGTGGGTAAGTGCATCGCGATCAGTGGCATCTCAGATAAGGTGAAGTTCATGTTCAGAAACATCCAGATCAGATTCAGTAAGCACCCATTGCTGATGCTGCTGTTCAGTTGTGTGCTGTTAGTTAAGGAAGTGTTTCTCAACCCCGGTCCTGGAGGCACCCCTGGAAGCCATCGCCGCAGCAGAAACGGGCAGACTCAAAAGAAATATTGATGCACCAGGTCTCTACAAAGTTTTGGACATACACTGTAGCCTATCCATATTGCAACCACATTGGGCAGTGTTTCTCACCCTGGTCCTGGAGGCACCCCTGCCCTGCCTGTTTTAGATTTAACACATTCCACGCAACCATGAAGGGATTGTTAATGAGCTGGTTAGTTGAATCAGGTGCATAGCTCTAAAATATGCTGGGTAGGGGTGTCTCCAGGACCAGGGATGAGAAACACTGACCTAGGGCACCATAGCAGTAGCATAGCAACCACCCATGAACTAAAAAGCACCATGCAAAATCCAGATAGCTTAAATATATACAACCTATAATCATGAAAGGTCTAGTAGAACATTTTCTACTAGAGCTTTTATTTACTGTACTGTATTTGATTGCTTGCAGTGTCATTTTGAGGGAGCAAAACCGAACAATAGCTCACACACAAAACACAGGTTGTTAGGTTTGTAAGATATTTGTAGTGTGGAGTAGCAGTTTATTTGCTAGATTAAACTCAATTCATCAGGTCTATCCAGACTTTTCCATAAGACCGTAAATACCATGATTCTGTGGTATAGTTGAAAAATATTTAAGAAGCAGTTTAAGGTCCATGCTCTGAGTCCATTAAACTATAACTGGTCTGTTTTCTTTGTACAGGGAAGATAGAGAAAGTCCTTATTGCCAACAGAGGGGAAATAGCATGCAGAGTGATGCGGACAGCAAAAAAAATGGGTGTCCGGTCCGTGGCTGTGTACAGTGATGCTGACAGGCACTCTATGCATGTGGCCATGGTGAGAAAAAGAGACGTTGTGGCTACTCAAGTGTTGCAGTGCAAACATTTTCTTGCTGCACATTACAAACAGCTGTGGACAAGTTCAATCTTTATAGTTTGAAATCCCATTTTCCGAGTTTCATAACTTACATTACAAATTATTCTTCTTAGTTTTTTAATTCCTATAGAAAGTGTTATATTTCTTTAAATTGATCATTCTCATATAGTTTATTATAATATTATTATGCAGCTTATTATACTCAATTTTATTATTATTTATAATATATAAATGTTTTTATAATATTATAATTATTTAAATTCTAGGCTGATGAAGCCTATCACATTGGAGCAGCACCATCGCAACAGAGTTATTTGTGCATGGAGAAAGTTCTTGAAGTTGCTAAGAAGTCCTCTGCACAGGTACATCACGTTTTTTGTGTTCAGGTTATTATGTGTGGTATGATTTTCTTATATTCTTTTGTTTAAGCCACACCATTTTATTCAGTGTGATTTAAATGATTGCATAGCTCCAAAACACGATTCGCAATATCAACTAAAGTTATTTAAAAGGTTTTTAATTCATTGCTAAATATCAGCCAGCTGTAAGCAATAACTGGTTATAAATGTATTGTTCATGAAAAATCTGCTAATAAAAGTATGCTCCCTTTTTTGCTAAAACTGTTTACAGTATGTGTAACACAACAAATCGTTGCAGTTCACTGTTTGCTACAGACCCACTGATGAAATATTCATTTCATTTGATTACCGAATTGTAACACAGTTACAGTTTGATCACAGCACTGGAGTCCCACAGGGTTCAAATGTAGGGCCTTTTTAGTTTTCTTTGTATATGTTATTTCTAGGTTATGTTCTCAGAAACCATGAAAACCATTGACCAACTGTAAGATTTTCTGTCAAGAGGTTTGGACAGGGCTCGAGCGTGGCACTTAATGTTTTTTGCTTTGCTAGGAAATTGAGTTTACCCTGATTATTGTCTGATCATGCTAGGTAGATAAACAGCCAAGAAGGACTGTAGATGAATTGCTGTCCAATTGTTTAGGCACTTAAATGTAGCACTACTTGGTCATTGTGTCTGATGAGTTACATATTCTACATATGTATTTTTAAGATGCCCACTTCTGTCATATTTCTCACCAATATTGTGTACTGGTGTACACAATATTATATTTGAATCAGTATTAATACATTAAAAATGTTTGCTGTTTGAAGCTAATATATGTTGATTTATTGATTGAGCTCCTTAAGAGCAGAATGTCCAGGTGATGCTGGACCTTTTTGCTGAAATTTATTATCGGTTTTACAAGCCTTCACAAATAATGTAAATTACTGCTTATCCAGGTGAAATTCCTACTTCCTGAATCCCATTTTCTACAATTTATAAATGTTTGTCATCATCAACAACATTAGATGTGTGTCCGTGCATCAATACTTTTCTCTTTTTTGTGTAAAGGCTGTCCATCCTGGATATGGTTTCCTCTCAGAGAATACAGAGTTTGCAGAATTGTGCAAACAGGAAGGTATCATTTTCATCGGCCCACCTTCATCAGCTATTCGAGACATGGGGATCAAGAGGTGCCCACCAGACACTTTCCACTCTTTCATCTTTACTGACGCATGCACTGAGGCCTAATTCCTGGATGTCCATGTTTGTTATGTAACACCTTTCTTTTGCTTGTTTTGTATCAGCACATCCAAACACATTATGTCTGCTGCTGGTGTGCCAATCATTGAGGGTTACCATGGGGAGGACCAATCAGATGCAAAGCTTCAGGCTGAAGCTGCCAGGATTGGCTACCCGGTTATGATCAAAGCTGTACGAGGTGGAGGTGGAAAGGTAAGGCAGGTTTTACCCAGAAGAATTTAATTTGAGAGCCCTAAAGCATCATTATGCAATGTGTTCTCTCTTATCGGACTCAGGGAATGCGTATCGCACACTCTGAAGCAGAGTTTCACGAGCAGCTGGAGTCAGCACGAAGAGAAGCTCGCAAATCATTCAATGATGATGTCATGCTGGTGGAGAAGTTTGTGGAAAACCCCAGGTGCGTTATCCAACACCTTTTTCTAATAGCAAGCAGCATAAGTTGGCATCGGCCACACAGTAACACTACTCCCATTACACTCAGTCAGGCTATCCATACCAGCTTTGAGCAACAGAGTGTGATTAGTGTGATGTAGTGCACCAGAGATGTTCTGCCATAACAAGTGATTCCCCTAGAGATTTAGGCTGTGACCAAAATGGATCCCTTTTTACGTTTTAAGACACTAATGAGTATGTCAGACCTTTTTCTCTTTCCGATTTGAATGTTGATTTTGAAGCCAATTTAATCTCCCACAATTCACTGCTAATTTATATTGGAGTTTTCTACATGACTAGAATGCAACTGCGAGTCTTGTTACCAAGCAACACAGTAGAACAAATGGACCTGACAACATTTGCTCATATAGGTGCTAGCTAAGCTGGTGATGGTTACAAGAAAGTGGATGCTGTGAAGTTCAGATGTTTTTGTACTGTTGTACTGTTATTTCATTAATGCAAGGAATATGTTTTTGTAAGGAACATAGTCACGGATTATTTCACGAACAGCACAGAGCTTTACTAAATTAGTTCAGAATTCAGTTTGTGTGTGTACGGAGCTTAAACATGGCTCAAACACTGTTTATTCACATTGCTGTTGAGGAAGTGTCTGAATTCATCAGTGTTTTTACCACTTTTTAATAAACTAAACAGTCTATCCCTGTATAGCACAGTACTAATGACAGAATAGGGCCTAAGTAGGCATTGAAATAGTGAATGTTAAACATTTTAGATGTAAAATATAAAGTTTAATTTTTAGAAAACACTGCACTGTGTTAGTGATCCTCTTTTTGTTCAGGCATGTGGAGGTACAGGTGTTTGGAGATCAGCATGGCAATGCCGTCTATCTGTTTGAGAGGGACTGCAGTGTGCAGAGGAGACATCAGAAGATTATTGAGGAGGCACCAGGGGTGACTTTTGTTTTCTATTTCTTTCGTATGGCCAGGAAAAGCTGGCTTTCTGTGGATTCCTGGTGGCTGCTTTTGAATGCCTAAATAGTGTGTTCTTTTCTTTACTAGTTGTTTATATCTGTGTTTGTGACCACAGCCTGGTATTAGTCCTGAAGTGAGGCGTAAATTGGGAGAAGCAGCAGTCCGAGCCGCTAAAGCAGTGAATTACGTAGGTGCAGGTAAGAGACTTTTTAAAGTGGTGGTTTGGACAAAAATTAAATGTGCAAAATTTGTCCCATTTACAGTGGAGCTACAAGGCTAATGTGGATGACAAGCACATGGCATGGAACGAACTGCATGTGAAAATCATCACACTCTCCTCGAACCATTTGGAAGATGTTCCCGCTCTAATGTATAAACATGGACTAAATTACAGAGCAGAACTTGCAGTAGATGGTGTCTCTAGTTTATCCATTTTTAGTTTCACCGGATAATCTTCCTTTAATTGTTAGCTACAATAGCCTCACAGCTCCCCTGAATAAAACTGAAACTGACACCAAATCTGTCTTGGCCGATTTACTGAAAGGGTGTGAACGGTGTACATTTTTAGAACTGTTTTATACTATCAGTAGAACTTGGGCGTACATTGGGAATGCAGTGTGTAAAAGGCTGTCTACTGGGGCTCTTTCCATGCTGATTTCTGTCCACAGGTACCGTGGAGTTCATCATGGACTCTCAGCACAACTTCTACTTTATGGAAATGAACACTCGCCTGCAGGTGGAGCACCCGGTCTCTGAAATGATCACAGGCACAGACCTGGTTGAGTGGCAGCTCAGGGTGAGAAATGAATAATAAGTGCATTAACATAGGTGTTTTGAGAACAACAAACTTAGGTTTGTTTACATGTAAGAAGTTTGATATTTCATATTTACAACCTCAGTGCATTACGTGTTCAGTGCTATTAGAGATGACTCATATCAGTGGTTCTCAATCCTGGTCCTGGAGCATCACTGCCCTGTCCTTCTGGATTTTTCCTTCTGTATCGTATCCAGTGTGGCTCAGTAAGGGCCAATGAAGGACCAGGGAAAGAACAACTGGAATGGCACAGAAACAGATGAGCTACTGTCTCTGAATACACTTAACATTTTTAAGCAGATGTTCTGCTTTTCAGGTAGCAGCCGGGGAGAAGATTCCTCTCTTTCAGGAGGATATTGTGCTTCGAGGACACTCGTTTGAAGCCCGAATCTATGCTGAAGACCCCAATAATGACTTCCTGCCTGGAGCAGGACACCTGCAGCATCTGTCCACTCCACAGGCAAATGAAGACACACGCATTGAGACTGGGGTCAGAGAGGGTAAGAACTGTTGGTTTTATTCAGCAACACTGAATGGAGTTAAGCTCTAATAGATCTCTCAGACAGACACATTCTCTGCTACTTTGGTTTAAAATAAAATATATGAACTCTTTATTAGATTTCTGAGCCCCGTTAGTTCTTCAGGAAGGTCATAATTGCTGCTTATGAAATTCCCCCTTAGAAGGACTGAGTATTGTATGTTTGTGTTTTAGGAGATGAGGTGTCCGCTCACTATGACCCCATGATTGCTAAGCTGGTGGTGTGGGGTGAGGATCGCTCTGCAGCACTGAAGAAGCTCCGCTACTGCTTACGGCAGTACAATGTAAGTCTGCCATCTGCTGGAGAATGTCACACATTACATCTGTTGTGAGACAAACATTAGAGGCATCATTTAAATGCTAATGTATTGCTGTAAAACACTTAAAGATGTAAGAAGATAGACAAACTCAACATTAATATGCAGTTATAGTACAGTGCAGAAAAGTACAAAAACATAATACAACATTAAGTTAAATTTGATTGATGTATTTATTGTTTTAATTATTGATTGATTCAGTAACTATACATTAAGAGTTCCCTGGCAGTATTGAAACAGAATCCCCAAAACATGCAATAAAACAGAAATCAAAAGTGGACTTAAATAATACACCAGTCTCACCCCATTTATTTCTTTTCTTTTTCCTTTCACTCTGTTCATTCCATATTTCTGTATCTTGCATATTTATGACTAATTCACTTGATCACTGTTTCTAACCTCAGGGAGCTGTTTTCTAACTTCTGCTTTCAGATCGTGGGTCTAAACACTAATATAGATTTCCTGCTGAACCTGTCGGGACATCCCGAGTTTGAGGCAGGAAATGTGCACACCAGCTTCATTCCACAGCATCACGAAGAGCTTTTTCCAGCTGCAGTGCCCCCTACTGGAGAGCAGACCTGTCAGGCAACTTTGGGCCTACTGCTTCGCGAGAGGCAACATACACAGGAATTTGTGCAACAGTCAGAAGGTATTGTTGTAATGCACATTAAGAAATGCAGTTTTGTTATATACATGAGCAAATACTCTTGTGTTTCCAAAATAACTTTATAGGAGGGCAAACAACTCTTGTTAGCATGCAGCGTAAGTCAATTTACAGATGTTTTACTGCAAGTCATTTTGGACCATTCATCCTGATAGTTTGACAAAACTACTGGAATAATAAAACATAAATTCCATATCTAATTAAACAACTTGTATATTGAAAATGCAGAAATGAATCTGTAGATTTACATTTGTTTTCACGTAGAAAATTAATAGTTAAATGTAATTTAACTAAATTTTTCTGGGTAATACCTCTGGATTAATCCTCTGAGGTACACAAATGTAACTGGAATCAGATGCAATGAGCTGGTGTTTCTGTTGCAGATGTCTACACTCCTTTCGGCTCGGGTAATGGGAGCAGGCTGAACGTGCTGTACTGTCGGAACCTGATGCTACAGCTGGGGGAAAACAGTGAGTGTTGAATGTGTACACACACACACACACACACACACACACACACACACACACAAACAAGCCTCGCTTCTCTTCTCTAATTCAGAGTGTGCCATCAGAGCCGCAGTTCTACACATGCTGAAAGGTGTTGTACAGTCATGTGTCTGCAGAGTATCTGAGCAAAGCAAAGATATTTGTGGTGATGTACAATAAGAGCACTGCATTGGGCCAGAGACTGGAGGTCAAACTGCGAAACATGAGCAGGCAGATTAGAATCATTTGAAAACCCTGCTAGATCACATGTAGCCTGAATGGAAGTGTGGGTCAACTTAGGGAACATAGTCTGTTGTGCCCTTTGTTTGCATTTTTGATGGACAAGTGTTAACCATGGTCTGAATCCATGCAGTAGGGGATGCTATTTTAAAATAGACCTTATTCACTTACTCTATGAACAGTCTTAATAATGTGGCTCATAGGTGTCCATAACCGCTGTTTGTGCTGCAAAATGAATCATATAATACCAGTCATAATCCTAAATACCACGTGATGATAATGGAATGCACAAATGTGTAGTTATGTGCTCACTATAGTATCTGTGAAATAGTGATCAGGATTTACGGTTGGTAATAAGGCTTGTGGTCTTATCTCTGTTCCTAAAGCATTCACAATAAGAATATCATTTATTTTCTGGCATTTTGGGGAAAATTGTGTTTCCTGTCTATTTAGACTGTCTCACTCCGGACCACTGAGTCGGAGAACACTGCAGTGTAATCATGTTCTTTTATGCACACATGATCAATTATGCTGATTAAAATACCCCACCATTCCTCCACATGTCAAAAGCAGGAGACAGTTTTCCTGGAATAGCATGTTCCTCTGCATTATAGATGAGCTGTAATATGTATGAGAGAGGTTATTGATCACAGTGAAAGATTTATTTTCCCCTGTTCAGCAAAATTTCCTGCTTTAGTAGAAAGACTCCGAGTGTGCGATTCTCAGGTATTCTTACCGAAGTTCATAACAGACTGATCTTTTTGCAGAAGTGGCCGTAGCAGTTACATACAACCCAGATGGGACGTATAGCATGGAGGTATGTAATAATCACTTAATCGTATAGCATGTGATTTTATTCATAAAACATGCTTACGAGCTGGTTTATGACGGCATAGAACAGAAAGGAAGTAGTAATAATATCTGAATTTTAGTAAAGAGAAACAGAAAACTACACGAAAAGGTAAAGAACACACTGGTGCTGATTTTAAAGACAATTGAAATGATTCAGGGAACATTGTGAAAGTCTCAGGTAGAGAATAATACACTACCACTTGTAACGTTGTGTGCTGTATGGTGCGTGTACTTGTGTGTGTGTGTTTGTTAGATCGGAGGCCAGGTGTTCCATGTCTCGGGTGAGTTGCAGAATGAGGGTGAAGCTACGTACCTGCACTGCTGCATTAATGGAGTTTTGTCTCGACCGAAGCTGGTCATCCTGGATAACACAGTCCACCTCTTCTCCATGGTGAGTTTCACATTAGAGGCAGCAGCGGAGCTGCGGTTGCTCTGCGTTTTCATTGCTTGCAGCACATGTAAGTTAATGGAAGTGCGATGACTGTGACTGTGCACCCAGCATCGTAGACGTGGCTCAGTTGGCTGAACATAACCCCTGTCTTTCCCTACATTTCTTTTTTGTATGAATGTGATTAATGAAGAAGAAGTAATTGAAAATATTTCTTCCTCTTGGTAAAGGGCTGCTGTAGCCTATGAGTGGGGGAAAGTAAGAGGAAGCAGCAGCATGTATAATTTGTTCATTAATGGGATAAAACACTGTAGATTTCTAGAATGTAGAAATAACCGGGCCCTTGTTTGACCCGTGTGTGTCTGTCTCTTTCTCTGTAGGAGGGTAGTGCCCAGGTGAATGTGCCTTTGCCCAAGTTTTTGGCTGGTGTAAGCACCTCTGGGGCACAGGATGGCGCTGTGGCACCCATGAGTGGCACCATTGAAAAGGTACTGTAACGTCACACCCTGTCTTAAACGTAATGAAGGTACAAGTATCTGTCAAATGGAATTGAAATAGGTAGACTGTCTAAAGCTAAACCTGACTGACTGTAACCTAAAACCAACACCCTCACTAGGTAGGTTGTTTATAATCTGAGCATCTGTAGATAAACTATATGGAACCAACAACAAAAAGGATTACATTGATGCAGCAGCAAGTTTGCCTCTTCAGATTTGTACAAGGCATTATTCAGAGGGGAAAGGGAAACTTCTTCTATCCCTGTCTCATTGCTAACATCTTGCAGTAATATATGGTGTCCTTTGTCTTTAAGGTTGTGTCTGAAACTAGAAATAGCTTGCTGACTTGATGTCTTGCTGCTCACAGTGTCTCACAAGGCAGTTTAAAGCTAAACGTCTCTGAAAACGAATCACAAAGGCAACGATATATCCTAACTGTGCCAAGGTATCGACTCCACACTGCTAGATATAAGTATTTATCAGTGTTATCCTCAACCTTTAGTATTATCTTCTTATTTGATATGACTTGGTGCCTTTTTTCCTCATAATAGTATATTCAAAGGCAGCATTTCTTGCGTTTCAGACGCAGCCCCTATTTCCCCCAAAAGGTGCATCATTAGATCACTTTCTTCAAAGCAGTTGACCGTGTTCCACTGTGATCCCTCACATAAACCAACCATAAACGTACGTTTTCTGTTTGAAAACTAATAAACCAGGCCGTCAACACAAACCCAGAAGCAAATTTGGATGCTCTTCTGTGATGCAATGACATCAATCCCTTCCCCATTTTAGCTGCAGCTCAGGGAAAAAAATGGCAGCCACTGTTAAACCCAGCATTGTGGTATTTAGCACTTGAGCAGCGATGACTACAGGATGAAGGGAGATGAGGCAGAAGATTGTCCAAATTCTGCTCTAAACTCTGATACCTTAAGCAAGCAGGTTTTACAGCATCATAAAAAAAATCTACACTTCAAGAAGACTTTGGGTGAGAATTAGAAAAATGGGTCTGTCAGCTATTTCTTGTTTTGTTCGGACACCTCCTCCGAATGCGATTGGTCATAACCTCTACCTCATTTCTTCTGAGACCTCTGATTGTTTTGTGAATGATTGGTTCTAATGTTTCTGCCATCATTTCTGCCTCAGTTTGTTTTGACATTATTGAAATCACATGGTCTAAAACGATGTTGGTACTGGTCTCGTATTTACATTATTCCTGTTTCTGATGCCCTTTATGGTGGCTCTGCAGGTCTTTGTGAAGGCAGGAGACACAGTCCAGAAGGGAGATCCTCTCATGGTGATGATCGCCATGAAAATGGAGGTAAAGGACAGATCAATCCCTCTTTTATATGCTACACACACACCCCCTCCTGTCCTTCCTTCTGAGCCTGTCCTGTTTTCGTTCCAGCACACCATTCGTGCTCCCAAAGCTGGAGTTATTAAGAAGGTTCTCTTCAGAGAGGGGTCGCAGGCCAGTCGACATGCAGCACTGGTGGAGTTCCAGGAGGAACCAGAAGAGGCGAATTCACAGTCATGAGAGTCCAGGAGGGGCTGAAGATGTTTTAGGAGGATATTGTAAATTCTTAGCATAGTTTGGTGATTTTTGTCTGCTTTAATACACTTATCAACCCTGCTGACCAGTTCTGCACAGTATGGACAAATTGCTGCCATATTGCTGCATGAATCTAATTCCTCTCAATGCAATATATCACACAGGGACATGGTTAAGAATCAACCTGCATTATTAGAACCACAGTAGCTTAGAGGGGGTTCTGCTGTGTCAGTATTGGGAAGAGTAATGTCAGTTAAACAGTATATTGTGCAGCCCTCCTGGGAGCCCATTGCTCTGTTGGATGGAGTGTGTTAGAGCAGAGTTCACCAATCTGAGACAGACACCCCTACAGTAGTTGCTACAACAGAGAGGCCCTGAGCACACACTGAATTTGGTTAATTAATTACACAAAGGTTAAAGTGAGGCTCTGCAGCAATGGTTCATATGAATGCAGATTTCACCTTTTCTGCTTGATAAACTTCCCTGGATGTGTTTGTTCTTGCCTCTGCTCTCTGTAAACTGATGTCTTTGTGGTGCTGTTCATGGTTTGTATGGCACCTCTTGGTCTGCATCAGTTTGTAAGTCATTTTCTCTGGCCTCATGTTTGACTTGTCTTGTGCCTTTGTAAGTGTTTAGCCACTAGACTGGTCACTTTGTCACTAATGAAGCTAATTGGATGTAACATGCAGGTTTTAAGGAACAGTGCACTGAAACTCAACACACCCCAAGTGTGGTTGATCATCCATTTTTGGTGTCTGAAGTCCACATATTTAGTTTTATACTGGACCTGCAAAGCAATCTAATTGAATACAAATGTCATCCTTAAGACTAATGAGTCAAAATTTGGATACCAGACTTTTCACACTCATTGTTCACTCCAGACCACATGCTCTTGATTCTGTAACAAAAGTAAAGTAAAAACTGAACTGTCATTCAAAAAGTCCAAATATCACTATAGTCATTTCAAAGCTTTCCTGTGTACATGTTCCAAGTTGTTTCCCAGGTTTTCTTTAATCAGATGATTGATTTATTTCTGAAATGAAATTCTGAAACATTGAGACACTTCTGGGTTCTCTACAATCATTAAATTTAGACCCAATTAAGTATTTTTCCTCCCTTGATTGACTGTTTACCACTACTGACCCAATGCATCACACTAAGAGGTGATGAGCACATGCATCTTCACCAGACAGCCAGTGCAGTTGGAGGAAAGCACTGGCTCCCCAGCTCCAATGCAATGGCATTGAGAGTGATGTGGTAAGAGAGAGCCATCTACCCACCCAGTGAGGGAGAGCAGGCCAATTTCACAGGCCACTCTCCCTCTGCTGGGGCCCCAGCTGCCGATGGCAAGCAGCACAATTCAGGATTTGAACTTGCAATCCTTGGTTCATAGTGGCAGTGCCTTAGACCACTGAGCCACTCGTGGCTCCTTTTTTTTTTTTTAATATAAATACATACTAGTAAACACTTAAAATCTGTTTCTTTGCTTATATAACATCGTTCAGGACTGTTTAGAAGCAACCTTTCAAAATGACTTATTAAAAACCTTTTTAACAAGTGTGTTTAATTTATAATCCAGTCTGACTAACAGTTCAGCTGAACGTTAACACTGGTAGAACAGACTTGTAAATATTACGTTACACTATTTAAGGTGGAATGAAGAGTCAGAATTACGAGCCACCTTTAGTTTTGTTTTGGCTAATTTGTAAAGCTCTTTATTGATTTGTGGAACAAAAAAAAGTGTCTTTGAGACATGACCAGGAACAGGGCATCACAACGCTGTGTGTAAAAATGACATGAACAGTCAAAGCATAAGAACCACGGATACTGTGCGTCATGTTTCACTGTAAAATAGTTCCACACTGCTCCTTAATTTCCCTGAAGGAACCCTCCCAAGGGATCAATAAAGTTCTATTCTAATCTTCTAGTACCTCATGAAAATGCTTCTCACTGTGGCAGCTGTGAATCATCTCTACTAATGTCATGCTCTGCTACAACAAACCAAAGAATTCAAACTGGATTGGAACTTAAAAGGCAATATCCAATCTGTCAGAAATGCCTGGATCAGATTGGGACATACCTGGTTATAAATATACAAACTCTACTCTTGATCAGAATAGGAAGACCCACCATCAAGCTAAACTGGTCTAGCCCTCTTTTGATTAAAATGATTCTGAAGCTGATATTTTAAGGTAAAATTGCTACATAACGTTGCTGAAGAACAGTGCAGATTATGCTCCCTGGTGATGTGAAAGATTAGATCCCAAACCTTGTTTATGAGCCATAAGCTGTTCGGACTCAGCTTTCATTCTGGCCCTTTAAAGACTGTAATGTTTTAAAAGTACGTAAAGCAGGTCTAACCTCACTTTAGTTAATGTGCCCCGCTGAGCTGAAGGCCACAGAGGCTAATTAGTGTGTAATTATTTAAATGAACAGATCGATATCAGTCTCATATGCGCTCCATTAGAGCAGCTGGTTCTTCAGTCCTCCAAACCAAACACTCAACTGTGGTTCAGTTTTTAGGTTTTTTTTAAAAACGTGTTTATTCTGTAAATAGAATTCTCATAAACATCAGCAATTCAACACTTTCACTGTCTGGAGAGAACAGTAACATAACATACTTTGTTTCTGCTTTCTTGAAAAGGATGGAAGTAGAACAAAAAATGAACTATCACAGCTGGACTGGCATTCAGCCGACCCAGAGAGATTCTTATTGCTAATGTTTCTTTGAGTAACAGACACAACAGACCGCAGTGCTGGACAACACACTGACCCTCAGCATGTTAAACAGCAAAAATGTCCAGCAGCAACATCTGACATCACACAAAATTTAAAAAAAACCCCCCAAAAAAACAAATTTAATAGACCATAACCAACAGCAGATAGATCATCACAAAGAACGTCATTTTGGGGTAATGGATCTGCATGACGTGCTCCCTGATGTGAGAAACGATCAAAAATTCAATGAACAGAACAGAACACAGCCAGAAAATGTGGAGATAAAAAAAAATACAATTCCTTGTCTGATATGCAAATATATAGACAGTATTCCATTGAAAACCAAAAAAACAAACAAACCATCTTTGTGCCGCTGCCCCACTTATTGATGCGTTTCTTATAAAGTGTCCTTCAGTGACGGGAATTCCTTTCAGATGCTTCACTGTGAGTCTGTGGACCTTTTCAGAGCTGATGGGCTCATTATATACAGTATATAACCTGTGCCACATTAAATATTCATAAGATATTAATAAGAATATCATGGTCATGTCAAAAACATATTTGTTTGTTTTGAGCTTTTGAAAACAGCAGCTGCTCTACATTGTGTGCGTGTTTCACAGTGAACTGGTAGAAAGTGTTTAAATCTAGTCAAAATATCATTTTTAGATTAAATGTTTAGCAGTTACTTGTTGACACAAAGTGGGAAATCTTCATTTCATCATCAATTGAGTTACAGGGCCAGAACACATCTGACCTTTCTGTATAAAGGCCTTCTGTATACAGGTCATTGTAAATCAAAGAGTGGTCAGATTTCTTATTTTAAGCTATTTGTTAAATAATTAGCTTTTGTTGAGGTTTATTTCCAAGTTTTAATGTTCGCTTCACTGAGAGAGATGATGTGTGTTATAAAGGGTAAATAGAGGGTAATTTAGGGCATTGCTCAGCAAAACAGATCCCAAGAAAACATTTGTGCACATTTGACACCATTACACATCAAACTAAGACACAGGGTAGTGATAGTTTCACAGGTTGGTTTGGATAGTAAATAGCTATATCCATGTTGTAAACATGTCTACCCCTGGTTCCTACCAATCACCATCCCACCACCACTGGAAAGAAATGTTTCTCTACAAACACAAACCCCACTGTGAATGTGTTCATCTCAACCACTGACGTATGAAAGCTTGTTCCACAGCTTCTGTGAACATTCACACACAGTGTAAATGGCAGCTGACAATTTTAAATAATGTAAACAACACAAATTACATTTTTCATATGACCATGAGTAGATCTTCAATTGGCAATCGCTATCTGAATAAGTGCAATATATCAGAAATCCCAGACAACCAGCTCTCTGTAGCCACATGTAGAGGAGTACTGGTTATTTCTATCTGAAATGATGCATGCGTCTGAAGTGAGTGAAGCAAGTTTAAAACGGTTGTCTCAATGACCCACAGCCAACCCTCCTGCACTGGAGGAGGGAGGATTTTCAGTCAAAGGAACCTGAAAAGGCCTCTAAAAAAGCTGAGCAGTACTACAGAACCACATGCAGTTTGCAGCCTTGCTCAAGTAAGATGAGACGACACAACACAGACGGAAAACAAAAACAAAAAAACATGAAAACAAATGGTTAGTAACAAGAAACATGAGCAACAAAACACGGCAACAGTATGTTAATTCAATGAGAAACAATGATTATGGGAAGAAATAAAGCTTTCAGTGTGCAAAAGGGAACCAAAATTACAGGAAGGCAAATGACTGATGAAGGTTCTAGTCAAAGAAGCCAAAGCTGTCAGTCCTTTCCTTCTGGAGGCGCTGAAGAGATGTTCTTCCTTCGTAGTCGTCATCTGCAGACACGACCAGGTTACTGGTAGGCACATCTTCAAAGTCAGCTAACTCTACACGGCTCTGGCTTTTCGTACCTTGAAAATCAGGTAATAAAGAGGGTAGTATGGCTTTAGGCGGACCACTGGTTTCCTCAGGAAAGATGAAAGGGTCCATGGTGCAAAAGCAGAAGAACTTCAGGTGCATAAAAGTTGGATTAAAGCCTTTGAACGGGAGGAAACTAGTGCATTTCTCTTTTCTTGGATTTCCAGTTTTCAAAATTATGATCGCCTTCCTTACCCCTAGTAAAAGTCTCACTGCAGTGGTCAGGGGAACACAGGTTAGGTCATGTTAGCTCCAGTTTGATTGAAGCTCCTCTTTGGGATGGAGTGATGAAGCTGCTCTAGCAGTGCGTGGCTTCCACAGGAGAAAGTGTCAGGATGCTGCGGTCATTGGAGTAGAAAGGGTCCGAGTTGCTCCACGATCTGGAAGCATCAATGATAGGAGGGCAGTGAGGTATGAGGGGGTAATTGGGGGGCATACAAATGCGAGCTTAAGCACCAAATTAGGGCTGTCCAATCTCAGTGGAAAGACTTTGTTTAACACAATTCGGTGATTTCAGAGCACACGTTTACTAAACCTGGACACTAAAGGTTTAAAATGGTCACATCTACAAATAGTAACCAGACATTCAAGTGCTTCCTGATCAATACAATTTAGCTATTTTGACATCAAGACTGGTTTATGTGTGTGTGTTATATGGACTTTACTGTAGGCCAAGATGTTACAGGTTAGGAGGAACCAATACTGGTATCTGGCCAGTTTTGGATAATCGCTACAAACAGACGATTTTTTTATCATAATCATAAATCACCATTAACCTGATGCACTAGCTTGATCTACTGTGTGAAATCGGATCTCATCAGATCGCTCTGGGGACATATTCTAAATTCTAAAGTGTACACAAAATCCAATTAAAGTACATCTACTATCCAGATACAAAATGCATGTTCATGTCAGGTGTCAGCAGGATCTTGGGTGCCTGGGTTGTATTTATCGGCCCACTTTTGGCAGGTACTGACTACTACATACTGCGAACACCCCACAAGACCTGCCTGATGTTTGGGAGTCGTCTAGCCTTCACAATCTGGTCTTTGTCAAAGTGTCTCAGATTCTTATTATTCTTATGCATTTTTCCTGCCTTTAAGACATCAGGTTCAGGAACTGACAGTTCACTTGCTGTCAAAGACTGTAGGCAAACTGGAAATGTTTCTCAAATCAGATCCGTTGATATGACTGAACATCAAAAACCTTGCCATGTAACCACACTGGCTTTAAAGCCGTCGGTACTGTTTGTTCCCGAATATCCGTCACTGACATGGTTGTTGTTTGTCATGCTGAGTATAATGCAAAAGACACTCTGAAATCAGACTGAAGTGTCTACAGTGTCCAGATTCAGATGCATATGTACAAAAAAGTCCAACTTGCAAAAATCTGGATACAATCTAGATATAAAATCTGATTTGGAATGGCAGTCTGAACATAGGCTAAAAATATGCATCTGTCAGTGGTACTAATGTTATGGCTGATCAGTGTATAGGTTGCATTTTTTGTTAACGACTATCAGTTTCTTGTGGCAAACTATGTAAATAAAATGATTGATCACCACCTGAAAGTATATATACACACTCTTAAAATGTTTCTACGAGAGATCCCAGAGAAGAACCACATTTGTGTGAAGAACGCTTAAAATGGTTCATCTTTACTTCAACTGAAAGTTCTTTACACATTAAAAGGTTCTTCACACTCGGACTTCAGATGTGCAGAGAAATCACCAAACAAAACGTTCTCCAAGATCTGGACATCCCTGCATTACTGCTAATGCTGGGCTGGAGGGCTTCAGTAAAGGGTGCCTATGTGAGATTGGACCGGAACCAACCCCCGATTTACAGCTGTGGTCTTTCTCCACTGGTTCTGTATTCTACACATTCACTTGCAGCACTAGAAGCCAACAACAGTAAGAGGCTGATGGAGGCATGAGAATGGAATGTTAGTGCAGGTGGGTTAATGATGAGATGGAAACACATGCAAAAACAAGCTTCCTTCCTTCCTTCTTCACAATCAGCCATCAGCTTCTGTTAGACACATAATGCAGTGCTGATGCTGTATATGAAACTGAGTATATATATATAATATTTATATGTAATGTTGATAAGTGCATGTTTTAAAAAGAATATTTTACAGCTGATAGAAAAATATTTAAAGCCTATATAGGGTTAGTATAAAATCTGTGTAATAGGGTAACTGGACAGCCCTTCAAAATGAGAGCTTCTGTATAGATCAGAGGACTTTAATCTTCCTCTGACAAAAGCAACAGCTGACCACCAGGAGGCGTCTACACCAAAACCACTCTCCTCTTCAAACCAGAACAGTCATATCATATATAGACGCATGCTATAGGCAGAGCAAAATCGAGGATATCATGATGAATAATATAACAGCAGGCGTCATCAACTTTGGATTATAGTCTGTCTTGGGGAAAGGGGATGGAGTTAAAACATGCACGATCGATGTTCCTCTCAGATGAGGACAACCGTTTTAAGATCTTGTGCCTTCCAAGGCTCTATGCATTAAAATCAATGCACGTATTTCATAAAGCAGACTAAATACAGTTATATGAGGGTTATCGGAGGAGTATATGTAGAGTAAGACTCTAGCTCAATGGCTTAATAACCACACTAATGTCCATCCTCGTTAAAAGCAAATGGTACAGTACAGCTTGTATAACAGGCCATATCAATAGAGCTCAAAAAGGTATTTGTAATTTTGAATACAATATGGGATAATAGACTGCTGTAGACAGATTGGTTTGGACCATGATAAATAGAAAAAAGGACAAAAAAGAGCAGCAAAGCAGGGAAAGTGTCTTGTGATAGTTCAGAGGAAATAGATTACTCTTTCGCACTCGCTCTCCCTCACACACTCTCACTCACGCACACACATCATGAAGCATAGAAAACACCAAAGGTAGTCCTCTTCCATGCATTTAGACAGACGTTTGACATCCCCCTTCATCTTCGGTAAGGCTTCAAGTTAATAAACAAACAAACTAAAGATAGAAGAACCCTTTAAGACTACAGTTCTACAGTTCCAGTGTCTCTCTCGTTCAAGATGTGGTCCCTTATTAATATTTTGGCTGTGGAAACAAACACAGAGGGCTTCCTTGCAGTGAAGCCTGGCTGGCTCATTTAAGGGTGGGCGATATGGCAATACTTAAAGGCATTGTCATGATGGATGATACATGTGATATTTACTTTTTCAGACATTTGAGTACCAGTGAGACCAGTAGTAGTTATATTAAAAAATAGGCTGAAAACGTCCATGTATGAATGTATAATGCAATATTAGAATAATAATCTATTCATAAAGAAATTGAAATAATTTAACATTTTGAAATATTGAAAAAATTATCAAAAAAGTTGATAATGAATTCATAAATAAAATAAAGACAATAAGCAAAAAACTTTCAGTATTCAGTTACTGTACATTAGTTACTTTTTACAGGTGTCTGTAACGGCAATTTTCCACTGTATGGTACATACACTACCAAAGCTTCCCCGAAATGTAGCTGGCAACAACGGAAAACACTTTCAATGTGTCACACCTGATTCGCACACTTTAGTCTGACTACACCCATTCATTCAATGGTCTGTTGAGTTCCCATCCAATCATTATCACGATCGTAATCACCAGAATACTATTACAACTATTTTGATCTGATTCTCATTAACTGTGTTTTATTTACGGTTCTGTTTGTTTCATTTGTTGTGATGCCTCTATTCATCTTTGCTATTTTTGTTTTTGACTTATTTTCCTATCTTTGGCTTTGTTTGTTTGTTTGTTTTGCTTACCCTATTGCATTATTTTTCTTTGCATTTGTATTGTTTCTGAACATGTTTCTCTGTCTGGCTTCTCTACTTGGCTCCTGTTTTGGGATCTAATGTTTTGGTTATGTTTCTCACAGGTTTTGACCCTCATCTAAATTTTGACTACAGTTTTTGGATTTGTCCTTAATATTAAAGCCACCTCTTACACATTTCACTGTGTGCATCTAATTTTTTTGTACCTCTTCAGAATATAAAAGCATAATAATCTCTCAGGCCAATTGGCACCCTGTAAGGTTTATGTACGTACGTACATAAACGTATGTAAGATTTACGTTTGTGGTCCCTACTCGACTTTTACCCAATAATTTGCCCAATGGAAAAGGAAAAAAGCAGAGTAGTGGATGTACCTCACAGTGAAAAGGTATCTATGCATGTTGTGCATAGACCAAATCATTTTACACACATAAATGTATAAAACAACTCTAACAAGTGTGTTTTGTTGACTTTCACAGCTTTCTTAAACTCAAAACTGTAAAAACGGTATTAAGGCATGTCCAGTATGCTGAACACAGCTGGATGACTGAATAACTGAAGAACGTCCAGAAAGTAAAAAGTATTCTAGTAAAAACAATATTCAGAAAGACTCACTTCAAATGGGATGTTTAACTGTTTGGGCAGAAAACTAGATGCAAATGACCAGAAACTAACTAAGTTCATCATGTTAAAATCTGTTGCAGTTATTACTGTAAAACTACCGTGAGCTTCTTATAAATATGAAACGTGGCTCTAAACTCTAATGTAGCTATAAAAAAATAAAGACATGTATGCAGTATTGTATGCAGAGCTTCATTCTTAAAAATAAAGGTGCTACAAAAGGTTCAAATGCCATAGAGAACCATGTTTGAGATGTGCGAGTATCCAATGTGTTCAGTGTCCTAGATGTTATGACTTCCATGCCACATTCAAAACCGAGTATAATAGGAAAAACTAAGATCACCATATTGCCCACCCTTAGGCTTGCTCTCGCCCCCTGCTGGGGTGGCAGTGTAATAGCATTAAAAGGAGTGCTTGTCTCACAGCTTTTGGACACTTGAGAGGCTCCCCGAAGCACTGATAACACACAGACTAAGACCGGACTGGGCAAGCAGAGGCCTGTGAGTGCATTACAACTGCATGCCATCAATAACCGTGTCCACTGAGAGACAAACACACACACACAGACATACACATTCACACAGAGTACATAAGACAAGACTTCAGTTATCTATGACCTAACATTTCTGAAAACGATGATGCTCCACAGGCTGCATCTTATGCTTTAACATTCAACGAGAATATAACTTGCATAAAAATGGTTCAATGTGCATTTTAGATCCTCAAGAGACGTCTTCAGAAAACACTGACTGCACAGTGCTGAGAGTCAAGAGAGACACAAAAACTGTAGCAGAGCTCAACCAGTGACACTGAGAACATGCCAGAGACACAGATTAGAGAAGAACAGACAAAAAAGACACAGAGCTGAAAGTGACAGACTTGATTAGATTCTCCTCATGGCTTTTGAGATACTTCAGAGAAATTTCAGATTGCACCCACAGCCTCATCTCAGTGCTGCTGTAAGAAAACCTCAGGTATTTACTTGCTCTTTTACATGACTGACAATTCCAGCTGCTCTTAAATGTTGTATGAAGGTTTCATAATGAGCATAACTGTTCTTTACTGACTGATTATCAGAAACTGAAGGAACAGCTCAGTCAAAAGCTGGAATGAAACTAGACCCACTGCTGGTGGCTACTTGCTTCAACTCATTTCAGCCATTATACCGAGTCACGGCAGGTCAAGTGAGCACATTAATAACAAATTAAGCTGATTACTGATCTATATGTTGAAATACAAATGGAATATATGAAGTACAGTACCAGTCAAAAGGTTGGCACTTGACTGAATGTATTAGAGATATTTTTATTACTGGTTTTATTTTGCCCAATGTGTTAAATTCACTAATTTAACAGTAATACGAGGTTTTCCTACGACAGCACCGAAAGTCCACCCAAACTCTGCAAACCCAGAAAAATCAGTACACAGCTTTAACTGATTGACTATTAAAGGCAAGTTTAACAGCATGTTTTGTTTTGGACCCCCTCCCTGCTACAGAAACGCTGAAGCTGAAGCTCTGGGATGGCCCTGCTCTAGCTGCATTCTCTCACTCCTGCACCGTGACGGCATCCTCGTGCTCCAGTTTGTAGATGGTGCTTTTGCAGCAGAAGTGAGAGAGAGAGAGGTCACACCTGGTAGCTCGGGGGTCACAGCGGCCCATCAGTCGCTCCAGCAGCCTGGCCAGCCTGGAACAGCCACTCCGGCCCTCCGAGAAACAGCACAGGGAGTCCATACAGCTGATCCCTGTATTGGCCTCAATAAACTAGAGAGTGAGAGAGCAGGAGAGAGAGAAAAGAAAGGAAGAAAAAGAATAAGTAAAAACAAAATAAAAAGCAGAGAGAAAATGAAAGACAGTCAAAGCAAAAGACAAAATGTTAAAAGAATGAAGAGAGCAGATGAAAAGAGAAAGGATGGAACAAAAAACTTTAGAAATCTCAAAATGGATCAGCAAACATACCTGCATTTTAAACCAGGATGAATAAACGAATGGGCTTAAGACATTATATGCATTACATCAAACATGTTGGTGAAAAATGAGTGGAGCAGAGGGCGGGTCTCAAAACAAAAACAAACAAATAAATAAATAAATAAATAAAGCAAAACCACAAAAAAAAGCTAAATCAATCAGTAGAAGCTGCTGGTGGGACATAGGGCCAAGGACGTCCTTGGCCTCTTCATGAATGGACCATGTAATCAAATTACAGCCCATCAGCACAGGGGCCCACGGACCTACTCTAGATCCATACAGCCCTGTTACACAACACCTCACACTGCTGTACGCATGCATCATATACATCCTACTCCATTCTCTCTCTCTCACACACACACACACACACACACACACACACACACACACACACGCCATAGTAAACTGCTGTAATCTCCCTTAGAGCCAAATCTTCATCCTCCTCATCCTGACTAAGCAGGACAGCAGTCAGTGCAGTCCTTAGAGATGTGCTGCAGCCCCGCCTCCAGAACTGCAGGACTTGTGGTGATGCAGGTGCGAATGCAGTTCTAAAAACAGAATTTTAAAGGGCTGATAATGATGGGTTTGATTTTAACTGTATTCACAGCTATTTTATTAATGTGTTTTCCAGTGTAATTAGTTTTTTGGACACATTTCAGAGCTGTATATGATTAATTATATATGATTAATCTGTCATTAAAATGTGTTTTTATGGAATTAAAGGGGGGTTTCATTAAACATCAAGTGTAGCAAAAACATGTCCATAATTCACAATTATTCAATACATCTTCAATGTGGACATATTCCAGTCATGCAGCCATCTCAATCTTACCCCTGTCCAAGTGCATCAGACTCTTATGCTTACTCATTATTGTGGTTTCCAACAAGAGCTGACTGTTAACTTACTGCCTAATATGTAGCTCTTACTTCTGGACAGATGTCTTTTGAATCATGTTCATCATCTGGCTTGTTTGTGGTTTTAAATGTTATGACTAATCCATAAAGTTAATATACTTGCTCTGCCAATTGTCTCAAGTGTGCCTCATGCAAACACCTTGGAGAGCTGAAAATCCTGCTTCTCTCAGTACAGTGATGTACCCCCTCTCAAAATGGGTCAACTGGGCATAATGTCCTCTAGTGAATTGCAAAAGCATGTCTAGCAGTCAAAAATCTGTCAAGAGGTATACCACCCAAGCACCTTTTATAGGGTAGTGGGAGGGAGCAAGTATTCTCTCTTCTGTGAAGAGCCAGTGTCAGCCATGTAACAATAACAGTACTAACAATAAAGTAACCGTAATAATAACAAAAAAAAAAGTTTAGTAGAAAAGAACTTTTGGTACAAAATCTCAACTAAAGTAATAATAAATGAACTAAAAGCAAGATATATATTTAATCTCTGATCCCTTTAGTAAAAAGCACAAATCTACACACACATTTACATGCACTGCAAAATGTATTCTTCTGCCACACATATTTTCCTAGATTTCTGCAGTGAGTAATGTTCCATCTGCTCGGCTACATAAACCCTCCACACCGTGGCTCTGGCTTTATTGCTGCTTCCATGCGAGCTCCTGTGAAAGGCGCTGTACCTGCCAGTGTGAAAAACGTTTTTCTCAGAATTAAACCGTGGATTTCCAGGTTCATGGTTGAGCTATTAATATCCCAAGCTGAAGCAGTTCTGCTAAAGATCGATACCAGCAGGAAAGCAGTTGGACAGGGGGATTAAACTGTAGTGAGGGTTTAGCCTTGTGCTACTGTAACTGTAAATAGAGTCATCAGCAGCTGGCCATAAAAGAGCAGTTCTAATCAGAGGCAGCCTGCAGGCCAGTGACCTCTGCACTGTAACTGTGGCCAACTAATGAAAAATGAGCCCTCTGCGCTGAGAGTGCAGAGTTAAAATGAAATGTGCAGAGTCATAAATCAAATGAGATTTGAGTTGCGAGTCAAGATGAGAAGCTGTTTTCAAAATTGTTTTGAGACTTGTAATTTGCTCATAGCACCCTAGATCTGGTGAATAATTGAAGCATAACTTATTGGGAGTTTCAGATAATTCTAGATCAATATGGGTATGAATACAGTCTGGTTTGTAAGTGTTTGGACTGTAACCATTTTTACAGATTTGTTTGTAATGCAAAATCAACAGAAACATCACAAATCATAAGAAAGGTGCGTTTTCAGTGATCTGACTGTACCTTACAACACCACCACCACCAATAACTAAAAGACATCACACATTGAATTAAAAAAATATAGGAAACGTTGGTTTAAAGTTTTGCCCATATTGATATGATATGAAATGGATGCAGGTAGATCACTGAAGGCGTGAAGGTGAAGGATCAGAGAGCATCCAGTCTAAGGGGTGTGTGTAGATGGCACAGTACACAGGTGCACACAATGGATGAAACAGGGGTAATAAAAACGGATCATTTCCCATCATGCTCCAGGAAACTCTGGGAGTTGAGGTGACAGGACAAGGGGAATGAGTGAGTGATGTGTCTACACACATGCACACACACACACGCACGCACGGACTCAGGGATGCAAGAATGCGTTTTATGTTGGAGAACTTTAAAAGGGCTCATACCCTGCCTGAGGAAGGAGGATATTTACACTAGCAAAACACACACACTTACTCTAAAAAAAAAATGAAATAAAGTAAGACGATGAATGTGGATATGGAATTGTGGAATTGCCAAAAATGCTTAATGACCTACTGTAGGGGTTGTTTGGGTCTTCCATTAACATGTGTTTTTGGTGACTGGACCACATGTAAATTCTCGCGATAAAGCCCCATCTACAGGTTTTAAATACAGGAAAAAAATTCTACTTAACATCTATATATTAAAATTATATATAAATTATATATTATATATATATATATATATATATATATATATATATATATATATATATATATATATATATATATATATATATATATATGCTGATACATGGGCTGCAGAACACATTCATGCCACTTTAGTTAATAACAAGGGAAATAGATCACAGTAGTGTATATTAGCTCAACTAGCTCAGAACTTTCATTAGCACACAGAGATTCGGATAACATTACCTTAGAGTCTTCACTCAAATTCTGAGCTTCCAGTAGCTTGTGGAGTTTCAACAATTTAAATGAGCTTAAACAAGCAATCATGCAAACTGTTTAAGAAGGTGCTAAAGGCTAAAGGAAACAGCTTTTAGATGAAGTATGGGAAACAAGCCAAGTGACGTAAACACATCGCTAACTCTGATTAGTGATTTGGCCAACAAATTTAGTTCCGTCCAACTTAAATCCAATAGAGGGAAAAAATTAATCTCATCAGAAAAGACCACCATAGTACTGATTTCAGAAGACAATGAGCAGGTGTCCCAACACTTGTGACTATAGGTATTGAAAGGTATGTATAGTATGGAATACATAGGTATGAACAAGGATGGCAAGCGTATTGATATGAATGGTTATGGATGCCGGTATGTATGAGTATGATTGACTGTGTATGAGAGTATTGGATGGAGTTCATACAAACAAGTCTCCTCTGATTGATCTGTGTAAGCCAACTCAATAGCAGGTAACTTTACATTCGTTTAATGCACTTTCCTGTGTTAAACAAAAGGACCCCATATCACAGAGCTAAGAGAAATGAGCTTGTACCCTTTTATTTTCAGCTAATTTGATATATTTAAATACTTTGGACTGACTTCTACTATTTAAATTAAACAAAATAATTAACCAGAAACAACCCGTACAAGCTTCATAAGGTCTATATATTGCCTTCTCAGTACTGAAATACTGCTGTAGTGAATTTTGCTAAATATCTTGGATATGAAGGACGCTAATGAAGACTCCCTATAATATCTTTTCTCCTCAGGGAAGAGGTGCCAAAATGGTAGCTATCCTCAGTAATAAACAAGTTTCAATATATTTACTGACATCTAACTGACATCAAATGCACAAATAAACTGTGTTCAGTGAGTAAAAGCCTTTAGACTCAGTTCTCATTACTGAGACTAAACACAGAGAAACAGTACAGATTTATTGGTAAATGAAAAAAGCTACTGAGAAACAGATCACAGGTTTACTTAGAAATCATTTATAAACAAAAAAGAATAACTGACAACTAATAAAAAAAAACAAAAACAGTACTTTCCTTCAATGATATGATACCTTTAACGTACCTTTAAAACACAAGAAGTGACCTCATTTGTTGAATATCAAAAATATAGATTAAGACTATTTAAAAGCATGCACATATTGATATGATTATGAAACATATTGGATGCAGGAAGCTTCACTTAAGGCACAAAGGTGATGGATCAGAACACGCACACACAGGCTCGGGTGTGTGTGGATGGCATAGTAAACAGGACGGAGAAAACGGGGGTAATAAAAATGGATTATTTCCCATCATGCTCCAGGATACAGTCTCTCAGGGGACTGGGGTCGAGGTGACTGCACTACAAGGGGAATGAGTGAGTGATGGGTGTACACACATGCACACACGCACGCATGCACGCACACAGACAGACAGACGCATGCACACAGACAGACAGACAGACAGACAGACAGACAGACAGACGCACACACACACACACACACACACACACACACACACACACACACACACACACACACACACACAGAGACACAGACACAGACAGACACAGACAGACACAGACAGACACAGACAGACACAGACAGACACAGACAGACACAGACAGACACACACTTCAGTTGATGGTGCTGAAGTCCAACATTTTCTAGAATAGGTGGATATTTATATAACCAGTATAGCCTATATGGAATTATGAAATGACCAGAAAAAAAGCTAATGACCTGTTTACAGCCTGCACTGTTTTTAGTGATTACCTTGTTTGGACTGTTTTGGTCAGATAAATTTCAGGTGTAAACACCTCAGACACACATTATATTGTGATTATAATCCACCACTTGGACCACATTTGGAGATGCCACAAAAGCACATGGCTGTTTTGAGCACTGACGTTTTCAAGTTTGAGTCCACAGTAGGTATGAACAGCTGTCACAGACTAACAACCATGGCATGAACAACGGAACTAAATGCCTTCTTCACCACCTCAATACTGGGAGAAATCAGACTTAACACTTCTTTTCCACAGAACATGAGGGAATACCCCTCCCCATGTTAAACTCATCCCATCTGAATAGGGCATAACAATTCAGATTCATTCCAATGCAAATAGAGTTGTTTTTGTGATGTCACAGAGCCAAATACTTAAAAACAGGTTGTTTAGTTTAAATTTAGAGACAAAGGGGAGTCTTAATGGTTGACTTGAAAGTTTTAACATGTATATGTTCTACATGCAACTCCATGCAACTCTTCCATTATACTGGCTCAGTAAGCAGTATGTATAGCGTACACCATGAGACTACACTAATGTTTGCTAGGGTGATCTTGGAGATATGGTTGATGATTTGAAACTTACTACTGAAGTAGTAATCTTACTATAATAAAACAACTCCTAGTTGCAGCTAAACTGCAGTATTCTCAGCACACCAATATTTTGCATACACACACACCCACACACACACCCCAAAGGTCTAGCCTGCGCAGTACTACCTAGGGGAGGGAGGGGGCAGCATCAATGGTAGGGGAAGGAGAAGCAGCTAGCAGTTGCCAATTGTCCTCCCCTCTGTCCCTGCTTTCAGCAGCGTCATATTCTGAGCCGACTGAAACCTTATCCTCTTCCATCTGGAAGGACAAAACAGCTGGTTAAGGCCCGGGAACGGAAGGAAAACAGGAAAGCGGAGCTAAAAAGTGAGCATGGAAATGGGCCAGGTCCACTGTGGAAAGAGCAAGTCAAAGTCTATACACATCTGAAGTCCTGCATCTGTTTGTACCTGGCACCTAGGAGCTCTACTCCTTGGTTATCCTATTACAGAAATATTAGGAACACAAATGCAGTTTTAAACAGCACTTCTATCTCATCCTGTGGCAAACAACTTTCCAAGTCCTATGTACATTTTCCAACTGAATGTCACCATCATTGCAACTATTCATTGCAAGCTTGGTCTAATGAAATATGAAATGATGCTACATCCAGGCTGCTAGCTAAGATTACATAGCTGCATAGTGAACTGATAATTAATCTGCTGCTGGAATAACATCACTGCTGCTCAAACTGTTTCTTGGTCAAAATCAGTACAGTACATCAGTGGCTCACATGTAGCAACATTTGTAATTTGACCTAGTAATGATGGGTGAGAAGTAAGATTTGTGAGGCATCACATTTAAATCTTCTGTTCACCACAGTAGCAAGTGTGGGATTCTTAAAGAAAAACTGCATAGAGTTAAAGTTCCTAATACAAGCATGACTGACACAGAATGACTGTACAACTGCAGTCTTTTACACTGGAGTCCAATCAGAACGCTTAAGATGCAGGATGATGTATGGCTTTACAGCAATTTAGTATTTAGGAATGGTGACAATAACTGTATTATAAATCTTCTCATTAGTAAACATCTCAGGTCACATGGACTGGAGACCATTTTCTCTGCTCACTGCAATAACATACAACAAACTATTCTGATCGTTTCAACAGCATGCAGTCCAAACACTATCCACAGAACGCCATCAAACACTACTGTGTGTTTTAAAAAAAAAAAAAAAAAGAGAAAAGGAAAAGTGCATCCGCTGAAAGCATGAGGCCATGCTGATTTCAAGCTTGAGCAGTGCTCTCTTTCACATAGGTTGGTGCTCTGGGATTCTCGCACCACCCCAACACAAATATACAAGAACCCTACAGAGCTAGTCAGTTAGGTTACACTAAGACTGACCTTATGAATTGTCATCTTCTTTAGCCTCTGCCCAATAAATGTGTTCTTTCACAACTATTCTTGTTCAACTGGAAAGGGTTAACAGAACACTGTTAAAAAAAATCTACATTTAAAGTGTTAAACTTCACCCTAACAAAAGACCGTATCGCCACTTCAGTGTATATCACAATACCTAGTTTTAATATTATTATTATTCATCTCTAATCAGGCACTGTAGCTCCACCTCAGTGCATATCCCTTCTATAAGCTTACATAAATACATTATTATTATTCTTGGATCCTAATGAGAGACTATGTTTCTGGACTGGATCTATATTTAATGTAGATAAACTTCATTAGGGTTCAGTTGGATTTTTAATCAGTGTTCTGTCTACTGCAACGATAGCTATGAAAGGACATACCTGTCAGCACAGAATAAAGAGGGCAACTGTGCTTCAGAGCACAGGAAGCCTCCTTCTGCTGACCTGGCAATGGTGGTTAACTCTTGCAAACACGCTAATGTGTTATCTTGGCAGGTGAAAATACCTTGAATGTGGACAATGTATCTAAATGCTTCTGAATGAGATGACCGCTAATTATTGTGACATCTGCTTATTTTTGGACATATAAAAATTTCTGTTTAAGTGCAATTATTAGGATTAACAGTTCTAGGTAAATCTCTAGATCCTCTAATCTGAAGGCTCTTCACCCTTTAAAAATATCAGAAGTAGACTGTAGAGATTAATTACAAAACAATGAAAATGTAGGACATGTCTCTTTAGATGTATTACTCCAGACATGTCCAATGGTTAAATTTAGAACTCCTTCTGGGATGAGTGGTTACCACTCACCCATGATCATTAAAAGCATAAATAAATGATTGACACCATTTAAATTTAATAATTCAATTAATAATTCAATCAACAGATACATTGCTCACATGTAATAGGTCTCATCAGGCTCTGCAGTGTTGGCTGGTGCAAGAGGATATACTCTACTGTGCAAAGTCTTCTAATCTAAGAATATCTAAGAAACTGAACTTATATTTATATTTAGGTTTAATTGTGGTTTTGCAGTGTTTTACATTTAACTATGCACCAACATGCCGAACGTCATGGGACAGCAGTAAATCGACTATGAAATGGTGTAACCCCAAGGGAAGGATTAGGAAAATCCACACCTGTATAAATTGAGTGTCAGGCTTAACACTGGCCAGCATGCTCACGTCATGCCTCACCTGGGCTTGTGAGGTTACAAACTGGACTCTACAGGACTGGCGTGGTCCATTGATCTGATGAGTCATGGTACCATTGATTTGAGGGTATGGTTCGTGCATGGCACAGACCACATAAAACCATGAAGTCCACGCACTGTGGTGGCTCCATTCTGGTGTGGGGTAATCATGATAGGGGTTGGATCCACTTGTCTGTCTAAACAAGTTACTTTTGCCATTACATTTCACTGCTTGATGACTATTTGCAGCCCCTACATGCATTTCATGTACCTCCACAATGAAAGGATATTCCATAAGGGATATTTCTCCAGAACATTCCATGACATATTCTCATATTTGAGCAATAGTGCAGATTGATGAAGAACTGAATGGAAAGTCCCATCCATCTGGCACCCACCATCATGCCTTGCTCAATGCCTTGCACAAATTACGTTTATAATTCAAATGCTCCTAGCGATCAACCTCACTGAAAATAAATCGCCTCAACATTTACAGGTGTGGATATTTCCTGGTAGTCACCGATGTAACACCACTTTATGATGTTTACAGCCAGAACTCCCAGTCATATCAGTGTATATAGTAAACCCTGTATCTACAATAATACATCACAGGATATCTGGTAATGTTGCTAGTTAGTTATTAGTATATATATATATATATATATATATATATATATATATATATATATATATATATATATATATATATATATATATATGTGTGTGTGTGTGTGTGTGTGTGTGTGAGAGATAACTTTGATACTGTATTTAGTAATGTATTTTTAAGGCTCTGGATATCTGTACTGATCAACAGTAAAACAAAGCTTGAAATATTAGCCTTTTAATGATATTTTTTTCAGCTGCACTAGTGTGTGTGTGTATATATATATATATATATATATAAATGATCTACATTTCTTTTCTACAGCTTTTTGCTTTTTGACAGTGAATCTGGTATACTTTTACTGTTTTGAAGATAAATGTGATCTGACAGATTAAATTTACATGTGTATAAAGTTACAATTTAATTTCAAAGATAATTAGATTTCAAAGAACATTTATTTTAAAAGATTAAAATAAGATAAAATAAAATATATAATAAAATAATACAAATGTAAACATTTGTATTCATAATTTAAACACTTCCTGTGACTGCCTATGACTTTTGCACAGAACCGTATAACTATAGTAGAACTGTATTAGTCATTCGGAGGTATCCTGGGGTATTGGGAGCTGGTCATGCTTCCGGCTGCTGTGTTTCAGCATCAGAGAGAGTCATGCAGGTCGGGTTGGGGGAGGATTAGTGTTTACAGGCATGCAGGCTGAACTCTGTGACTTATGTATCGGCTCAATGTTGGTTTTATTTGGTTCTTTCACTCCCTTTCCCTCCCATTCCTTTATCTGTCCCTATCTTGTCCACTCCATTGACCTGAATGCTGGTTAGTTTGTTCTGCCACAGCATGCAGCATGAGACTGAGGGAAAGGGGGAGGGGGCAACTTTTCCTACTCTACCTAATCTTTCCCAGCTGATTCTTGGCTCTGGACAGCGGCTGCAGAGCGATGAAGTCGTCACCTATAGCGACACGGTTGGAGTACATCTACAGAGCGAGAAGGGGTGAAACACACATAGGGTCAGTAAAAGGGTCAAAGACACAGGACAGAGAAGAACACACACAAACACACACACACACACTTTTTTTTTTATATATATGATTTGATTACTACTACTACTACTACTACTACTACTACTACTACTACTAATAATAATAATAATAATAATAATAATAATAATTAAAAACTCACAGAAAACAATTTGGACCCTTAGTTGGTCAGGCTTCACATAAACACTGTGATTGATTAGAGTATGCTCATTTGCATATTGTAACCCTATAAGATCAGTACTCCAGTAAAGGCTGATATCACAAAAATATATAGATTTTTAATTAGAAATTCATTCAGCACAATTACACACCCACACCCATACCCACACACAGAGACACAGAGACACAGAGACACACTTCGTACCAACACAAAAGGTACAAATACAATACACTAAAATGTCAGGCAGACAAAGACAGAAATATGAACAGGCGTTGTAATCCGCAGGTCTCACTATGACAAAGACAGGAAACAGGAAACAAACAGAAGCTGGCAAGCAGAGGCACTTGCAATGGTCTGCTGTCAGCAGCGGTGTCATCTCTTCAGCTTTCAAACGGTTCACCTGACCAACTTTTATCATCACAGCCTCAACAACTGCTCATTACATCTCACTGTGCAGGAGACTGAAAACACTTACACAGCTTTAACCCCTCAGAATCTAAACTCTCACAACCTCTTAAACTAACTGCACAGCAGGGTTTGAATTATTCATATCAGTTGCTTTAATAGTTGTTTAACATTCATATTCATAGTGGTTACTTAACAATTCACAGCAGATACTGGATATTTCACAGCAGGTACTGAATTCAGAGTCAACACTTAATTCATTCAATGGTTTCTGAAAAATTCAGAGCAAATACTGAATAACTCATTATTGAACTGAATACTTTACAGTAGTCACATAATAATCCACTCACCACTAAATATTATAAAGTAAACATAAATTAAAAAATATTATATCCTGAACTCTTCACAGTAGCTAAATAATTCCTAATACATAATGAATAATCCACATTAGTTATTCAATAATCCACTTCATACTCAGTAATTCATTGAAGATACAGAACATTCATACAGATTGTAATGAATATTAGATCCTGAACTCATAATGGTTAATGCATAGCTCCTAGTAAATACTAATTCACAGTAGTTACTCAAACATCCACAGCTGTTTCTCAATAGTTCACGGTATTACTGAACTCATTTTATACCAAGTGAATTTTAAGCGATTAGCTGTCCATCCTTACTCAATATTCAGTTTCAGATGTTCCTTCTCAAACCAAGAAATGCAATTTCAGCATTGAAATCAATTTCAGAAGAATAATTTTCATATTTCTAACATCATGATTACAACTGATTGATTATTTCAGGCTGTTTGGTTCTGAGAGATTATAAGAAATATATCTTTCTTAACTGTATTTCAACAGGAAGCAGTGATATCTATTGTTTGACATCCCTACAGACCTACAGTCACTACTACCCTGCTGAGTGTTAATGAAGCAGTGTTCAAGTGAGTGAACCAAAGCAGTCGGTGAGTGACAGCATGTGTGAGTGTGTGTGTGGAGAATGGGCTGGTGGGAAGCCATGCTGTGGTCTGAGCGACATGCTTTCCATTCATTAGTGTCAGCTTCTGCTGTGGGTGCTAAAGCGTCTGAGTGCTGAATCCGTTACAAACGTTTATCTGCAGAAACGCTACACAGAAGAGTGAGTCACATGATGCCCATGCAAAATGCCAGACTGGGTCCAACTCTGCAGTCCTGCCTTGAATAATGGCTACAGGCGTTAGTGTGTGCTGACAGAGAGGGTCAGGGCAACAGGGACAGGTTAAACACATCAAACTCACCTGAGACTTCTGCGTGCTGGTGGGCTGCATATGTCTATAAAACACTTTCTTGATGACATCAGGGAACAGGCAGGTGATAACGATGATGATGATGGCGAACCAGGCAGAGCCGCTGGACAGGAGCTGGACGAAGACGAAGTACATGTCTTGTGTGTGCAGAAAGGGCCTGCAGGGAAGAAACACTGTCAGCTAAAAATACATCAACACTGAAAAGGAGCTTGAAATGTTTGAATATCTAACTATAGTATATACTATTTGACCATATTAAAGGGCCCATACCATGAAAAATAATCATTAAAAAACAGAGCATTTTGTATTCTTTAGTGAGGTCATAAATGCCTACTCATTTACATATATTCATCTATTCAGTATTCAGAACTGTAACAATGCCAATTCATGCTGAAGAAAATATAAGGAGTGTTTCTGCCTAAGCTGTTCTCAGTGGTGCACTATTATTAAAATTAGAACAGAACTTCTTTACATATACTAGTCAAGAGACAGTAAGGCAAATTATTCATTGTTAGGGGTAAAGACATTTTAGAAAGATAAAATTACACTATTTTTGCTAAATAAAATCCCTATGAGTGGGTATTAGAAAATTGTCAATTTTTGATTGTTTGAATAATCCATATACAGCGAAGATTGATCAGTAACTCTGGAATACATACTCTCACCAGAAGAAAAAATCAGTTCATCAAAAATCATTTTTAAAAAAATATATAAAGTGTGAAAATATTTTTTTTAAGAGAAGCATAAGCAACAAGAATCATGTTTCAATCATTCAGTCACACTGTAAGCCATGGAGGCCCATTTACAAAGTCTTTCATTAGATAACAGCATGGTGATCAGACAGCTCTCATTGGGGAATTACTAGATAAGAACGCATGTGAATGCCCATGTTACTCCTATAAGTATCACACTGAGCTTGCAGCTGCAGCAGATAATTCCCATTGGGATAATGCTGCTGCCCCACAACGCAGCTGCTGTCTAACAGCACACACAGCACCACCTCCCTTTGGAGAAAACTGGTAAGGGACAGCAGTTTCATTCTGAATTGAGAGTTGACTGGATCCCCACGTGAATGTTATAAGTAAAATCCATTTGAGTCATTTTGTAATGAACAGTGTTAATGGTGCTGATTAGCTTATATGCTAGCTAGTTCAGTAAAATATTTCAGTGCTGCAGTTTGTGAAACTAAATTTAAAAACCTGTTACTGGTGAAATATGCTTAAATCAAACAATATTTAATCAAATTGGAAATTAAATCAAATCAATTCCTTGTGATTCGGAATTAAATCAATTTGGGAAATCAGTAGCAATTTTCAGTGCCCAAAATTCCTCACAGTCATCATAATTGGACATCAGTAGAAGCAATAAAACTGAATAAACATTTTTGGAACTTAACATTCAGAAACAGTAATTCACATCATCTATGCTATCAAGACTAAATGGTGGAAAGCAAACTGTGCTTAAGTAATTGAAAGGCTTCAGTATTTATCCATTTTCATTCTTTTTTGGAAACTGGGAATGCTGTGCAACGTTTTCTCATTCAAGTCATTTTTTACTATTTGGTCTTTCTTATACAGTTCTAATATCCTGAAACGAAACATAAAATGAAAAATAATCAGATTGTTTATTGCCAGAACATTCAGCACTGTCAGTCCCAGGTTCTACCCTGAGTCCATGTTAAATATCAAACTGCTATCAAGAGAAAACCGCAGAGAGCTGAGGGAGAGCATGACTCAGACAGGATATCAGCCCTGTAATGAATAGACGTCTGGAGACATGAGTGCTTCTCTCCCCACATCCACACAATCCACTCCCTCCCTCCCTCTCCAGAGGAGATAAAGTAATGGGTTTTGACAGCCAGGCCTATTCATTATGAGCCAGACACGATTAGGATCACTGTGGCTGGTGTGGCCAAGCATGGGACAAAATTTCACTGCGTTCTTCATGGCACTGAGGAAAACTCTATAGACAAAATACACGCTGCACTATATCTCCACATACAGAAACACTATTCCTATCATAACACAGCCTTGAAGCTCCCAATAATGCAAATTTTATAAGAACACTGATAAAAGAAAACACCGATATATAGTGCATATATAGTGACATACTAAATTTCTTAGTAAGTGACTGAAAATAACCACATTAATACTATTTATCTACACTCATACAGAGCAACTTACGGAAGTGCATTGTCATCTACTTGGAAAGACAACAAATGCATCCTTAAGCTATTGCACACAGACTGGAGTGCAAAGATGCCCTCCAGGTAAGACAATCATGGACAATACCTTGCAGATGTAGAAGAATGTGATTTGGAAGATTGTGTGTATAGCTGAAGCAACAATTTAGAGTAAACGTACTGCACAGATGTAAAACAGTCAGATTTGTGCTGTTTCATGCATTGCTAAAGGAGAAGTGGTTGTAGTACCAGATGATGCCTCCATAAAACAAGGAGAAAATGAAGTAGAAGGCGATGGAGCCCCATGTGACAAAGTGGTTTATCCACGTCCAGAAATGTGTCTCCAGGGCCAGCTGTAGACAGGGCAGAACAGAGAACATAAGCATAGGGCTCGGCTTTAGATATGTAGTTAAGGCCGTTAATCATAATGATATGAGCAACACATTAAATATAATATCATTTACAATACATACAGGGGCTGTTGGTCATGTTGGAGCGTATTTATTATTACACTATGACTGAACATAAAGAACAACTGCCAGATTCACGTTTCACATTTTCTGTTGCAACCTTGCACTAAAATAAAACAAAGTTGTTCCTATGATTCTGCAAACAATACCCCATAATGGAAACAGAACATTTTATATATATATATATATACATATATATATAGATATCTTGAATCTTATTTTTTTTAAAGTCAGTTGTTTAGGTGCGTTTTCGCAAACTCCATGTGTCTGCCGTCTGCAGATCTGTGCCTCCACAGAACCCTGTCTCTAAACTCTATAGTTCTTTTCTCCTCATGACATTTTTTGCTGGTCTGATGTACATGGTTGAAACCTTACATGTACATGTGAAACCTTACATAGAGAGGAAAGACAGGTCATCTCAAATGGTCAACTGAGCTAAATATAAGTAAAGAAGAAAAATAAGGGTCTGAATATATATGCACATGTGAATTTTCTTTTCCTTTCTAAAAAAAATCCACATCCACATACTGCTGATCCAAAAGTTCCTAATGAATGCAACATAATGTTGCACCCACTGCTGACACAGACTGGCAAATGCATAGGAATAGGACTCTGGAGCAGACAAACATTAACCTACAGGAACCAGGTCTAATGCGAGAATATGAGGAGTACAGAGGTCTCCAGCCTTGAGCTGTGAAACAGTAGAACTGTGTTCTTCCAGTACTTTGGGATTGGTTTGCAGATGAGGTTGTGTGATCACCAAACATCCTGAACACTTTTGTTGATGAATGTATTCAAATCCTCACAGCAATGTTCCAGAATCTAATCCCTGTTTCCTAATCTATTACCTATACCATATTCCCTGGACAGTAGAGACAGTAACTCCAACAAAAGCAGGATAATGCCCTTGATTATTGGAACATTCATATAATCAATAGTAAACATCCTTGATGGAAGCATGTCCTCTTACCTTTAAGGTTACTGTAATGACCATCACAGTGAACACTAAAGTGCCAAAAGTCCAGTTTCCAAACATCTGTAAAACAGAAATGACATCCTTTACATAAGACTTAAAATCCAATGACCAGTGACAAGTAGCAAAAAGCCCACCTGTTGTGAACATGCTAGAGGACCACTGTCTCAAAAACGTCACGCTTACAATTCTGTTTCATCTGAAACACTAAAAATTCAGTACTCGTCTCGAATGGAGAAAAATCCAGAGAACATCGGAAGCCTTTTTTTTCTGTCATGCAAAGCAGAGTGGGAGAACATTTCCAACATCATCTCCTAACGTGTGCCTGTAATTGAAGATGGCACTACATCAAAAGAACACTGATGAGTGGCTCTTGTACAAGATGGAAAACCATGCGCCAGTGACAGCTGCTCATTGTAAAGTGGGACATGCATCGACTGTAATCCAATCAACTCTTACCAGCTGCCTGTTAGCTCGCAAAATCTGAAAACATGCAGAGCGTGAAGAGAAAAGAGAGAAAGAAGAAGATGAGAAGGAAAGTGATAGAAATGGAGAACAAACAAGCTAAAATGTACAAGATGCTGCTCCTCCAATTCTTACCTGTGTATAATACCTACATTATTAGCATTATTAATATTTACCCTAATGAGAGACTGTAGTTCTGCCTCAGTTTATATCACAATACCTACATTTAGTGTTGTTAATTTACAGTGATTCCACAATGTTCTCATTAGGCAAAATGAAATCACATCCCCACAGAAAATCTGTTTCAACATCTAGTGTAAAGCCTTCTAAGAAGACAATAGGTTGTAACCATAGAAAAGTGGAGGGTCAACTCAAGTGCTTCAAATTCAATTATGAAATAATGATTGACAGAGTCTTGTTTTATACCATTTACCATATGATCACTGACTTGGTTTGCTTCTAATATTACTGGCTGCTTTCTGTATAATGGTTTATAATAAGGATGTATGGACACAATTTTTGCCAAACTGGTAGGTGGTCCTCTGGACAAGCCTGTCCATTTTCCTGTCAGGAAGAGCAGAGTTCATGTAGAGCACTATATCTGCATCTAAGCCTTATTTATCAAACTGAAAAACAACCTTTAATGATTGTAATAAGTAAAATAAACTTTTGAAACAACATTAAATTAAAATGATCGTCCAAAGGAAATGTTTAAACAAAGAAACAACAATGGCATGAGGAAGAGAAAAAACTGTATAATATGGGCAATTATTGAAATTGCTGTGTCTATAATCTTGGCTCAAAGCTAATTAACAACCTTGGTTTAAGAATAATGAATGGATGAGCAGGTGCCTACAAACATAGACCACATATCCTGGCATACCATTAAAGCAAGTGTGTGTGTGTGTGTGTGTGTGTGTGTGTGTGTGTGTGTGTGTGTGTGTGTGTGTGTGTACTCAGACCTGCCCATTTCCCATCAGAGTGGTGTCCTCTCCCATTAGAATGTAGGAGCCAAAGAAGAAGATGAAGGCATGGCAGAAGCCCAGGATCGTCCAATACAGAAAGGTTTTGAAGGAGAGCAAGGAATTCTTACTGATATCTCTGTGAAGATGGGTAGAACAGTCAAAACAGTGGGGTTTATTTACACTTTCTTAGGTTTTTTTTTACTTAATAATAATATTATTACAGTTGTGACCACGTGTATTTTATAAAAAAAAAACTATCGAGCTACACAGCCATTGATATGGTGAAAGAAATTAGCTATAAAGCTTTAAAATGCATGTTGGCAATAGCACGGATCCACAATTCAGCCATACCATTAATAACCACCTCATAATTTCAATACTCATTTTATCAGCTCTTTACAATACAGGAGCACTTTGCAGTCCCATAATTACACAATGCAGTCCACTGTAGTTTCTCTGCATACTGTTAGCCTCCTTTCACCTTGTTCTTCAATAGTCAGGACCCCACAGGACCACCACAGAGAAGGTGTTATTTGAAAGGTGCATCATTCTCAGCATTGCAGTGACATGGTGTTAGTGCGTACTGTGCTGGCATGAGTGAATCAGAAAGCAGTGCTGCTAGAGTGTTTAAACCCCTTTAAGTCTCTGCTAGACTGAGAATATAGTCCCCCAACCAGAAATATTCAGCCAACAGCGTCCTGTGGGCAGCATCCTGTGACCACTGATGAAGGACCAGAGCACGGATGCACAACTTCAGCTGAGGTGGGTCAGTAGTTGCCCTACTCAAACACACACTTTGCTTGGTATCTAAAGAGTCGAATCAGGTGTGATCAGCTGGAGATCAACCCACCAGGACTGGAGCTGTGCACCCCTAGACTAGAGGATGACCAACACAGACTGTGCAGAAACAGATGTGCTGTCTCTGACTTTACAACTATAAGGTGGAGCAATTAGGTAGAGAAGTCAACCAGACATTCTCTCTTGACATTCCTCAAATGTACAGGGGTTGTTTTTGATGTGAAAAAGTTCTATGCTATGTTCTGAGGTGTGTGATGTACCTGTAAAGTGCTGGTTTGCTCTGCAGCACATGTGGATGGACCAGCTGCTCAAAGAGGCTATACACCAAGATGGGGAGGGAGGTGAAACAGATGTTGTACAGCGTCAGATAAACACTGTCATACAGGGTCTGTAAAATGCAGAAGAGAGTGTGAGGGAGGCACTGCAGTAAATCAAGTAACTATGCTGCTGAAGAAATTACATTCAGTATGTACAGCTGCTAACAGCCACATTAGAACCTGACAATATAGAAAATCACACTGTATGATTAAAAATATAATTAGTATTTTATTGCATAAAAGGATTTGATAAGTATCTGAACCCAATAGAAAATCTTTGCAGGAGCTGAAACTCAATGTTGCCCAGCGACCGAATCCTGAAAGATCAAGTTAAGATCTATATGGAGGAGTGGGTCAAAGTCCCTGCTGCATTGTGTGCAAACTTGGTCAAGAACTGTTTTCCATTGTATCAAATACTTATTTCATGCAATAAAGTAAAAATTAATCATTTAAAAAATTACAGAATTTTTTATTTTCTGAATTTTTTTTAGATTCTGTTGCTCACAGTTGACATGTACCTACAATAATAATTACAGAGCTCTCCGTTCTTTGTAGGTGGGAAAATTTGCAAAATCAGCAGTGTATCAAATGCTTATTTTCCCCACTGTAGCACAGTGTTAACTGTGCTTACCAGTTATTCTGAATATAATTTATTTTCAGAATTAAGTTCTAATACCTTTAATATCCAGAATTAATTCCAGAATGAAGTTCTAATAACCTTGATATCCACAATGAAGTACTAACAACCTTCATATCCAGAAGTGATTTTTAATAATGAAATTCTAATAACATTGATTTCAAGAATGTTCTTTTAACATAGTCCTAATGACATTAGAAAGTAACATGGTCCTAATAACATTGGTTGAGCCTGACTAATATTTACAAGTCAACTGAAGGACAAATGAAGGGCATTAGACAGAGGACAACAGAAGGAAAGCATGTTTACAAGACCAATCACTGAACGATCAGACACACGACTCCGACAGGCACATAAATAAACACACTTACTTGCTGTGAAAACAGACAGAAGAACTGGTATAAAAACTGGGGTGTGATAAAGCACACATTCTACAAGAAAATAAATAAAACATCTTTAATACAACATGCCTCCATGACAGTTATATAAAACTAATAAAATAACAACAACAACAACAACAACAACAATAATAATAATAATAATAATAATAATAATAATAATAATAACAATGGGAGTAAAATATCTCCATCTCTCAAACTTACCTTGTAGAAAAAGTACTGAACAAGGGTTGCTATTCGAATGTAGTAGAAGTGGCCGTGGACGAGCAGTAGTTTGGCAAGGAATTTGAACCTTGCGATTGCATAGTCACTGTTTCGTACAGCCTGTCTTCCTTCTTTTCCCATGATACCTGCGCACAATTGAATTCAGTTAGCTCCATCAGCAGAGTGAGGCTGAGCTACATTAACATTTTAATTGTGCAGGAGTTTTCAGGGGTCCAACAGTACTGCACAGTCCTGCTTTTTTCTGCATCTGTTGTGGGTGGAATCGATTTGATTAAGATCACATTCCTGGTTTTCTGCACTAATCCAGTACCACAACATCGCTCCATAACACTTAATGGAAAAGGCTGAATGTGAAACATCTTTAACAATTTATTATTTGTGTACTAAGTTTCTAACTCCCCATCTGCAAACATCAGCCTATGCATACAGCTACCAGTTGGTGTCCGTTCCACAGACCCATGTCTTAATGTCTTTATTTACAACACAAATTTTTTTGGATTGAACAAAAATGGATGTTAATGCAGCGGAACCTTTTTTTGCCTTTTGTGTCCTGTAAACGGAGCTAGAAACAGTCATTTCCCTGCCTTTCAGCTGTCCTCCACCATACATTTCCTTTAATAAACAGATTCTGGACTTTTGTGTTCTGCTACAAACAATATGAGCTAGTAGTAACATTCAAAATCAAAATTAAATATTTGAAAAGGTTTTATGTGCTAAACAGTTAAACAAAAAAAAGCCTTGAATGTTACTTTACGTGTAATTAAAATGTGACAGTTGAATGAAATTGAGAAAATAATATTTTTCACAATATTGTAATTTTCTGAGTACTAAGTACTAAGCACCAGTACTAAGCTTACTAAGCCTTAACCATTTACTATTTGTATGCATCATGTTAGCTCAGAGCTATTACATTATACCCTAAACGGGCACTTACCAATACCAACATGGGCCTCTTGGATCATACTGACATCATTAGCTCCATCCCCAATGGCTAATGTAATGGGTTTCTCTGGAGAAGTCTTCAGTAAACGCACCACCTGTAAAAAAAAAACAGCGCCATCAGAGAGAGCTTAAGGGAGAACAGCTCGGCAGTGAAGGGTGATTAAACACAGACTAAGGACATTAGTGACTGAACTATGAAACCAACTGCACAGTTGTCTAGCTGAAAGGACAAATGAGGAGAATTTTCCCTCTATTGTCCAGGCTGAGGCTAATATAGCTAACAAATAATGGAAGCTAATACCCCACCAATTAGCACCCTGACTCTTCCCAAACTCTCATATCTAACAGACGTTCTTAGTGCACCGCAGAGTGTCAAGAAGCATGTTATCTATAAGCGTGGACTTATTCAGTGATTTCATGGAAATTCATGCAAACTGGCTGAGTAGTTCCTAGGTTACAGGAGTGAGGGCTACAAGTCTGGCATCAAAGGTCATTGCCATGGCATTTAATAGGTTGAGGTGCATCCATTGCTAATAAATCTTTGGACATATAGACATGTGTGATCACCTACAGAACAAATGCAGGGAGGTGTGAGGTGCTGCAAATGAGTGTGGCTTAAAAGAGAAATATATTTGAAGTGCTAGAAGTAGGTGTGGCTTAAAGCAAACTATCTGACATGCTAAAAGAGGGTGTAGTCTAAAGTAAAAAATCATGAGGTAATAAAAGTTTGGCTTAAAGCAGCAAAGTGTGAGGTCCTCAAAATTGGTTTGACACAGATAAATGAATTAATCATAAGGATAATTATTCAGCAATTCCTTGACAAATAATTCAAACTGAAGGATACTGCTAGGTTACAGAGTGATGGCTGCAAGTCTGGCATTGCTGGTGGTTCTGTGGAAAGAGGTTAAGGTGTACTCATCACTTCTGTCTACAGATCCACAGCAAATTAAACTTGCCTTGGCTTTCTGTAAGGGTGCCATCCTGCAGCAGAGCACAGCAGAGCAGTTTTTACAGACTTCCATGAAGAGCTTCTCATGCTCACGCAGAGCCAGAGACAAACTCGCTCCGTCAACCACCAGCCCGTGTTGAATCACATGGTCTTCTTTGATCCTGCACACACAGACACACAAATATGATGTTGAATCCTCCATACACAACAACAAAATCCTATTTAATCAAAATACTTCATGCAACTTCACATTTTACACACTGTACAGTTCAACACATGATGCTACATGTAACACGCCTCAAACAGGACAAACACACCCAAGTGGGTTTGCATGAATCAGCAGATGATGGCATTCACAGCATTTCTCATGTTACACAGGTAGAAGAATGTAGAAGAGAATGAGAACCCTAGTATGCCATGGGGAAGGCACTGTTACTATCCACTATACTACATTAATTGCTGAATGGGGTAACAACTGGGGTAACAAGTGTACTGAAATATCTAGCTTAATTAGTATTAATAAGTGACATGATGAAGTGGGTGTGAGATGCTGGTAGTGGGTGTGGCTTAAGCTGAAATGAATGGGTGGGTATGGCTTGAAGCAGCAAAGAATGTAAAGTGCTTAAAGTGGGTGTGGTCTACAGATGGATAGCGGATGGACAGACAGATAGGAGGAAGGGAGAACATTGATACAAAATATGAAAAGGATCTGAAAAGTATACAAGGAATTTGAGGTGTGAGAGCAAAGTTACCTGCGTGCGAGTCTCCGGAGCTGTTCTGCACACTCGTGGTCAGATTTCTGCTGTACAAGCTCCAGGATGTTCATGGTTCGGTGGAAATGACCACAAGAGAGACTAACACTGACCGCTGTTTCGTGTTTATCACCCGTGAGCACCCACACCTTAATCCCAGCCAGCCGGAGTGCCTCAATAGTCTCCTGCACCTTCTCTTGCAGCCTAAACACACACAAACACGAAAACACACAGAAGTCATACCTCTAATCTTCCACAGAAAGAAAACCTTCAATGTGGAGTCCAATTCACCAATTCCACCTGGTTATGAATGAGATCTTAGACCACTTTCTGTTCGCAATTTAATAACACTGAATTATGAGTAATGATGTTCAAGTTCTTGATATACACTCGTGAAAAATTAGGACACCTAATTAGGAAACCACTGCTGACCACACAAAAACTAAAGTCTGCCAGAAAACTCAAACCACGACCAGCTCTGGGAAAAAGCAACCTGTAGGTCCTGTGATGTCACTTTAGGAGTTTTGAAAACCTGTCTGTGTTAGCAGTTGTTTCACCTGTAAATCACTTTGCGGACAGTGGAGCAGCAGATGTCTAATTGTTTTGAGACCTTTTAAATCCCAGACTCATATTCTTTCTTAAGGCATCAGAGAGCCAATTGGATCTGGCCATGGTGAGATCACTCCAACAATCAAGAGCAAACCAAACTATTGTCTGAGAAACAGGCTCCTCCAAAATCTTCTCTAACCATGTTCTAATCATCTGCAGCAGATTCTAATTTTAGACACTGTAAGCAGTAATCAATATGGGGGTGTATTACACTACCCACTAAAGATTTTAGAAAAACCCCAACCTTTCAGTGCTCTGTGGTAGTGCTGCATGACCCAGACAAGCCTGCTTTTCTCATTTTACCATTTGAACAATTACTTTCTTACTGCTACAAGCTGTTGAAACTAATCTTTTACTGCTTTAATGGATTTGAGTTACAAACTTCACTCTTCTTGTACCAGACTTTTTTTTTCCAGTTTCCAAGAGTCTTTTGAAGGTAAAGGAAACTGTACTCACCACAAACTGGCTTGTTTATAATTTCTCTAAAGGATAGAGCTTTAGAGAATTATAATGCTCCATCTCTCTTTCCTTGGTAAGTGTTTATTTCTTGTCATTCTGGGAGCAATCCTGCAAAAATGCTGTGTTGTGTAAAAACTGTGCTAGAGAGTGCAGTAACAATCTGTTCAAACATTACTTTTTACATCTATTACTTTTTGCATCAATTTCCAAACCTTAATTTACTTCCATAGCTCAGACCAGCTGCAAGTTGTTAACCAATTGTACCTTCTACCTTAATTGTTTTACAATTCACTGGACCTGTAGTGCTAATACATGAAATATTGAGGGGGAAAAAAGGAAGAAAGCTGGGGGCTTCTAAAACCTTTGACCATTATTGTAACCTTTTCTGACAAGAAAACTTTTATTCTGAAATTATGTGAGCAAAGAAAGAGAGCAAACAGCCCCTCCCTTCACAGTTTCTTGTGTAACCCAATATGTGGGTCAGTGACATCAGTCCCACCTCTCTCACTGATCAGTTGGAGTCTGCATGCAGGTTATACATGCACACATGGCAGAGCAGTAAAAATGCATTGGAAGGCTCCTTGGCATTACTCACTGATAATTCATCACACAATGATAAGACCACCATGGTTTGAGTGGGCACGTCTTGCAGTTTGTTATGAATTTTGTTGAAGTTAGTTATATTACCTCTCCATTTTTGTCAGACGAAGATCATAGGTACATTAACTTAATATGTTCAAAAAGATAAAGGTTTTCATGGCGCGTCCTCATCCCCCCCCCCATTTTTTTGCAGCCACCATCAGTGGGTTAATATGGCATTTAGTGACCTAACACACACACACACACACACACAAGTGAAGACAACAGATGTTCTTCACTGGGTGGGAACACATTGACAAGAAAATGGGAGGAAATAGAGTAAAGGGAAACACGCTGGAGATTAATTCTCTAGTTCCACGTAACCTCTTTGAAGATGAAAGACTTTCTAGGTCTGTGTGTGTGTGTGTGTGTGTGTGTGTGTGTGTGTGTGTGTGTGTGTGTGTGTGTGTGCACATGCATGCGTGCACAGTCACTGCGGCACCCTGCCTGCCACGGGGCAGAATTAATGAAGCACAGAGAAAAGGCTCAAGCAGATGGCATGACTTGGCCTCACAGTGTGCACACACACAGCCAAAAACAAGAGAACTTGATAGCCTGTAACAGAGTGGCAGTTTTGAGACCTGTGGAGTATGTAGCGATCTCTAATTCCGTTCTACACATCGCTTTGGCTCAGATAAAGAAAAGCTCTCGAGTGGGACATTTTCATCTCTCCTAACACACTAAACTCCAAATTTCACAACCTATACAGTTTAGAAACTGTCCAGGAACAAAGCCCAGTCATGTGAATTTGACAAAACCGCATAACCAGAGGTTCCAGAGAGGCCTAGTGCTCAAACATCAGGAGGTTATGAGTTTGATCTCCAGTGATTGCCCAGCAATCTGTTGCCAGGAATCCCAGACACTATAAGCCTCCTCGTTCTCCCTCTAGAAACAGTGTGGTGGCTCCCACTCATCCATGTCAATTTAGTATTTAGAAGTGCCTTTAGCAGCTTTAGTCTCTCTTCTGTTCTTGTACAGTACTATCTAGATACAAGCCATTCTAGACGAGTATAAAGCCCCCTTGGTACTGAGCTGTGGAGAAGTGAAAGTGTGGTCTTCCATAGAAAAAGCACCAACAAACAAAATCAAATTGAAACATTTAGGAGGATATACACTGATCAGCCATATCATTAAAGCCTAATAGCTTTGATTGAACCTAATAGATTTGAATCAGCATTCGGTTCCAGGAGAGCATCAATGTTCCAAAGCCTTTCATAAGAGTAAAGAAGAGTTGTAGCTGTAGTGTAGAAAAGTGCAACAGACTCCCCATGAAGAAACGCTGGAGGAGTCCACAAACTTCTGGACATTTAGTGTAAAACACTGCAGCCTAATTACTGCAGTGCTAGGCAGAGGCATGATGATTTGGAGAGGAGTCGAACAGAACAACTCTGTGTTTGCTGAAGCCCCCTCTAGGACTAGGAGATTTCTTCTGAAGTAAGGAACGTCTCTACCAATTGTAAAGCGAGGAGATTTGGGAGTGTGGAGTGTTTCTCTAGAGTGCAGTGTGAGCTAGAGAGTAAGCCTTTGTTGCATAAGTGTTTTAATGGTGTGTAACTCTGCTTTGTTCAAATCGAAATGACAGGCTGATCAGCACGATTACACACACCAAACTCAGGAGCTGAACTGAGCCCGGCTGGATTCAGGCTCGAAACACCGTGCCATCTTTCTGTATTTTGCACATGTGCACGCGCACACATGCACGCACACACGTGAACATCATCTGTGCCTGTTTAACCATTTAAAGATTTTAATGCTCAGCCCACCGACACACAGACAAGACTAACGTACCTAAAAAGTAACAGAAGCTTATAACGTAACAATTAGAATGGTGCTAACTGCATGTTTATACCATCACACACTTTCCTCAAACCATGTGGAGTTATTCAGTAATCTCTAATAGACCTTGATACACTCATGTATTTCTGGACAAGCTGATAGTTACTATAACTGAAAGTGAAAAAAGAGCATGTGGAGTATAAAAGTACATATAGTAGTTTTAACTAGAAACTAAGAATTTTCGTTTTTTTCAACACATATGCTCAAATTTACTCAATACAATCAACCATGAGTCTGATCATATATATGCACCCAAAATGAAGCTGCATGCCGAATCTGCAGGTGCTTGTTTATGATTAGATTTGACCAAACATAAATTTGATGAATATGGGCTGCTGCCCCATTTACACTTCAGTGGTCCTGTGTGTGTGTGTGTGTGTGTGTGTGTGTGTGTGTTTGTTGACTCACTTGTCTTCCACGCCGGTGGCTCCCAGGAGCTGCAGGTCTTTCTCTATGAAGCTGAAAACCTCAGCCAGGCGCTCTTCTCTCTGCTGCAGGGCCGTGCGAGCCTCATGGATCCGCTTCTCTACCTCCTTATACTCCTCTGCACTGAAGAGCCTGCAGGCCACCACCAGTGTCCGCAGACCTTTCTGAGAACAGGAGAGCCGGATATATATACACATATACTTTTTGATTTATGTTTTGTTTTTGTTATTTATGTACAAGTAATATCCCTAAGGACTTTTATTCTGAAATTTGAACATTGCATGAGCAACAAAAAAGAGAGCAAACAGCCCCACCATTCTCAGTATCATTTACAACTCAATATTTGGGTCAGTGACATCATTAGCCCTGTCCCTCTCACTGATCAGTCAGAGTCTGCAAGCAGGTATGTAAATATGGACAGCGTAGTAAACTGGAAAACTCTTTTGGCATTTAAACTGGGATTTAATTCAGTTGGAAACAAATTTAAAATTTGTTTCAGCAGGATTACTGGCTGATAGTTCATCACACAATAATAAGATCACCATGGTTACTTAATCTTAAAGTCTGTTATGATGTGTGTATAGGTTAATGTGATCCTGAGATATAAAGCCTAGAATACAGCATATAACTGTCAGCAAGGTGCAAATTTTAAGTTCTAAGAGTTAAAAAGACAACAAAAAATCTAACAATGAACTGCCAGTAAACTGTCAGCAAAGTAAAACTGAACAAAATGATATAAATGACAAAATATGATTTTGAATGACTATGGATTCACGGATCTTGCAAGTCAGACACAGTAAACTGTGGAAGATTCAAATACCTTCACACCCACAACCACAACTAAACTTAATACTTATTAGCTTACAAACAATGACAACTTAAGCCAGTGATTTATGATGCTCATATGATGTTTTGTTTTTAACCAGGGCGATTTAACAGATAATGATGAAACTATAATGAGCAAAAGGTTTCAGTGTCACACTAAACCACTGAACAAATGAACAGCAGAGAGAAACAGGAGCAACCTCCTGTGGCAAAATTATTATTCCTCAAAAATGTGAGGAATTCCAATCCTGTACTGAGATCCTGCAGCTCATGCAGTTGGGAGATAAACACCCCATTCAGTCAGGAGAACACTCAATGTGAGGAGTCATCAACATCTGATCAGTATCACAGTCACCCTTTACAACATCCCTGAAGGAAGGGCATGTGCATGTGAACATGTGACACACAGGCTGTGCATCTTCAGCTGCCGTTGTATAGGTGTGGCATTCAGTATTACAATACTACAAACTGTAATGAGCTATTCATTCACAGTTATAAGCACAGCCAGCCTGTGTTGTTTAACTACATGCAAAGATAGGTTTCAAGGTGATTATCTCTGACTTGTAGCTTCATTAAAACAAGTGGAAAATTGCTGTTGATCCTAAACTTGCAGTCCACATTATTTCAATGTTAAGAAAATGACATTTACATGATAAATGTATTTTTTAGTTGTTTGTTATTTTTTGATCATAAATAAACAGAAAAAAGCTCAAACCTTTCAACTGAAAATATAATTTAAATAGAAATAACATTATATAATTGCATATGTAATATGTACACAATTAATGTTTAATATGTGCTAGTGTGACCAATTAAGTAATTATGTGTTGGCTCAGCATTACGAGTACTAAATTACGGGTCACAAAGTTGCAGGTTTGATATAAGTATTCATTAGGATTTCACCCTGAGCACGGATCTTAACGCTCTCTGAAGATGCACAGTATTACTGACCCTGCCTTTCTAAGCTGGGACATTTGACTACTTTAGTTTTAAATTGGAGATAAGTGGTTAATATAGCTTACATACATTAGAAATTAACAGTCACCCAAATGTGACTACAGAATTTCTGCAATTTATGTTGTTTCTATTTATAAATCAATCTAAAATAAATGTATTTATAAATATGTAATATCCAAGCTGAAGATATGTGCCATTTTGATAAGAGTACATACTGTACTCAATTATTGTTGGATATTCCTCTAAAATATCCAAAGAATGGAATTTGAAAATGAATGGTTTCCACTGTTCTATTACAAAAACATTCTCAATATTCCTAAAAACCTCCAGAAATCCTTTAAGGTTTTAAGGTATTGTTACATTCCTATAGACTGCAATGCAGAAGACACACAGCCTCTTACCAAAGCGAATTCATCCACATGCAACCTCGTCTTCTCTATTTCCCCACTCTTTGTGTAGGGAAGAACTGCAGACTCAGCTCCTTTAGTGAACAAGATCTTCTCCCCTGAAACACACAAAACAGGGCCTCATTAGACCAACCAGTTATGCTTGCAGTGAAAACCTTCAGTTTCAACCTTCAAAAAACCTTCAGAAACTCTACTGAGATAGAAATTACGAATGATAAACCCTCTACCCAAAACGTTATGTTGTTAATACATCATAATAAACTACATAAAGGACACACACAGGAAAGTATTCACAGTGCTTCACTTCTTACACATTTTGTTATGTTACAAAAATAGATTCAGTTCACTTTTGCCTCAAAATTCTACACACAATACTCCACAAAGTGAGAAAAGTTTGTTTGAAATTTCTGAAAATATATTAAAAAATAAAACTCCAGAATGTAATGTAAATAAGTATTCACAGCCTTTGCCATGACACACAAAATTGAGTTCAGGTGCATCTTGTTTCCATTGATAATGCTTTAGATGTTTCTACAGCTTAATTGGACACCTGTGGTAAATTCAGTTGATTGGACATGAAGGTCCCATAGTAGACGGTACATGTCGGAGCATAAACTAGGCCATGAAGTCTAAGGAACTGTCTGTAAACCTCTGAGACCGGATTGTATATGCTGATTTCTTTGCCCAACTACCAATCAGACAGAAAGGTTCAGGAACACCCACCTGATGGAGTCTGCAGTATTACACTCATTCGCCTTCGGTTTGGATCAAACTCCAGCACATGCAGGAGTTTATACCTGTGAATAGGAAAAAGGTGGCTGTAAACGTATTTACTCAAACAAAGTACTTGTCATAACCAAATTTCTTAGAGTCTCCTTCCATAAAATGATCTTAAACTCTCACTTCTCAGATTTCCCAAATGTTTTGATCTCCATGATTTCTCCATTGCTTCCTGTGAACATCACACCCATCCTGCAGGAACAGGGTTCATAAATGTGATACATGAACAATAAAAGGGAATAAATATGACTATAACGTTGTCACTAAAATTGATCTACATTTACATTTTGAAAACTATTCCATATGTTTCCCAGAGTGTCTGAACTGAAAAATGAAATTTGAGTGAATGATGAATGAACTGAATATGGACATGAATGCAATGCATTTCTAGATACTAAGCAACACACAGTAAAAAATGGCAGCCACAATTTATATATTTCCCCTGTAGTTCAGTAACAGCAGGCTTAGTCTGCTAGACAACATAAAGATCAAAGGTTATTGCACACATAGGACACAATGACATTACTATCTTTAATTAAGAAAAAAGTGTGTGGTGTGTGTGTGTGTGTATGTATGTGTATATATATATAAAATACCTCAGACTCGCAAGTGCAAGTTCAAGCAGCACTGATGCATCATGATAATGATGGTGTCTAAATTCATTTGCATTTCTAATTAGTGCATTAAACAGTCCTTCTCTATATAGCGCAAAACTATCCCTTTAGCCACAGTGCATGACAAAGAAGCAGCAAACAGCCCATTTTGAATTAATTGCTTTTGCCATGTCATGAAAGTCAACACACACCCTTTTAAAAATAAATGTTCTGCAAAGGGTTCTTTTCAACAGAACCATTTTGGTTCCATAAAGACCCATATTTGTATGAAGAACCTTTAAAGTTCCACTTCTTTAAGTAATAGCCATAGAAGAACAGGTTTTGGTTCCATAAAGCATCTTGTTTTTAAATGAGAGATGAAAAAAACAAACCCTTTAAACATTTAAAGAACCCTTTGTAGTACCTTTATTTTTAATACTATACAAATTGCCATAGAGTCAGCCCGCATCATTTCAGTGCCATCCATTGAAGTGCTAGAACAAGTGTTTCAATGCTTTGAGAATGAGGGACAACACAAGTCAGCCAATCAGAACAGAGCTTGTTTACATGCATTAGACTTAAAGACAGCTTTTTACTTTAACTTTAGATTGTTTACTAAGAGGTATTTGGGGGGATAAAAAAAGAAAAACAATCATGTAAAAAATTACAATGTTTTTGATTCATAAACTCACTCAAATAGCATAACTAGACCTCAGGGTACAAACTAAAAAAACAAGATAAATATATCCATAGTCTGATAAGGTCAAAAACGGACTTGGCCGTCACAGGTTTTTAGACTTGTTAACCTTACAGGGCAAATATTTTCTTTATTTTAACATTTATGCAGCATGATGAAGAACCTTCTTTTGGCCAAATTACTTCTCTTTGGTGTTGCCTGCCAAGATGTTGCATGTTGCAGTGCAGGCTAAAAAAATGACAGATTTGCCTTCACCTCTTAGTGGCCTCCACCAGAGCCTTCTCATCAGGAGACGAAGCATAATACTCCATCTGTGTGGTGAATCCGTTGGCATGGGAGAAGGGGTCGCCCAGGCCGTCTGCCTGGTCATAGCTGATCTGCACCGTGTGGCACAGAGAAACGGCCTTCAGGAACAGCTCCTCTTCCCTGCTCTGAGGTACACATGGAACAATGTTTCACTATACTTACTTTTTTTTAACTGAGTTGATTATTCTGGAACAAAAATATTTGAATCAATTGAACATTGAATACATAAATATCACTCAAACTGGTACAGTCAGACACTATAGAGTTAACACTATACAATAATAAGACTCCTAGAGGCGCTACTACCCTATATATTTTAGAGCTTTCCAGCTCCTACCACACACACACAAACTTACACACCTTGATTTTGTTTTTAGTCATTTTGCTACCATACACTAATTTAACTACATAAAGAAAATGATCATTAATTGAAATAACAAAAAAAGGTTTAAGACCATATTTATTTCCCAAACCTGGTCTTGATGACTCAAAGAATTTATTATTTAAGATATTTTTGAGAACTGCATTTAAGAATATTCTAATGGACATCCAGACCCTAAATTTCACCTCAGTGTGTACATTCCACTATTTGTCTTTCATGCTTACCAAGCAAAGAGTACAAGAGTCTGGCGCATCATCAGTCATTCCTTCAGGGACAAGTTTGCCGTTGATCTCCTGATATTTGATCCCGTTGATGGAGCATTCCCGGAACTGCATCTCGTTCTCAGTCAAAGTGCCCGTCTTGTCAGTAAAAACATACTCCACCTAGATCACAAAATTAACAGATTGTGTCTTTGCTCATTACCTCTCCACAATCTAGCAGAAAGTCTTCTTTGGACAGTAGAGACAGTTACTCTAAAGACAATCTTTAATACCCTGAAGAAGAAACAATTATCATGTGTCCCAATACTTTTATCCATATTGCATGTGTTTGGAAGAATAAGGGGATATTCTGACCAGAGTTTCATAAAGAATTAGTGCTGTGTTTAGAGACACACCTGACCCAGCTCTTCATTGAGGTCTGAGGTGTTGACCTGTGCCCTTTGGTCACTTTCCTCATGGTAAAGGTCCAGGTCCAATCCAATGAAGAATGAGCCCAGGAACTTCTGCATCTCCACAGTAACGTAGAGGGAAATGGGTATTATGAAGTTGTACAGAACCAGGAAGGCCAGAAAATCTGAGATAAACTTTAGAATCTGTAAAGAAAACATATGCACACACACACACACACACACACACACACACACACACACACACACACACACACACAGGGTGAGAGAAAGCGTGAAAGCAGCATATTTAACTCTGAGTGACAGCAGGCAGCAGGCAGCCAAACAGGCTGCTCCTCCACAAGACGCTTTTCATGTTGCTGCTCTGTCAAAATATTTGCAGTGATATTCACAGCTCTAATGCATGAACAGTGTGCTGATAAGCAACTAATGTACTCCACATGCTTGGCATACTTTCAGGTACGTTCCAGAGCATGGTGTTACATTCAGTAAATGTTACAGGTCTGGGGTTTCCATTCAGGAAATGTTATAGGGCTGGGTACTAACATTCTACAGAGGGCTAGACATGGCCTTTCTAGGACTGTTACAGGACTGAGGATTATACTGTAGGAATGTTACAGAGATGGACGTTAGATTCTAAGATTGTTACAGAACTGGTGTTACATTATAAAAAAGTTACACAGCTGGAAATTACACTGCAGGAATATTACTGAGTACTTAATTCCAGTAATGTTACAGGGCTGGACATGGCATTTTATGAAAGTTACAGAGCTAAGCATTATATTCTACAGCTACAAGAGTGGACACTGTCCCAGCTGATCTAAAGAACAATACCTTGGATTTACATCACATATGTAAATTAACACCTACAACTTTAAAATTGAAAAAATTGTGACTTGATTAATTATTTGATTGAATTAACAAATACTAATATGAACTGAGATATTCATATATTTAAGGGCCTGTTTTTGCATTTTATTCTCCATATATGGAATGAGGAATGTAGAACGCATTCAGAAACTTTAACAATGTTTACACATCAAACTCTATATCTACACTGTGCACCTACACACTGCTGTTGTATAGTGCCTTTCTAACAGATCCTTAAAGTGACTGTTTGATCATACTGAGATGATGTGTGCTCTTGCCTTGCTGCTGTTACGTTCCTGCTCAGTTTTCTCATTGTAAAAAGGCTCATCCCATTTATTCTCTGCCTGCCAGGCATACTTTAATATGGTGCTGAGAATGGCCTCAAAAAGCAGGATCCCCAAGTAGATGATGAGAAATGTATTCATCGACCTGGGAGGTGAGAGAGGGAGAGAGATTACAGTCATTACTGAACAAAATGAATAAAACAGGGGACAACAACAACAACAAAAAGACCATTTTAAAGAGAATCGCTCACATACTTCTCAACTGCTGAGCGTTTCTGGGACTTGCATTTGTAATTTAGAGCCATCTTTGATTCCATGCCTGTGTACACGGCCACACCTGAGTGAAAATAGAAAAGTTGTACAAACAAATGAAAGCCACATCCTAAAGTACTATATTGTTGTTTTATTTCTTTGTTCTCGAGCCATTACAATGTGCACATGACATATTGCTGCTTGTTACACAAGTAAAATTCATTTAGATCTACCAAAGAAAGATTTTCTTATGCTCCAAATGTAGCAAAACTTCCTGTTTCTTTTATATTGCATTAAATATTGCAGAGAACAATGTAATGTAATTTTTATTATATTGTGGAGGCCCAACTTTACAATTAGAAAATACATTTGACATTTAAAAGTACAAAGAATACAGGACCTCCCCTTTCCAGACTTTGCCCACTAATACATTCCTTCAGAATTGTTATACAGTTTGACCTGGCTGGATGCACCAACACAGTCCCACTTAACAGTGTGGAACTTTAAAGTACATAAAGATATGGTTGATTAGGCTGAATATTTGCTTTGTAAGGTATAAGTAAATCAGATGCAAATACACCATTGCAATACTCCAGAACAAAACATATTCCACAACCAAACTTGCCAAAAATTTCTTTGGTGTTTTTCAGTCTTGCGCCACGAAGTAGGAGGTTTTCTGGTCCTAAAGGTCTGAAAAAATAGCAGTGTTAATGTACTCCATGGTTAGAAAGTCACGTAATCTTTTCTTTTAATTAGAACAAGATACATTGTGTAATAGAAAATGCATTTTCCCCAAAAACCTGCTGACAAAGATGTGTCCAAACCTACCTCACAATCTCCTCTCCTTGTTGAGTTACGGTTATTCTCCCAACAAACCTGTGAGAGGAAGACATTTTTGCTAAGAAAAGCAAAATCAAAGATTAAAGTAGGTTCTGCCAGCAGAACCTACAGAAACTTTTTTAAAATGGTTTCTATGTAATATATATTCTTCAGTGAAAAGAGTGGAGAAGTGTAAAAAGGGTTGGTGGGTTCTAGTATGACTGGGATGTTTTAACATAAAGCACTGTTTATCTTTATAGTCAGTATTCCACTGCTATATCAACAGCTCCTCCAAGTACATCTGAGTATTTACTGAAAAATTTAACAAATAATTAAGAAGAATAATCTTTAAATGTTAACCATCATAATGCAATTTTTTTTCCTTCACCTCCTTTTTTTGCAGAAAGACAACAAGAATTAATTATAAATGAAAACTATTATATTGAATCACAGGAAAGTTAAAAGTACACCTTTATCTGTTACCTGTATAAATCTGCTTCCGGTTGCTGACACTCCACCACAGCCTGCAGAGCCTCTAGTTGGGACACGGATTGGGACACAGCCGTCTCTGGGACTGCATAGTGAGTCTGTATAGAAACACAAACTTAATTAAATTCTACAAATCATGCTACAATACTGACCAATATATGGTCTATTCCACTACAATGGGATTAGTGTCACATTACATTACTGATTTCAGTTTAGCAATCTTGATTGATAATAATCATCTCCATAACCATGTACTCCATTAAACAGCAGTATCCCTGTTACCATGGCAAATTAATGAAACTATGTAGGAATCCCAGCGTTGTCATTTTAAAGACAATAAAACTAAGTTAAGCCATCAAATCAAAACAAGGTGTATCAGGTTAGCAGTTCAGTATCAGGCTCAGGATATGCCTAATTAGATTCTTTAATATAAACTTATTAACTTCATTAACACAAGCTTAATAAAATAATCAGAAACCATGATAATGTAGCATATTTGGAAAGCATGGCAAACAGGTAGCACCATATGTAAAGAGACCCAGACCGTCCTCTACCCAGCCACCTCTTCCAGCTCCATCAGGACGATTCCAAGGTATTCCCAAGACAGCTAAAGATAAAATCTCTCCAGAATATCCTGGGTATTCCCCAGGGCCTCCTCCCGGTTGGACATGCATTAGGGAAGCATCCAAGAGGCATCCGAACCAGCTGCCTGAACCAACTTGGCTGGCTTTTCTCAACATGGAGGAGCAGCGGCTCTAATCCGAGACCCTCCTGGATGACTGAAGGCCTCACTCTATCTCTAAGGGAGAGTTCAGCCACTGTGTGAAGTCATCATAGTACTGCGTTTCATCAGTATGAGTCAGTAATTCCTATAGAATTCAACGTCTTAACTCCAAAATGGGACTTCACAGGAAAAAGAAAAAAATAGTACAAAAAACCCTCTTAATTTACAGCAAACCTGAAAAGAAACTTTATTTAATTCTGTGTCATTTTTACCATTTATTTTGGTCAATTTCTGAAGACATTGATAATGTATAAGGCAGATGGAGTAAAAAAGGTTTTATGAGTTTAACGCCATTCCTGACTCACTGCTCCATTACAGAGAAGAGCTATGAGGAGAATGAATCTACATGTCACAGTACAGTGAAAGGTCACACTTGTTTGACAGATGGCAAGAAGGTGTAACAGTGAAAAACTGGGAAGATGTTGGGGGTTGGTTCACTTTTTTGGCTTTAAGACAACAGAAAAGCAGACCTTCAGATTAGTCTCTCCATCTAAACTGGCTGTGGTGATGTGGCATGTTCCCTCAGCTCTATCGGATGACAGGAGCACCAGGTCAGCAGGGAATGTCTCATCTTTGGCTACTCTCACAATATCTCCCACCTGCACACAGAGAAGGGACAACTCAGATGGGTGTTTACTTACAGAATAAAAAGCATTAATTTTTCACACGTTTAATTATTTGTACCAGGGGTGACAGAATATTTCAACATTGGGGGCCAAAATGTAGCTGAATGCTAAAAACACACCATACCACACAAATAAAGAAAATTAAATGAATATAAATCCCTTTTTGTTAATGTGTCACCACCTTATAGTCTACAATCACTGTTCTATTAGGAAGTGAGTGACTTTTGATTCTTTTCTGGGCTTGTGTTAAAGCAGGGTGTCTTCACAACTGACTGTGTAACTCACTCGTATATTTTTGGAGCGGGTCTGAACCAGACTGCCGCTGCGCACCACAAACACAGGAGCTCCATTCACTTCATTATCTGCTTTGTGCCTCAGCCAGTCTTCATATCCCTGCAGAGTGTAAGTGTATGTTATTAGACAGAGAAAATGCATTAAACTTCTCAATATAACAATCCGTGTGAATGTGACATACAGTTTTGTGAAATAGTTGTGTTTGGTTTTGCGCCAAAAATGTCTTCTGTTACTGTGCCCCTAAAGATCTACTTCAGATTAATCTGGACAAAACACACTGTCCCAGAAGTCCTGCTCTTCATCTAGGGGATTTCTGGCCATCTTTAGATGCATACATTTTGAAATCAGCTGTAGCAAGAGCTACATTAGGTCACCATGGTAACATTTTAGGATTGGTTGAGACTTCCTTATGCATATTGTGTTCTGTTCTTGGGCTGCATTTGTTATGACAACGTGACCTGGCCATGTTGGCAGTTGATTTAAAATGTTCTCCACTTGTAAATTATTTTCTGGGCATTCAAATTGTGAAATTCTAATTGCATTAAAATTAATTTATTGATTTTGTTGTTCTAAAGGTTTTTAAACCCCCCTCCCAGACTCATAACCATCTTACAACCTTCTTTCTGAAGGCCTCAGAGAGCTTTGGATCTCACCTTAGTGATACCACTCACTTTAACAATCAAGAGCAAATGAATGTCTGAGATTTAAAGCAAAATTCATCTAATGATGAGTTAATCATTTGTACCTTATTTGTACCTAATTTTAGGCATTTTAATTAGTAAAACTTGTGGAGGTGTCTTAACTTTCTTCCTTACAAGAAAGCTGCATTTCTATTCATTGCATTTTTCTTTTTTCCCCAGTGTTTCCAGTTTTCCATGTGTTATGTCCAGTTATATCACATCCATCCCTTAACAAGTAAACATATTTACCAAAAAACAGGTTTTCATGGGGAATCCTAATTGTTTCACTTTCTCTTCAATTTCAAGCTGGTTTCTCAAACAGGGAACAGTCATAGACTATATTTTCCTTTCAAAGGAAACAGCCTTTTAAAATGTTGTGTAGTCCAGAACATGGACTATTACCTGTCTGGAAAACCAGCCCTAACCGTGACAATTTAATAATAATTGAATCATAAATTACCTGTTTGATGGCAGTTACTGTAATGACAAAAAAGAGAGGAAGTCCACTTGTCACTGGGGAAGTGGGTGTGTCTATCATTAACTGCAGGAATAAAAACAGGTAATGTCAAATCTGTTGTATTTCAAGCTCCACTGCTTTTTTTTTTTAACACACAACGTTACATTAACTGACAGATAACACCATAAAGTAGAACAAAAACTGCAGTCTTGACAAATGTAATAGTTGGAAATCCACTCACTAAAGAACACACTATCCACATCAAACCAAAACCATGTTTATTAGTTTCACAGGTGCATAACTTTGGGCTAAAAGTAGTAATTCATAGTAATTCTGGTATTAAATAACATGGATTTTAAAAAAAATTCAACATTCTCATATTATTCAATAGACCAAACAGTATAGCCCTTCTCACACCAATATGTAAGCAGACAGACCATATTCAAGTCTATTTCAAGTTGCAGTCCATCTGCTGAACAACAATGCTGTGTGCCGGATATCAACAGCTGATAAAGAGCAGCCTCCTCAAGGGCTTTCCCATGATTAATTAAACGTTCAAATTAAAAGTCCCCTCAGACAGAACAGGGCAACAAAAGTTTTACAGATCAAAACTAAAAAAGAAAACATTAATTCACTTCCACTACAGTTCAACTGGGGGCGGACAAGTTATTTTACTGATAAGGGACTTTAAACAAGCAGACCACTTAGACCACAGACAATCGTGACATATGACATAATAATTAAGCTATTTAAAGTAATTATAAACTATTAAGCACTTTTGAAAACATCTCCCTCCCTCCCTCTAACATTCAAAGAAAAGCAGAGCTCCTTACCTGGACGAGGAAGATGATGAGAAAATAAAAGTTGGCTATTCTTCTGAACTGTTCAAACAGATTTTTAGGGATGAAGTTCCATATAGTATACTGGGGAGGGAAAAACAAGTGAGTAGGCCTGTGTGTTGGCAAGAATCAAATCACAATATAGAGGGTATAAATCAATATACTGCAATATACTGCAATATTGCATGCAGGGTGATAGACTGTGATAAATTAAATGAAAGAAAACAAGATTTTTAATGCAGTCAGAAAAGTAGGATTGGAAGACAGTACAGTACACATAGTAGCTGAGGCTTAAACCAGAGGAGAAGAGCATACACATTTCCATCACGCTGATCGAGGAGGGTTTAAAACATTTTATTACCATCCACAGATATATGTACAAATGTTTGTAATAGGGATGGGGAAGAAATTTTATCCAGATATATTTTAACTGAATGGTGATATGCAACATGAAAAACACAATGTGAAAAAATTAAGACGTTCTTCTGTACTATACTTAAACATATTGCAATTTGATCATTTCTTCTTAATACAAGTATTATGCCCCCTCCACAGTGTGCACAAAGAGGGAACACAGTAGATGAGGAGCAGAGTGAGGGGGCAGGAATTCCACAAGATTGAAACAGAACATTAATGAAAAACTTTAAAACTCAATACAAACAATATTGGCCCATCCCACATCCTGCTCTGTTATATACAGATATAGATGTAAATACCGCCCAGGCCTAACTATTAAAGAATCCATTCAACTACTTTCAGTTCCACTCATTGCTGACACAAATGTCCAAATACAGACAGACAGCTTGTCTAGTCCCTGTCGAAAAGTACAGCCAATAGAAAAGGCAGACTAACATGAAACTTTTGGCACCATGACTAATGACAGGCATGGTTTAGAAAGGGAAATGTCCCCCAGCATAGAGCTGTGGAACAGTGAGAGTATTTTAGAAGAACAATTGTAGGTGAATGAAATCAAATCCTTCCAGCAATGCTTCACAATCCAGCAGAAAGCCTTCCTACAGTAGTTTTTCAACCACAGTCTACATAGTGTATACAGAACAAATATCTAGAACCTGCATTGGAACTGGACTGCCTTATTTATACTACCTTTGAGAATTCTCGTCATCTAGGCTTACCTTGGAGGAAATGATTCGGTTGTCCGCAAACCTCTGGGGGATGTAATGCCCATGCTGAGGAAAGCGGTTTGCGATGTAAACAGTTCTGGTGTCACTTTGATGAGGAGGGTCAAAACCCTGCAAGAAAAACAGAAATGGGTCAGTGTCCTGGTATCGAGTGTAAATGGTCAGTGCAAGCATTTGTTAAAGGGTTTAATCAATAATGCTAATGTTGCCAATAGTGATATTTTAGTGTTACTGTTATTACCGTTATGGTGAGCAGACATTTTTGAGCAGATTGTAGATATTGTCTGCACATGGAACACAGACCATGTTTAATTACAACCAGTAAAATTAGTCCAGTTCAACTAGATCTAGCATACTAGGCTTAGAATCAAGTAAACTGTAGTAAGTGTCTCACAGCAGTTTTTAACAAATGGGATTATTGTATCATAAATATTGGAATATGGTGTATGGGGACTATTGTGATAGAATGTCTTTGCCATAGTCCAGCTCTATGGAGCGTATGGCTTATTGTGGTCTTATGGACAGATACTTCAGTCCTTCAGTCGCTTGGGAACTCTGCAGCTCCTTCAGGGTTTCTTTTGGTCTCTGTGCTGCCTCTGTGATTAATGCCCTCCTTGCCCAGTCTCAACATTTTGGTGTGTAGCCCTCTCTTGGCAGGTTTGTTGTGGTACCATATTCTTTTCATTTGATAATAATGGATTTGATTATGCAGGATCATCAAAGATTTGGATATCTTTTAAAACCCAAACCTGACTTATTTGTAAGGGTTATCTTCATGGTGTTGATTGGTTAGTGGTGCCTCTTGGCTGGTTAGTGGTGATCGATTAATGGTATTGCAGCCTCTGGGGCCTTCCAGAAAAGGTGTATATACTGACAAATCATGTGACAAATTGCCCACAGGTGGACATCATTTCACTTTCAGATATATATATATAAATATATAAATCTTTTATTTCTTTTCTCATTTGACTTCAAATTAAAATTATTTTTGCAGATGAATCACATACAGTTTGGAAAAAACTAACATTTAAATACAAGTTGTAATGTAACAAAAATAAATAGGTAAAATGCCAGGGAGGTTGAATACTTTCACAAGCTAAGACTGTAGCTAACAACTCACTAAATGCTGAAGTTAATTCAATAATTTAACAGTGTCTCAAGGCATTTTTGAAACCCCTACTTGAAAACATAGCAAATCCCATTGAAATATAAGATTCTTTAATTCACACGAGTTTCTACACAGGACAAATATATAAATCAGGGATTTCTGTGCTCCGAGGTTTGTTTGTTGCAGTTCTGTGTCAGAATGCATGAATCATACACTCTGTTTCATAGTTGAGGTCAAGTTAGTTTCTCCATCAACCAAAGCTAGGCTAATTCAGCAGGACAGGAGCTCTGCTTCTGATAACACTTTTCCTCCTGAAGAGTTATTTCTGTTTTATTTAAATGAATTCTAATACACATTGTAGCCAATCTATACCATTAACTAAATACACAAGTCTAAACAGCATTAGAATAATGTCATAAACCGTCAATGGTCATAATGTGCTGTTGGTGAGAGCAGCACAGTTCAGGTGGCACATTCAGAGCAGCACATCTTCTCTATGAACTTGACACTGTATGGATTAATTCAGTCACACCAGCAATTCTCCTGACTTATTTTAATTAAGAACTCAGACAAGCTGGATGAGAACAGCTGGACAAGAACTGGTAATTCTGGCCTACCTCCAGAATAGCACTGGAAACAGCTGGGTGAACACACCACTTCATCAAATCATTTTTTGCAATCATTTTGACTATCTTAATACAAATGAATATTTGTCCATTTGAATAAAATATTACAACTCATGCTGTTGCTTTACAGCACATTTTAAGATACAATTTCTGTTTATTTTCAGAACATAATGTCTTGAAAATAGAACATAAAAAGGTTGACATTTAATTCATGTGTACAGTTTTATTAATATTGTAATTAAATCATATAGTCAGTGAATAATCAGAAAGTGTTAAAAATGTCAAACTTGTGTCCTCTTTACTTATTTTCGTTTAGAGATTCTTTTACACCTGAAAGTCTGGAACAATTTCTGAACCAAGGTTCATGTTTTTGTTGTATTCTTTTAGTCTGGTTCGTTATGGTTTCACTCTGCAGTTCAGCGATGCACTAAAAACTTTTACTACACCCTGTTGTCATCACCTATGTAAGCTACATCTCCCTATACTAGACACTGATGGTTTTGTGGTTTTGTTGATGGCATGCATCCATTGAGTTTTACCATTGAGTTTTACCTTTCCGGAATTCTGCCTCCCAATCAAAATTGGATGCCCTTCAAATGCTCACATGTCCCATGGAAGAGTGATTGTAGTGGATAGTTTATTAACAAGTGTTAATATATTTACAGTAGATACAGGAATTGTAGCCAGATTTTGTCATAGGTCTTCTATCTTCTATTGTGGTGTCAGCCTACTTCAACTTAAAAGTAATTATTATGGTAAATGTATCCAGTAAAAGAACCGGACCATGGTTCAGTTGATCCAGAATCAGAAAACCTTTGGTACAGACAATGGTCCGTGACACTATTCACACCTGCTATTCTGAAAGTCCAGACCCAACAAGGTAGGTATAAAAGCAACACACACCTCAAAATTTAGTCAAGCTCTAAACCTAACTGTTGTCCATCAGCATAAACCTGAAAGTGCAAAATGTAGTGATGCATGTTTTGTAAATGCTTAAGTATCCCTAACTGGCACTGGTAACAAAATCTGATTCGTGAAACCCTTCAAGATGGGTCTTCTCCAGAAGAAAAGGTCTTCTCCAAAAAGATCTAAAGATCAACATTGAATCTTCTCAGTTCCTGTCTGAAGAAGACATTATTAATTCAGACAAAGAGCAGACAAACAATTAATTACAGGCATCTCACCCACACCGCCACACACCTAAATCACTTACTATTGAATTCCACTACTGCTTTCCCCCATGTTTTTATTTACGCTCCCTCAGGGCAGGGCACAGGATGTCAGTCATGACGTTGAGTTGGAGGAAACCAAATTCACAGAACAGATTATTTTCCAAACAAATGCACATTTTACCATTGGCTCCTACAGTACACTTCCACTTCCCTGGGGACATGACCTCATGCTGCACCTGAGACGTTACATAAACGCACTCCATGCAGCAGCTTGGCTAACTGCAGAGTAACAAGATTAAAATGCAATTAGGACTGTCCTGTAATGACTGAGCATCCTTCAGCATAATGAATTCTACAGAGGATTCTACTAGAGGCTTAATCAATAGTAACAAGACCAAGACTCATTTCCACAGAATCTCAGGATGTTCCGACTTTGCTTTCATCTGAGCAACTGTACAAGCTGTGATGCTGGAATTCTGTAAAAAAAAAATCATATAATTTCGGAAACACACCTAAAATTTCCATAAACCAAGCTTACTAATTAAAACCTTCCAACAACTAAAGCTATGATACCACGTAACACAACGGTATGGATTAGTTCAGAAAATATGGTGTTTTTGATTCTTGTTGTCAGAAACAATCTTTGCCACAATTGTTCTTCAGTAACATTGAAGCAGTACATCAAGACCACAATCTGCTAGTTACTGGAAAATGAGGTGCTACAGAAACCAGGCCTCATGACCACAGCTTTTCCTGGACATGAACTTAAAAGTGGGGCAAGAAAATTTGGTAAAATTTAACCCTTGATAAGTACATTTACCCTCTCTTCAGTTAGGTAAACGCAGATTACTGGGATGGATATCCGAAATGTCTGGTAAGACTTAAAAAATAGACAGATCAAAACTATGAGCTCTGTTCCTATTGTCTGGTTCACAATGAGACAGTGTTTAGGCTCACACAGAAGACACATAACATACCATGTCATAGATTTTGTTTTTACTGTAAATAGAACTTTTGTAGTTACTTTTGTAAGGTACTTTTTGATATAGTATGATATGCTAAGCTATGTTATGTGGCTTCTGTGCGAGTCTAAACAGTGTCTCACTGTGAACCATCCAATAAGAACAGAGCTCAAACTATTAATTTTCCACCATAAAAGGAAAATGGGTTTGATTTAAGGCAATTCTACGAAAAACAGTCCCTCATGAGCAATTTTTTTTCTGTCACTGATTTGTTTTTTGTTGTATATAGTAATCATGGACAGTTATATTCTGATAAAACTTTGCTGCAGAGCTGATGTCATGTGACCTGGCGGCCATTTTGCAATAGCATTGACATGATGGAGAATATTCATGTTTTACTGTGTTCGTAGTTCTTTTTATCAATATCATTTTTGTTATCGTAAGTTTGTCAGTTAATATGGACCATTTAAAGTCAGTTACATTTTCCAAGTTTACAATAAGGCCAAAGAATTTACAGAAAATCTAACCAGGGTTTTATTGTTAAATTGTTTATTTTTATTTTTGTTTGTTCAGACAAGTTGTGTCAGTTACAAATTTTGTTGCGTCAGTTACATTATGTTTTGTTTGTTAATAAAAAATCTAAGCAGAAATAACTGGTTCTTTATCTGTAGGACACTTCAATATTACCCAAGTAAAAATTTGTTTCCCTTTAAGACTATGACCGCACACATTCAGAGAAATTTGCCATGTTTTATAGTCGCATCTAAAATTGATTGCATTTTTCGTTGCATCAGTTACAGCATTCATTTGAGGCCCAATAACCAAGAAGTTAAAATAAGACATGTATATTTTATAATATAGCTTAATACTCAGCCAAAGTAATCTGGATGAAAGGAGAACTGGAATTCATCCCCAAGTCTTTTAGAGAAATAGTGTCTTTAACATGCTTATAACATCTCTGAATGTTGCGTCAGTTACCGTGGAATTGCCCTTTAGTCTTAGGACTTATTTAGATTTTTTGTATTCATCTGTATTTTGATTACTTTTTTTATAATAATTAGCTTAATTTAATGTACTTAAAAAAAGCATCCAATTTGTGCTATTTTAAAATGATTTATAATTAACGTATTTGTTGAACAATTTGAATAATTTCTTCACATTTGTGCTTGGAGACCAGGTGTAACATTTGTGAAATGATTGAACTTCCTTATATGTCAACAACCACGTCCACCTCTAGTGTATAGGAACAGTTGCTGTAAGTAAGTGCATACATGTGAAGCAACAGGAAGAGCACATGCAACATGTTACTTTGCTTCACCGTTTGCTGAGCCTGGCGTCTACCAACCTCTAAAACTGTGCCTTTATGTCTGGCTGGAAGAAAAATAATGGCTCTGTAATTCATACATCTGCTCTGAACTCCACTTAGGAAATTGCATCATCTCACTGAAAAGGTTGCAGTACAGCGGCAGCCCGAGGAGAAAAAAGCCACTAGTCCAGCCTTCACTTCAGAGAAAACACAAAACACATCCATCATCTGAAAAGAAAGGGCATGTTACACATTTGCCATGTGTAAGAGATGTGAGATTGTAAAGAACCTTCACTTGATTTTTCATGGAACTAAAATGTTTGTTCAATGCCATCACAGGTTTGGGTGATAATATGGATATTTGCTAAATTTATATATTGGCATATAAAAAAAAGAGAGATATGGGCTAAATATTGGCTGAAACATTATTGTTAATATCTTTTTTCTGGTCCCTCACTTTGCCCCAACTCTCAGCTCCTCCTCTATTCTGGCCCTCACCTACATTCTCAAGGACACACCATGGAGGGGTCATAAAACAGAGCTCTGGAATGAAGATCCATCCATCCATTTTCCATACCGCTTATTTCTGAATAGGGTCACGGGGGACAAGGCGCTAGTCCATCGTAGGGCTCACACACACACACACACACACACACACACACACACACACACACACACACACACACTCTTCTTTATACACACCAAGTTAATCAAGTAAATATCTTAATAATGACACACTCACACATTCACACACTAAGGGCCACTTTAGAGTCACCAATTTGTTCAAGCTGTTCAATCAAGTTGTTCTTCATTTCTTCTTTATACACACCAAGTTTACCGGAGTACCTGGAAGAAACCCACGCAAACATGGGGAAAACAAGCCAACTCCACACAGAAATTTGCCGCCCCACCCAGAGATCGAACCCAGGTCCTTCTTGCTGTGAGGCCACCGTGCCGCCTTCTGGCATGAAGATGACTTATTGAAAGTTGATCTTCATTTTTTCTTTATACACACCAAGTTAATCAAGTAAATGTCTTAATAATGACAAAGGATTTCATGGGGTGTCCCAATTTGTTCACATTGTATTTGTCATATCATATATCATACCATCTAGTCGATCACCATTCAGCTAAAATATATCAGGATGTGATTTCTGTCCATATCACTCACCCTTATGTCATCGCTATTAAACCATCTAAAACACCTGCATTTTAAGAGTGTAGAGTGGAACAAGAATTAGAGATGTCCAAATGTTTGTGGACACCCCTTTCAGTGAATGCATTCAGCTACTTAAAGTTGCACCCTTTGCTGACACAGATGTGCAAATCTACACACAGCACATCTAACCCCTGTACTGCCAATAAAAAGGAACAGATAAACATGAAATAGATTTCCAACAAAAACTGAATAAACTTTAACACACTTGATTTAAGAAAACACAATGAATGAACAGGCGTATCAATACTTATGCCCATACAGCGTACTTTGAATATTTTTCACTATACATTCATGGTGGTAGGGTACAAGAAGGTTGTTTGAGGCAGAAGAGGCACCAAATAACAACTGATGGTTCCAGATATTGCCAGCATCAACATTATATACTACCCTCAGTAAACTCATGGAGGTGGTAGGTTCAGTAAATAAATAGCCATATTTGTGTTGTAATCATTGTAATGGGTTGCATTCCCATCACCACTACGGTAAATCAAGCAGAGTTTGTCATTTTCTCCACAAGTAAGCATTTTAATTCTAAACAGGTTTCACAAACCATTTCTTAGCTTAGAAAAAACTACTTCCCTGCTCCACTCGAGTGACAGATGTGTGTGCTTCAGTGCTAATAACAGTTTCAGGCTTCTGAAAGGACTGGGGAAGTCTAATTGCATTGCAACTTGCTGCAATATCACTAAAAGCCACTGCAGGCCCATATCACTGGTGAGTCTAGAAGCTTCTCTAGAACTAGTCCTGGATTTCCTGGAGGCCAGCAGTGGTCTGTAAAATTGATTTCTGCTTTAATAAAAGCCTGAAAAATTAAAGTTTTAAAAGGGCACTGGAGTGAAACACATTAGAAAGATAATGAAATACAGGCCGCAATTAATCAATATAATAATGAGAAAAATAGGCTAATTAAATATCAAATTAACAGGAGAAGCCTCATTTTCTTCCAATACAGTTATGCCACTATGCCATGAAGCTAGGGGACAATAACACAAAGCACAGAAGTCTCTATATTATCTAAATGACCTCTGAAAACAAGACTTTTATTTATATGCTCGGGCACAGAAACGTAGCAGCTTCTGCAATGCCTGTATTGTATCGGCTTAATCTCCAGCAATCTGCCAGCTAAACAGCTTAGTCACTGAATAAATAAAGAGCACTAATGCAAGTGAATGAGTTCTGCATGCTCTTTAAAGCACTGAATTAAAGTCCAATCATGTCAAACACTGTTTAAAAGCATCCAAGGCATGGAAAGTGAAATATTATGAAATATAAGCTTGTGAATTATGAATATTATGAAATATGAGCTTAATTTCCACATATGTGGGGAAATTCCTAACTTGTGACTGAGACTGTCCACTCCTACACACACTGCTTAAACAGCTTAGTTTAATTACCTCAGACTTAGAAGAAGGACAGAAGTTGCATACGGGTTCCTGATGTGTGTTCAATACCAGAGTCTGCTAAGCTGCTAGGCTTTGGCCCTTAACCATCTTTGTTGAACCTGGCTTTACAAGCTGGGTTTGCAAAGGGATGCTGTTATTATTCTTATTATATTTATTTATTTATTTATTTTTTAGTAATAGTAGTAGTAGTAAGGCTAATATGTTTAGCAGAAAATTAGCAGAAAATGCCAAGATAGTGTTCCAAAAGAGAACTGCAAGTATGGTTTGGTTTCCATTTGGTGTTACAACAATGATTATATACATATGTTTTATATCCATGCATCTTCAAAAATAAGAATATTAGGAAGTTTGATTCTGATAAAACTAATTTTATATTAATTACATGTAAAAAATGTGAAATACTTCAAGCCTTTTGTTTTACTTTTGATCAGTATGGTTAATAGCTCTGAATCTTGTTTTTCAAATCATTAGAAGATTTCATGAGGAAACTGGTTCTTCAGTAAACTCAGCCTGACTGAACATTAGTTTTACTGTGTTGCCATGAGAGATATAAAATGAGGAACACATCTGGCAAATACCTGCTGTTTGGAAAATCCTCAATAGATTATACATCATTCTCACCTGTTTACCTGGACAGGTGCTGTGCTCAACCTCCTGAGAAGTATCTACAGCAGAACTGTCACCAGAAAACCTGTCTGGTCAGAATGCCTGTGCCTGGGGGCTGAACACATGTGAGTTTCTACAGTGAAGTGACAACAAATCTTTATTTTTAAACACTCTGAGGTCATCACAAAGAGTGCAGAGTTGGACATATCAGCTGAAGGAAGGCAGACCATAGGCCTGACAGTCTGTATATTTCCATAAATATGCTGCCAATTTACAAGAGCCAAAATCCTGGTAACTAAAAATCTCTGTCTCTCTCTCTGTCTGTCTGGCCATCTCTCTCTAACACACACACACACACACACACACACACACACACACACACACACACACCAATTAAACCTTATATTAACAGAACTGATGACATGCCTGGATTTGCAGTACAGTGAAAAATCAAGCATGCAGCAGGTCTAGTTAATCCAAGTAATCCTTCAGGTTAGTGATGAACCATCTGTAACAGCAAGATGGAAAATACAGATCTGGGACAAGATACTAAAAAACTCTCCAAGATTAAATGCAGACCTGATGCAATTTCACAGGCCAACAGGATTTTGTTACAGTCATGGGGCCTATGACTGTAAAGATGGCCTTTGTTAAGCTTTGAATGAGTGCATTAAAGATTTTAAATAAGTAACTGTGAAAAAAGTTAGTGTGTGTTAATAATTTAATTCAACAAGGTAATCTGTCATTCAATTGACAGTATGAACAGTAAAACAAAACCAATAAAGAACAAAGAATATAAAATATGAAATATAATGTTTTTTGAATAAAATTATATTAAAAAAATAACAGACACACAACTACATCAAAAACAAAATAAAACAAAAGATATAATGCATAGTTCTATTTGGTCAATATTAAGAGATACTTTTGAATTTTGAGCAAAATAACAGAATCGGATTTCTTATTTGAGCAGTGTATTCACTGTGATAAAATAAATACCGACAACAGAAAATCAAAATAAAATGTGTAGACAGATAGACAGGGTTCCATTTATTACACTCTTAATTAAAAAAAATTGTATGCTTCAATGGGTCTTTGCCTCCTTACCCAGTTCTAAACATTAGTGGAAAATATTGTATAGATTATTCTCTGTAACATCAACTTCAGTATTGAACAGAATCTTTTTTGTTTAGATTAGGGAAAGAGTACAATTACTTTTAGGTTATGGTAAAGGTTATGGTAAAGGTTGGGTCAAGTTTCAGTTAAGTTACATTATGGTAATTAGGGTTAGGATAAGGTTTAGGTTAGAGTTAAGTTTAGGGCTAGGTTAAGTCTAGATTGAGGTGTGGGTTCAGTTAATAAAAAATGACACTGCATTGTAATATTCTATGTTGAAATTTTTTCCATGTATGGACTGAGTCTGTGAAATGTGCATATACATGAGAGTCCAATTATATTTATGACAGATTGGCTATGAGGCTATTATCAGAAGTAGCTTTGTTTTCCTAAAATCCTAGCATCCAGGACATTCATTTTTATATTCATATTTAAGATGATGCTTTATCCTTATGAACATTGTATTCCAATTCTACTTTGCTGTAATTAAGCGAAAATGCCTTAACAGCTCGTTAATAACTGTTATATGGCTGTATACCTCCGGGCTGTTAAAAAGAAAGGCTCCAAAAGTAGCTTTAACACACGAAACATGAAAATGCAACTAAGTAGAACACCTTCTTTCCATGAAACTTCCCACTTAAATCACAGGCGAGTGCCTCTACTTGAGGTACAACTCATGAAAATATTCATGGGGTCTTACAGGCTAACAGCTTGGCTGCTTTCCATGGGCTGCAGGCAGGAGCCACTGAGGAACATGAATAATCACATTCGGAGCAAAACCTTCCATTCAGAGAAACTGAGCAAATGACTGCATTACATTACTACACATGTTCACTGCTTCTGCTTCTAACCTTGTTTTACTGCACTTAAAGAAATACTCCAGGGTGTTCCAGCTTTGTCTTTATCTGTCTGTACCTTACAGATGATCACCACAGAAAACATGCCAACATTTTCTCCAAAACAGAAAAAAGAACATGTTAACTTGAAATACAGGCTCTAAAGACACACATCCTGTGAGGAAAGTTAGAACACTACTACATTTATTACTAGTACACATATGAATAGCTGTTAGATTATTTTAAAATCAGACATTTCATTTTGTTAAGTGAGAACGATCACCATGACCAGATCCAAACAGCTCTCTGAGGCTTACAAAAAGCAAGTTGTAGATGAAGAGCAGTCTGGGAAGAACAATCAGAAATCAGCCATTCCACTGTGTAAAAATAATTGAAACATCTGCCGACATGGCCAGGTCAGACCGACATACCAAACTCAACCTGACCAAAACTCAGACAACAGGATATGCAAAGAACCAACAAAACTATTCCCACAGTTAACACCAGACTACAGCATTTGCCATCAGAAAGAGACCAAACAAGCTTCAAGATCCTTTAAGTCCTGCAAGTTATGATATGGGATCCTTATGGATCACGTCAATGACCATGTCTCCAGTTCACTAATTGTATTTTCCTGGACCACTTTTGGTGGGTACTGACAAGTGCATAAAAGAAAAACCCAAGACCTGTCTGATGTTTTTGGGATGTCCTGACCTAGTCATCTAGCCATCAAACTCTCTGTTCACTTGTTGCCTAATTTTATTATATGAATACATTAAACACTTGACAGATGTTTTTCATTGTAGTCAGTGGTACTAATGTTATGGCTGATCTGTGTACATTTACAGCACATTGTCTACCCAGATGAAACAGATAGAAATAGTGTTTAATGATCAAACCTTAAAGGAGCAAATCTTAGACAACCAGGCCACTTAGGAGAGTCAATCAAACCCTTTTTAACCTTTGACCACTGTGGCCTAATGTAAGAGAAATGGGCTTAGGGCCAGAAGGCTTCCAGCTCATCTAGATACAACTGGAATAACGTATGACGTCACATGAATATGCCTAAAACTGTATAGCGATATATGGTTACCCACTCCCCACCCATCCTGCCACAACAAAGCCTGCATGCCAGCAGATGACACCCTGCAACAGGCAGCTGGCATCATCACCCAAACAAATGGAGAGCAGATCATATCAGGTCATATATGAGCATGAAATGCCTCTGCAGAACGAGGGGAGAGGAAAACTAACTGAAATGAGCCAAGCACTGATTCAGCAACGTGGGTGAACAAATGAGATGATGAGCAAATAACCCTACCATTGACCTTAAAGAGTCTATTGTCCCAGAGCTGTCCTGCAACACAGTGACTTGGTTTTAATGGGATGTGATAAGGGACAGAAGACCAACAGTCTTTTGCTGGGAAAATGGAGTAATAACAGCTAGGAATCTTGTTCCATGGAAAAACCCAAATTATTCCAAACAGGACAGCTGCTACACATCTTGCATAATTTTCCTCTTGCATAGATTTGTTTCCTGAGGTCCATTTATCATGTGTGTCTAGCTTTTTTTTTTTTTACTCATATGCCAGGCCCTTTATACCAGGGTTCCTCATCATCCTTACACAGAAAAAAGTCACAACAGTGGCTTCCAGTAAGTCAGGGAGGATTCACAACTACAGTGTTCTCTTAACTGGCACATGGAGCTCGCACGTGGCAAATCGGTCATCGCTGTGAATCTACCACGCACACACACTGATGCTAGATGCATGACACATTAATAATGCTCACATAGGCATGCAGGCAGCGCAGTAAGTCAGAAATGAATAGAACACCTGAAGCAGTTTAGAACACAGAAAACCGTAAGCTCTGCGGTACGTCTTCCTGGAAAAATAGATGCAGCAATAGATGCACCTGATGTAGTTGGTATGGGTGCATTACTCGTGTGAGAATGTAGAGGAAGGCATGAATTATAATAAATGATCATTTTGACAATCCAGGTGTTTTAAATTTGCATTAATATCTGTCATATGTCTAGGCTCTACAGAGTTGTAATTCTCCAAATGACAAACAAAATAACAAAATATTCCCTAAAACCCAACATTTAAAAACACTGCAGGACACTGAAGTACCACTTCAGGAAGTAGTGGGTACCACTTTAGCACTCCACAGCAAGTTGACAATAGAGCTTACCCATCATGTCAACTGGTGCTCAGCACAACCAATGCAACACAATGTAAACACTACACAAACCCTGATACATGGCCAAGTTTATGTTTACTTCTCTGCAGTTCACATGCAGTATATTTTTATTTCTTTCCTCTTCCACAAGCAGCTAGGGCTGGACGGTATGGACAAAAATACTGATATTTTAGCTAAATTGAGATATATATATATATATATTCGATACAGTATACAAAGTGAAAATTACAAAATACACCCCATAAAATAACTATAACTATATTTAAACATACTGAAATGTGATCATTTGTTCATTATACTAGAGCTCAATCTTATGTCCCACCATGTGAGTAACACAACATGAGTGGGTTGGGGGTGGGGGGAGGGTGGGTAGCCAAGAGCAGGGAGCAGAGAAGAGCAAGGGAGAAGAAAAAGGGTTTTCCACAAGACTGAAACAGAACATTACTTAAGAAATTTAAAACTGGATATAAACGATATCACCCCCATCCATATTCCGCTCTGCTTATATCCTGACATAGATATATCAATCAATATATCAATATCAATATATCACTCAGCCCTACAAGCAGCCAGTGGTCCATCAGCCCATACTCTACTTCTACTTGCAGCCTTGTCATAGGTCATACATTCCCCCTAATTTTGGTTCGATTGCAAATGTCAGTAAAGCAAAGCAAACAAGGAGGAAAAGGTAATAATGAATCATTTCTTTCTAGGACCAGACAAAGGCTGTAAGGCAGACAGTAAGTATAAGCACACCCTTAGTCATCTTCAGATAACTTCATTTCCACTAACATAAGAGATCAACCTCACTTTATGTAATCTCACACATTTTTTGGAGTTGGAGGTACACTCTCATTTTTTATCATTATTATTATTCCTATAGTGTTTCAAGGTGAGATTAGATGAGTGCTAGCTAGCTAGCAAGCTTGTACTATGCAAAAAATATGGTTGCCACCCAAGACACTGCAGAACAGTTCTGAATTCTGACATGCAGGAAATAAGTTGTAACTTGCTATGTGAAAAGCCCTTAAAGTAGCAGCGCCACAGCTATTCCAGTACTGTCATGGCAATGAACACTGCTGTCAGTTTTTCACTGCAATGGAGGGAATAATGATATTCACAAGAGTGAAAAGTGGAGTGAAAAAATTTGACTGAAACAGGCTTGACATATACATACTCTTTTAGAGATGTCACATGAACTGATTCTTGACACCAAAATTGACTACAGTTCTTGTTTCCTGTGGTTCACATAGCTCCCAGACCATAAGAGGGTAACACAATAAGCCTAGCCTACACATGTACATGCAAATAGAAGAAGCACAACAACTGTACAAGTAATTGCACTAGCTGCACCATATTGAGAAAAGTAATCCAAAGGTCATTTCACAGAAATATTTTGTGTTTGAGTATGACAAGGATCATATTAACGACAGCGCAAAGCAGTGCTTTTAACGAAAGGGGGAAAAACAATCCAATCCATTAAAATTGTATTTTGTCCCACCCTTGGTGTGGAAAAGGATCATAGATTTTTATTGGTATTGTTACTGACTACTAAATTTCTGGCATCATGACATCCCACAAACATTTAGACATATAGTATTTATAGTCCTATGCAAATATTTAAAGTTACTAAGCATTTATCTCAGCTATTTATTTTTCCTAATTAAAAAAGTAAAATAGTTGGGATTTTAGGAGCTACTTTGAAGAACAAAGCTGCTGAACATCCCCAGGTAGCACAAGGTTCAATTCTATTCAATTCCAGGTCGTAGTGCTGGACTGCCATGAGGAGAGCTTAGGAGATGTTTCAATAAACACAGTCTTGTAAAACCACTACTTTTTGTACAAATAGTGTTTATATTTATTCTTATTGATTACTGAGTAAACACAGTTACTGCTTAGATAAAAGCCTCATTATATTTATTTATAATTAATATTCACATAAAGCACCTTTTAGAGCTTTTCTTATAGGTTTGTATGAATCTTAACCATTCACTTTTCTACAGCAATCATCATTATAGCCACCTGATGAGTCACTATATGTAAATGACAAGTAGAGTAAGAGTAAAGTAAGAGAATAAGTAAACAATGGTCAGTAGCAGGTCAAGTCATTTGCAATCACAGCCTCCGCTTACTTGCCCCACCTCACAGCAGCAAACTGACAAAACTATCAGTTACAATGTAGAGTGAGATCTCCAGCCTTCTCAAATAAGACAGCAGCAGATTAAACAAACATCAATAACAATAATAATAATAATAATAATAATAATAATAATAATAATTTATGTCTGATACAGTTATGATCAGTGTTTCTCTTATACTGTTACAAAACTGTGCTTTTAGTCCTTTAAGTAGTCTGGTAGCGCCAGTACGCAAATGCAAACTATTAAAGACACTGATCATTTCTGAGTGGATTTGAAGTAAACTAGCTCACTTAAAAACACAAGCCCTCAGTTCAGCTGCCTACTGTGATTATTCTACTGTCAGACCATGATAGTCAAGACTTAGACCAGATTAAGAGATCAAGTAAAATGGGTTCACTCTTACAGTGAATGGTAGTGTAGGGTATGGATGCAAATGATGCCGAATTGTCTGTCTTAATGTAAAAATATAAGCCCCAGAGCCATCAAAGAAGAAAAATCACATTTACAGATTTAGAGATTTCCTCAACTGAATAAATTGTTCCTTCGGTTTTAAAGGGAATTGACTGTTACAGTTAGGGAACAAGTAATTAAAGTCAGAAAACTGTTCATGTCTTTAAGAGCTGACTGCGTGAACAATAAAGTCAGTCACAGCATTCTGAGTTAAACCTGCAGAAAAAGGACTGTTTATTTATGGCTCAAAGGTAAATATTGACACATAGAGAGACTAACGTTTCATGGTGTGTGTGAGACTGTATCTGTTTTACTGACTACAGCTAAAGAGTGAACTTCATATATTTAGCTGGGGAACCAACAACCTAACTTACTTACTAAACTCACAGCTAACGTTTCCTCAATGTTAATCCTAACCAACTTTACAGTTCATATGACAGTCAGCTCAAAGGAAAAGCTTTGCACTGTGATTTTAACAGCTCTATCCATGTGTGTGTGAGCCAGCTGACCATCTTTAACTGAGCTGCAGAAATAGCAGCATTACTTTTATTATTGTCATAACAAAACAATTATTCATATTAATATATTATTTATCATTATTATTATTATTGATGATGTTCTTGTTGTTGATAAAACGCTGCTGGTTGTCAGTGACCCGTTAGTGAGCGTTAGGAGCCGATAGTAAACGTCTAAAGTTAATCTCCGTATTATTATATTTTCATTATTTATTGTTGTTATGTTATGTTAACGTTAATGCGCGTTAGTAAAGGTCTGTATAAGTTCAGCTGTGTGTGAAACTAACCAGCTATTGTCGATTTTTAATTATTATTATTAATAATAATAATTATTATTATTAATACTTACTATTATTATTATGTTTATTGTTGTTATAACGCTGCTGAGCGTCAGTTGAGCGTCAGTGAGCTGTGTGTGAAACTCACCAGCTGTTGCCGGATATTGTTATTATTAATAATTATTATTATTTATGGCTGTTATTGTTGTTATAACGCTGCTGAGCGTCAGCTGGGCGTCAGTTGAGCGTCAGTGAGCTGTGTGTGAAACTCACCAGCTGTTGCCGGATCCACCGGATCATCCTGACGCTGTTAGCAGTCCGCTAGTGCTAACTGGCTAAAGCTAAGTTAGCCAGCTCGCCTCTCCGCCGAAACGCGAGAGGAACATGAACGTCTCTGCTCACATCCCTTCATCAGGCGCGGCTCACGCAGCGCCCCGCGGCTCGGACTCCGACGAACAAGGCCCGCTGTGTGCGCGGCGCTTCCTTCATCAACACTGAGTGATGTTCAAACGACAAACGGCCAACTAAAGCCACGTCCCGAATACCTCCCTCTGCAGGCGTAGTGCACTTCGCGGGAACGGAAGAGTCATTCCACTACCTGTGCCCTTCACTATGTAGGGTTTAATGGGTCGTTTGAGACGCGTCCTATGATTTCAGCAACAGTGAGGAAGTGATGAAAACAAGGTCTCATTCGTTTAAAGAGCGAGAAAACTTCTACACACCCTCACTGAAGGGCTTCAACTACATCATCATCATCATCATTTATTATTATTATTATTATTATTATTATTATTATTATTATTATTATTATTATTATTATTATTATTAAAATATATTATATGTATTTTATTCTTTCCCACCTGTGGTCCTTCTTTAAGTTGTTTATGCCCAATGCACTGTTATATATATATATATATATATATATATATATATATATATATATATATATATATATATATAAATGAGCTTATGTTATGATAGGTTGGGCCCAGGCTGAAACTGTAAGTTCAGCAAGAAACGTTCACACTTTTTCCTTTTATTAAAAAGTCTGCTTTTTCCATAGAAAATGCCTATAGGGAGTTTTAACTTTTGGAAACGATCATTCAGGGGCCAGAGTAGCTTTAACACATAGGTTTGATGCCATGCTCCTTGTCATCAGCAGCCAGAGTCCAAGTGAATCAGAGGCCGTTGAATCAGAGCTGGGAAGACGTTTTTCTCTGAGCGCATTACGTTTAAGCAGATGGCTGGTTTTACATGTGAGAGGAAGCATGTACCACCACCCCTGCCTCTAGTCAGAAGCATCATATGTGATGGGTGAGATTCCTAATGGGGTTGGGTAGGTAAGTAGAACTTCCAAACATTTATGAATGGGATTATGACGCTTATGCCCAGTGAAGCGTAAGCTTATTATCCTCTACTCTTTAGTTGGTCATTCACACACATTTAAACAGTCTTTCTATTTCTTTAAGATCCAAATAAATAATTGATGACAGAATGATTTATGTTTTACTTTGCCCAGACTGCAGATGGCTCAGCGCCTGCATTTTAAGAGCTTAGACTGCTGTTGTACTTTGTCATAGAGAAATGACCACAATGCTTTAACATGTTAAATGTTAAAAAGTGGCATTTGTAGCGTTTAAATAAACAAGCAAAAATAAAATATCATAAAATTAAATCTCTTTAATTATAGTTAAACAATTAGTGTGTCCAAAAATATCCAGACAATATCATCAACCATTGCTGATGAGGTCACCAATAGTAGTTAAAACAGTGTTATGCACAGGAAACGGTACCAGACAGTCATTGGGGTAGAACAATCCATGGTCTGTCTTCAGGTGCTTTACTTAGGAACATATTGTAACTATTGTTTTCAGATTCTGACTTGAATACCATTTAGTTTCTATTGTAAAGTGTCAGTTTGAAGGAACTTTTACTGGCAACTTGATGAACTAAAATGTACAGTGTCAAATTCACTAATAATGTAGAGGAGTGTAAAGCCCCCTATTCGGTGCTGTTGTCTGCCCCCAATTACATTTCCATCAGCTGATGACAATGAGGTCATCGTTGCAGCAGTAGTCTACATTCCCAAGATGCATTATGACTGCAGTCCTCCAGAGTTTCACTGCATCCAGAGTAAAGATCACTGCTGGAAGGGTTGTGAGACAGCTGTCTCTCTGTTTGTCTACTTTTGTTTCTGTTTGTTTCGTTCTTTCTATTTCTCTTCTTCTGTCTCATTTTTCTTCTCTGCTTTTTTCTTCTCCTTTACTTCTGTTTCTTTCCATTGATCTTACTGTGTGTCTTTCTGTCTATTTATCAAATTCTGCCTTTAATCTTTTGTTTTTCTTTCTTTTAATAATGTTATATAAAGATGGTTGAAAGGAAGAAACAGATGAGAGCTGCTTGTTCTGTTGGTTCATAGGGAATCAGTTTTATTGCTTTGCTCAGAGCAGTAATGAATTGTTTTGGCATCTCAGCAAGAACTCATATGTCATACAGCCTACTTCTATTATTTCTATCATTTAATGTTGTGTGTGTGTGTGTGTGTGTGTGTGGAGGGGGGGGGGTGATTTACTCCTCTCAGTATACACTACTCTCAGACGTTCAAGCTGCTGAGTGTCCTTCACTCGTTTAGTAGGACAACAGCGCCCCCTTTCGGATACTGAGAACATTTTTAACCAGACAGCCTTTAAGTAGGGCTTTAAGGGCTCATGATTCTAAAACCATTACTTTTTTTAAAGAAAAAGAGCCAAATGTCACTCTTCCTATATATAAGTCCTTTAATTCTGCAGAATCTTATGGGATAGGTTTTCTTAAAACACTTCCTGTGTCAGTCGTGTCAGGGCACTCCTCTCAGATTGCACTGGATGGCATCTATCAGTATGGCTATGAAAGGAATGTCAGGTTAACATCATGTTGTTCAAGTCCAATGGTCATGAAGAGCTCCACTCTGATGGCTCCAACAGGTTGAAAATGAGCACCAACAGGAATTTCACTCCACCTCCACGTCATTGAATAAACGACTTAGTATTATTGAACAGATGGACTGTGAACTCAACCTCATATAGCACTCAACTATATGAGTTGAGTATGTAGGCCATACTAAGGCCATACTAAGGAAATGTCATGAGCTCATCAATCTGATAACTGGGATAAGTGGAATCAACTAATCACATTTTGGTTCACAATGTGTCTAGAAAACACCAAACTATTCTAGAGGTTCTAGATAGTTTGTGAATGTGAGTGACATAGTGAGCAGGTTTCAGTCAGTTGATAGAAAAACAGCAACCAGATGCTTTACTGAAAGAGACAAACTGCAACAAACAAGGTCAAATACATGGTACTGTCTGTAGAGTCAGACTGCTTTCTTAATGTGTTGAATCTAAAAATGATGAGTGCATTGCTGTTAGAATCAGGAAAAGATACCTAGATCCATAGAATTTGATCAGTTTTAATATTTGTGGCCTGATCTGAAAACTTTGCTCGGAAAAAATAAAATATGGATGTATTACTAGTGACGCTCATATCATGTTACACAGGCTTACTCTAAAAATAAATGTAAATATAAAACCTAGGCTGATTTTGTGGGATTTTCCATACTTTTATTCACAGCACATTAGAAAAGCATTTATAGGAGACAGTCACACATGCCAAATATTGTTATTTTTCAGGAGAGCCTAGGCTACACAAATTTGTCTTTATTTGAGATGTAAACACCTTTTCAGATCTAGTAAACATACAATGTACATTAAACTAATGTCAGACAGCATAATATGACATGTACTGTTCTATATCGAAGAGAATGGAAAGAGATAATGCAGTTTTAAGATGGAGCTGATGTTTAATTTTGATATCTTCTTGATTCCTGATCAAATTGAGCCCTGCTTCTACAGGACTAGCACTTTGTAGCAGAAGCTGTGGTGTCCTGCAGAATGTGAATGTGTTTGAGCTGTCGTAGACATGGTGCTGGTGTAAACGTACAATTCAGGTAGTTCCACTTTCTGTTTGTTGCCATCTTTAATCCTATTTAATGGAAAATACTTGTAATTGCCCACTTAGGATGTTTAAAGCAGGTTCCTGTTGGTCTTGCTTGGCTGCACCTGGCAGACTCTATGTGCTTTGACTCTGTGTGTGTGTGTGTGTGTGTGTGTGTGTGTGTGTGTGGATAGAGCTTCACGAGTAATCCCCATCGCCACAGGCATTGACCCAAAGCAGCCTTTTAATACAGCCATGTATTTCTTATGGATGACCTAAATGGTATGTCAGGTGTGTGTCTATACATATATATATATATATATATATATATATATATATATATATATATATATATATATATATATATATATGTGTGTGTGTGTGTGTGTGTGTGTGTGTGTGTGTGTGTTCAAGTACTTTTGCTTATACATTTTTGGGACAAAGACATTCTTAGTCTGTTTTAACTTAGAAAACCATTTTTCTGAAAACAATCAAAAAGATCATACCATGTACAACTGAATTTTGTCAATGTCACAATTCAAAGTTTTAAAATTTACCACTCATTTCTTAGTCCATACAGTCTGAATATGGAAACTGTCACAAAAATAAATAGTCAATAAGTCATTTTCAATATATTGTTTTTGTTAAGTCACATAAAGTGCTCATTTGCATAAACTACTTATTCAGCCTAAAGCAGGGAGTCTTTCAGCTTGGACTGCTTTTTGAATGAGACACAATATAATAAAACCTAATCATAACAGAATGAATTTGCATGTCAGTTAAAAATGTAGTATTTTAAATGTTCAAGACATCCACTGAAAATTATGGTTTTTGTTCTTCTCCTGTTAAGTTTCTAATTTGGAAGATACTGTTTTATGTAACAGCAAAGGTTTTCATCAAGACACCAAGTGTTATGCATATGTCTGAATGTGTTAATATACACCTGAAATTATATATCCCATAATTGACAAGTTACATTAATTTACATATGTTTCTACACATGCTGAATATAAGGGAATTCCTAAATATCATCATCGCAAAAACATTGGCTTTCCTGTGACATGTATTTACCGGGAATACATCACAGATACCTCCCACTGTGGACATTGCAGTGGTTTGTAATGATTGTGATTGGTGACATCTAGCTAGAATTCTCCATGCGAGCAGACAAGTGATTTTGAAGTCACATTCACATTCTATTCAGGAGGCCCCACATGCATATCCTACAAGTCAGTTCAATGTTCTTCAGCTTCTATGGGACACGGCCAGGGGTGTCACTCCAAATCATGAAGTACAGCTGTCTGCCTAGGCAGCCCTCTTTCCATCTCTCTAGGGGCGTCCGCTGTGCATTTTCCTGGGCCCTGGGAATGCAGGTCCACCTTTTCCTGCCCTCCAACACCTCTGGATATGGAAAAAGTAATGGAACACAATACCGCAAGTAAAACAAAATTGCAAATGCTTTATTGTGTATTGAAGGTTTACAAGGAAACAGTGAAAATATGAAGCAAAACTTTGTTAATATTGTATTTTGTACAAAATATTGTCAAAACACCACTGCATTTTTTTGGGCACATATCCCAACTGTATGTGTTATCCACTCACGTAAGAGTCTCTAGGCAGCCTATTAGTTTCTGCACATTTTCAGATAATCACAGCTCTTAGCATTACAGAGCCACAGTCTTTCTGATGGTGGTGTGCCGCTTGTAAAAGTAGTTTTCTACTTATGTTTCTTTCTTTCCGTCCCCGTAGGCGAGTGGTAAGGAGAGATAATGTAATTATGGAGTTTAAAGCAAGAGCAGGCTGAGGCCCAAAAGGCCCTGCACTCTATTAGAGGAATTTAGCAGGGATTTGGCGATGGCTTTGGATGCGCTCCGTTTGCAGCAGGGCTTGTCGGAACTTGAGGAAAAGCCCCGGACTACAGCTATCACAACACGCTAATGGTGGTAAATGGGGAAAGGCTGATTGCAGGGTTTGCCAAGGAGTGTGTGACACATGCTCTCACAATGGGGAGGTGGACTCCTCAGATGTTGCTGATGGTTTGCAGACTGATAGTCTGGAAGAAAGTCATGCTTTTTAAACCATAGAGCCCGAGGCTGTGAAAATGTGGCTAATGGAATAAAACTATGGCCTTGTAGTTTACTGAAAGGCTGTAGTTTACAAAAAGGCCTGCATTAAAAGAGAGAAAACATGACTTCCTATAGTAATGACAAGGTGGACTGAATAACTGTGCAAAATGCAGATCCCTTCCTGCTAATGTGCACAGTACAAACCCTGGCCACTATAACAAAACCCCCTCCTTTCCACATCCACACATTGCTGACGTGCATTTAGAAACTGTAGCCCATCTGTTGATGCACAGTTTGTGGTAGCCATCCTCTAGATCTGCATGAGGTTCTGACCACAGAGCCTCTTTTGTCCAGGTATTTTTGGGTGGTGGACATAACCTAGCAGTGATACAGTGCCTGATACACTCATGCCCAGCACCAAACACATCACCACCTGAAGACTACAACGCGAGAGGTATTCGCGCAATCATGTTGTCACACCTGCAAAACCTGTGGTTACAAACTGACCAATGATGAATGGCAGAGAAAACATAATAGATGGGTTACACTACTTAGCTGCGTACCTGTTCCTCTTACTGGAGCTACATGGTAGGGGTTCCTAATAAATTGGCCAGTGAGTGGAAATAGAAGGTAGGAGTTCCTAATAAAGTGGGCAGTGAGTGGAAATAGAAGGTAGGAGTTCCTAATAAAGTGGGCAGTGAGTGGAAATAGAAGGTAGGTGTTCCTAATAAAGTGGCCAGTGAGTGGAATCACACGGCAGGTGTTCCTAATAAAGTAGCCATTGCATGGAAATAGGTATAAAATGAATGCATGTCTTTTTCAGGGAATGTAGTGCTGGACGGGCCCCTTCAAGCAGTGTCAGAGTTTGTTTGGATAGCGCTCAGTGACTAGCTTTTAATTATGAGGCTATTTGAGCCACCTGGTTGCTGTCTTGTCTCAGAGCTGCTCTCCTCTCAGGTGCATGTTCAGTATGTGGGTGTGTGGGCACCCAGGTGTTTCTGGTTCATGTTATCGCTGGTCCTGAGCTGAACCCTCACCTCTGACAGTTCGTCCAAATCAAGCCGCTTGAAGTCGTTTGCAGACTGTGCTTCACAGATAAACCTGAAACAGATTCGGCGCACTAAATCATGTGTGTCCAGCACATGCCTTTCATATGTCAGATAAGATATTTGCACTGCAGCTCAACATGAAACACGCTCAAGGCTTTTTGCCTCGCCATTGTGCCCTAGCAAGTCAATCCAGGCACTGATCTAACATATCTTAACAGGAGACCTTTACTTCTGTGGTGGTTGTTATGTGGAAATATTAGATGAATACTCGTCCCATTTACACAGTCACCCCCGCTCAAGAGGTGTAGCTTTATCAGCCGTCACAAGCTTGCTTCTTATTCAGGAGGCTAATGTAGAAAACAAGTAAAAGAAGCTTATATTTAACCAATTGTCATGATGCAAACTGTGGGCCTAATTCACCAATAGACCCATTTCAAGGTTTGTATAAAAAGTGCTTTACGACAGCAAAAGGGACATATTCTGTCCCTGACTTAGCTGCACCAGCTAACGTTTCCCAACGTTTTTCTGTCTTAGCATTAGCATTATTGAAATGAAATTTAAAAAAAAAAAATGAAAATGAAAGAACACCACTAAAAATAAACATGTACAAAGACCCACTGTTCTTGTATACAGGGGAATTAGTGCTCTGCAACCTATCCACACACCGTGATACACACACACACACCCTACTGAATTCACACACGTGTGCATTGAGCACGCCGCTCAGAGTGGTGGGCAGCCCATCCATAAATCTGGGAGACGCTAAAAGTGCTTTGCTCAAGAGCACTTCAGTCGTGTCCTGCCAGTTCAGGGAATCAAACTGACAACCTTCCAGTCACAAGGCTGGTTCTGTAAGCACCAGGCCATGGTTGCCCTAATAATTTACTAATAATAGCATACACACCTTCAGTGTATAACCTGGGCTTGTTTAGATGAACACAGCTTTGATGCAGTAACATCCATTAACACACACACACACACACACACACACACACACACACACACACACACACACACACACACACACACAGGCCATGTGACAATTAATAATGTCTGTTTGGTGATACTTTACACACATTTTAGTGGACAAATTATTATCACAACACCATAATATTTATAAACACAATGTATTTAAGAATAATAAAAAAAGTTCTTGCACATCAAAATCTCTACGCAATAATCTTTCCTGCTGTTCTGGTATGGCAGTCTGTTGTGGCACACCAGTTGTAAAATACTGATCTAGACTTCTCTTGTGTTAATACTGATAGAACTGCCATTGATGTAGCTGCAAGAGAGTTAAAATACTGGGATCCTGTATTTTTGGATCCCTGTGCAATCCTAACTGCACACACAACTACCCAGCTAATAAAAAACAGGTCTGGAAGATCCTACAAACCAAGACTGCAAACATACTCTGGACATAATTTTGTGGGTGGTGGATCACCCTGTCAGACATCTTCCAGGGCTGTTAGTACCTGCATCCGCCTAAATTTGAGTTGTTCTGCATAAGTGGCAGTGAAGAATGCTCAGAGTGTGTCGGAACACATCTGCTATCCCCAGACCCCCAACATCGTCAATTCACTCTGAGAGAGATATTAGCTACTTGGTGGAAAGTAACAATCAATCACATAGACACGCTTAACACCTTTGTCAGAGTGTGAGTAAGGCATACATAGACATATTTAATAATAATAATGTCCCAAATATATGAACACCTTTGATTAAATTTGAACTTAATTTTAACATTATTGGGAGATGGGGGCGATAAACACACTAAACACATGAAACTGAAAATTGTCCTATAAATTTACAAAATGGAATTGATAAAAATCCTATTTTCTTGTGTGGAAAAACCTCCCTATTACTGATGTTTCTAACCTGACTGGCAGAAAGATTTTCCCATTCCATCCAAAGTTCATTCAACTATGGATGTCAGAGTCTTTGTACAGATGGCCTTACATTTTCCTTAATTCCCCTCTGATACAATAAAGATTTCATAGTTTCTATGGTTTTCATGATTTCTATAATCTCCAAGCCCTGATTCAACAAAACAACCTCAAACCATGACACACTTCCAATCTCCCTGCTCCAGTTGGTATGAGGTTCTTGGGATCAAATGCTGTTTGGTTTGCACCAAAATGTCTTCTGCTACTGTGCCCAAATAATTCAACTCAGACATCTGTCCAAAGCACATTGTTGCAGAAATCCGGTCTTCTTTTCTAGTGTCTGTAGCAAACTTTCTTCTTGACATAATGTTTTTATTTCCTCCATGCACACCTCCCATGAAAATCGAACTTGTGCAGTCTCTTTCTGATGGCAGATGCATGAACTTTGATTGAAACTGTGGCAAGAGCTTCCAGCATTTAAGGCCTTACCTGGCCATATTGGCAGTTGTTTCAAATGTGTTTAAAATTCACCAGTTGTAATTTATTTTCTGGGCAGTGGAATGACTGATTTCTAATTGAGTCTAATTTAATTTGATACTTTTAAATTGCCTCAGACTCCATCTCAATCTACAACTTCTTCCTAAAGGCCTCAGAGAGCTTTTTGGATCTTGCCATGGTGATCCCACTCAAGAGCAAGAAAAACCAAATAAGACAGCCTCCAGAATCCTCTCTAACCATGTTCTAATAATCTGCAGCCGATGTGCTGCACCTCATTCTAATTTTAGACATTTTAAATAGTAATAAATATGAAGGTATCCTAACAAAAATATTTGTATTTTACTAAAAGACAATTCTTCAGTTTAATGTGTTATATAGTTTTATATAACCATCCCTCAGTATAGTTAAATAAATATTATACATATAAATATATAATTCAAATGTAAGAAAACACACACACACACACACACACACACACACACACACAAACACACACACACACACACTAAAAAGGCTGCTATCTGTCTCTTTCTGCTGGCTCAAGGCCAGCAGGGATAACAAGCCGGGACAATAAGAAAGCGGTAGAGCCGTGAAGACGCTGTTTTCACAGCAAGACCAACATGAAAGGCAGGCCGTAAATGGCTCATCCCCATTACGCGCTCCTAATAAAGTTGAATCAATAACAGCTTTGGTTTTGAGAAAGCGCTAATAATTGTGGAGTATTTAAACAGGGTTTAGGGTGGAGATGGTTAGGACTGTTGGTGCTGTACACCTGTAAAATGCACGGTTGCAGGTTTCAAATGGGATGCAGATGTATAGCTGTCAATCAGTGGCTAATCCAGAGGCTTTGGACAAACCTAACTGTTTCCAGCACTGAGTGTTGCATAAAAAAAGATATTTTGTGTGCATGTGCTGAAGTTTAGAACTTCATCATCATTCTACATTTAGAGAATCATTAATGGTCACTCTAATGAGAGACTGTAGCTCCACCTCAGTGTATATTAAACACATACATTTAGAGCGTTATTAATATTCACCCTAATGAGAGACTGTAGCTCTTAATTCAGTTAAAGTTAACATTAGGTCTAGAAAAAGGTTTAGGTTTAGGTTTTATGGTTAAATTTAAATTTAGAGTAGGTTAGGTTTGATTACAGTAAAGTTTTTATAATACTTTATTCTAATTATTTCAGTTCGGCATGTCTCTGTTGCGTCAGTAATGTGTGCAATATTTGAATGAACTATCATTTGCAACTGTAACTATTATTTGATATTTCAACAAACTCTCTTTAACCTGCTTCAGAATTATTGCAGAGAAACAGCATATCATGAACACTGCCCAGGAAATGTAAAGATGTTTGTCCACATAAGCTTTACAAGACAGATGGTCACACTTACTTAATCAGAGTCATCAGTCTGAACAGTAACCACAGACAAACTCCAGCAGGAACATTTCCAGCAGTTTGTAAAGATGTATAGCAAATGAGAACTCACTCTTACTCTGGGCAACAACCATCTCATTTACATTTCTCCACCCATTCAGCCTACCTCAGTTTTGCCCCACCCATTCACGCTGCAGTTCTCAGGAGCTTTTTGAGCTCAGTGCTTTTTGTACTAGGCAGCAAATCAGAACAGAGCTTTATCCTCATATTAAAAAAATCAAATTTTGAAAATGTGCAAATAAATAAATAACAAGAAAACAAAACAACAGATTCAAAATCAAAAGATTTTTAACTAGGACGATCAAAATATTTCTAAAGACAAAACAGTTATGGAAAAGTTTTATTTAAACAAATAAATAAACAAAAAAAAGAACATTGGTGTATTATGCCAACTGGTTTTGCTTTTGAAATTCTGACATGCAGAATCCATTCTGTTCTGAAAAGATTTGTCTGTTTGTTTGCCCTAAATGATGGCCAAGCTGTCTGGGTGGCAGGGAGATTTCAACCGTCATTAGGTGGGGTTCTGCTTGTTCTACCTGCCCCTCCTAATCATAGTCAAAAATGTCATCTAAATTTTCATAACTGTACTGGATGTAAACACAACTTATTTCACATATTATTCTGCTGACATTTTGTATTTGCATGTAACCCTTTTTAAATTGATTGAATGTTTGGAAAATTTACACCTCCCTGCAGTAACAGAAACAGCCTGTTCATATCTGTTAAAAAAGGACTGTTAAAGGGTTTGTCTTGTAAAGAAATATGAGACTTACATTATTTCTAACTTCAGCATGAATGGGTGGGGCTACATTTTTGTAAACTTTAAAGGTGGTCATAGAATTTTTTTTGGACTAATAGAAATAGAATGGAAAATACATTTACAGTTATGGCATTTGTCTGACGCCCTTATCCAGAGCGACTTACAAGGTTATTCACATTACAGAGGTATTAGATTATTTGTAGAAATAAATGGACTCTTGCAGCAAGGGGAGGAGTGTCATATTGCTTCAAAATAACTTAATTTACATGAGAAAGGAAATAAACATGTTATAGTTCAGTGGAAGTCAATGTAAAAGATTTTATTCCATGTAATTCAGAGCATTTCTTATTATTCATTTTATCATATTTGATCTATAGGCCAAACACTACCCTAAAGTTATTAACTATATCAACAAATCATGTTTGGATGTACCGTTGTAGACTCTACTTCTAGAAGTACTTTCACCACAGATAAACATAGTCTACTCAGCTTCAACAGTCAATTGTGAAAAGTGGAACAGTGGCAGCAATTCTGTACCAGCACTCATTATTGAAAGCATGACTGTAAAGCCTGAAACATTTTTCACACAATGATAGAAACGCAGAAGCTTTGAGCTATGCACATTAGATTGATACAGTTGACTGATACACTTCACTGACTGTTTGCCTCTGCTGGGCCACCTTTGGCCCACTCAGATAATTGTTGTCCGTACAACAGTTTTAAATCTTCATAAACAGATTAAAAATGCACAGACTTTTACTGTAGAAAATAAAAAAAATATATATTACAAACAACTGATAAAAAATATACAGTAATTTAGTTTTAGAGATTACAGATTTAGTTGATAATATTCTACTAAACAAAGTAAGAAATGAGGGAAAATGAGCGCGAAAAGTGGCATTTGTTCACCACTTTTATTAACCTCTGGCTGACAACCCAGAAAACACTGGGCAAAAGGACAGTGGACCTCTAGGTTTGCTGTTAGTGATCCAATGGTGGTCTGTTATCTTGCTTTGAGGGATTCATCACAGTGTGAGCTGCATTCAGAGCACTGCCACAAGGACATTACAACAGCCAAGTTTAATGCACCACTTGTGTGCTTTTGCTAGTTAATTGTTATGGTGGACAAGTTTGATTTGATGATATATCATCTATTGCCCCCTGAGGTGTTTTAACCATCACATTAATGTAAGAAAGTATGTTGAGTCACTAGCAGGGCTGTGTGTCAGGCGTGGTATTTGCATGTGTATTTGTGCTTACACTGATTAGATTCTGCCCTAAACTGTAAGTTACAGGAGAATATGTTTGTGTGTTTTAATGAAAGCACGAAAAAAAAATCCAAGTCATTTTGGAGCATTTCTATTGTTTTATTTTTCATGACATTCTGACACAATGAGGCAATGTAAAGAACAACTGTCAGATTCATATTACATCAAAGACAGCAGTTTACCAATCCTTTTATTTTTTAACATAAAAAGTATTTAATATTAAGTCTGTGCTGAGCTTCAAATCTGTATTCGTCATTTTCCACTTTTTGAATCTGGCAGCTTAATTTGTCATGATGAAAGGACCAACTGAAATGTACAAATTAATTGGAATTCCGGCTTTTTTTTCACATTTGAACAGAATCTGGTGCCAAAACGTAGGACATAGGATTCTTTGAAGAGTCTTAGCAAAATGGTTCTATGTTGCATCATATAATGTCACGTATTACTCTTCTCCTAATAGAGCCCTCTGCATTTCTGTCTGCTGTCAGTGGGTGGCACTGTGTATCTATCAATAGGGCTAATTGAAAATGAAGCCAACATTTCCTCCCTCCCCACACTCACCCCACACACACACACACACACACACACACACACAGAGAAAGATAACAATTATTATGCTTTTTAAAGTGCACAACCTTATATACAGCTTTCAGTTCAATGTTGCTCGGTTATTTCACTTTTTTAATTACTATTGATTTACTTGGATTTGAGATGATAAAAACGCTGTCAGTCAAAAAGAAACTGCTTTAAATATTGTTTGTAATGATCACCCATACACACCAACAACTCCAAACAAACAGACAGTAAGAATTAGTATCAGTGTTGTGTAGCTCCTCCTCTGGCCTTGATGGTCACCTCTGTACCATATGTTCTTAATGTTCTTTTAATTGAAGTACATGAGATCAAATGATCCTAGGTTGGGTTTTTCTTTGGTAAACATTTCTTAAAACAGTCCAACTCAGTCAGCTTTAAATCAGGAGATTGTGTTTTCCATGACATCACCTGAACCTTACACACACTGTTATTTCCAGCGTTGTCTTCATCAGAGTCACTGCTTGTGGTTCCTCACCAGAAAGCAACAGAGGATCCTTACACATCGCCCAACACAGCTGACCATCAGTGTAGTTCCTTTTGAAGTTGCTAGTGTGGGATTGGTGATGACAGGATAACACAATTACAGTATTTACAATTCATTCAACTATAAAACAGTGTGTACACATACTGATGTTAAGGCACAATCCAGTGACTATATAGAACTACATAAAAGTACAAACAACTACAAATTACACATAAAACCACATGAGATGACAAAACTACAAATAAAACTACATTAAACTACAACTACACTGAAATGCCAAAGCAAAACTACCAATGAATACATACAACAAATACAAATGCACTAACAAAACCACTAATAAAGATAGAACTACAAATAAATGTAATGACAGAATTACAACTAAATCAATGGCAAAACAATGGCAAAATTGTAACTACATAAAAGTACAAATAAAATCAAACAACTAGAATCATAACCAAAATAAACTTAAATAAAATTAGATAAAATTGTAACTGACATTTATTTACAAATAGTACACTCAGCCACAAACAAAACTACACAAATTGACATAGGAAGTCAAAAAACTCCCTCTCTCTCTCTACACACAATATATATATATATATATATATATATATATATATATATATATATATATATATATATATATATATATATATAATACCACTAGTCAATATTACAGAGGACAAACTTTTGCATGAAACTGTCAAATATTTCAATACTTCTAATTTTATAATAAAATAAAATATAAAATAAAATCTGGAGTGAACAATCAAAAAAGATGAGACTGCCTTCAAATTGATTACTTTACTTTTTGTTTTAGGCAAAGAAATTCGATTTTACAGAAGTTACATATATTTCCCTGTACCCAATTGAACCAAATGAAACCCTAAAATAATAAGAGCTTGGAGCTGAAGCCTGTCCTCTCTTCTGTTTGTTGGTATTTTGAGTCAGAAATGAAGAAATTCTGTGAAACTAAACTAAATTTCATTGTCATTGTTTGTGTTTACATAGACATACATAAACAATCTCTTTTTAAGGCTTGGAAAAGGAGTTTGAAGACTCGAGGGAGGTTTGTAGTATTTTTTTTTAAGTGCAGTAATGGCTGTGGTGGAGATCAATAGCAGTAAGGCAGAAAAAAGCCTCTCTCTCTCTCTCTCTCTCTCTCTCTCTCTCTCTCTCTCTCTCTCTCAGTCTCTCTCTCTCTCTCACACACACACACACACAGCCAGATGGAGTGCTATGACATAAATGGATAAGTAGCCATCATTGAATGAAAGATTGTTTGTGCAGCTAAATTGATCTCTCTGTTTCCCTCAGCTTGTTTGCGGGGTGGCATCCGTTCAGTACTCAGCCTGGACCAACTGCTGGGAGATACATGGAGATTTAGCACCACAACTGAAGAGTGAACATATATCAAAACATATAGAATCAAACAAGGAACATTATAAAGTTTCTGTAAGGTTCCACTTTAACAAATACAGCCTAAAGTTCTGTGACTGATAATAAGGTGCTGAACAGAACCATTTTTTAAACCACAAACAAGATATTGTCCTAAAGAAAAACATTTAACCAGAGAAAGAACCATTTATACATGTACATGCTTCTTTGAGTTGTCATGGATAGGACTCATGATGCATTGTGTAAAGTTCTTTAATCACGTCAGTCTTACAGAAAAGTATTTTATTACATATTACATATTTCTGGTTATAAACAGGTGGGTTGAGAGATGGGAAAGATTGAGAACCCCTGCTGTAGAGCATGTGAAAATCTAATATCTACATCATTTGAGCAGGGGTGCCCAATCTTTTGCATTACACATTTCAAAAAGACCATTTTTATTACTTTTAATTTCATGATAATATTAAAATATGGGTTTATGTGACCTGGTATGGTTTTCAATTATTAAACAAACAAACTGAAAACAGTTTGAAAAAAAACCCCAAACATTTGTTTTACTTTCTGTTTTAAGGAAATGAACATTAATTTCAAAGTAATTAACTCAATTCTCAATGATTTTAAGTGAATCTTAAATCTGTTAAAGTAATATGTAGTTTAAGTGACAAAAATCCATTTTTAATCACTTGAAAAACAAGCATTTATTAATTAGCTTCAGGTTTTCATTAAACAGTCATGCTTGTAAAAGCTGATATTGCTCTGGGCCTGTAGTGCAGGTAGAGATCAGACGTTATACAGGTGTGTGATGACAATCAGCCATGTAGACTGATGTGCTGTGTGTATCCTGCGTGACTGGGCAGCTGTGTGTATGGAAATTCTTTTTTTTCTTGTTTGTTTGCTCTTGGTCGGCTGGAGCTCCAACACAGGCTTAAGGATGCTAATCCCATTGGAGTGAGAGCGGAAATTCTGGAAGTTTCAACAGAAGCTCCTGAACAAAGTGTCCTTCCACGTCTCCATTACAGCCAGGAGTGAAGTGTGTGTTGTTTTTCCAGCATCTGAAAAGAACAGCCTGGCATAGAAAACACACACTGAACTTGTTACCTGATGTGTTGAGGTTAATATTAGCTTGTGTAGCTCTCAGATGTTTTCTGCTGAGTCAACAGAAAGTGAAAATGTAATAGAGTGGAGATTTGAAGCTCCTGTTTTGGTAGAATAAAAGCTGGTCTGCTGCAGACACTTACATTTCACTTCATCACTTTAGGGATTCATTTTACGATTCTAAGACTGGTTTTCCAGTCTGGCAAAGGCTCACCTTCAACCATTTGTGCTAAGGATGCACTTCAAGATGTACAAGATATAACATTTTCAGGTGATATTTCTGAGAAGACTAGATGGAATAAGTTTAAGATAATTAGTTTTTGCTCTTTCATAAAGAAGAAGAAAAATATTGACAGTGAAAAAAACAGATGTTGACCAGCATTGATTGTCATTGACATTTTTGTTTGGCTGATAACGTAATGTAGGTTGTAACATTGGGTGACAACATTTTAGTGTAAGGATGACATCTAACACTAGCAACAGTTTCACACAGAACAGTGATAGCAGTTGACGTTGATATTTTTGTTATATTGGTTAATGTTGGAAATGTCTTATTTCCATAGAATACCGTCATTCACTTGTGAGTCAAGGAGATCAAAAACCCAACATATGCTGAATTTCATAATGTTACTCTCCAAACAATGTGAAATTCTTACATTGTTATACATTGATATGTTGTTGGTTTAACACATGGTAACCAACACTCAATGTATATTTAATATTGAAGCTGCAGGTCAACTTTTTCTTGACCATTGGCGGATATGTGACAGATACTGATTTCCAAACAAAATTCAATGTTTCTCTAACGTTGGGTTTTGATATCAATCTGATTTTCATTTTCAACTCATTTTCATTTTTCATTTTAAATTCATCTGTCTGACATTAGAGTCAAACATTTTTCTGACGTCCAGCTGACATCCAGTGCCTGCTAGCACAGGAGTTTCCTACTGGGAAAACAATAACCCTAACAACTTTCTGTAAGTACTCGTAGCAAAGGTGGGTATTTCAAGTCCAGCAAATCAAACTCTGGAATGTCCTTTATTGTTTTTATTATTTATGTGTGTATCAGTATTATTTCTTCTCAGAACTTTTATGCTGAAATTTGAACACTGTATGAGCACAGCAAACAGCTCCTCCCTTCTCATTTTCCTCTATAATCCAACAGTCCCGCCGCCTCTGGCTGATCAGTTGTCTGCATGTAGGTGGAACATCTACACATAGAGCAGTAAACATACACTGGAAGTCTCCTTTAACATTTAAACTGGGATTTTACTTGGAAATGAGTGATTTGTTGCTGTTTAAAGAGCTGGATTCCTCACTGATAATTCATACCATTAGATATGGGTATATTTGATAGGGTATATAGTCTTGATATGTGTGTCATTTTGTAGGTTACTCTGATCCTGAGTTATGAAGCCTAGAACACAGCATGTAACTGCCCGAAAAGTGTGGCTGTTGGGTCCTTCCACTGTGAAATGATGACTCAACACTGAAGATCTGAAAGGATGTTGACCTGATCAAGAAGAATCTCTTACTGAGAAAAGCAAATGGTCCAATCAAACTCTTATCAGAACAGACTGACCAACTTAGAGTCCAGACCCTCACAACACTGGATGTGTTTGTTGAGGCCATGAGAAGCATGTGATTTGTTGACATTAGCAGTTAACACCATCCTAATTGATGGGCTATAAGCTCACATTATTTATTAGCCTTATAGCACCAGTGCAAAACTAAAGAAGCTCCGAACATGCCTTGGCTGATCAACTTTTAAAGTGTGAAACTCAAAAAGCCATTTTGCCTCAAGCTATCTATGTAATAGGTGTTTTTGGATGTATCATTGTGCTTCTACGGCCTAGAATAGAGTAGGATGTATTAGAACCGACTAAAAACCATTGAGAAATCTCTTAATTAAGTGACTTTCTAAATACTCATCAAAGGCTTGCATTTAGCATGAGAGCCTGACAGCATGCATGCAAACCCACAGGGGAGGGATGGAGGGATGGAGGGATGGATTGGGGTGTGTGTGAATATACTCCCAGCTGGAGGCAGAGCGTGCTGTAATGACAACAAGAGCTCTGAAACAAAAGCCCTGCGAATGCGTAATGCCAGGAAAAGGGTGGGACACAAATAAACGAGCTGCTTTACAACCATAGTTAACGTGGAGTGGCGCTGCATGACTGGATTTATGCCCCAGATCAGGCATGCATATCCATCACATTCCAAACTCAAGTTCAAAACATTTTGATTTCAAATGAAGAGATTTTGGTGAACAATAGCCAAAGTACGCACTGAGTATTTTAATTTGGGATTTGATGTATTAATAGTAAATATAAGTGCATGCTTGGGGTAAAGAAATGTTTAGATGCAGTTTTACAACCCTATTTATAGTGGTTACATCATCTCAAAATGAGCCTTGCTGCTCATTAGTCCAATACTAAACTAATACTCAGTACTAAATATACAGCCCATTGTAAAGGTGTCCTTGCATCCTAACAGGCTTATCTTATTTTTATTTACACTTCCAGACCACTAGAAAACTAGAAATGCAAAAGCTAGGAGCTCTAAAGGAAATGGTGTCACAGGCTAATACACAGAAGCCTCCTTGGTCAAGTGAATGGAACAAATGGGCAGGAAAAGCACCAAGATTTGTTACCTATGTTACCTGACTGATAGCAAATCATGGCAACTGAGAGGACATTGAGAGGAATAGAGGATACAGCATCCACAATTAAATTGGGTCTAATGACACCCCTGGCTGCTGTCTTCTCTATGTCTTGTCAATGGCCATGATATGTTGTTAGCAATGTGAAGAGACTGTAGTCAATTGTCTGGCTTAACCTCTAGCCTAGCACACTTTCTTCGCCAGCTTTCCCAAGGCAGTGGTTCCCCTGATTTCCATGCACGTATACCCTTGGTGGTACTTTCTCTGGTTGTTTCTGCATTTGCATTTAGTAGTTTAAGCCTCACTTCTAGTCCATTAGAACAGGGCTGAACCAGGACTCTTACATAGCTTAGTTTCAGGGATTAGAAGTGGCCCATTTTATAGTGTTTGAGGGTCAAAGTTTGTCACTTCCATGAACTGAACTCTGGTTATTCAACTATGCAGTTTTCCATCTTAAGGCAGTTAATTAACTGAATTTAGTTGACACAAACTTACACATTAATCACACTTCATTTTAGATTAATGTTTATATGTATGTTTTAGGACCAACATATGGCATACAGATTAATTTACTTGCTGCACAGTAAATATTAATGTTGCACTGTCATTATTAAAATATTTAATTACACTAACACATCCCTTGACATATTATATAATCATAGACCTCCATAGTAAAGAGGGTTTCCCTGGGATGAGAAATAAATGCAAATGTCAACTTCCTGATGATTAAAACCAATATAAGAAAGCTCTGCCAACACTTGGCTGCCATCCTTTTGGCCATACACTGAATTTTTCATTCATCTTCTTCAACAAGCTGTCACCCTTCCACACAGACCAGGGCAGGGTCTGCCAAAACTATCGCTGCTCACCGTGCTTCTGGCTGGACGTTGCTCAAGGTCTCCAGCCTTTTGCTTCCAGGGCAGGAGGGCCACGTAGTATGACCCTAAAGGGATGTTGGGGGGGCTGTACATTAATCATGATGTCCAGGACAAGGCAGGGACGCTTGTGGGCCAGGTGAAGATGTGGTTCCTGCTGGGGAAGCCAAAGGTAGAGGCCAGAGAGGGTTGCTAAGCGTCCAAACCCTGCGGTGCACTCGCCCAGCGCACTCCTGACAACTAAATAGGATGAGTAATTAGATATTACAATGAAAGATTAATGGTGTCAAATTGATGGTTCGCTCACATAGGCCTTGTGCTTTAAGGGCAGAGGGATGTGGGGGTGCAGCTTTTTGTGGTAACTCAACCCCCCCCCCCCCCCCCCCTCAAATTTAACCACCCACTGGTCCTTGCTGCACTGGTGTAGCCAAAATTGTATTCTGGGAAGGGGGTGGGGTTAGGTTTGCAAGTCAAAGGGTCTAGCTACCAAGCTGGCTGCGGGCGAGTGGAGTAGCTGCTAGTTCAGTTTTTTTAAGACCCTGTCAATGTGATATAGTGCTTTTTCTTCTACATCTTACAATACATTCTGAACTTGACATTAACATAGTTAACATGGTGAACTATTGTACTGCTCAGAATGTACGTGGCACTCTTAACCACCATATAAGCCCTAATAGAACTTCATCACGGCCAACCTATTAGATAAACTGCACTTAAGGCTCCATCTTTGAGAGAGAAGTGAAAATCAAGCTCCACTCAGATCTGGAAGCATCCACAGGTGTTGGTGTCCGTCCAGCCACTGTGAGAATATGACTCAATGCTGTGGGTCCAGAAAGACGTGAAGATGATCAAGAAACTGTGACTGATAAAAGCAAACTGCTGAAACCAACAACAGACAGATGAGTCCAGACCTTAACATCACTGAATGTGTTTGTTTGCTTGTTTAACTGATGATAAGCAGTTTCTAAGACTTTAATTTGTAGGTGTGGAACAACTAATGCACTGATAGTGAGTCTTCTGAAAAGAATGAAAGCTGTAGTAAAGGAAAAGGGTGGATGACTAAAATTATGTTGAAACTCCAGCAATATTTCCCCCCAATGCTTCATATTGACAAGATATTATATAATATATGTAAGGCCTCATATGATATGTAAGATCAGACATTTTACAAGTAAGATCTCTTAAAAAATGAACTCATGTTTGAACAGTTCAATGTTCAATCATCAATCATTTTTTTTTAGCAATCAGAAATCTGAAGGGGGGGGCTGTTATTAGAACCAAGACCACCCATAGCTACGCCCCTGCCTGGAGTTTGCTTTGTAAATAGTGCCGTGTTGCTGTTTGGCTGCAAGTCCAGCATCAGACCAGCTGGCTATTGTTCTGGCAAAGTGCCATTTCCAACATAGCAGAAAAGATTCATTTCTCAGCTCATGGTGGGAGGACAGGGTGTGCTGGCAGCCAAACCTCCAACATATGGCTTCTGTTTCACCTGTTGGATAGTTTGATTAGATCATTGAAATGAAATGGTCAAAGTAGAGGAAAAAAAATAGTTGCCCTCAACTGGATCCAAAGTAGATTTTTAACAATAATTACTGCTGTTTCTCTCAGATCTTTCATCTATCTGATCTCATAACCTCTTTTGAAGCTTCAATGTAAACTTGGCCTACACTCATTAAAAGGGTGTTCATTATTGGGTCTTTAATAAAAACAACGGTGAATTCTAAAAATGGAAAAATTAAAGTGAAATAGGCGACTTTAATGGTTCTTTTCCTTGTTAAATGATTCCACACTTTGGTGGAAAACCTTTTGGAGATATTTTTAATAGAAACTTTTATAGGACAGAAGGATTGTTCTATCGTTATTTGATTCATTCCACAAATGGTCATTTGATTGAAGAAAAGTGTGTGATGAACCTTTTAAAGGTTTAAAGAATCTTCACAAGATATAAAAGCCATTGATTAACCAATTTAAGGATCCTTCCAAGACTTTTTACATTACACTGGGGGTCTTCAGAACTTTAGTGTGAATTTTGACAATGTTTTGATAAAATTTACTTCTATCTACATTTTTTGTCTGTGTTATTATTTTTCTTATCAGGGCTAAAAAACACTCAGAAATCTTGTTGGAAATTGATCACCCAGAGTGTTTTTGAGCTGAAAATGCAAGAATGCTGATGATATCAGCTAATTACATATGCTATATGGACAAAAAGATTAAAACACCTTCACATTCATTAATCTAATCTAATGGTAATGTGCTTTTAAATACACAAAACATGTCTATTTGGTTTTTCAGGACTGTCCTCTTCTCATTTTCCTTTATAACCCAACATCCTGGTCAGTGATGACATTAGCCACTCCATCAGTTGGAAATTAGTAGTTTTCTGAGCTAGATTACACAATGATGAGACCACCAGGGTTAGATAGTGTTAGTTTGATACGATATTCGATTTATATAGGTTGATCTATTCCTGAGTTATGAAGCCTAGAAAACAGATTGGAACTGCCCAATCTTGTGATCTTGTGTTCTTGAGTTAAAGATGAAAATGTTTCTCCACACACATAAAGAAATTCCTTAATTTCCCTGAGGGAACCCTCCCAAGGGATCAATATCCAACTATCCTATTGTAAAGTCCTTTTAAGAACCATTATGTTTGCATATCAAATTGAATTGAACTGGCTATACTGGGTAAATTCTTAAATTTCTGATGTTTATGCATATTCTTTGTTCTATTTTTGAACAGCTATTTTAAAACTATGAAACCTCAGTTCACTCAGAAAATGTTGGGATGTTTATGATGTATCCTATTTTTTGTGGAATGGAATGATGGCAAATCTGCAATGAGCCTAGAAAGCAACTGTAATAAGTGTCATTAGAGTGTGTTGTTAGAGGAGTATTTTCACATTCGTTTCTCTCTGCTGTGTCCCATCAGTGTTCATTAATATCCCTGAGCACTGACCCGCACCCAGCCCTGCCAAACCCAATCTGAGCAGGATGTTTTCTCTTCAGGCTTCCTAAAACCACCGGTACGCTGCCCTGAAGAACTGAAGTGGTGCATGGAACCTACTTTGATTCAAATGTGTAATTAAATACTTGCCAACAAAATGTTATCATTTTTCATTCTTTTCATGTCACTGCATTGGGAAAACTAGTTCATCTGTTAAACCTAAAAAATAAATTCAAGAAAAAAATACTTCTGACAAGCAAATGAACTGGGTTTATTCAGCTCAAATAAATACATTGATTAAACCATTTCTTGCTTCATAGTATTTATTTTAAATAACTTTTTTGACCCTTAATAGCTTTTAATGCAGTGTATTTAGGTTGAACAGACAAACCCATATGTATAGCAACAGACATTGATTTGAAGTATTTTTGAGGTTTAACTTACAGCAAAAAAAAAAAATGCTACATATATACTGTATAATGCTTTCCTGTTGCTCTCTCCTGGACTGCATTATGAGCACTTGGAACAGCCTCAACTTCAGTGTGTTCTTCCACATTCCTCTTTAATGGACAATGACAGTTTGCAATTACGAATGAGAGTCAGTTTAACTGAAGCTGACGGTCAGTTTTGTGGACACCTCTGTTAGCAAATGTGGGTTCTCTGACCCTAATGACCCACGTCTGGACAGCTGCCATACTTGATAGGGACTGCATTTGGCCTAGAAGACTGTGTATCATGACAGGTGCCTGCTGCTTAATGACCGAATGCAGAGAGAGAATGCTTGGGTACATGAACATGTGTCCTGCAGGAATGTTCTTTCTGCTGCTGAGCCTGAGGAAATGAGCTCACATAAGCTCTGGGTCTGTCTTTATCCTTATTATTCTTTGGAAAACTGTCTAATCTGTTTCATTGTATTATTTCAAATGCATTTGTTCTTGTTGTCAATTACTACAATTATTGACCAGATTTTTAACAGTAAATAATTTTTTTTGTAAATGTAATTTATGGAGTTATGAGATTTGTATTTTCTACAATACCAATATTTTAACATCTACTCAAATAAGGAAACATACAGTGCTGCTTGAAAGTTTGTGAAATTTGTCAATATTTCTGCAAACATTTGAACAAGTTCAAAGAAACCTCATTAAATTTTCACACAAGTTTTAAAAGTGAGAAAACAAAACCAACAACAAAACCAATAAAATATTACACTAACAGTCATGTGAGTGATATTAATGATTGAGTGGTAAAGGCATGTGAACCTTTAGAATTCACAGATAATATTTTCAGTCAATAGGAGGCAATGATGTGTGAGTGATGTGTTTGTGGAATTGTGTCATGACATGAACAAAGGAGATTTTGCTATTTTGCTGCATATTTGCAAGGATTGCTTGCCATCATTGATGAAAGAATGAATTCTGACTTATACCATCAAATTCAAAAGAAAAATATCAGGACATCTGTCTGTGAGCTGAATCTAAAGAGACTGTGGGTCATACAGCAAGACAACAACCTTAACCACACAAGTTCATTCATTCATTCATTTTCCAAACCGCTTATTCCTGAATAGGGTCAAGGGTGAGCCGGTGCCCGGCCGGCAACACTGAGCGCAAGGGTGGGAAACAACCCTAGACAGGGCGCTAATCCATCGTAGGGCAACCACACAAGTTGTTCTACCAAAGAATGGTTAAAAAAGAATAAAGTTAATGTTTTGAAATGGCCATGTAGAATGAACTGAAGCAAACAGGAAGTAAACTCACCAACAGAGTTAAAGATGTTTGGTCTTAGAATTCCTCCAAGCAAAAGTACAGGACTTATCAGCAGTTACTGGAAACATTTATTTGCATTTATTGTTGCACAATACTGAAAGTTAAGGTTGACATTTTGCCACACAGATATGTAATATTGATTCATTTTCCTCAATAAATAACCAAGTGTAATATTTTATTATTATTTTAATAATAATAATAATAATAATAATAATAATAATAATAATAATAATAATAATAATAATAATAATAATAATAATAGAATTGGCATTATAAGAATTTATTCCAGGTTCTATTATAGTTTATCTTAATTAATTCATTAATTTTTATGTGTATTATGGCAAAGAAAAAGTATTCATATGTTATATTTAAAACCTACAATTTACATAAATATATTGTTGTTGTTGTTGTTTTTTTAACCAGCAAATTAAGAAGCAATACAGAATAAAATATAATATTCATTCTATCTTTCAATGATCAGAGTGTTTAGAGCATGTTTTTTGTGTGTGTGGTTTTTGGGTGGTGTATTGTAGCAGTGTTTGCTTTGTGGTGTGTATCGGTGGGGATGAAAGTGAGACAGTGCTGCACCCTGCGGCGGTCGAACACACACACCGCTCAGCGTTTGCTCACCTGGAGTTGCCGGCCACTCAGATGCATTAGTAAACAAACCGGCGGCTCTTTGCTGGAAACACACAGCAGCTGGCTGCACGCTCGGGCTGGGCTTCACCTGCGACCCCCCCAGGCCCGAAACATCAGCTGTTTGATCTGCACTTAAAAAAACTCTCTGCGGTGTGTGTACATTAGAGGATTAGAGCTGGGTCTGAATCAACAGGTCTGTCGCAATAGGCCTCAAATACAACTTTACTCACTCACATGCAAGCGATATGCATTCATCTTACAGCATATACAGTCATATGAAAAAGTTAGGACACTCCATCAACATTTTGAAACATATTTAAACATATGGACATTTGATCTTCATTTTACTAAATATATAAAACTGTCTTTGAAAAATCATTTATAAAATTTAAGGAGGACACCCCACATTTATTACTATTTAAAATGTCAAAAATTAGAATCAGGTGAAGCACATGAGCTGCAAATGATTAGACCATTGATCATTGACTGTTGCTCTTGAGAATATGTTAATTGAACCTCAGACATTAGTTTGGTTTGCTCATGGGAGTGGTATCACCATGGGAATGTTCAAAGACCTCTCTGGGGTCTTCAGAAAGCAGGTAGTAGATGAATTTGTGATTTAAAAAATCCAAATTCAAAGCTGAATTATTTGGACACAGATGTGTTTGGTGAAATGGTGGTGGAAGTGTCATGGTGCCATATTATATGTATTATATGCATATGCTCAGTATTAACAAGTAAATTATACAGAATATACTCAACAACAACCATCAGCTTTTGAACGTTCATTCACCACTTTATTCGAAATTTGTTTGAACACCTACCTTGTAGGTCCACTCTCTGGCCACTTTATTAGAGACCCCGATCTTGTGCTTACACTCACCAGCAACTGGCTCAAGAGATGTTTTAGACTAAAACAAATTGTCATGTTTTATATGATCATGGCTTTAACCATTAAAGAACCCATTTGAAGGTGTAGCTCAGCCTCCAGGACAACTGTTTACTCTGTGATGCTTTTCTTCAGGTTTGCTGGCAGGGCACCTCAGGACACAGGCTGTTTGTGGGTTTTCATTTCTGTCAGACACTTCTTTCTTTTAAATTGTTGTAATACTGATGTTGGAGAGGAATATCGATGAGTCATACTAATGTAGCAAAAGATCAGACAACTCAATTCATTCTCATCAAAGGGATCATTTTCTCTCTCTCTCTCTCTCTCTCTCTCTCTCTCTCTCTCTCTCTCTCTCTCTTCTAAAGAGCACGAACACACACCCTAGGGTGTATTTAGTGTTGTTCTCTATTTCAACAAGCAAAAAGATCTGAAAACTGAACGGAACAATCTCATGAGGAGAACCTAAGGAGAAATTCTTGATTTCATTTGTGAAAAGTCTTTTAAGGTTGTGTTGGGAAGCAGGTTGACATACAGTTGGCTGCAGATTCCAACACATTCAAACCAGTCATGGCAGTGAGAAGGTGGGAGTTAAATTAACATGAAATCCCAGACATTTCTTAAAAAGAGAGCATGTCAGAGAAGAAGAGGATTTACGGTCCTGCTATAATGATCTCTCGAAGAACAATTTTAATCAGTTAAGAGCGAGGGCTCAAGCTGGACTATAAACTTAAGCTTAAACATAAATGCCTATGTAACTGACGCTCTGAGACTGAAAGCTCTAGTCAAATGCACTTAGCCTGGATTTTTTAGTCCAGCTCATTTTCCCAAAAGCCCTGTAGTCAGTGTTGCTTTTCTGCACCACAGTGGCCAAACACCTGATCCTTCAAGAGAGGCGCCGTTGCCAAACTAGCATAATTGCTGCTGCCAGGCATAAAGATTACTCTGATAAATTACTCAGCTAATTGAAATAATGGTATTTGCCAAAGCTTGTAATTAGTTGCAAATAATTAACCGTGTGTGATTGGAGTGCCTTGATAGCAGTTAATCAAATAATTCAGCCTCACAAGCTAGACACTGAGGGAATATCTCCATCCTAAACATCAAGTCATTCTCTTAAAGAAGACATGATGTACTCAGCAGTGTTCATTTATTTGTCCAATTTGTTTAAACCACCAGCTTCTGGGTTTAAAGCTATCATCTGAGCACTCAGGCTGAGTCAAGCTGCTTTATGGAAGTGGTTTCATTTGCACCGCATTTGTCACTCCTTTCCTTGTCTTTAACACCTTAAGGGTAATAGGCAAAACAGTCTGAACAAACCATAATAATCCTACCACTACAGTTGTAAATATACTCAAAAGATATTGTACCCAGATAGAATTGAAGCAAAATTCGACATGCAGTTCTGTCTCAGGCAGATATGTAAATACTGATGTGGTGTGATTGGACACTGGGTCTTGGCACAAAAGGGCATAAAATTGCTTCCCCCTGCCCTATATATAGGCTTTCAGGTGCTACTTTTGGGTAGTATACATCTTGGTGAGAAATTGTTGACTGCTGGACATGCCTATAAAGTGCAACTAGAGACATTCTTCCAAGTTGACACACTTTGAGAAGGGGTGCATCATGGTTGTTTAGGCGAAACGAAATTTGATGTCATGGTGCCCATTACATGTCCTGCTATTGACAGCCAACAACCGTCACCTTTGTTTGCAGTGGTTTTCAATGAGAAACATGAACTGCTACAAACAGGAACCATATTGTTTTTTGTGAGTGATGTAGGTTCTGACAGTGGTCCAGTTCAAGTATGGAGAGCTCATGGTGAGTGCTTCAGTCCTACCTTCAATGTGGAGTGACACACTGCTTCAGCTGCTGGTGTGATGATTTGGGGAGGCTTTGCATGCGACAATCGGTCACCCCAGTCACCTGTCTTAAACATTCAAATAACTTTGTCATATTTCCAAACATTACCAAAAAACTAGCTTTAGTTTGCTTAAGACTTTTTAGCACATTTACCTTGAACCAGTGTTCTCTGGCGAACCTAACCAAACATGTTCCACGTTTTGTGCGAGTCGATAAGGGTGTATAATGTAGTAATTTGTGCATCTAATACCTTGAAAACATATCCACAGGTTGAAGTTAGGTAGTACTATGTGTAGGACTGATTAAATGAGACACAAATACATAGAAGTTCTAATTAACTGTGTAATATAAATCCTTTTAGTAGTGTTGATGTGTGATGCAGCCATCTTGGATTTTGGAAATCTGATTTGTGGGGGCATGCCAGTTAAAATTGCCAAGTTAAAATTCCCTTGGAGTAAAATGGTATTGTTTAGATATTTTCAGACTTTTTTTTCAGATTTTAAAGTCTTAATTCAGTGAAAAATGAATGAAAGAAGGGGTTGTTGGACTTCTGAAAATTGAAAATAAATACAAGATTAAACTACTGTATGGATTAAAATACAATGCATTATATAGATATTAAAATATCTAAAACCAAATGATGGTGGTAGATTTACAAGGGAAATCAATTTTTCCTTAACAGCGGGTGGGAGATACTTTAAATCAAGCCCTGAAAATTGTCAAATTGGCCTAAATATATTGGACACACTACAAAGCTGCACTGTTGGAAAATTGACTTTTTGGTGTTTTATTTTTATTTTTTATTTAATTTATCTATTTATTTATTTTAGCAAAACCAATGTTTCTATAGAAACTTTAATCTCTATAATTGTAAACCTCCTGTTTAAAAAAAAAAAAAAAAAAAAAAAAGGTTTCCATATAGTTCCATTAAGGGTCCTACTGTTACTGGTGAAAGATCCCTTCTTGTGTCAAGTGAAGGCTACATGTTTTCAATGCATTTACTTTGCCTTGCTAATAACCCTGATGCAGTTTCTTCAGCATTTAGAGCAGCAAAGCCCTGTTGAGCTCTACTGTGCATTTCTAGATGTTATGCAAGTAAAATTGCATAAACAAACCAGTAGCACTTTACATTTACAACCTTTAAAGACCCTGTGACCCCCATTGTCAATGTTTTTAATGCTAGCCCATAAACCGTCCTCACAGGAGAGGTGTGAAGCAGTAAGCAGAAGTTTTAATTGGGTGTGAAGAGAAACATGGGCCCTAACAAGGTTATTCATGTTGTCGTCTGCAAATGACCCCTCCGAGGCTTGGGTTTAAGCCCCTGTCCCTCTGAGAAAGACCAAGACCAATCACGTGAGGAATTTCCTGTCTCGGCTCGTCTTAACAACCGGGAATAAAAGCTAGTGGTGCTGGTAAAAGGGGAGCACCCAGTGGGGTAGGGGTTTATTATTTTTAAGCTGATCTAAACACCTGTGCTACACTCCCACATACTCCACCACCGCCCCCTCAACCCCCACCCAGGAGGATGCCATTGCTTCTGTGAATGCTCTGTAATTTGTCGACAAACTTTTTCTCATTGCAGCGCTAGCACTGGGGGACTAAGCTTATTAGTGCAGTCTTTGAGAACGATGACATCATGAAGTGGAGTGTGTTTATAAGTACTCTGTGTGAGTCTCTGTGTGTGTGTGTGTATTAAGTGCTCAGTTGGAACCCCCATCTTTAATCCCTGAGTAAACTGGCTACAGCTCTATGAGCACCAGATTCAACAGAATTTTATTAGAATCAGTGCAGTGTAGACGCTTTTATTCCCCCTTTTCTTTCCATCTCGTGACAGGAACGCTTTCAAATCCTCCACTTTACACAAGTGTGCTTATCACCTGTGTGTGTTTTCCTTACCTTGCAGATTGCCTCACTCTTGCAGGCTGGCAGCAGATTAGATTTAATTACACATGTCTCCAGCACCAGGAGACAAGCACTTTTTCCCACAATAACATTAGAAAGAGGACTAAATCCATTGAAAAAGAAATGATCAACAGCCCCATCACATGACATAAAATTATAACTTTAGACAAGAAGGAAAAACTGTTCTGTACCATAATGTTTACAGAGGTCATTTACACACAGTCATGTGCAAATGTTTGGACACTACAGTTTAACTTTTAAAACCCAAAACCAATTTTGCTTCTTTTATTCTTTTATTCTTTTATACTTTTCAATGAGAAAAGTATTTATAGGATACAGCAACACATGCCATATATTGTTATTTTCAGCAGGCCCTAAGCTACTCAAATTTGTCTTCATTTGAATGTAAAAAATAAGAGAATTAAGAACTTTGTATATATTTGATCATTTTTATTTATTTTTTGCTCATAATGACTACAAACACTGTACATCTCAGGAATCATGTTGAAGAGTTTTTTATGTTTAAAATGCAATGACTTACAATGCAATGACTAGATTGACAAGGATATTAATATTATTATTATTATTATTATTATTATTATTATTAATAATAATAATAATAATAATAATAATAATAATAATAATAATGTTATATCAAAATTAAATATAATAAAATAAAAACCTGAATGTAATTTATTATTTTTGTTATTAATGTATGCAATCAGTATTCCCTTCTCTCTACCCTTCTCGGGACTATTATTAAATGTGTGAGAGCACAAACAGCCCCTCCCTGCTCCTTTTAACTTCACACGAAAATATATAAAACATAGAAGATGCCATTTTTATTTTTTTCCTTAGCATGTCTAATGCATTAAATAATGTGCATTGAAATGTGCTTTCCCTGTAGATGACATTACTAATTTATTACTTGGTTGCTTGGCTTCTTTGCACAAATGTGAGTTAATGTCATACATTTATTACAAGTCATGTAAAGTAATTCTTTTGTTTTAGTTTTGAGCATGGTGTAGCATGGTGTAGCATGGTGTAGCATGGTGCAGTTTCTCAAATTATAAAAAGATTTACTTTTGAGTAACTACAGTTATGGAAAAAACTGCTGACTTGGCAATTGTTTAGAAGATGATTATTGACATCCTCCACAAACACTACCAGCTACCAGCAGGCCCAGAGTACTGTATCAAACATATTAATGGAAAGTTGACTTGAAGGGAAAAATATGGTGGGAAAAGGTGCAGAAGCATTGTTAAAATTGTCCTCTCAAGCTCCTGGAGGAAGAGTAGTTAGGGGCAGAATCCAAGGTGTCTGAAGTCCAGTGTGGGTTTTCTACAGTCTGTGATGGTTTGGGGTGTTGTGTCATCTGTTGGACAACTGTGTTTTATCAAGCCCAAAGTCAACATAGCATCTACATGAAGATTTGAGAGCACTTCATGCTTCCATCTGCTGATAAGATTATAGCTTCTCAGACAAAGAACACAAAATGAATGTTTAAGGTGGTAGTAACTTCAGGTGGGGTGATAGGGATGTAAATAACTGCAGGGTGTGCAACAGTATTAAGAAGAGGTGGTACGGTGCATAAATGTCTCATTTGATGTGGAGTAAATGAAATCAAAGCAGATGATAATGATTTGCTAAAAGGAGTGATTGCATTAGTGCATGCCAAAGACCATAGCGTGTATCATATTGGCCTAAGAGCAGAGACAAAAATCTCAGTCTGCTTACAATTTTAGCATGACTCCTGTAGACAGGATGGGTGGTGCTGAACTGCTGAAGGCCAAAAAAGTAGATAAAATATATAAGTTGCTTTTTGTGACATCACATTTTAATTGATTAATGAGTGGAGAACTTTGGGGGTACATTTTGAAACATATATTTGCGTATTATAACCACACAATTAACCACACAATTAAGCACTAATAGACTTATGTGGTTTCAGACACTGCATACTTCACTGTTATCTAGACTGAAGTGTGCAGTTAGATTCAATCGTTGTCATTGTTTTAATAAGGTTGTAAATATGAAAGCTTTCGCGAAAGTTCTACTAGGAGACTCAAGTGCGACACCCCCTTTTCTCAACCAATCACCTGCCCTACCTGTCTTTAAAAGGTCTCTATTCACACACCCCTTTTGCTGCTTTACAGATGCTTACATTTAATTTTCCCTTCCATCCGTCTCACCCACTAGTTTGGTCCCACAACCAGGATCCGCGAAAGCCCAGACATTTCAAGACCCCAAAACCCCTTTTCTCATGTTTTTTCCCTCTCTCTGCTGAGTGATTACACCACTAAAAAACACAAAATCCTCTTTCACTCTCTCACTCTGGCCAAGTCCTCCCCCAACTCATTGCTATGCACCGCACACACTCTGCCGTATGTTGATCCACAGGAGTTGGGAAAAGGAAAGAAAGCTCTGGTGGGGCTGAAGTGCCCCCCGTCCAAACCCCACTCCTCCATTCACTTCTCCAACTCATTTACATCAGAGCTGCTGGAGCTTCAGCTGTGTTTGTCTCCACTACTCACAACCCCCCAAACAAGGCTTTAAATAGTGCAGTTTGTAAGAGAAGAACACGACACTATATGTCAAAAAGTATCCAGACACCCCCTCTCATGAGTGAGCTTGTTTAATTACCATAGAAAAGCACTGTCAATTCCAATGAGATGCTCTGGCGCAACCTAAGGTCACTATGCCAAATGCTGAGCATGGCCTATAGACATATAAAGCCCCCTAGCATTGGGCTGTAGAGTATTGAGCTGTAGAGCAGCTGAACTGATGGAGCTCAATCCAAAACCTTTGTGGTGAGATGGAGTTCCAGAATTGATTATTCAGCAACACTACCTGACCTCACTGGGAGGACACTGGGAACTGAATGCAATCAAGTCCTTATAAAAGCAATGTTCAAACACATAAATCTTTCCTATAAACGAAGAGGCTGTGTCTGAAGCAAAAAGGGTGATGATGATATGACTGTATATTGTGTTACACAGTTATGTGAACACACTTTCTAGTTATTGTATTCCCTTAGTCATGGAATTGTCTGACTCTGTGTTCCCTTCATGTTTTTAATGTTTCTAGTACACTACTGACACCTTTGCAATCACCCGGGGTACCACAGCAACTGGATAACAACAGCCATGGACACCATAGCACATAGCAATCACCATAGCTGTTAACCTCTAAAACTCCATAGCTACTACTTAGCAACAGGATACCAACCACCAAGCAACTTTATAACAACCTCACAAGACCTTTGTAAAATCTAAAATGCAAATATTAAATGACATCAGCTGGTTTTATCTGTATTAAATATTTAATTTTAACTGAATTCTCAGCAGACAGCAATTAATAACCATTAATCCTAACCCTCCTAAAAAGAAAGTTAGTATTAATTTGGTGGACTCTCTCTCTCTCTCTCTCTCTCTCTCTCTCTCTCTCTCTCTCTCTCTCTCTCTCTCTGTCACGCTGTTCATAGAGCATTTTGTTTTGTAACGGGGATGTGAGAACAGGCCGGTGAAAAGCAGGTGCATCATCTTACACACACACACACACACACACACACACACACACACACACACACACACACACACACACACACACACACACAAGGTATCCTAGCTCCCCATAAGCACTTGATATAACTTCTTCTGAGATTCACACTGTACTAAGGAGTTCCAGACTGGAGGCAGGGGCCCAACACACACACACACACACACACACACACACACACACACACACACACACACACACACACACACACACACACACACGCATACATTAGCTGACACATACACACACACACACACACGCACACACACACTTCAATAGCTGTGTCCTCACTGAACGCAGGCCGCTGCATTAATTAGTTGCATGAAGCCAGACTGGGCCGCATCAGCAGCACTGGCTGTTCACTTGTGTGTGTGTGTATATGTGTGAGTGTGTGTGTGTTACTCATTTTGTGAAAAGCTCCAGCCTGAGTGAGCAGGTGCTGCAGGTACACTGTGCATGTGTAGGTCAAAAGGACTTTTCCTTCACACCACCTCATACACTGCTGCTTAAAATGAGTTTCTCTCTCTCTCTCTCTCTCTCTCTCTCTCTCTCTCTCTCTCTCTCTCTCTCTCTCCATTTTTCATAATTTACATGTGTGTTTCTTGGATGGAATGTTGCTTGCAATTTTACACTGAAGTTATGAGGCTAATGTAGTTAACAAGCAATGGAAGCCTTAATCACCTGTTGTTTGGAGACAGCTAACTTCTGGCACGTTCACTATATGTCCAATGTTTTGTGGACACCCCTAAATTATAAAGCCCCCCAGCATTGAACACTAAAGCAATGGAACTGTGTTCTCTGGAATGATGGTGCTCCATCCAATACTTTTGGGAGGTGTTAGGGGGGTGGGGTGGAGATCATCCAACATCCTAGCCTCACTAATGCTCTTGTCACTGAATGCAGACAAATCCCTTCAGCAATGCTTCAAAACCTGATAGAAAGCCTTCCCTGGACAGCAGATACCAACAGAAGCATGATAGATTTTAAATTGTAGCTACTTGTAGTTGAACAGGTTTCAACAGCCTCTTTCTCCATGCAGAGTATACGTATAGTTCAATGTAGGTCCACTGGTCTATTTTATCAGCTCATCGGACCATATAGAATCAGCTTGTATTTCTATAATTACAAACTGTAGTCCATCTGTTTCTCTCTTTGTTAGCCTCCTTTCACCCTGATCTTCAATGTTCAGAATCACCACAGAGCAGGTATTATAAGGGTTGGTGTGTTGCACCGGTATGAGTGGATCAGACACAGCAGTGCTGTACACAGTGTTTAATCAGTCCACCAGCACTGCTGTGTCTGATTCACTCGTACCAGTGCAACACACACTACCGTGTCAGTGTCATTGCAGTGTTGAGAATGACCCACCACCCACATGACGCTGTTCGGTGGTTCTGTGTGGTCCTGGACCACTGGAAGAACAGGGAAATAGAATAATAAAGTTTCCAGAAAAACGATGGACTACAGTCAGCAATTATTGAAAGTGCTCCAAATTCTAGTTATACAACAACATCAGCCTTGCAGTTCGGTAAAGAACAGATTTCCAGACACTGACGCCACAACTTTTCTTTGGCTGATCGCTCATATTTTGAGGAATTGAGGACATTTGATTTCGCTTTTACTTTATGTTTGTCTGACGAAAAAGTTGTCTACTTAAGAAAATTGGCTTGTTTATTCCACGGTCTTTCTAAGCTCCTTTAACATATTATGGATTCTCTCTCTCTCGCCTCTCTCTTTTCTCTCTCCAGCTATCTATCTATATCATTATTTCATTGTCCCTGTCTTTTTCTTTTGTCTTCTTTTCCCAAGCTCTCCTTCCAATCACTTGTCCCTTTCTCTCTTGCTTTCTCTGTATTTTCTCCTTTGGTCTAAATCATTCTTCTCTCATTCAATTTTTGCATTTCTTTCTCACTTACTTCATCTTTCTCTGCCTTTGCTTTTCAATTTCTCAGTCTGTTTATCTACCTCTTCTTTTCTCCTCTTTGACTTTTTCTGCATGTCTTTTTCTCTCTCTCTTTGCCTGTCCTCTCTCTCTCTCTCTCTCTCTCTCTCTCTCTCTCTCTCTCTCTCTCTCAAATCTGGAGGAATTTACTGGTGCCCGGATTTAACCGAATTTGTATGTCCCCCCTTAGCCCCTCTGAAAGCCCTCCAGGGACGACACAGCTCACTGATGCGTCTCTCATTAGCATTTTGCCCATCCGCTTCACTAATTTCGGAACGATCCATCATGAGAAAAACAGAGGAATGTGCTCCATTTGCATGCTGCTGTGCCAGTGCACCACTTTTTTTCTGGTCTGAATCCTCAGTCTGTTCAACTTTACCAAGAAATTGACTGGACTCAAATAAACACTTTTCTTGCTGCAGAGACTAGTGTAGAGACTGGTGTAGAGACTGATGAAGAGACTAGACTTGGCCCAACATAATACAGTGTTTAGAATCAGGCTGTATAAACAGCATTACTCAACAGTTTGGGATCAGTGTGTTCAGTCAATTAAACCAGTTTGGTGAACTGGTTCTACTGAACGAATGCACACAGTCACTGGAGTGCAGCCTGAAACTAGGAACCAGGTTTTAATCACTTGTTTCTTAGTTGCAGGATATATAAGTTCATGTATTCCTAAATATACATGTAAAAATTATGACCTATGAACAATGTTTCACTAACCTATAAATACACTACATGGACAAAAGTATTGGGTCATCTGACCATTCATTGTTTATTATACAATCAAGGTATTTAAATTGTTGAAGTAACTGTTTGAATTGTCCGGGGAATGTTTTCTACATTCTGGACAATTGCGCTGAGGATTTGCATTCATACAAGACAAGAGCATCATTGAAGTCAGAATGTTGGTTGATCATCATTCCACCACTTACCCAACTCCCTAACTCATCCTTAAAGTACTGGATAGAGTGCCATCATTCCAGATTACCCAGCTACACTGCCACACAGCTCAATGCTGGTGGTCTTTATGGGCCTCTAGCCCCTGTCTGACATTAGACTTGGTGCCAATAGGTTCATGTTTATCTGCTTCAGAGTGTCCAATAGTATTGGCAGTACTTCTCTACTGTCAGCAATGGGTCCAACTTAAAGAAACTAAATGAAAATAAGAAGGGTTGTCCACAAACATGTGGACATACTGGTGAACCATGTCTAGTAGATTTGGATCACAAATGTCACAACTGTAAAAATGTTTATTTAAAGCTGGTTGCAGACATTAAAATGTATTTTACCTTAAGAAAAGAGTTCTGGCACAGAGCTGCCATTGTGGTCCATTTCTAACATCTGACAGGTGCTAAATACTAATTCTCTGATAAACAAATACTAAGAAGTTACCCAACCAGCACTGAATGTGTTTGCCTTAAATTTGGAAGTGCCAATTACCTAACCCCATTAAGACTCTCCAATATCACATACAAAGCTTCCAACGCCAGGAGGGTGGAGACAAGGATGTCTGCTCTGATACATGTGAAGCCTGCCACCATTGCATAATTTCTGGATAGCCAATGGGCTCAGAGAAAAGCTTCAGAACCCTAGCTCCAATGCAACAGCTAACAGACACCTGTGCTGGCCAGCATTGCACTGGGTGTGATATGAGGAGAGCGCCATCTACCCACCCAAAGAGAGGATGGCCAATTTTGCTCTTTGAACCTGCGATTCTCAGATCATAATTCTAGCATATTAACTGCTGAGCAATCTTTGAGGAACATTTTTAATATTTTCAGGCATTCATTGTTTTGCTGTATTAAATCAAAATCTCACATTATTGAATCCAATTAAACATTTACTGAATTGTTACATTCTATGGGAAGAACTGTTCTAATCATGGATCCTATAAAAGTGCGACAGCAACTTTTACTTTTGTAAAATCAATGATGAAACAATTCTCAATTTATACTTGCCATTTAAAAAAAATTACCTGCCCTATGATGAATAAACCCTTAATGAAGAATCAATAAAAACTAAATGTAAAAAACTAAAAGTTTTACTTTGAAATAATTGAAATTCAAGGTTTTGAGAGCAGAAAAAGATGTGATATTTGATAATTTCCTCAGGTTAAAATCGGTTCTATAGCTGAGTTAGTAAATTATCATTATCTTTCCTCATTGTCATAAGAATTACCCCCACTTTAAAGAGAGAGAGAGAGAGAGAGAGAGAAAGAAAGAGAGACCAGAGGCTTAATGATTTGTTCCCCCCGAGCTAAGGGTTTCAGATGAGAGTGGTTCGATTAATTACCGGTAATTAATTTCACCTTCATTGGGGGCTGTGGTGGGGCTTTCAGCCCTGGAACCTTATGCTTTAATCCAGCTCATCTCGAGCTGATGGGAACCGCTTTTATCCCACCTCTTCTGGAGGTAAGGAGGAACAATCTTCTTATTCAAGACACACTCTCTCTCTCTCTCTCTCTCTCTCTCTCTCTCTCTCTCTCTCTCTGTCACACACACACATAGAGAGAGAAAGAGAGAGAGCAAGCAGGAGAGAGAGAGAGACATTAAAAGCCTCCATCTTTGATTAATGGCCGCTAATTAGCAATGTTAATGACCAGGTGTCCGAAAGCAGGCCAGATTCTCTCAGCATGGAGGGGCTCCTCATTGAGCTCGACACAAATCCATTCCCACTGACCCTGTCCCCTCGGCCCGCAGCCCACGATGCATCACTCTCTCATTACTCCGGAGAGCGGGCCTGAGAGCCGGCTGCGTCCCCATTTCCAGCCTGGCTTGGATTAATTAAGGTTAGGATTGGCCAAGACCGTGGGGTTACTCACCAAGAGCGGGGGAAGGACTGCAGGGGGGAAGAAGGAGAGGAGGAGGAGGAGAAAAGGATGGAGGGAGGGTTAACCCTTTAACCTCTAGGGGTCCTTTTTGTGGATTTACACTTTACCACTCTCACTGCAAAACTTAAATGTTAGATGATGTGTGTGTGTGTGTGTGTGTGTGTGTGTGTGTGTGTGTGTGTGTGTGTGTGTGTGTGTGTGTGTGTGTGTGTGTGTTATATAGCATCTCTCATATATATATGAGCCTAAATTAAAAAGTGCTGAGTTCCCCTATAGAACTACAGTGAAACATTCAGTGTTACTCAGCATTCACTGGAACTGAAGTATTCAGCAGGAACTTAAGTGTGTTAGACTCTATTGTTCTCTTTTTAATCTTCGTGGTGTGAAATAAAACTGCAGCTCTAAAGTGGAAGTGTGAACTACAAGTGGTCCATGAGCACAACTGAATGAACTACCCAGAAATTGGAATTAGCTAAATATTAACAACTGAAACTGAACTGCAGTAGTTATCAATTTCTTTTAATCAAAATTGTACCTTAATTCAATTTACTATTCTGTAACTGAACAGAATAAAGAGTGAACAGCATCATTCTATGACTTTGAATTAATGATGCATTGATTATCAACACACAAAATGCAAGTTAAAATGCAAACAAGTTAAAAAAAATAAAAAACAGGGAAATTGAGATGCTTCTGGATCAGAAGTATTGTCCAGAAACATCTGGATGTATGCCATTCGATACAATAGCCCTAGTACATCTGTGCAAATTGACCTTACATAATTGCATGTATTGAGAATCTACAGAACTCAAGGCTGCAGAGTAATTAAGACATCATTTTGTCTCTAAGCTTTAGCACCTCCCATTTGTCTTGGCCATTTGAGGAAAGAGTGTGTTGATGCTCTGATATGGAGTGGACACTGCCCATTACAAGGAAATTAACACAATAATTAACCTAATTAAATTAAATAAAAATTCATTTTTTGGACTTCATAAAATATGGTCATAGATTATAAAGTACAGCAAATGTATAAAGTTGTTTAAAATGCTTTAGATTTTAGGGGTTTTGGGCATCCTCAAACCATGATACCTCCTTTCCTATGCTTCACAGTTGACAATGTGTTCTTTTTATGGAATGCAGCTTCTCTCTCCAAACATTTACTGATTGTGTCTGAAGAGTTCTATTTTGTCTTCATCAGCCCATAGCATCTGTTACCAAATGTCATCTGATGTTCTAGATGTTCTTTAGCATACTTCCAACATCAAGTTTAGACCTCAAGATAATGTTTGTACAAGCAGTGAAATGGTCAACCAACTTCTTGACCTTCTTGTGGATTCTTGGCAGTCATATGAAGATTTTTCTTAAGCTTCATTTAGATGGGATTAATTGGGAAGATTGGTAAGATTAATGTATTTTCTACCAGAGATTGTCACTGAATTTAGTCCCATGTGAATGCGCCATGTCAGACATTTTTACGGCCTGCATGCTCCCACATCAGTACAGATTCTGGTGCCTTTTACCTTCCATTAAATGAGCCATATAAATAACCTCAGCCTGTCTCCTGTAAAGTTGCCACCCACAGACTGCTAAACACAGGCAGTGTGTGTTAAGTCTATATGGACCAAAAGATGGAAACAGAGTCTTGAACTCTGAGTGCCACCCACCAAGTAGGGCTAAAAGCTGTGGGCTCTGTGTGTCCACTGCCACCTTAAAGAGGGCAGGAATAAGCAGTGAAACCACATATACAGTCACACACACACACGCACACACAGGTAGGATTTCGTGATAACTAGTGGCAAGTCTGAGATGTCCTGGTTAATTCTCGTCCATTCTCGGCCGAGGGAGTGGGAAAGTAACGTTTATCACACACACATAGTCCGCAAGACGAGGTTTCCCACACACTCTTGTTACATCATTACGGGGTTTGCGGATGGGCCGTCCAATGGTGCCCTGGGGTGCCGGTCAGCTGACCTGGGTATGAAAACATGGCGGAAACTTTATCCACACGATGAGGTTTCAGCCCCGGCCCACTGATAGCCGCCTACTCTCTCACTGCTCTGCAATTTTCAGATTCTGTTTCACCTTTGCTTTCATGCTTAGCTGTCGACTCCCAAGGCTGATGACTGTGTGTGTGTGTGTGTGTGTGTGTGAGTGAGAGAGAGAGAGAGAGAGAGAGAGAGAGAGAGAGAGAGAGAGAGAGAGAGAGAACTGGGTTAGAGTTAGACTTTTTGAACACAGGTGCCACGGTGGAGCAGCAGCTCTCTGACTCTACAACAGCTTTTAGCTTTCTCAATGACGCCCTTTTACAATACGCTTTCCCTCCGGGTGCAATTGCCCGCCACTCAACTCCAGCTACGGTGGGTGGGCTTCCTCAAACAGGAAAAAACACTTATGGATGTGGAAAATTGGCTACTTTTAGCATTCTGTACTAGTATAACTGTGTAAAGTGTACAGTCATGTCAGGGACACTCTCTGGCAACACACAAGTTTGTACGTGACCAGTAGGGGGCGCCAAGAAACAAACCCAAAAAATCTCCCCCAAACTTATTTCCCTCAGATAAATCTATAATTAGTAAATGTTCTTGTTCATTTTGATGAGCTTTCTTAGTGAGCAGAATAGAAATGTGTAACACCCTCAATGACTCTCTCTCTCTCTCTCTCTCTCTCTCTCTCTCTCTCTCTCTCTCTCTCTCTCACACACACACACACACACACACACACACACACACACACACACACACACACACACCTTAAAAACAATACAACTTTGTTATCACCAAAAGGCCTGGAGGTCATTTATTGGGAGTTAATCTTCTCACAGGCCTTCTCTTATTGGTTTCACGCAACCTGAATCCAGGTCAGAGTGGAAGTTCACCGTTTAACACCTAATCCGCTCCATTGCTCAGTTGAGTTGACACACAGCGTAATGGAAATCAGCCTTCATATCAAACAGAAGCACAATGATTACCAGCTCAGTTTTGAAGCAGCTGGTGAGACAAAGGTCTAATGTTATTTATTTGTGGGTTTAGTGCTAATTACCAATTAAACCAATCAGAACACACTACAGTTTATAGTAATAAACAAATTCACCCAAATCTCTACTTCCCCCACAAAGTAGATCAATCCACCAGACAACACATGTTTGGTCTCTCCCAGCTAGTAGAATGTTGAATATTCAGAACATTACAAAAAAGCAAAGCTTGTGATTTTGCACAGGGAAACAGATAGCAGTGGAGCCAGAAAAGTTTCATAGGGGAGGCCAGACTGAGACCATTGTACACAAAGGGGTGGCACAGAAACTGCTGCCTTGTTTTTTAAGTGGCATGTTGCTGTGGATCTAGTAGTGTTGGTCACACACTCATTTACCTATACAGGCAGTGAGTGCCATGTAGAATAACATCACAAGACCCACATAATAAGCTTTGTTTATAAATTCGAAAATGAATAAAAAAAAGATCTAAAATGGTGTGAAATAAGTGATAAATCTCACAATGATTAATACAATCAACAACACAATATTAGTACAGACGACACCTTTGTTCTCAAACTTATTCTTACGCTTTCGTCTTCATTTTCCCTGACAACTGAAAAACCAACTCACAGCAACCTTTATGGGGAAGAATTTCAAAGCTATTCCTTGGTGATACATTTTTTTCCCTGGCTGTGAACTCGTATGTACTGATTATGAGACTCAACTGAATCTCGGAACATACTAATGTGAGTAACTTCAAAACATTTTTATTTTGAAGAATATGACAGAATGACAAACATTATTAAGCCAAATCAGCATTGAAATGTACTTTAATAGCCTTCTACAATCTTGGGGCTTATTGAAACGAAGTATTTTCTTTTAAGTTCTGACTCAGTTAAGCTGTTCATAGCTTGTGACTTTCAAACTGTTCACTGTATGAAATTAGATCAATTTTGCCATATCTGTTTCAACTTCAGAACTCGAGCCACAATATACACACATTAAGACTTCACACTTCAAAGATTATTCAAAAGCCACCAATGGCTTCCTCTTGGCTCTGCCCCTGGCAGAGTCCGTCCTAACACCAGCTGAACACTAGCTTGAATTCAGAAAGGCTCTGAGAGAGCTCCGTGATATGAAATGATTAAACTCTTAGAACTCAATGTCCTCACTTTGCAGGCAGTTACATGCTGTGTTCTAGGCTTCATATCTCAGGATCAGAATAACCTACAGACATGATACATATATCATAACAAATTTATCCTATTTGATCATGGTAATCTCATCACCATCAATGAATGATCCAGCTCAGAAAACATCTACAATTCACTCTTTTCCAACTGAATTAGATCCCAGTTTAAATGCCAAAGGAGCATGTTTACTGTTCTGTCCACAGTGTTCAGATTTCAGAATAAAAGTCCTGAGATACATATATAAATAAAAATCATAAAGGACATTCAGGTGTTTATGTTATTTGGACCATTGAAAAGTTTATTTAATAACATATTGTTATTATTATTATTATTATTATTATTATTATTATTATTATTATAAATATCCTTGTCAATCTAATCATTACAAATAACTCACCAAAAATTATTCAGCATAAAAACACTCTGGATAATAATTTTATCGATTTCTGTCACGTACAGCTGGTCTGTGTTGTGTTGTGTTTACTGTTCCATGTGCTTTTGAGCACATGTCATGTCTCCTCCCATTCCCAGCTGTTCCATCTGTAACCCTGCCCCATCGTTATCATGTCCCAGCCGTGACTCGTTATTGTGTGTGTATATAACTCCCTTGTCTCAGTTAGTCCTTGTCTTTCTTCTCGTTTGTATGTATGTCTAGTTGCTTACTCGTGTCGTGTTTCCATGTCTGCTTACAATTAAGTACTTTGTTCCCCACTTTGTAAGTGCTTTGTTTTTCTTTATTTATATTAAATTCCTTCCCTTGCATTTGCCTCCACACCCTTGTCCTTGTTCTGTCTGCTCGTGCCCGTGACAGAAAGACTGACCGATCATGGACGTAGAAGGGTTGTCCAGGTTTGCCGGATCCCGTCTGGCCATCCGCCGGGATCCAATTTTCTGGTGGACTGCAGGAGCAGCAGGATGCTATGTGGACCAGCAAGCGAAGAAAGCGCCATAGGCGGTGCACTCGGGGCGCTCCCTCACCGGAGGACTGCTCCTCAAACGGTGGGGAGAATTTTGGGGGGGCGCTAAGAGTTGGCGCTGCAAGCCTCAAGCCGGGTGAGGCGAGAGGTGAGGCCTGTTGACGGGCTGTTATGGGGGGATCTGGGCTGAAGGATGAGTCTGATGTGTGGCAGTTCCTGAGCTATGTGCGCAGGACTGTCCAGCCCAGTGAACCCCAGACTTCGGCAGCCGCAACGGCCTCAGCAGCGCCACCTACCCGAGAGGCACCTACCGCGCTGCGGTTCGTCCCGCTAAGACTGCCTTAGCGTCGGGGGCTGCTTCCGCGACAGGCCGGGAGGCGGAGCTTCACGGCAAGATCACGGTCCGGAGGGCGGGGCTGACCGCCGACGTCGACGCTCCGAGGGCGGGGCTGACCGCCGACGTCGACGCTCCGAGGGCGGGGCGACCGCCGACGTCGACGCTCCGAGGGCGGGGCTGACCGCCGCCGCCGACGCTCCGAGGGTGGAACCCCCTGCACCAGCTCCGGTCCCACATCCAGTTCGGGAGCTTTGTTCCTGTGCCCAGTCCTGTTCGTGTCTGAGTCCTGGGTGTCTAGCGCTTCTGGTCCCTCTCCTGCGCCGGCCCTGGGGTCTGTTGGTTTACGCGCCCCGGAGTGGCGCGTCGGGAGGGGGGGCCTACTGTCATGTACCGCTGGTCTGTGTTGTGTTTACTGTTCCATGTGCTTTTGAGCACATGTCATGTCTCCTCCCATTCCCAGCTGTTCCATCTGTAACCCTGCCCCATCGTTATCATGTCCCAGCCGTGTCTCGTTATCATGTGTGTGTATATAACTCCCTTGTCTCAGTTAGTCCTTGTCGTTCTTCTTGTTTGTATGTATGTCTAGTTGCTTACTCGTGTCGTGTTTCCATGTCTGCTTAGAATTAAGTGCTTTGTTTTTTTCTTTATTTATATTAAATTCCTTACCTTGCATTTGCCTCCACACCCTTGTCCTTGTTCTGTCTGCTCGTGCCCGTGACAATTTCTGAGATGTAAAGTGTTTTTACTCCTTTTAATTAACAAAAAATTGATTGTAGTGGCAAGTAAATTGTTGATCAAAACAAGGTCAAATTCATACAAATATTTCAATTCTCTTCATTTGAGTAGCCTAGGATCTTCTGAAAATAACAATACCTGGCATATATATCTATTTCCTTTTAATGCTTTTTATATTTATTGGGCAAATAACAGTAAGTCAAACTAAAAAACAAACACTGCTAGTCACTAAGACAATTCTAAGCCCTATCCTTGCTGTAATTTTGTGAAAACAACCCATAGACCACCTAAAGAAATACTTGAGTGTATGCTTTATATAGAGCTACTGGACCCATGCTAACCTGCTGTACTCTAATGTGTCTGTTTATCTGTTGCTTATGTAACCCAAATTGTTTATTTCCATTGCCTAAACCCCAAAGATAGCCTTTATTGACTTAAATAATACAGAAAGATGAAAAGATCCTGCCCCTAACAACTGGGATTATACATAGTGCCCATCCAATTTCCAACCTAAAGTTTATCTATAGTTGCTGTGTCCATTTATGATCCAATCAACATGATCACCTGTCTTTCCCCAATACTACAAACATGCCTCTGCACTAAACCATTAAAGTTACTTTGGCCATTTATAATACGATCAATTCATTTAACCAATGCTACAGGAAGATGAGACTATCATACATCTAACAACTAAGGTTGCTGTGGCCTTTTATGATTCGATTAGTAACCTTTCCTTAAACATTTGATCCCACCCATTCTCTTTACTTATACTCCAATTACTACCTAGCAAGCTCTCCACAGGTAGACAGTGTGTCAGTGAATTAAGTCAACGACACCTCCAAAAGTGAAGTGTGGTGTCCCAGAGCCAGCCCCCTCCATGCTCACTTCATGAGATTTCACAGGATTTTACTCACAACCTCAGTACCTTCAATATACACATAAAACAGCCTATAACTCTCCCCATACCATGCTTTCACACACTGCCCTACCCCACCCAATCTCAGCCCTTCTTATTCACAACCACTGACTAGCTCTTTCAGTTTCTTTTGACAATTCCTCCATAACTGCCTTCAATTCATGACCATTGAAGCTGAATTCACCAATATTGTATATTCAGAACTGGTTGGGATAGTTACTTCAGATGTGTAAGAAAAATGTTAATAATTTTAATAACCTTCCTGCAACCTTTTAAAACATTGCTTAACATTTCTATAATGTTCTCTGCTAGCTGTGTTGATGTTTGTTTCTTTAGTCTTTTTCGTTCTGTTTTTCTTTTGTTTGTAACAATTTATAGTGTTTATTTAAATACAAGCACTTAAAATGTGCAATTGTGGGTCTGACCAGCATTGTATCACATTCTCACTGGCAAGTCACTCATCAATGCATTCTTGAACCTATGAGTGTCTGTTCTTGGTAACTGTGTTCTTCAGTATTGGAATGCAACTTGGGCAATGGAAGATGAGGTAAGAACACAAGGATGGAAAAACCCTGAAGAATGCATTTTGCATCTTCTATCATTATTTCAGAAGCAGTTATTTACTTTAAATTGCAATTCATAACAGAAATTATAATCATCATGATTTTAATAATAATATTGTAAATGTCCACCACACTAGCACTATCACTAACACTGAATGTTGGGCTGTTGTGGACCACAATGATTCTCCTTTCTGGTCAGTGCAGATGACTGACAAGCTTCCTGGTCACTCAGACTGAAACCTGACCAGGGCTCCGTACCTTAACCCCTACAGCAGAGAGTTCAGGCCAACATGATTGTTAATTCTCACGGTGCTGTGACCCGCCTGAAAGCAGATAGCGGGGGCTCCATGTGAAATTATTTCAAAAGGGGTTCACATCCATTTGCTTATCTATATTGGGGGAAGTAAAGCATGCCGTCCTGCTTTGATTAGCGCTGAAATCACATTTGTTCTCTTTTAGACCTGAAGATCCTTTTGTTAAGTAGCAAAAAGGGGGAGATGTGTTGGTCTATCCTGGCAGTTCATTCAGCATATTACTGAAGTGTGTACAGGTGGGCTGAGCACTAGACTAGCATATCATATATGTGTAGGGTTTGTAATCCATATAGAATGTTCTGTTGCTAAAGTGGCAAGTCATTAAGATATTTTTTTGCTGACAGCAGTAGAAAAACAAACATGCATATAGACCCACTGTGCTTGCACACAAGGGAATTTAGTAGTATACTTTAGTGGGACCCCAATATCCAGCCATAGAAACCATTCCAAGGTGGTGCGGCAGAGGTGTTCTTTGTTTATGTTTTATTGAAGTTTACATTTGTGAAGTGCCTTTTTATTGTCTTCAATCCACTTCAACACTCTTATTGTGCACTCCAGAGATCAGTTGTTTATGCTTAGAAACACAGTTGTGCTGCCACAGGTGAGGCACAACATCACCCGCGAGCTGCGGAAGAGGAAGCAGGGAAGCTGGGCTGGAGCTCTGCGTCGTACAAGGATGAGATGCTACAAGTTGCTATGGGTGATGTGAGATTGCTTCTCAATTTGATGGATGAGCTCACACCGCTAACAAAAATAATCTTTGGATGGTTTTCACCTCGTTCAGGCAGACAGGACAACAGAGAGTGGTAAAAGAAAAGAGGCAGACCTGATTGCATGTATCATAATAAATGAGTGATAATCTATGTGGTAACTGTAACTGTGTATGAGACTGTAATCATGTTTCTCCCTCCTCCATTCTGCCCACCTTCACCCGGTATGTAACCTGCCACATCAGACACAATAAAATAATGGACATGTTTTATGTCAGCACAAAGGAGGACCCTCTGCTTGGAAGGTCTGTTAACTTCATCTTCTGCCAGAAACCAGTAATGACCCACATGGTGAAGAAATGGAAAAGAAAAAAGGAAATGGAATGAAGAAAAGGAAACGGAAGAGGCTCTGCAGGACTGTTTTGAAACAACAGTGTGGGAAGAGCTGTTTGATCCTAATGGGGAGGACACTGACAGTCTCACTCATTGCATTATGGACTATGTCAACCTCTTTGTTGAGAAGACAGTCCCCACTAAGACCATTTAATGTTTTCTCCAATGAGCCATGGATAAATCCTGACATAAAGGCTCTCCTTAAAAAGATGAAGAGGACAAGGTGACAAGCATGAGATGAATGCTGTGCAGAGGAAACTGAGAAGGTAGATTAGAGAGGGGAAATACAGCTACAGGAGGAAGCTGCAGCATAAAAATGTCAGCAGAGTTTGGAGTTTGGAGAGTCTGGCAACAACCTCACTTCCAGGTGGTGGGGGACAAGAAAAGGGTGAATGACCTCAATCTATTTTTCAATAGATTTGATTACTCACCTGCCCCTCAAAACACAAAGACATCTCTGCTGATCCCCCACTTTGGGACACTACCTGCATGCTGCCACCCCCCTTTCTCAGCAGCTCTCAGCTCGTTGCCACTGGCAGCTGGCAGCTCCAATCTGCCCTTCACACACTCAAGCACTCAGCCCCTGCTCCGGTCTGTCCTTTACAATGGCCCAGGTGAGGAATGAGCTAAGAAAAATCAAGTTGAGGAAAGCTGTAGGTCCAGATGGCATCCGTTCCAGACTCCTCCAGTCTTGCACAGATCAGGTCTGTGGTCATGTTCAACATGGTCCTGAAACTGATCAGAGTACCACAGCTGTAGAAAACATCTTTTGTGCTACCTGTACCAAAAATGCAGCACCCAAAGGACCTCAACAGCTACAGGACAGTGGTAATGACTTTTTATCTGAGAGTCAGCCTGTCATCAAGGTGGATGATGCTGTCATCTGTCTTCTACACAGAGCTGTTTCTCAAGGTTCAAGGTTCAAGGTTTGTTTGTCACGCACATATACACAGTACAACGCGAAATGCTTATTCATGACTGTCTTCACACAAAAATCAATAAAAGGAGGGAGAAGGTAAGCAGAATAAATATATCTATGTATTTACATGATAAAAACACTATTCCTGAGAGGTAGAAGGTGCAGATGTTTGAATAAAAGTATGACCAAGTTGCAGTCAAGTTACAAAGTGAAGGGCTATGAGAAGTAAGGATTATATAAAGTGCAGATGTGCATATTAATTGCACCATAATGCTGTGCAAAAGAGCAGTAAAGTATTTGACAGTATTTGTCCATTTGTGTGATGTTAAATTTAAAGTTAAGGTTGAGTCTGGTTCAGTGTCCGGATAGCCTGATGGTAGCAAAGCGAAGAGCCCATTGTTAGGATGGCTGAGGTCCTTCATGATCTTCATGGCTTTTGACCTGCACCACTCATTGTAGACAGTCTGCAGGTCTGGAAGTGTCGTCCTCATGATGCGCCAACTTTCCACTTTGCTGCTATTCTCGAACCAGGCCACTGAGTTCCTGTAAGGATGTTCTCAATAGTGCAAGAGTAGAAGTTCAGCAGTACCTTGGAGGGCAAACCAAAACGTTGAGCAGTATTGGACGCTCTATTCAAAATTATTCTGGAGGTAGTGCTACCTCTGAGGAGGAACAAACACAATTGGCACATAACTAGTTTTTTTTTTGAGAAACCAAGACTATATGGAAAGAAATTCTTAAAAATAAATAAAAAAATCTCAACCTGAATTGCACATACATTTCATGCAATACATCCACACATTGGATTCAACAGAAAGCTGTGTTTGTTCTGCCTCAGAGTTAGAGCTGCCCCCAGAACCAGAGTAATGATTTGCACACAGATGTCTAGTACTGCTCAACTCTTTCACTTGTGTCATTGAATTATTTTGTTAAAACACATTTGTAATTATTGTGATATTAGAACTGCATGCTGAATAATATTATATAAATAATGTAGTCATTATCACAAATTAACTCTAACAAAATTTGAATGAAACACATGAACTTGATCTGACCTGAGCAACTATGTCCAGTCATATATAACAAAGTAGAGGGAGGGTTTTTGGCATATTGCTATGATGCTGACCTGAAATAACATGAAATGTCCGATGTATTTGTTTATTTGTTATTTGTTTTTCTTCATTTGTTTGTAGGGGTCTTTTCAGTACAGGCAAAGCCCACCCACATCCTCCCTTGTTACAATGTCTGCTATGAAAGCAACATAGACTTATAGCTAAGCTAAACAAAGTTAAACCACACTAACAGAAGCCAGGCTGAATCCAAGTGAGCGTGACATGAGCCCTCATCAGCAGTAAAGTCCTAATGTAATTGCTCCTGTGGATGCCCATTACAGCACTGTGGGTAATGTGAGGCCCTTGAGGTTTTGCCCAGTTTTAAACATGCCATTCTACATTCCTGTGCTCAGGGCTTGTGTGTGTGTGTGTGTGTGTGTGTGTGTGTGTGTGTGTGTGTGTGTGTGTGTGTGTGTGTGTGTGTGTGTGTGTGTGTGTGTGTGTGTGTGTGTGTGTGTGTGTGTGTGTGTGTTCACCATCATTTCCTGAATAGAAAGACTCAGAAAGAACAGGCTGAATGTCCTGCAAAGAATGTAACAGAAAGTACGGCACTAGCAGCTCAAGGCCGGCGTTGTCACATTTGTTCCTTTGTGAATATTTCGTTGGCTTTAAAAAAGGGACCCAACATTCACTGCAGGTAATAGCTTTGTCAAGGTCTTTCGGCTGAGGCTGCTGCTTTCTAAAGACGACTTCCTGTCTCTATGTTCCACTCAGGATCTTTTATTTGTTGTATGGAACTGTTCCTAAATCTACCTACAGAATCAGAGTGAAAGATTTTTTCTCACCTCCATCATTTTCAATATTTTACTATATTAATGAGGGCTATTTCAAATAATGGGTCACAGTTAACCACATAATGTAATGATTCATCACATACGACTAAGGTTAGTTATGTGCTCAGATTTAACCATAAAATATGTATTGAACCATTTAAGGCAGTGCAGAGTGTTATAATTACACAAATGGACAAGATAAGGTTCAGTAGAATGTACCGAACACAAAACCCATAACACTGTTCTGATGGTGTGAACACAAAGCAGGGTTCATATGAAACTGAATATGAAAATCACATGATCTCCACACAGTAACCACATTTACTGACATCCAGTAACAATAACGTGAATACAAAGTCTTCCAAAGCCAATGACTGTATAGATCATGGGTCACCATCCCTGTTCAAGGAGAGCTACCTTCATGCAGACTTCAGATCCAATCCAATCTAATCCAACCCACCTGATCCAACTAATTACTGCCTTTGGAAGTCCTTGACCGGCTGAATGGGGTGTGTTTGATTGGGGTTAGAAAAACCTACAGGAAGGTAGCTCATCAGGAGCAGGGTTGTTGACCCATGGTATAGATTATATGGTATATATACTGTATGTCAGGGGTGCTTAATCTGGGGGTGGCAACCCCCCGGGGGTCGCAAATGTGACACTAATTAAGACATTTTGTCAGCTAAATGTGTGATGAATCAGATTTAAGCGCTAAACATTTTCACACTGTATCATTCTCAGTCTTGTTGGAGTGTCTCAGATGAAGGATATGGCTTGTCACACCCACTGTTGCTTAAAATAGATCATCTTTAGAATGTTTTTTTTCACTGAATTAAACTGACTCACTTGCTGTTCTGTTTGACTCTTCAATCTGAATCTTGATTCAGGTTCATGCATATTGTGGACATCATGCACATCATCCAGGCTGGGTTAAAAGAAGGTCGAATTGGAAGTGGGGATGCAAAACACCCGTGTCCAGGAACATCAGAACAGAAAAAATAGTGATGGCAAATCGAGGTTTTCTGAAGCACTGAAGCCTTTTTCCTAACTGTATTGAAAAAAGATTAATTACTTGGAGCTTCATAACACAGTGGACATTAGCGTAATCTCGTGGCCAAAACCTGAAAGTGCTTTGTGTATTTAGTGGACAAGGGGCTTTAAAAAAAAATACAGCTTTTAAAACTGTTCCAGTGCATTGACATGACATTTGAGGTTTAAATAAATAAAAAAAAATGATAAAACAAATGGCAGAATACTTTAATGTCTGGATAATTTAATTTAATATGTTAAAAGACATTACACCATAATATATTTTTAAGTAATAAATAAAACACTCAGAATGTATCTTGATGAGGCACACTGGAGAAACTACACTTATAATTCTAATTACACATTGTTGCTTGTGTCCCTTCACCATGTTATTGATCTGTTATTATATACCAAACTCTCTCTCTCTCTCTCTCTCTCTCTCTCTCTCTCTATATATATATATATATATATATATATATATATATATATATATATATATATATATATATATCTGTCTCACTCTCTATCTCTCTGTGTAGCTCTATCTCTGCCAACAACCCTCAAAGTGAGCGCCAGGTTTTGGCCATGTCATCAATGTAGAACGAATCAAGCATCGGCACAGTGATTCAAACCAAATGCGTATCGTTTTTTCGACACACGCCTCAAAGCTTCAGGTTCAAGGGTATCATCACTAGAAAAAAACAAAGAAAGTGTGAAAATATGATGAAAAGTACTTGGAATATTTTACGAGATATTGATACCGTTTTTTCCCGGAGGTAGGGGGGTCGTGAAATTTACTGGAGCCTAAAAGGTGGTTGCACAGTGAAAAAGGTTAAGAACCTCTGCTGTATATCATAGAACATCCAAACCAGTCATTAGGGGTGTACTTTGTGCACTACTGGTGCCGGTCCCGAGCCCGGATAAATGGTGAGGGTTGCGTCAGGAAGGGCATCCGGTGTAAAACTTGTGCCAAAACTATAATGTGGATCAGGCAGATGATCTGCTGTGGTGATCCTTAAAGGGAGCAACCGAAAGAAGAAGAAAATACAACATCCACAGATCAGCCATTAGCATTTGAATTAACATTAGCACTGCCTGCCTAATATTGGGTATGTCCTTCTTCTGCCACCACAGCAGATCTGACCATTCCAATACACAGGACCTCATTGTAGCATCTTGCACCAGATGCTTTAAGTCTGTAAATTCAGAGGTAGGGCTTTCATCAGCATCAGTGTGCCTTAGGTTCACATGACAATGTTAGCGGTTCACTGTTAATAGACCTGCCTGATGGACTGGAGATGTTCTCACGTAGTCCAGTAGACATCACATTTAGGCTCTTATCATGGTCACTCAAATCCTTTTTGCCCATTTCCCAAATTTTATCACCACTATCACATGACAATATTACAGTTGAGGATGGCACTAATAGGCCCTCTTGATGGAGGAGGTGTTCATGGACCAGGAGAGGTTTCCACTGCCATCCTGCTGATGTGTAGAGTGATGTAAGCTGTAAGATGTAAGCTGCTTGTGTCCTGTCAAAGTCTATAATCATCTCTTTTGTCTTGCTGACATTCAAGAAGAGATTGTTGTCCTTGCACCACAACTCACCTACTGTCTCATCCCCCCACATCATCAGCAACTTTGATGATGTGATTGTGTGGAATACAGCAGACAGCTCATTCAAAGGCCTGGTGACTGCTATTGTGATTGTCTGAGACCTGTTCCTATGGAAATCTAGAAACCAGTTGCAGAGTTACAAGCTAAGTCTACATAAGTGGAATTTGTTGAGTAGCTTTTGGGGGAAGAATGGTAAGCTAAAGTCAGTAAACAGCATTCGGACATATAGTGTCCTTGTTGTCCTGGTGTTATAAGGCCAGGTGGATGGTGAAGGACATGGCCTTCTCAGTAAAGTGGTTTTGCTTGAAGGGCAAATTGGTGAGGGTCCAGTGTAGATGGAATGGAGACTTTTATGTGAGTCATGACCAACTGCTCAAAGCATTTCAATGAAACTGGGGAAAACTGGAATACAGCTTGTATAGTCCAAGTAGAGAAGAGCTGCCAGTTGAATAAGACTCTCTGGAACTTCAATACTTTTGGGATGAGTTGGGAGATGGGGATGAGGACTTAAAAAAAAAATAAAAACACAAAAATATAACATGTACATACATATTCACAGCCTTTGCCATGACACTCAAAATTGAGTTCAGGTGCATCTTGTTTCCACTAATCATCCTCCAGCTTGATTGGACATCTGTGGTAAATTCAGTTGATTGGACATGATTTGGAAAGGCACACACCTGTTAATATAATGTCCCTTAGTAGACTGTGCATGTCAGAGCACAAACTAAGCCATGAAATCTGATTAACTGTCTGTAGACCTGTAGAGACAGGACTGTATCAAAACAGAGATCTGGGGAAGGGTAATGAAAAGTTTCTGCTGCAATGAACGTGAACCCAATGAACCCAATGAGTACAGTGGCCTCCATCATCCATAAATAGAAGAAGTTTGGAGCCACCAGGACTCTTAACTCTTAGTCAGGGTGGTGACCAAGAAAACAATGATCACAGAGCTCCAACATTGCTCTGTGGCGAGAGGAGAACCTTCCTGAACCTTTCTGCAGCACTCCATCCATCAGACATATATGGTAGAGTGGCCAGACAGAAGCCACTTCTCAGTAAAAGGCACATGAAATCACTACGAGTTTGGCAGACCATGCAAATAAAAAAAAATAACCTTTGGACTGACTGCCAAGCATTATGTCTAGATGAAACCAGGCATTGCTCATCACCTGGCCAATACTATTCTTTTCCTTCTTTTCCTTCACCTGGCTAATACTAAGATGACTGCAGGGATGTGTAGACATCCTTGAAGATAACCTGGTCCAGAACACTGTGGACCTCAGACTGGGATGATGGTTTATCTTCCAACAGGACAATGAGCCTAAGCACAGAGCCAAGATAACAAAGGAGTGGCTTTGAGACAACTCTGTGAATGTCTGTGAATGAGTGGCCCAGCCAGAGCCCAGACTTGAAATCAATTGAACATCTCTAGAGATATCTAAAAAGGTCTGTGGACTGATGCTCCACAATTGATGGAGCTTCAGAGGTTCTGCAAAGAAGAATGGTAGAAATTTCCCAAAAACAGGTGTGCTAAGTTTGTACCATCAGAGTCAAAAAGACTTGAGGCTTTTTTTGCTGCCAAAGCTGCTTTGGCAAATTATTGAGCAAAGTCTGTGAATACTTATGTACATGTTATATATTTCTCACTTTGTCATTGTGGGGTATTGTGTGTACAATTGTGAGAAATAAGGCTGTAACATAACAAAATGAACAAAAAGTGAAGGACTGTGAATACTTTCTGGATGCACAATATATATATATATATATATAAATACATACACACACACACAAACACAATGTGTTATGGAGTGACACATTACAGACAAATCATGTCTTTGCAGGTCTGCTGTATTTCTGCTTCTTCTTTTTTGCCTATTCATCCTGAGCTAGTACCAGTTGCCTTGTGTCTCTCTGGTCTCCTGAGGCTGGGTGGTGCTAGATCCTTCCATTTTCTGTCTACATGCTTCGCCCAGTGATCTTTCTCTATCCCCTCCCATGGGGCCTGCGGCTCTATTCCTGACCCACTGACCCAGCGGAAGAAGAAGAACAACAAAAAAATCTTGATATCGGAGTATGAGGGCTTCCGCTTTAACATATTCCTCAATTGTTCCCCTGTAACCAATAGGGGATGAGGCGTTACGGTGTTAACTCCCTGCTGAGATAAAAACTGACACTGCTCCATCGACAAGGGCTTGATGGTCACATCAAAGCAAAGGGGCTAATCTTATGGCTTTGGGTTTGAATTACAACAAGTATCAAAGCATATATACAGCATTTCAAAATCAATCATTCATTAAAGCCTCTGCCCAGCAATGCTGTCTACCTGAAAGCTTCATTATGGTCAAACAAAAAAGGGAAAGAAGAAGCTGTTACCTTTTCAAAGTGGTTGTTTGTTCTGTATTCTCATTATACCCTGTTTTGTAAGATAATTTGAACTGGGTGAGTAAAATAAATCAAAGAGCTTCTCAGCTAAAGAAAATAGTTACAGATACAACCACTTGTAATCACACAATGTGTAATTGCACGTTTTGTTTTGTTTTTTTTTGTTTTTTTTAGTGAAATATGATGGCAGCACTTGTTGTCGAGGAGGAAAATGTGCTTTGATTAATTTGCTGCATTGCCAAGGCAGCTCAAGCTTTGATAACGGCAAGAAAACTTAAATGTACATGCTGCTTAAGTCCCAAGGAATGATTCTGGTGCTCTATCTCTGCCGGGCTACTGCTTGAGGTTAGTCTGTGCAATAAAATTAGTTTTATGTGTGGGACATTAATCCTCCTACCAGCGAGAAAGCATTGCTTTCTGACAAGCTCCTTTTAAGAAAAGTTGACACCAACAAGGAATTTTGAATTCTGTCCAATTGAGATAAGGCCTGCTGAGCTGGATGGCTGAGGGCTGAATCGCTGCACCTGCCAAAAAAAAAAAAAAAAAAAGGGGAGTGCTGGGGAGGTTTTCTGGAGGGTGGAGGAAACAGATGAGCTTACAAGTGTTCATCAACGCAAGTCTGGTTCAAAACTGACACTAAATCCAATTCACCAAAACAAAACAAAGAGAAAAACCCATCCGAACAAACAAGCAGGCACACACACCGAAGTGACATAAGCTGTCGTGTGACTATGATGGCCTGCTGGTAACATGTTTTAAAAAACAGCTTTAAAAATGTGTGGGATTATTTAAATGCTCTTAATGCTGACCTTTGTGGTCTAACCTTCATTAGGCCTTGGCTGCTGTCCATTTCAGAGCATGCTTGTTTAGAAAGCTGTCACCAGTCTCATTTGCCTGATCATATGCTCTGATAATGTGACAGCGGAGAATAAAAATCCTCTGCTTCTCTACTTCAGAACCAGTTTTCGACTGTTTATGTGTCCCTGCTCTTTTAGAGCAGCAGCCAAAGCAGAGTAGATCTGGAAGAATTTTATAATTGCATCCATATTCAGATTTGAACCAAAAATGTTTGTGGCCTTTATGACATGACAGAAAACATGTGAAATGAACATTTAGGTTAAATAGATATGAATGTATGTATTAGTCACCTTTAGGACAAAATTGAGCAATAATGTGCCACAACTACAAAGTTATCTATGTTATAGTCTCCTTTTTAACTAATATTAACTAAACTAAAATACTAATGTTGACACTTTCACATCATCTCATGGATGGTAAATGGGGTGATAAATTCCCAGCATCCTGATCAAGTGATTAATGGTGATAATCTGTTCCTCTCCTTTCCTTCATTTTAACATATTATTCTTTTTAATATTTCTTTGTCCCTTTTGGTATCTCCATTAAATCAAATCAAAGTTATATTAACATATAAAATGATGCCCCCTTCTGGAATTAACAACCCAACCTCTCCAGTGTAACATTTAGAACATTTCCAGTTATTTACAGGTTTTAAGAGACTGGTGGTAAATATGCAGTTTATCCAGAACATGGTGTAATGTTCTCCTTAGTTAGTGCCGTCAGATGTGTCTGAGTACACTAAGTGTTATAAATCGGTAAAACTCCTTAGTTCTTAAGATCCTAAATAGGTCAGATAATGAAGGTAGAGATGGTTGTGTTAAATATCACGATACAGTTAACAAAGGTAGCTGTTAAGTGCTGGTAGACCCTGCTCCACAGCTCAGTGCTGGACTGCTTTAAAAAAGAACACCTTTCCAACTGTTAAGCATGGTGGAGGATTAACCATACTTTGGACTTGTGTTGTAGTCAGTGGCACAGGAACCATTTTGTTGGTAGAAGTAAGAATGGATTCCATTAAATATCAGCAAATTCTGGAAACGACCATCACGTTGTCTGTTAAAGAGCAAACTGCATAGTGAACTACCTAAAGAGGTGCAAGTTAAAGGTTTTGCCATGGCTCTCCCCAAACCCCAAACAAACCCCAAACAAGAATTCTTCACTCTTAGCCACTTCAAACAGTGCTGACTGTTTTCTTATTAATAATCATTTCCTCTGAAGTTTCTAATCAGTCATGATCATTTATTTATTCTAACTGTAGGTTTTTTTTTTTCAGATAACTGAACAAATGATGCTCCATGTTTCTGCTGTTTGTTTGTTGTTTCAGTGCAGTGTTGCAGTGTGTCATGCCCTGTTGTGAAGATCAAGCCATTTTTTTTACCTGCACATCCTTCATAAATTATTCACCTCCACCATCTGCATGGAAGGAGCACCTGCTTCAAGAGAAGAGCAAAACACCTTAATAATTTAAGATAAATAGTCTGTGGCTCATAATCAAACAGCTGTGTAGTGTGACAGGCCTGAGGCTGGATTGTTGACCGTTATTGTTGTTTACCTCCAGCTCCTGTCATTACACTTTACGGTTCATGTGGCCATTAGCAAATATTCATATTTACTGTTATTCCTGGCAGAGCCTTGATCAGGGTTATATTATACTGTAAGTACCATTTCTTTACCTTTACTTGCATTTTATTGACCAGGTAAAATTATTGATTGCTTTAGGTCCTTCTTACACTCATGTTGACTGTTTATTCCTGTCTAGAAATTGCAGCCATTTTTATATAGTCCCTTCATTTCCAGAGTCTGGAAATTTGGACAATTTGGACAATAAAATAATAGTTTTATGGGATACACTCATTACTTCATTACAAATTAAAGTGATAAAAGGTCTGGACTTGATCCCAAGTGGGAAATTGGCTATTGAATGAATGAAGACACGTTTATATAGCATCATTCTAGATACTCAAAGACATTCTGTAATCACACTCAGCACTCAACCAACACACACAGGCAAGAAGCAGCAGCCAATCACGCAAAGCGTACTCACTACTGGAGAGCTGCATCAAGCACTAGGAGGCTTCACCCAAGAGTGCCAGGCCATATCTGGGCTTACAGACATACATTTACTTACATACATCCACCAGGTCAATTTAGAGCATATCCCTGTTTTTGGAATGTGGGGGGAAACTGCAGTCCCCAAAGGAAAGCCACACAGACCTGGGGAGAACATGAGAACACTCCTCCCAGGGCATTCTGTGGAAAGATGCCACCAAAACTAACATAATTATTTGGAAGGAAAAGAAGAAATCACTACCTGAAGCATATCATAACATCTGTTAAACATGGAAGAGCAGGCAGTGTTATGACATAGGCATGTATGGCTGCCAGTGAGACTGGGTCACTGGTGTTCATTGATGAGGTGGCTGCTCATAGAAGTAGCAGGATGAGTTCTGAAGTGTATAGAGCTCTACTTTATACTCACAGTCAGTCAAAATCAGCATAACTGATAGGTTCATGATTCACACTATAGATAGATAACAGAGCTGCTTTTCACTTTTCACACAAAACCAAAGGCAGAAAGATCCGCAAACAAGTGAATGAAGGCAGTTGTGGTAGAGACTTGGCACTGTGAGGGAAACACAGCACTGGGTGATTACCATGGTTTCCAGACTATGGAAAATACTCTTTATATGGGTAATTACATTCCGTTTAAAAAATGGAGGGACTGTGTAAAGAAATGGCTGGATTTCCTAAACATTTAATACAGTATAATTACAGATCTGATCATATAGGTTTTATATGTTAAATCATTGTCCATCTGCTTTTAGATTTTGATTACAGAAACAATAACTGTGTGTCATGTAATGTTCTGCAGTGTAAGGTGAGCTGTGTATACGGTGATGCTCCTTGGAGGCCTGACTGCAATAGGGGGTGGTGGTGGTGGGGAGCAGGGAGGGGGCAGTGACAGGATGATGGAAAATAATGCCAATCCCACTCTCTTCTTGAAAGACCATCTTTTAGGTATCAGATGCCTAAAGTTGAGCTTTCTGGTCAACCAGACACCTCCCCTGGGACCGGCCGCGATCAGGGCTACCTGTACGGAGACAGTCACCTGAGCCAGGATCAAAGTGCTGCTTTTTCCTGCTCTGAGAAACACACACACATACATACACTTGTCCCACTCCTGGTGTCTGTCCCCTGTCCTGAAATGAAGGTGTGGTAAATCCCACAGGATGGTGCGTATTCACTGGCCAGCAGCCTTCTAAGCAGAGGAGAGGTGACAGTCCTTTTTCCAAGAAAAATGGTGCCTCTTTCCATATCCACAGCACGTTTCTTATATTTTGGTGTTGTGGGCCTTGAAGAGGAAAAAACCTGAGGAGAATTAGAAACAGAACCACATTTTTGTCCACATACTTTTACAAAAGACTTTGTCTTGGTGTTAGGTCACAGAATGTGTAATTATTTAATATTTATGTAACATAAATTAAGTGTTAAGTCTCTATAGGTTACCAGAACAGCTTCAGGGGACCTTGGCACAGATTCTACAGGAACTGAAACTGTATTGCAAACACAAAAAACGTTCTTCCAAAACACTTATTGGTATTCTGATGACGGTGAAGAACAAATAACTGTAGGTACTGTAGGCTTTGACCAATGGACAGTAACTGGCATCCACATACTGTAAAAAGCAAACTCCACTTCTGTCACAATTATAGGTATACTTTCAGCAAAATGAAGGTTTTGAGGGTTGTCTGAAGTCAAAATCAATTTTACAAGCTTACAAGCTGACATACTTTCGGTGTTATCAGTTTACTTGTAGCATATACTACAAAAGCCACAATACCGCAGGTAGAGCTATGACATTTTTTGGTCATTCCCATGACCACTGACAGATAATTGCCTCCTAAGTACTGCCTCCTTAGCATGACCAAACATGTACTTTATCTTATATTGTGATGTGTAGAGCTTAATTAGCTGCCATGTTTACAACACACGGAATAAAGTTTTGGGGTTTTTTATTCACTGAAGCCATTTGAATGTTGTCTCAAGATGTTTACTGAGACCTATGGGAAAATGTCCTATATTTATTTATTTTACGGCCAGAGACTCCATCTTATTGACCCCAGTCTCTTTAATGACAAGTAAGGAACATTCACTCCTAAAGGTTCCTTGTGCTCTGAAGAGCACCTCAGAGTGACTTACACTAGCTAGCATCATGGGTAATGATCCCAACATTTTTACATCCCTACTTATGTCCAAATGAAGACCAAAGTGTTGTTTCCATTTGTCTTCCCTGTAATGGATGGGGCAGAATTTGGTGTCCAGCTTGGCAAAATTGGTCCATCTGTGATTGTGTTTTGTGATTTGACCATACTGCACATGCTGACCACAATGGACATTCGTTTAGCTCTGCTTACCTTCATTGTGGGCCCTGTCAAAAGAGCACAGTTATGTGCTCGGTGTGTTCTTTGTTGCAGCCTTTTTTAAAGCTGTAATGTTGTTCAGCTCAGATGGATCACGTCTCGCTGTTGATACACAGAGTCCAGATAAAGAGAACAGGAGAAAAATGTTATAATAACATATTCAATAGAAATAATGATGTTCTTAGATTAGCAGCATAGAGAGCAAAGGCCTCAAAAAGCCTGTACACAATGCCAAGCTTGTTAGAGCCAATTTTCCTTAATAGTGTTGTGAAAGAAAGCGTGCAAGGGCCTGGAGAAATAGAGATGTACAAAGCTTTCCCCATTGAGGCCATAATTGCAGAAATCTGAATCATAATGCTCTGATGACACTTGATATCTGCCTCTGTGGACTCAAATCTGCAACATGCAATATTATTTTAATGCTTTGTGCTTCAAGCTTAATGTAAACACATTTAAGATGGTCATTAGGCTGCACACCTTGGTGCTGACCGGAGAGGTTTCAAGGCTGGAGGGACCCTGCACTTACCATGAATATATGCCCTTCCCCTCGTCTTAGGGACTTGCAAAGCTCTGATTTGACGTGACGGATTACAACTAGACAAATATGTAGGCCAAGTTTCTCTCTGTCTTGTTCAAAAAAAATATTAAACTAAATCTATTGTGAGATTATAGCCATTAGCGCTACAACACTTTATTACCACTGATTAAACCCGAAGAAGAAAATTAGCTGAAATAGTGGAGATGCACTTAAAAGGAACAGTTCTAATTTAGTTGGAAAGCTAATCCCAGTGCAGCCATCCCAATTTAATAGGGATTAAAAGCAATTGTTCTGGTAACCCTTGGCAACCATGTCTCAAAGGAACCAATCAGTTAATATTGTTTTTTAAGGAAATGTGTTTTTTTATTGTGTCTCTTGTTTTAACCGAATGAGTTCATGCTAGTTTCACACATCGGCTCTCACCTGCACCTCTCGCAAAAAGGCCTCCAGATTTGCACACATTATGAACATATGTACTAGAAATACACTGTCTCTAAAAAGCTTCACACCTCTGCTTTGTAGATGTTACACATATACATAGTGTGTATAGTCCCTGTAGAGAAGTACTGCCCATAGAATAGGACAGCATTGAGCTGTGGAGCAGTGGAACTGTGTTCTCATCCAATACTTTTGAGATGGTTGGGGAGGTGGGGATGATCATCCAAAATTCCAACCTTACCAATGCTCTTGTCTCTGATTGCAATCCACTATAACTCATTCATAATCTACACCTGACTATTCAGTATCAACAAAGAATTATCCAGTGTCTACTACGAATTATTCAGCATCTATTGTAAATGATTCCGTATCCACTATGCATTATTCATTATCTACAATGAACTACCAAATATCTATTATGTATCAGTAATCAGTATATACTATAAATTATTCAGTATTCAGTATTAATTATTCAGGATCCACTATGAATTATTCAGTATCCAATATTAATTGTTTATTAACCGCTATGAATTATTCAGTATCTACTATGAATTGTGCTGGATCTAAATGAATTTCCCACTAATTACTTAAGCAGTTCTACACACAAGACAGTGCTATAATGTGAAATAGCACTGAAGATCAGGACACTACTGTCAATATCTCACATTAAGGTATGAACCTCTCTCATCAAGGTATGAATCTTGAGTGTGTTATTGTTCTGTTATAACCATTTATTATTCAAAATTTAAGATGAATAGAATAGTGATTTTTTTAATAAACATTCCACAAAATAAAATAGTTCCATTCCAGCCCTATGCATGCATGCATCACAATTGTCTAAAACATTAGATGATATTACAAGTTAAATAGATTCCATGGCTGCAAACACTGTCAGAGTTGTTAGATACGATCAGAGGCAAAAGTTTGGTTTACATTCTTCCACTGTATTCAGATTATCTGTTCGATCTTAAACGGTACAGCAGATCATGCTCCTCTAGTTTAAGATTGTTCAGTAGATTTTATGAACTCATTATAATTCAAGTAATACCTGAAGAGCTTCATTCAGAGTGTTGTTATCATGCAATATTGGCTACCATACATGTCTTTCAGCCAATCATATTGTGGGATTGTAACTAACTGTGGTACAATGTTAATTATTCAGTGCCTATGATGAAGATTAAAAGTGAGGATCTGAAATGTAGCTCCACATCAACCCATACAGCTTATGGGGTTAACAAGGCCAGTCAGTGTTGACACACCAGTCAGATTTACCCGAGCACAGGTAAGATCACATGGCCCAGGGGACACTGCCCTGTTCCATGCAGCAGTGTGGGGAGTGTGTTTTACCTGAAGACTCATTAATCCTACTGTGGAAGAAAAAAAAAAAAAACATGTTCCCTGAAGCACTGATTACTCAGTTTACCTGATCGTAATTCAACCAGGCTGAATCCAGCAGCACTGCAGTAGCGGGATCAGTCCTGTCTCTTCAATGGGATGGATTGAATTATCCGGCTGGCGGACGGGACAGGTCAGAGACAGGGATGAGCGCAGGGGAGCTGACCGAGCATCAGGAAAACCAAAAAAAAGTGTGTCAGTTACCAAGAGGATAAGAGAACAATACAGAAGAGCTGGGTAATGTTACAAGGTAGAGTGAAGTGCGAGAGAGAGAGAGAGAGAGAGAGAGAGAGAGAGAGAGAGAGAGAGAGAGAGTCGGTGTAAATGTATGTGTGTGAGAGAGAGAGTCTGTGTTTAGAGTGCAGTTGCAGGACGCTCACCAGCTGCTACTTCAGTGGGGGTCAAAGGCCACAGGAAGCTCAAGTGTGTTGTATCCTCACATCAACACACACACACACACACACACACACACACACACACACACACACACACACACACACACACTTTTGTTTAACCTTATGTAATGAACTTGATTTTTATGTTATTTGAGCTGAGCACTGTAATATTTGAACTGAATAATAAACTCACAGTAAGAGTCAGCCAGGCCAAACTGCAGCTTCCACACATGGTGGAGGTAGCTGCATACTACCACCTAGAGAACGAGAGACCCAGTTCAGCTTGATTAAGACACAGCTTGCTCAGAAACATATGGTAGATGTGATGTTATTAAAACCTTGTGTTCTTGTGACTGTTCTACTTTGTGGTGTAAAATAAATTTACATTATTTGACAGAGCAGCCTCTGATCCAGCTTTCACTGATCCAATTTATTTTATTTTAGCAGAATGTTTAATGACTGTTGGTGTGTTACTGTAACATCTCACCTATTTTGGTAAAATTAACCATGGGTATTTGGAGGTAAATTGTTCTTCATTGACCGCTGAAGCTTGATCTAGTCTAAACATGATTTATAGTGCTGTTTATAGCAGAGTTTGTGGGTTGCTTTTTTTTTTTTTTTTTTTTTTACAAATATTAGGATTTTTGCTCAAAATTATTTTCAATTATTTTAACATAATCCACCAACTCTTTATCATATCTATTGGTTGCAGCTGACATCACGAATGTTGCTGCCACCATATTGATAGGTAATAAGGATGGACTGGCCATTGGGAGAACTGCGAAAAGGCCTGTTGGGCCACTATGGGAGTGGCCACTCTCATACTCCACCCCTCAGAAACTGAGCCAAACTGACACCACCTACCCAGTCCACAAAACTGGGCTGGTCTGTATAAAAACACAGGGCTGAATTATGTTGACACTGAATCCCTGGTGGGTACCAGTTCAGAAGGCATGACTTCTATATGTTGTGCCATGGAGATGAAGGGGTATCATTTAATAATTTTTTAGACTTCCCAAAGACAGAAGGGAAAATAGCAATTACCAATTACAGCTTCATAGTGTGCCTTCACTTTGAAAAGAAACATTGTATTCAGTTTCAAATGCCATATTTTAGGCTCCATTACCCAGCCTGCATGAAATACTGTATCTGTATTTGGCAGCTTTTGTAGGCTTTGTCCTGAACAAGGTGAAAGATTATGTGTAAAGTACAGGCATGTCATATGGATCCAAAAAAACAAGGCCTAAAAGCTTACATAATAAAACTACCTCCCAGATTGCATTCAGGCAACACCCCTTTTATGTAAATGTCATGAAACAACAGGTGTGGTAATGAATCTAATGACACTAGAGGTCAAAAAATGTCTGGTGGGTTTAGAATTGTTTATGATTTCTGTTCTGTTTGGTTCAAGTTAGAGGTTAGCACCATTGTTATTGATAAGCAAGGTACTTAACATGGTGTCAGTTGCAACAAAACAACGTGACTGCAAGGCAAGAGGGTGCTTGAGAAAAATTAAAAAATGATGGTTACAGGAAATGTCTAATTGAGATTATTTTAGTTATTAATTATAACTAATTCATAGCTAGAGAAATCCCAGGGTTTGGGTGTCCTAACTTTTCCTGAAGTAAAACACACATTTAAAGTTTAATTTAATTTAAAATATTAGCCCCTTTTATCAAAACCGTGTCATTTTATGTATTATAATTGTGCATATGAATTCATTGTACTTGCACAGACTTGTTGGAAATTTGTCTTCAGCATTTAACACACTACAAACTAGTGAATTGACACACAAGGGGGCAGTAAGCACACAGGCCCGGAGTGGAGGGCAGCACTATCCATGGCGCCAAGACAGCAGTTAGTGAGATGAGTGTGTTGTTCAAGGGCACTTCCATCATGTCCTGCCAGTTTGGGGAATCAAACAGAAGTTCCCCAAATGGCCTTCCTCAATGTGTGACAAATTCTAAACATTATGTGAGGTATATTGGGGGCTCTTTACCTAAAAAAATAGAAAGGTTCTATCTCCACAGTCACATTGTAGATTTCAGGCTCAATATGCTAAATAGAATCTTATAAATTTAAGTGGACTATATGTTAAAAAAGCCACTGGATTTTGTGGGGAGTCCTTATCTGTCTGTTAGTTCTTAAAAGCAAAGGAAAAATGGCTAACAATTGTATTTGTAAACAAAACATAATGACCCTTAACAGTTCATTTTAATTTTAGGAACAGTACAACAGTACCTTCTTTTATTCCTGAATTTAAGCATCTTAACATACATTTCAATTAATTTTCCTTGCACTGTAATTGAAGCCCAGCCTGATGTCCCTCAGCTCCAAAATAAAAATGTCTTCATTACTGAGGTGCTGCTGGGAGGCGCTCAGGCTAGTAGTCATCTTTAAAAGTGTAAGATGTTGATGTTTCCCAAGAGCAGACGAGCAGAATTGGTGTGTCCTACTTCCAAGCTGACACAGCATGTTGTCAAATAGATGAGTATACAGTTTCATTACATTAACAGCCTCGTTCTCAGCTCTTTGAAGCTTTGCCCTGCCGCTGCGTAATTTAGTGACAGGTTGAAAATGGGCTACGGGGTAAAATGAGACTGTTGTCTTGGAAACAGTCACCCACCCTCTTGTTTTTTGAATCAAAGGTGGAGCTACGGAGAAGGTGCTACATTCAGGCCACAGCTCAGGTATTTCCTTCACTCTGTGTGACGGGATTGGAGCTGAAATTACAAGAACTTATTATATTATCACTGAACACACAGGACAAACCCTCAAAAGCTGAGTATGAGTTACTGATCACTGCATTCCAAACCCCTCCCTTGTAGTTCCACCTTGCTGTTGTTACAGACTGTATCCCATCTGTTTGTATTTATGACCAGTTTTGAATTGTTGGAATTATTACTATCTATCTATCTATCTATCTATCTATCTATCTATCTATCTATCTATCTATCTATCTATAACTATGTTGTCTGAATGAGAGCTCATGATTTTCAGTCTTAATGCTGAAGTCTCATGTTGGTTTATAAGCTTTGTGTGTGCTTTGTAGTGTTAGTGAGTGGCCTGAAGACTCTGGTAGCTGTCATCTGATCGATTGGGTGAAGTGAGTTTAGTGAAAGAGGAGAGAGAAGCCTCAGGTTTCAGCAGTAATTAGCCTTGCCCATCACTAATCACACACACACACACACACACACACACACACACACACACACACACACACACGCACACGCACACGCACACACACACACACACACACACACATATTGCATCACTTGTCAATAAATTTAAACATTTTCATTTGAAACACTGAAAAGTGACAAAGTGACACAGCAGAATATGGTAGGACAGAGAGAATGTGTTAGAGGGACAGTGTATGTTCTAGCAGGACAATGTGTGTTTCCTGTAGCAGGACAGAGTGTGCTATAGCAGGAAAGAATATATTTTTCAACAGGACAGTGTTTGTGTTGTAACAGGACAGAGTACAATGTAACATGACAGAGTGTGCTGTAGAGTGATGGAGTGCCCTGGAGTAGGATAGAGTGTATTTTAACAGGACAGAGTGTGTGCTTTAGCAGGACACCATGTACACTTTAATAGGAGAGAGTGCTTTAGCACTATATCCTTAAGCAGAACAGAGTGTGTGCAGGAAAGAGTTATTTAAAAGTCATTTAGTAATAGTAATTATACTCATTTGATCCACTGTGTTATGCACACATGGGACCTCTGCATTTTACCCATCCACACACAGTGATACACACATACATGTTAGTGAATTCACACACCAGGGGGAAGTGAGCACACATGCCCAGAGCAGCCCTATCCTTAGTGCCCAGGGAGCAGCTTGGGAGTTCAGTGCCTTGCTCAAGGACACTTCAGTCATGTTATGTCCTGCCAGTTCAGGGATTCAAACCAGCAACCTTCCAGTCACAAGGTTCCGTAACCACCAGGCCACAGCTGCATGTTTGTTTTACCAGGACAGTGTATGCGCTGTAGCAGGAAAGAGTGTGTCCTTTAGAAGGGCAGTGTGTGTATTGTAGCAGGACAGAGTGTGTCCTTTAGCAGGACAGTGTGTGTTTTATCAGGATAGTGTTTGTGCTGTAGCAGGAAAATGTGTGTTTTATCAGGATTGTGTTTGTGCTATAGCAGGAAAGAGTGTGTCCTTTAGAAGGGCAGTGTGTGTATTGTAGAAGGCCAGAGAGTGTCCTTTAGCAGGACAGTGTGTGTTTTATCAGGATAGTGTTTGTGCTGTAGCAGGAAAATGTGTGTTTTATCAGGATAGTGTTTGTGCTATAGCAGGATAGAGTGTGTCCTTTAGCAGGACAGTGCGTGTTTTAAACATGATAGTGTTTGGGCTGTAGCAGGACAGCGTGTGTGCTTTAGCAAGACAGCTCTAACATATGCTGACTAGGGATGCCTCCAGGATGAGGACTGTGAAACTTGGGGATAGAGTATGTCATTGGGGGACACAGTATGCTATAGTCTAACAAAGTGAGGTCAGCTCATGTTTTGTTATGACTCACCTTTCTGGTCCTTGGCGTGTGTTTAGTGCTACAAAAAGCTTTTAAAGTGGAGACTGAAGTGTTTAACCATCTTTATTAATTCATCCCCTTCACGCATATCTCGCAGTAACTGTAGAGGGGTTAATGGCACTGTGGCTGTGTTTTGTTGTCAAAAGAACATTTAACTGTCCATGAACGTTTCTGAAACAAAGCATGCAGTTTTTCCTCCTGCTCTAAATGCCACCAACATCGGCCGTCCCAGTGCTGTCAGACAGGTAATAAAACACCTGTGGAGCTCCAGAGTCAACACTGGAGCCTGTTCAAACCTGAGCAGCATCGATCCTGCTGCCCACCTGACAGCTTCATTGCTGCACAGTGGAGAAACAGTCTGCCATCAGGGTAGAAGCAGACACAGTATCACATTTTTAATAATTTTTGGTACTGTAGTAGAGTCACTTTTGGTTTCCTACAGAACCATGTTTGTCAATGGATGGTGTGAGAACAAAGAATCCTCATTTAATAATGAAGTTTAATCTATGTACCAGTTTATATGTCCATAATTTTACGGTTCTAAAACAACAAAATGTCCAAGAAAAGAACCATTAGGGAATTTTATACTGTATTTTCATGTGTAGTCAAAAAGTTTGAAGACAATGGTTTCCTTCTCTAGTGAAAACTGTTTGTCATTGATCAACACAACTAGAGTTATGATTTGAATATTTAGTGTATTGTAGGAGCCTAAGCAATAATAACAACATTAAGAATTAATAATATTCATTACGTAATTACATTAATGTGCCAAAATGCAAAAATCATAAATTTTTATTGTTTTAGCACTGAAACTCTAAATTTTCAATTAAAGTGCCTAAATAGTAATATAATACACACATCAGTACTTGCTGTACTAGAAGGCCTCTTTGTATAGGCCCCCCTAGTGGTTTCTCTGATAGTGGAATGGGCTGGTTTAATATGTACTATTTACTGGGGTTTTGGACTTGTTGGATTATTTATTTTAACACAGTACGAACAACAATATCAAAACACCAGTAAACACATTTTCATCCAGCAGTGAAGTGACTACTTTTGGGTTCTGTTCAGTAATGACCAGCTGTGTGGTTAAAAAACTACTCAAACTGATCTGTTCTCATCCCAGCAATTTTTAGAGTGTACAGTTGATCGTGGAAGCACTATACACCACTCACATGCACCAACACAAAATGCTAAAAGAGCAGCATTTACACACATACATACACCAATACACAGTAGTGTCTGATTTTGGCAGCTCTGCAGACGTGTGTGTGCGTGTGAGTGTGTGTGTGTGTGTGTGTGTGCAGATCTCATTAATTTCTCCTTTGGGAACTCTCTATGCTGCTCAGTAACGGCCGCCATATCCCACTAGACATTTCCCGGTGACAGAGTGCTGCAGTGTTGAGAAAGAAAAAAACCCTCTTCCCTATCCGCCATATAGCTTCTTACCAGATTAACTCCACAATCCTTTAATAACAATCTCTTTCTTTTTCTTCCCACTAACCCCCACCAATCCAACCCCCATGGTTCATTTTGACCACTTTATTTCGAGAGGCACTCTATTTTTTTTCTTCTCACTAGCTGGGAATACTTTAGGGGGTGTGTAATGACAGCACAGTTATTAATTAATTGCATGTGTAATTGCAAAATTAAGTTTTGGAAAGTTGGTAATGATCTGTGGAATTACACAACGTGGTCACATTATGAACTGAAGGGGGACTTTTCACTCAGCGCTTTGCAGCTCCGCTCCAGAAGAGGAGAAGGAAAAGGAACGCTGTATGCAATCCAAGACCAGGCGGCCCACAGTCATTAGGGGTTTTGTCTCCGTCAGTAATCTTATGAAGTCCTGTCATGCCCATCACTCTTTCCTGACCATCAGTTTATGCAGGGACCAGGACGAAGAGAGAAATCCCCCATTGATTTCAACTTTGCCACTTTAATTAACTTCCCGCAGAAGATAATGGGGATCTGAAGCTAAGGCCAGAAACTTTAGGGTAGACAGAGTCTTTCGTAATTTTGTAATTTTCACAACTTTTTCCTGCTTTGAGTGAAAATTAAATGTGAAAGACCACTCTCAATTGTTTATTGTCTAGAGCATTTGGACGATGATGCTGGCAGGGTTGATACGAGGACCTCCCATTGTCTTGAAATTCAAAAATTCCCCAGTTTCAGAAGGATGGAAGTGTCCTTGAGTCTGCAGGCCAAATCATATTGTCTGAAATGATTCAGATCAATTTTAGGACAAAAGAGTCCAAATTGAAACTTAAATCCAGTTTGAGTGAAACATAGCTAATAAAAATGAAACTTTTCATTTTATTACATTCACAAGTTCGGAAATGACTCCATTACTCATCTATGCACTTCTGCAGACACCAAATGCATCCAAGGAATGTTTTTCTGCCAAACAATGCTGTTTTCTTGACAGCACTCAAACATGTAAAACATTAACCCTTCAAGGATCGCAGTGCCTTAAAACATCTCATTTCATATTTTGTATAATTAACTTTGACTTGTAGTTTCATTGGTTTGAACTGGATGAAATTTTATTGTTTCCTGAACAATTTTGTTTTCCACTTTTAACACAAGACCAAGACTTAAACATGTCATTGTTAAGCATTATTAATACTGACCTTGATGAGGGACAGTAGCTTCCCTGTAGTGTATATCACAATACCAACATAGAGTTTTATTAATATTCACTCTATTGAGAGACTGTAGTTCTACCTCAGTGTATATCACAATACATACATTTTAAAGGTTTTTGTTTGTTTTTGCTGTGCTTTCTGACATGAAAAATTTTGTTCATTATAGACCTTCTTTACAGTATCTTCAACTATGCTTCAGTGGCCAGAGATGTTAAGTTAGTTAATTAGATATATTATTTAGATGTTAATTGGTTAGAAATTGATGTTGTGACAAAAATATCTGTTAACAAAAACAGTGCTAAAGTGTCTTATTTGGCTTACTGGGGCCTTTTCCACCAATGTGGAACAGGTTCTGTTGTGGTTCGTGAACCTAATATTGGACTGACAAAAACAATTGTTTGCAGCATGATCCAAAGATTTGTATGTTTATCAGCTTGAACCACTGTGGGTAGCCTTATATGTTTTCTTATCGCCAAAAGTTGATCCATGTTTGATCCCTTTTTGGCTTCTGGAGAAAAACAAACATCTGTAACATCACAAATGCCCGCAGGGAGTCTATACACTTCTTGCTTCCGTTTACTGATGCTGGGCAATGCCCTCTGTTGATGACGTATTCTGTGACATATCCTTAGTTCCACTAAAGCTAATGTAAACAAGGATTGAATTGCTAAAAAACACCCACTTTCCTGTATGTCTGAATGGAACTAGTTCTAAAACCAGAGTTCTTTTGGTGGAAAAGGCCTAACAATAATGTTCTGTGAGGTGTAGAAATATGCTGCTGGAGGTTTGTTAAGCTAAGCTTATTTTCTTGTTAGCTAGAGTAGCTTCATAGCTCCAGTGCTAAAAGCACAAACTTCAGACACCAAACATATTTTATGTTACAGTTGCTGCTTGTTTTTTGTTTTTGTTTTTTTTAATCTTAATAAACCCACTTGTTCAGAGCATGCAGTTTATCTGCACTCTTAGTGAATTAATTTGTAAAAGTCTAAAGTAAACCAACCCCCCCCAGCGCTCCCACCCTCAGAGATTCGCTCGGCTGCCCTGGGCCCCAGGACTGAAAGGGTTAAGTGCGATGCTCCTGATAGTTTGTGTGTTTCTCATGCAGTTCTGTTTACGGGCAGAGAAAGGCTCGTATTCAGAGCGAGGCTTTTTATTCAGTGCTCGGCTCATCTGTTTGTTTCCCAGGAGTGTCCTCCTCTGCAGGTACAAACGAGGTGTTGTTCCGCCCGCGCAGAGATGGATAGACGAGAAGAGCTGCGCAGCAGCGGGACTCAATGTGATCTGGGTCATACACACACACACACACACACACACAGTCATGCATACACACTCTGTGTCACTGCCTCAGTCACACAGGCACAAAGTCACTAGATCAGTCATACACTGACACACACTACACCAGCAGTCAGTAGTACAGGTGAGCAGACACCTGTGGTTTTGTTGCTGTAAGACTGACTGTCAACCTAAATAACTAAATATACATATATCTGCAGGCCTCTAGAAACAGAGAATCTTTAACCTTCTGTAATTTGAGCTGTAAACATACAGAGCCTGAGGACATGCTAAATGTTTAATGAGATCTCCGTGACATTTTATCTTGATCAAACAAACATTCTGGTAATTGTCGTTTGTCTTTGATGCAGAATTCAGTTCATTTGCAGCAGCAATAATACCTAACATACAGGCATCTGCACAGCACTCCCTGATCAAGTCATGGATGTCCCGCACAAGCCAGAGTGTGGTACATTTTGTTTAACAGGACAGGGACATTTGAGTGACATGAAAGCTGATTAATCACAGCCCAAAAACAGGTGAAGTATTTTGCACCTGCTATCCACGTCTCAGTCCCAGTCCTCACCAAGGAAAAGTATCCTCACAACATGATATTGCCACCACCATGCTTCACTGTTGGGACAGTGTTTACTGAGAAATGGAAATTTTTAGATTTACACAAAAAGTCTAATGTCGATATCGATATTCACATTGTTTTCATCATTATGGGTAATGGGTTGAAATTCTCTTTGGTCATCATTTTCAAATCTTTCCATCGGACTGATATTCTGACCAATGGTATTTTGGTAGAGGCCAATTGTAAGTCAGCTATCAAGGGTTATTTTTGACTAGATTATGTAGATCATACTCAGCTCCAATGATGCTTGAACATTTGTGAGCCCTTTAGAATGTTTTATATTTCTACACAAATTCTACCAAAAACTCTAAATTATAAATGTAGTTAAGACATTATTACTATAATAGACTATATACACCTACTCACATATATAAGACTATATACATTTTACACATTTATACTAGACTATATACACCTACTCACAAATATTATACTATTAACACCTTACTCACACACATATACACTATATACAGTTTACTTCTACTACATAAATCCTGTGCACTTATATGACTATATATGTCTTATACAATTATACTAGATTATATTCACACCTTATTCATGAATACTGCATTGTACAGAGCTCGCTCACTTATACTAGACCATATACACACACTTTATTAATTTATAGTATCTTATATACCAGCATTTTCACAACCATAAACAAAATCTACTATCAATTGTTGTTAAGAACAACTATATAGAAAAAAAAGTCTGCTTGGTACGTTTGGATTGACAGCAGCATCTCAGCACAGACTTGAAGGACAGTCGATCACATTTATCCACAGTTTACACCTTTTTCTTGATCTTTGAGCTATGTAGAGATCATGTTTCCAATGAAAGAAAGGCTGAGGGAGGGGAGAGGGAAGAAAAAAGCAGTTCTCCCAGTGCTGGTCTGGATTGAAAAGCGAGCCTGGTGCTGACAGCTAAATGCGCTAATTTTCTTCTGGGAGCGGGTTTGTCTTACCGGGAGCAGCAGCCGATCAGCAGATACCATGAGGCCTTGTACCCCAGCCAGAAAAATGACGTCAAACACCCCCCCCCCCCCCCCCCATAAAAAAACAAAAAAACAAAACAAAAAAAACACTAAAAACAATTTAAAAATTATTAGACTACATAGAACCTAAATTGAACACCTTTCACAGACTGTTCAATACAGGAGCACCTTGTAGTTCTATTTTTTATTTCTACTTACAGACTGTAGTTTATCTGTTTCTCTGCATACATTTTTAGCCTCCTTCCACCCTGTTGGTGGTCAAGACACCACAGGTATTATTCTGGCAGTGGATCATTCTCAGCACTACAGTGATTTGGTGGTGGTGTGTTAGTGTGCGTTACACAAGTGGATCAGACACAGTAATGCTGCTGGAGTGTTTAACATTGTATCTACTCACTGTCTACTTTATTAAATGCTACTTAGTTGCTCCACCTTGTAGATGTAAAGTCAGAGACAGAAGCTCATCTGTTTCTACAGAGTCTGTGTTTGCCATCATCTACTCCCTCTTCAGTGCTCACACGATGCAGCCCACACAATTCTGTTACCTGGATATTTATGTTTGGTTAACTATTTGGGGAACTATGAACTAACAGCAGTGAAACTGAGGGGTTTAAACACTCCAGCAGCACTGCTGTGTCTGATCCACTTGTACTATACATACCACATTAACACCACCACCATGTCTGTGTCACTGCAATGCACTCAGAAAGAAGTGTTAGATTGCAATGTTAATAGGAGGATAACTCAGCATGGGGTTGTAGAGGTTCCTAATGATATCCTGTGATAATCCATCCCATGCAGCTTGAATACTCTCTCTCACTTCCCATATATTTTGAAGTAGAGCTGCATCTCTCACATTTTCAATTGGGCATAGGTCTGGCAATGGCATGATATCTGTGGTTTCAAAGTAAGCTTTTTAGATGAAAGAAGTATGCAGACAAGTGTTGTCCTGTTGGACTAGTGGCCCAGAGTGTGTTGAGAAAAGGTAGGGCCACTGGTAACTGGACCATATTAATGTAACATTGGGCAAAATGCCTGAAGACCAAATTTGATCTGACATTGTACAAAATTACACCCCACTCCATGACACTAGGCCTTCCAAACACACTGACCATGGTACCTCTACACATGGATTTGTTGATCATCTATACCGAGACAAAAGCATACAAACACACACACACACACACACACACACACACACACACACACACACACACACACACACACACACACACACACACCACCTCATTGTCACTGGTGATTTTAACCAGCTTCACCTACCACACTGGAGCACTTTGTAGTTTTATAATTAGACTGCTGTCCATTTGTTTCTCTCCATACTTTGTTAGCCTTCTTTCACCCTGTTCTTTAATGGTCAAGGCCCCACAGGACCATCACTATTAATTAGTTGCAGACCCTACCTAAACTGAATTGCTGTTAGAATTGCTAAGGCTGAATTACATATTGGATTGATAATTTAATACTCATTTATTTAATACTCATAATTTAATTGCAAGTGGTATTGGGAGGCCAGCATCCTGGATAGGGACAACCATAATGTTTATTGTTTATTAACCCACACCACTGTTATAAGTGGACCTCAGGTGTAAATATAAGTTGAGCGAGGCACTTCAGTCATGTCCTGCCAGTTCAGGGAATCAAACCAGCAACCTTCCAGTCACAAGGTTAGTTCCTTAACCACCAGACCTAACAATGAATGTTTTTACCATTTATTTCTCTGACAATGAAAAGAAGAGATTTAAGGCCCGATTTTTTTATTTATAGTGCCACTGCGAGCCACTACTGCCTCACCCTGATGATGGGTCTGCAGACCACTAAAGTGCTTCATTGCCCATTGGTGGACCCTGGCCAACAGGTTGAAAAACTGTGAGATAATTTAGGCACAACACCATGCATATTGGTGAAGCACAAATTTTCATTACTTGTTAGCTTAACATTAACCTTAATGGGTTTTACTTTTATTGGTTCCTACACCCATATCATTGATGTCAGGTGGACCTCTAAGATGAAAATATATGAGTAAGGAGTAAAAATGTCTCATATTGCTTGACTTCTTATGATGTCTAGGAAATGCTAACTGTTCACTGTATTAGAACTTCACACGGTGGAGTTAGTGCAAACCTCAGACTATAGAAAGTGTGACACAACGTATTTTGCAAGGGTATGGACAGAAAGAAGCAAGTTCAATGGCACTGTGACACCAGCAATTGGATGTAATTATCACCCTTTTCCCAATATGATGGCTTATACATGTGTTCTCCTCCACTTACTGTGAATGAACACAATGGCTGTGCAGTAATAATCACTTGGGTATTTTTCCCCTCTGGTTTTAAAGTTGCATTAGAGTGGTGATTACCTATAATATGGGACCATATCAGCTGTGGGCTGTGCTTCATTACACCTACTGTATTCCTTACAGTGCTGCGAAACCTGAATCAAAGGCCTGGTTTAGATGTCAAAAGCCAACTTGGATTCATTAAAACTTATGGTCCCTGGCACACAAAGCGACATTCACTATAGTCAAGAGCGTGAACTGTCTGTAAAGAACTGCAGTGGTTCTTTACCCCGTGGCCCAAAACAAGGTGTGCAAACACAAATGAGCACTGCTCAGAGATTTTTGACTGGCTGTTGATGAGTTGATTAAACTTCTCTATTGCGATCATCTTTATTCGATTATATAGGCTTAGAAGAGCGTGCCGGACAAAAGGCTTGATTGAGTGTGAGTGGAGAAAAGGAGCTTGTTTGCATTGTCTGGAGCTCCACAAAAGCCGATAGAGTGCACTGAAGTGAGGCCCAAGGGGCAGAACTGCCACTAGGGGGCAGTGCCACTGCATAGCCTCACACACAGCAGGGTAAAACAGGGAAAGTATCTACCCCAGTGGGATCAGAGTTAGAAACTCAGGTTTAAGTAAATGTGTGAAACATACAGTAGTATTTTAATAGTGATGTAAAAAATGATTATGAAGGATACATATGGCTACACTCAAATAAAAGTGCTTTATTGATGTAAAGTTTCTCACCAGTTTACAGGTTCTTCACACTTATCTCTATTACAAACTTTTATGGAACCAAAAACAAAAGTTCTTTTATGGCATTGCTTCGTATTTTCAAGAGAGTAAATGAATGATCTGAACTGGACTGTCAGTCTGAACTGACTGACATTGGTTTATGTTGATGAGAAGTAAAAATAGTACATAAAAAAATTAAGGCAACAGTTTTTGATTTATATTAAATGTTGGTGGTGTTTAAATGCATGTTAAAACCTATGATATGAACCTATAAAAACATCAGAACACAAATTAAGCAAACTTTTTGTTTGTCTCTTTCTGTATGTCCTTCTTGGTGACATCATTCTAGTCACAGATGTTTTCTCCACTTAAGGAGCACAGGATGAAGAAAAAAAAAGAGAAAAAAATGGAGGCCAGTAAACCCAGGCCAGCTTTTGCTGAGGCCGTTAGCCACAATTCACGGAGGCGCTGGATGTTTCCCACTAGGTTCTGGTCGGCCTGGAAACGGCAACTTATTAATCTTGTGATGGAGGGCCAGCTGCAGCGGTGGCTGTTACCATCCCACCATCGACCTGCTTCTCTTTTTCACCTATTCCCTCTTTCTCTCCCACACTTTCTCCCCTTGTGTTGCTTTGCTTCTAACAGAGTTGTCCTACACTTATATATTCCACACTAGACGAAATGACCAAACACTAAAGGTGAATAAAGTTCACCTACTAACCACCAAACAATAGACTTCGACAGAAACATCATATGTTTTTGTTTGTTTTTCATATTCCTCTCTAAACAACAAAACACTAGGTAAAAAAAGAAACTCCTCTGCTGATTAGGTTGACTAATTCAGGGAGAGAGTGCTTAGTTTTCCAACTTTAATGATATTCCCCCAGCATATCGTCCCGCCGTTGCCTGGAGACGGGATTTGAGCACGGCCCCTCATTCGATTCCCACACATCAGAGCCCCTCAAAAGCAATTTTTTCTCCTTGAGCTTTTGATTCAGTCTTCTCTGAAACCCTTCCCCCTGCTGGGTCAGTATGGGTGGGCAGGACGCGGGCAGAATGGGCCGGGGGTGAAGGGGAGGCTGGTCACACATCAAGGCCCGAAAACAAAGCCCCCAGGAACCTTCCTTACAAACACAAATTCTCCCCACCGAAAGTAAATGTGCTGCCCTTCATTCTCTCAGAGCATGGTGGACATCAGCTCAGTGAGTCTGTCTGCACATTAAATAAATAAATATAGATATAATTAATTCTACAGCAGCCACAGGTAGTTGAGATGCAGACATTTATAAGGAAGTTTATCTTTTTTATCTCTTGAAGAATAACAGATAGTGACTAACAATATGAAAAAAATGTGGATTGTGGGTCAGGATTATAAAAACAGCAACAATAACCACAGAACTATCTTTCATTTAACAGTATTAAGTTTTCCTTTCAGAGAGTTACTATAATACTAAACAGGAACATAAGCACAGCATATAGTTCAGTTGAAATCCTTCATTAGAACAGTTGTCTATGATTATAGTTTAATTTAGTTTAGATCTTGGTTTTGTTAAATGAATGAACAACTTTTCTATCATTAAGAAAATGGATTAAACTGTGCTGTAAGTTCTGAGTGGAGTTTTTTTTTTATGACTACCAAATCTGAACAGAATGTTCTTTATATTGTGATCAGAGGGAAAACTATGACAAATAAACTATGTTTATTTAAGAATATTACATTTAATCAACTCCTGAGTTACCTGTTGAACAGGAAACTGTAATACAGACGGTAGTTTAGCTACAGAATGTTTATTAGAACAGGTATCTATGTGGCTTTCGTTTAGTTTATTTTAATAAACATTGATTTTTGGTTTAGTTTAATTTCTGATCAACTTTTCCAAAACTAACACAGTGTATCAGATTGTGCTGTAAGATCAACATACAATGACAATAAAGATTTATGATTTAGTTTAATTTATGGATAAATCATAAGTGGTGACCCAATTCAAACTAATTCTGCTCTCTACTGTGACCCGAGATACAATAACAGAAATCACAGCATAAATGAATAGTGAACAACAAACAATAAGAACAGTAGTTTCATTAACCGGACTGGTTGAATTACAAAGTGGATCAAACGGCACTGTTAATGATTACATCAACAATAAAACAAACACACAAACAACAACAATATAAACATGTTGACTGTAATAAAGACCAAAGAATAAACTGGACCAAAGTGATAAAAGGGGCCAAACTATGTTCTGAGACAAACAATTCCACAAACAAACAAAAAACTGCAAAAACATAAACATGTATAATACAATTTCATAAGCCTGGTTTGCATTTGATGTAATAATGATTAAAACACCAAACTGTGTTTTAAGTGACTCAAGTGATCAAACAACAACAACAGCAGCAGCAGCAGCAACAACAACCACAATTACATCTGTTACTACTGCTACTACAATAATTCAGAGCTGAGAAACATTAACCACTGACAAAATCTGTAGTTTCATTTTAAGTGAATTACAAATAAATGAATTGCAAAATGAATCAATCTGTGCTCTATGGCATTAAACAAGAACAAGACAACAACAATAACAGCAACATAAATGTTCTATGTTCAATTAAGTTAAAACTCAACAACCACATTTTATCTACACAATAAAAATCCACAGAAACAGCCATATGTATGGTTTCTTTTGATTTAGTACTGACAAAATGGACAACATAACTCATTGGGAACTAATACAACAATGATTATCTGAACCACACACACATCACAATATGATAAATTAAGCAAAACTGTAATTATTAAGATGTGCTAAAGACATAATTTAAACAGGGGGCGTGATTTGATTCAAACAATAGCATTAGTGCCTGAAATCCCTATGAATTTGTATCTATTTATTACCTTTTACTACAGATGTCATCATGGCTTCATAGGCCACATAAAACTGCAATACAGATGTATTAAAAGGGTAAGAAAAAGTGTTGCAAAGTGTAATAAATGTGTAATAAGTGCAAGCTAAGTTTTGCACTCTGTAACTGCAATTGAATAAAATAAAATTCATTGTCAAATGTGTGTACTTCATAACTCAGGATCAGAGAAACCCACTGGCATATACCAGCAAATAATCCAGCTCAGAAAGATGGCTAAATTCACTCCAACTGAAGTGAACTTAAATGCCATAGCAGCCATCCAGGGCGTGTTTACTGCTCTGTCTTTATGTATGTGATCAACCTACATGCAGCCGGGTTCTGACTCTGACTGACAAATGAAAGGGGATGGGTTCTGATGATGTCACTGACCCAGATATTGGTTTACAGAAAACCAGAAGGGAGGAGATGTTTTAAATTCAAAATAGAAGTCCAGAGAAGGGATGATAGGGACATATACATAAATATATTAAATAAATAAAAAGTTTTTATTTTATTTTGATTAATTTTGAGCATCATGATGAACTATTATAGTATAGTATTATAGTAACTATTCCTTTCAAACTAATCATTTCAAATTACTCATCATCAAAATTGTTGCAGTGTTAAAAGTGTTAGCTGGTTTTATTGTACTTACAAGCAAAACAAATTAAACATTAATTGAGTTTTTAATCAAAATATGTTCAAATTAGTACAACTATCTAAGTTCTATTTACATCTCAAAGGAGACATATTTCAGTAACCAGTAGAAAATAACATCTGACGTGTGTGACTGTCTCCTATAAATATTTAATCATTTTTAGGTGAATAAATTTACATCAAACTACAAAAACACTGGTCTGCAGTCTAAGACTTAAACTCCACAATATTTCTACCGTAGAAAGTTCAGAATGTCCTTTTATGAAATGCAACTGAATTGAAATCTCATGGCATTCAAAAGTAAGTGCACCCAGAACAATCTCCAAACTGATCTTACAGCTCATCTTCTTACTCTTAGGAATCATTATGTCCACAAATTAGCCTGACTGTTCCCTAATACGTATGTGAATGGAGTATGAATTGCTGAGGATGTCCCTGTCACTCATACGCGAGTGTGTGCGAGTCTCATGTTGCAGAGGGGAAATAAAGGCTGCGTTTGTGAAGGCCTTATCGAGACCCTCGTGTCATGTAGGCCGTGGACGTGATAAGCTCCAGCAACTCGGCCTCAACAAGGAAAAGACTGTTCCTGCACTTCTGCTGTCCAAAAAAGCGCAGAGCCTCCTCCTTCCTGCAGCGCTTTGGCAGCTTTTTGTGTTTGGATCGGGAGCAGGACGGAGATAGCCAAGGCTGAAAGACAGGAGACACTTAAAAGGCTCAGCCAGTGATTACTGTGTGATTGCACTATTAACGTGTTTTGTGAAAAAAAAACAAAACAAAAAAAAAAACGCTCATTATCATATTTATATACATGTACATACAACAAAGACTTCCTCCCTGTACTTCCTCCTATGAAAATCAGACTTGTAAAGTCTTTTTTGATGGTAGATGCCTAACTCTGTTCTTCTAATTGTTCCTTTCAATTGTGTTCTGCTAACCCTGTTCTAACTGTGTTCGTCTGTGTGTACTCTTCTAACCCTGTGCTTCTAACTTTGCTCTTGTAACTATGTTTCTCTAACTGTGCACTTCTAATTGTGTTCTTCTGTGTTCTTCTATCTGTGCTCCTTTTACTCTGCTCTTCTAAATGTGTTTGTATGTGTACTTCTTACTCTGTTCCACTAACCTTGTTCTTCTAACTGTGCTCTTCATATTTGTTTGTGTAGTTTGTCTAACTGTGCACATGTTACTGTGTTCTGTGTTCTTTTATCAGTGTTCTTCTAAATGTGCTATTCTGTGTAATTCTAAACCTGTTCTTCTAATTTTGTGTTCTTATAATTGTGCTCTTCTAACTGCATTCTTCAAATGGTGCTCTTCTAACTGTGCTCTTCAAATTGCATTATTGTAACTGTATTCTTCTTCCTTCACTCTTCTGTGTTGATCAATCTGTGCCATTTAGACTGTGCCCTTCTTACTGTGTTCTTGTTACTGTGCTCTTCTTATTGTGTTCTACTATCTATGCATTTCTAAATGTGTTCTTCTCTGTTCTTCTAATTGTGCTCTTGTGCTCTCTGTGTATTCATTGAAGTGTGTTCCTCTGACTTCATTCTTCTAACTGCATTTGTCGAACTGTGCTCCAGGTGTGTTCTTCTAAGTGTTTTTCCCTGTAGTCTTCTAAATGTGTTCTTTCAACTGTGTTCTTCTAATTGTATTCTTCTAATTGTGTTGCTCTTTTTGTTTTCTCCTGTGTTCAACTAAGTGTACTCCTCTAAACCTCTTCTCTGAATTAGGTTCTTCTGTGTTCTTCTAACCCTATTCTTTTAAGTGTGCTATTCTGACACTGTTCTTCTAAGTGTGCTTTTCAAACACTGTTCTTCTAATTGTGTTGTTCTAATTGTGTCCTCCTGTGTTTTACATAGTGTATTCCTCTAACCCTGTTCTTCTAGTGTACTTCAAGTGCTTCTAACTGTGCTCTTGTAACTATGTTTATCTAACTGTGTTCTTCTAAATTTTCACTTCTGTGTAATTACAACTCCATTCCTCTAAACCTGTTCTTCTGTGTTAATTAATTAAATTTTAATCTATTTAATTTTGATAGTTACACTAACTGACTTCTTTATTTTTTTGATAAGTTTATTTTAATGTTATGCAGACTTATACAAGTATACACACTCACTGCTGAGATGACTGCTGAATCTGCTGACATGTATGTGAATAGTTCCATTTGGTAGAACCTCTACATGTTTCAAAGTAAATGGATGGTGCTCTGAGTGATGGGGACATGCTTAGGCTTTTTTTTTTTTTTTTGGGACTGACTGACCTGCATTTACAAACTCATGCGACAGCTCCCCCTTCTTGTACCCCCCTCCAAATGCCCCCCATTCTCTCTCTCCTCAGTTGGGTTCCACCTCCACATGCCTATATGCTGATGTAAGCCTCTCAAATGAGCTTGCTGAGGAGGGCACAGATTAGTGCCGCTGGTTGCCAGGCACTAACCACTCCAAAGGCTTTCCAGCCCAGTCTCCTACCCTCTGAAAGTGCCATTTAAAATTAATTAAACCTTCTCAGATCTGCCACCAAAACCTTCTGTCTCCAGACTTCAAACTTCTCACCATAAGAACGGCTGTCTTTTCTCTGAACTAGAAACTTTCATTCCTTATGCACAGAAGTGTTTTCAGAAAGTGAAGTAGTCATTTCTCAAAGTTGATTTTTTTTTTTTAATCATGAATACTATTGTTCTTGTTGTTGTTTTAACAATGACACAGCAGAACCATTCTATTTCTGTAAAACACGTTGTGAAACAGTGTACAGAACCTGTAAAGTGATGAACAATCTTTACACCAAGAAAAGCTTCTTCAAAGCTCTTAAACATTGTTCACACTCAAATATCTTTTTATAAGGAACATGATTCTTTAGAGGACCAAAAGCAATTCTTTTCTGCCCCAGTTCAAAGAACCCTTCATAGCACTGTCATGTTCAATGGTGTAAAAGTTTGAAAGTAGTGCTTGTTAATATCTACAAGTGTATACAAATTCACCAAAATGTAATGAATCTAATTAAGTAATCAATTTAGACCACTCCTCTCCACCATACAGGTCTGCATTAGTTTAACACAAGAAATAAAAAAA